>OY728126.1:1075943449-1077193449 GCA_963277665.1 Viscum album | reverse complement strand
GGATCACGTCAGTTGAGGCCGCATGAGCAGAACTACGCTACCCATGACCTGGAGTTAGCAGCAGTGGTCTTCGCTCTGAAGACATGGCGACGCTATCTGATGGGCGAGCGCTTTACAGTCTTTTCTGATCATCAGAGTCTCAGGTATATCTTCTCGCAGAAGGACCTGAACCTGAGACAGCGACGATGGCTCGAGTTCCTCCAGGACTATGACTTTGAGACAGTCTATACTCCTGGGAAGGGGAACGTAGTAGCCGATGCCCTCAGCAGGAGGACGGGCATTCAGCTACTTGAGGAGGCGACGAAGCAGCTAGCCTCTTTGCAGATATCCTTCGTGGATAGAGATGGAGCAGCCTTTCTTCAGTCTCTCACAGTCACTCCTCCACTACTACAGCGGGTGAAGGAGGCACAGCGTGAGGACGCTGACTGTGAGACGCGGCGTGCACAGATATCCTCGAGACAGGCACCTGATGGTTTCTCCCTTGGAGCAGAGCACGACATCCTTTTCAGAGGACGTATCATGGTACCAGTCGCTTTGCGAGAGGAAGTGCTGAGGGAGTTTCACACTTCTCCTTTGGCGGTACATCCTGGAGTGGCGAAGATGTACCAGGACCTCAGACGACAGCACTGGTGGCCGGGCATGAAGAAGGCAGTAGCAGAGTTCGTTTCTCGATGCCTCACCTGCCAGCAGGTGAAGGCAGAGCATCAGGTACCAGCGGGCTTGGTACATCCCTTGGAGGTTCCGGAGTGGAAGTGGGACGGCATATCTATGGACTTCGTGACTGGACTTCCACGCACTTCCAGAGGTCACGACTCCATCTGGGTAATTGTTGACCGACTCACCAAGTCGGCACACTTCTTACCCATCAGAGAGCAGGGCTCAGTAGAGAGCTTGGGACGTCTCTACGTTCAGATGATTGTGCGGCTCCACGGTGTGCCATCATCTATCGTCTCCGATCGAGATGCCCGCTTTACTTCCCGGCTTTGGAAGGGGTTACAGGAGGCGTTCGGGACGCAGCTACGTCTTAGCACCGCTTTTCACCCTCAGACGGATGGTCAGACGGAGAGGACCATTCAGAAACTCGAGGACATGCTCCGCGCATGTGTCCTCGACTTTGGTCGTAGCTGGGAGGACCACCTACCCTTGGTGGAGTTTGCGTACAACAACAGCTACCACTCCACCATCGGGATGGCACCGTATGAGGCGTTGTACGGCCGACCTTGTAGATCTCCTTTATGCTGGACAGACCCTGGAGAGTCAGCACTGGTGGGACCGGAGATGGTCCAGGCCACGACAGAGAAGGTCCAGGTCATCCAGGAGCGGATGACGACAGCTCAGAGCCGGCCGAAGTCTTATGCTGACAGGAGGCGAAGGCCACTAGAGTTCGAGGATGGCGACCACGTCTTCTTGCGGGTCTCACCTCGACGTGGTATTTGGAGATTTGGCCGAGGCGGCAAGTTACCTCCGCGCTTCATCGGACCCTTCCAGGTCGTCAGCAGGGTTGGTGAGGTGGCTTATCGCCTGGCTCTACCACCTCAGTTGCACCGGGTGCACGACGTCTTCCACGTATCCCAGCTGAGGAGATACGTGCACGACCCGATGCACATCATTGATCATGGGGAGCTTGACGTTGACGATGGGGCGACTTTTACGGAGGTCCCGGTGGAGATAGAGGATCGACAGGAGCGGGTCCTGCGTGGGTGATCGATTCCTCTTGTGCGCATCAGATGGCAGCACGAGAATCTCCAGGAGAGCACATGGGAGCGGGAGGCTCAGATGCGTGCTCAGTACCCTCATTTGTTTCCCTAGTTTTTGATGTAACTTTACGGGGACGTAAAGCCCTGAGGTGGGAGTAATGTAAAGACCCGTAAAATTCAAGGGAAATTTTTTCTTAATTTTCTTTAGAATTTTACAAGAGCGCGGTTTCAGACGGCACCTGATTTCGAGGCCCGGAGTGCCCGGAATCAATTTCTGAAGTTTGGCTCGGGTACGTTCAGTGAACGAACGAGCGGGTTTTCCTAACTTTTGATTCGGTGCTCGGAATTGAAATCTGAGGGCACCGATGAACTCGCAGCACCGATATTCGCTTAAAGAGACCTTTTCGGAAGTTGCGTTTGTTGCGGGTTGAAAGTTAGTTTTGGGGATTAAAAGATAAGTAAAATAAAATTGTGTGTGAATTTTATTTTATTCGTGGTGGTTAGACTCTCTCATGGGAAGTTGTTGGTGGGGCCCACAACCACCCAACTTCCCATGTGTGGTTATGAGGGAGGTGGGACCCACACGATCCCCCACCTTTTCAAATTCCCTAACCCCTCTAAACCCCCTCTTAAATTTTGTGACTCTCCCCTACTTTAATTCTTGCCAACTTATCTCTTCATTTAATTAATGTAATGAATTCAACTTTTGAATTTTGAAAGGTTGGAAAAGTGAAAATAAAATAAGGTGTAGCTTATTTTATTTTGGGGGTTGCTGTGTTGTGTGGAGATTTGAGAGAAGAAGAGTTCTACACTTTGAAGAACTTCGTCTTCCTCCTTGAAGAACGCGAAGAACACCGACACGCCGTTCTATCTTCTCTCCACGTCAACGAAAGGGAAACACCGCTTCCTCCTCGGTTTTCCTTCGTCGACTTGAGAATTTTCTCCAACGACGTATCGCATCGGACGCATCCCTTCGTCAACGGATTTGACGAACGACGACCGTGACGCCTGACCTCCGCGACGTCGTCTTCCGCGGAACGTAGACAAATCTTCTAACCTTATACCAAGGTAGGGGTTGTTGATCTCTTTTTGGTTTAATTATTTTATTCATTATCGTGATTTTAACAAGTCTAACGTGTGGCTTGAATTATTTAAAGTTGCGTTATTATTTTAACGTGAGGGGGCCGGACCGCACGAACATGGCCGAACCCCCTCATTCGATCTTGTTGTTTATTCTTGCGGGTGGAAGCAAAGTGGCGTGGTGCCGTCGCACCACGCGGATAATCGTGCAATTATTTTACGCGGCGCCGTCGCGCCACGCCGAGGAAGTATCTTCAAGAACGCGACGCTGTCGCGCCGCGTTGAAAGAGATCAAGGCACGGCGAAGGGGCGTGGTGCCGTCGCACTGTGCCGGATGACGAACACCGCGGCCGGATCCGGGCCGCGGCGGGACGAGGAGACCGCGGCCGGTTCCGGGCCGCGGCGAGAAGAGAAGACCGGCGGCCGGGCCGCCGGCGTCGGAAGCCGAAGGGGGGACCGGAATTTCCGGTCCCGTTGGAGAAAACCGGCCGGCCGGAAGGCATTAAAACCGGGGGAATTAATCCCCCGGCCATCATATAAAACCCCCTCTTTAAGAGGGGGGGGCGGTTCCATGAAGGGGGGGCAGCAGCCCCCCGGTTTGTTTCTCCAAAACCGGCCCCCACGTGGGGGCCGTTTTGTTGCAAAGGCGCGGCACAAAGGCCGCGCCGCCTCCAATTAGCGGGGGAATTAATTCCCCCGCACAGCCTCCTTGCGGCGCCAAGCCTCCGCGGCTCCCCGCGCCGCCGCGCCGCCCCAGGGGGGGGGGGGGGGTCGGCCCGGACCCGGACCCCCCCGTTTCGAACCAGTTCCGGTCTTTTGGCCATATCTTGAGCCTCGGACCTCCAAATGACGAACCGTCTGCGGCAACACGATCCTTGGATCGAGACGGTCGTTTCGGTATATCGCACTCAAGGTTTCGGTTTACTTTGAGTTCGGCCGGGTTGGTTCGTTCACGAAACCAACCAGGCCTTCGGAGCGGAAACGCTCATATCTTGAGCTACGGACGTCCGATTGACGTGCCGTTAGCTGTGTTGTGTCCCTCTTAGTGAGACGAATCTTTTGGCATACTCCGCCCGAGATTTGGACGCAGGTGGAGTACGGTCGGGTTGGTTTTGCCTTAAAAACCAACCGGGGCCCGGAGACGAAAATGCCAATAACTCTCAGACCGGATGTCCGATCGACGCGCCGTCTGTTGCGTTGAGTTCCTGTTGACGATACGGAACTTTTGGATACATCAACTCTGGTCTTCGTGACAGTTGATGTATCAGCCTCTCGGCTCGTGGAGCGGACCCTCCGAACGAGCTTGCTATGTGCGGGAACCGTAGTGCTGGCTGCGACTGTTCTACTGCTACGACTGCTACTGTGACTGCGACGACGACAGTACAGAGATCCTGTGTGGATTCGACGACGACGACTTCAGCACTCAGCGATCCTACGTGGATAAGTGCTACAGGTCCTGTGTGGGCCCGATCCTTTGTGGGTCCTTGTGCTCAGCGGTTCTGTGTGAGCCAGCGCCTACAGGTCCTGTGTGGGCCCGATCCTGTGTGGGTCATTGCGGGGGTTAGTTACCTATCGATCCTTCGTGGGTCCGACGACTTAGATGGATCAGTGATCATCTTTATCGTCCTCTGAAGAAGTATACCTGTGTGAGCTGAATCCTATTGCTTTCCTGTGTGGATTGTGTTGAGCAATCCTGTGTGGATTACGTTTTGCTTTCCTGTGTGGAATACGTTTACTATCCTATGTGGACTGAGTTGTACTTGGGCTCGGAGGTTGGAGCGTATTTGAATTGATGACTTAGGTATATGTATGGGCATATACCTAAGCAGTGTCGGTTGTTACTTCGTGATTGTACTTTTCTTCGTGGTTTATCCTTTGTGGATTTGAGAGACCTTCAGGGGTCTCGGGGTCTCTACTGAGTAGCTTATACTCACCCCTGCACGGGCTTTGCCCGCACTACGTTGTGTTGGTTGCAGACGACGGACATCGTTGACCTTAGCTGAGGCTTGCAGAGCGGGACGGTACCCGGAGGTGGACCACTGGGCGGGATGTGCACGGAGCGGACGGCGGGACCCGTGGAGCAGAGGAGCTATCTGTACCCACCCTTCAGGTGGGATTTCCAGTGGACAGCTCGGTGTAGCGGCTTTTACTTTTCAGTTGATGTTTTCCCTTTCGAGTTGTACTTTACTTTTAGTTTGGGTTTGTATTCTGGCCCATTTACTTTTCCGCACTTTCAGTTGTACTCTGCTTTGTTTAGTGTTTACTTTTCGCTTGCTTACTCTGTCATGTTTGTTACTTTTCAAAGGCAATGCCTTCCCTTTTTACCGGGATTTACGCCTTGGTGCTAGTCGCCAGCCCCTGGCCTATGGAAGGCGGGCTTGGGGTAGTCACGGCACGGACCCCGAGGGCGGGTCGTGACATACTTATTCTCCCTTCACAATGTACTTAACCATGTATTCAAATGCTCCTTAGGTTCATATATTCTCTTGAAATATATCTGAATATCTTTGATAAGGACTACCACAAATTTTTCAACGTAATCTCTACAGAATCCATTCATTAAATCCATGAAAATTTCTAGAGAATTAATGAGTCATTATAGAATCACTATTATCTCATTGTGTCCACACCTAGTTTGAAAGGATGTCATGGGAATATCTTCCTTCCTCACCTTTAGTTGGTGATGTCCCAACTAAAGGTACACCTATGTGAAATAATTTTCCTCATGAATATGTTAAAAAAATCATCTTTCCATGGAAGGGGATACGTTTTCTTCATCATGATTTTATTGAGCTCACAATAATTAATGCAGAGGCACATTGATCCGTCCCTCTTCATGATGAAGAGGGATGGAACACCCCACAGTGATGCACTCGGGCGTATAAAACCCTTCTCCTGATTATCCGGTAACTGCTTATTCAGTTCTACCATCTATACAGTGTCCATTATATACGGTGTCATGAATATAGGTAGAGAACCAAGAATATATTATATTGATAACTCAACCTATCATTCATGAGGAAGACAAGGAAACTCATTCACGAATACATCAGTGTAATCTCTCACGATGGGCATGTCATCAAGCATGATTCTCTCTTTTGTCACAATATTTTTATCTAGACATTCTTTTTCATAATAAATTAATATCCACACTTGAGACAATTATTTTAAAGGGGATTCGACTTTATCCTTACACTTTTAATTAATTAGAGCATTCTTTGGGGTTTGAAGAGTGATCTACCTTTCTTGAATTCTAATGTTGGATTTGTATAAATATAGCCAATCCATGCTCATGATTGTGTAGAAATACACTAAAGGAAGTTTTCCAACATTTTCTGGGAAGTTCCCTCCACAAATGTTAACCGTGGAGGTGTTATAAACCATGGATACTTGAATTTCTCCATTCGATGTTCTCACAGATAAACTATCCCCCAAATTTTGAGGTGGTGTTTAAATAGTTCTAATAAACATTCAAGATATGTTAGAATGTTTAGAATCATAATAGAATTGTAAATTCACTATTATTTAATGAATAACAAGCATACCAATCACCACATCATTTTCCGGATCCACCTCAGCATTAGTGATAATATAATACCTTGTTTCTGTGGAGGTTGGTGTTGAAATCCTCTGACAACCATTGGATTAGGGTTATTGTTTACAAAATTCTGTTGATCATTGTAGTTGTAACACAGCACTAAAGGATGGTGGTTTATTTGAACCTAACTTTCTTTTTCCACATTAGCAGGATTGTTGATATCCTATCAGCTGTTTTTAGCTAGATGTCCCACCATTCTACATTTGATGCAATTCTCGGTTCTCTTTAGACAGGTCCCATGATGCTTTTTCCCACAATTCTTACACATGGTATGATCAATGTTCTTCATTCCATGTAATTTATTTATGGGATGACCCACATGGGATTATATTTTCTACTTGTAGTCTTTGCGACCACGATACAGCCGAGAGTCTCTGAGTTCCATTTCATCCTTGATGGAACAATAGAAAATATCCTCATAGTTGTCAAACTCTCCAATCTCCTGAAATTTATTTCAACTCATCTTTATTCTGTTAAATAATTGATCCCCCTTTCTTTTGTTGTTCATGACAAAGCTAAATGTGTACCTTTAAATCCTTGTAAAGTTTTCTTTATATGCCCCAATTTACTAATCTTCCATATGCCTGGGTCTGAGGAACTCTCTTTTTATCTTGAGATTGAGAATTTCAGGAATATTATTTATTGGTAAGTATTCTACTGAATATGTCCCATTCCATGGAATCAATTTCCAACTCGGGATTCGTATTCTGGATTAGTTTCCCCCACTGATCATCTTCCCCATCAAAACGATAGACCACTAGAATGAATTTCTCTACTTCTATACACTAAAGGAAAAAAAATATATTTTCAATGGAGTTAATCCATTGTTCCATGAGGAGGGGATCAGATTATCCACTAAATAGGGGAGGCCTTTTCTACATGAAGGATTCATTGGCAGATTTATCTTTCCTTGGAAGAGGAGGGTGTTCTACATGATTACGGTTGTTATTCATAACTTGTTCCAGTTGAGAAAGTATTTTCATGTGGTTTTGAGCACCAATTCTCATCATATCAGGCATATCATTTGGTAAATATTAAATTTACCTATCACTTTGATTTTTGGAATGTGTTATTCTATTTCATTCCATTAACTCATAAAAATAACATACAATTTTAGGGCTTTACTACATAGATATTGAGATTAAAAAAGGAAACATTAAACATAAGAGGAAAAACTTGTAATGGAGATGTATATCCTAACATGTGATTCCCTATGTTTTAATCTAGGTTATCCTTGATCTATTTCAATCATGTATTCTTCTAGGATCTTTTTTTTGTTCCCATAAATAATGGTTTTTACTAATCTCATGAAATTATTAATGCATATCCCCTGGGAGTGTCAATCAAATAGTGATGCAAGGACTATTGTTAGAACCAGTTCCCGTTCCAGTCTAGTTCAAAGTGGTGTTTTCGGGTTTTACCCCTAGATACATCAGTTCCAAAGCCACATCTACCTATTTTTATCCATTCATGTACATATTTTCTTGGTCAACCACTTACCCTATACTTACCAAATTTTAAGGTTGTTTTCTTATACTTAGCCTAATCATTACGGTTCATACTAATGTGCTCTATTCAAAATCTCAAAAATAACTAGACCATCCATTGATACCAACTATATTAACCCTAGCCTTTTACATATATAATAAAATGATTTTATGTATATTTATACATGTGAGTAGAAGCCATGGATTGTAAACTTTTGTGTCCTTGAATACAAGGTACCTAAAACACAATACATGGGACTACGAAATCATTATTTTTAAATTCATAAAGAGATATTAACATCTTTTGAGCCCTTATACCTTCATAGGGTACCCTGAGGATCACATGAACAAAGGGATGAGCTAAAATACCCGTAAGGGAATACACATAAGAATAAGGCTTTAAAACAAGGGTTAGAGATCATGACATAATGATATAAAATGGAATATAAAATCATGACATATAAACATGGAATCATATAAACATGAATTAGTTGTATTTTGGTAGAAAAAAAATGATGACTTTAGAACGAGTCAAGGATCATTGCACATAGTAGAGTACAAGTCATGGATAACCACCAAGACGGCTGCCCATGATACCACGAGTCAAGGCTAATCGCCAAGACCATTGCACGTAACATCTAATGAGACTAAAATTTACCAAATGCAATGAAGCACTATATGTGCACACACATCTTAAAATGTTAAAGAATATTTTGTCCACCTATATAATCATACATAATCAATAATAAATAAACATTGGTGAACCCATGGATAGATATGGGTATCTCATTCATGTCATAATGCATAAGGAATGGGTGTATCATAAAAGTTTCCAAGAGATGAAGGAATTAAAAAATAAATGGACATTAAAAAGCTAAAATAAGCATATATCATGTTAAGGGATTTAAAATATAAGTTAAAACTTGTAAGAAGATTATTTAGGAAATACTTAGCATTAAAATGCTTTAGTGTTGTGTAATGGAAAATACTAAAGAGCATTTAAAATCAAAAAGGGAATAATATTTTATATAAAACCAGTAGTAAAACAAGAAGGTTTTCTAAATAAAAAAGGCTTATTTTCTAACAAAATGGTTGGATTAAATCAAATGGAAGAGTTCACTTGAATTTGGGTAAAATATTATGATGTTCCTTTAAAACAATTTTTCTTATTTGAAAGTATCGAAGAGTGAATCACTTAAAATCATGTATATTCATAGAAGATAATGAGGGATGGTTATTGAAACCTGAGTTCGGATCATATAAAATGTTTTTAGATGTTGTAAATAAAATAAAATAAAACATAATTTTTGTAAAAATAATGATAGAACTACTCGAAAGAATAAAAGTGGTTCGAGTGGAATCCCTTTGGGAATATCTGTATGGTATCAGGTGTACTAAGGAGGGATTAATGGAAGAGAAAATGATTTCTCATATTTTAAACATCCAAAAGGGAAATTTGGGAAAGGTGTGAAATCGTAACCTATGTAAGGACCCAAAGTGTTGAATGAAAATTTACTTCTTATAAATATGTCATATAGTTACATGAAATCACAACACAATGAACTACTATATACTATTTGACTGTGGAACATAAGTTTGTCACTTCTGTGATTTGAATTTCAGAAACCTAACATACACGGTTGAAATCAAAAAGTTATTTGTAGTCTAATATGACCAAATTAATTTTTGGTGAATAGTAAGATACCCATATGAATAGTGAAATATACTAATGAATTGTATATTTATCTATGATAGTATATAAATAAGATTCTTGGGGGAGTACGATATACCTATATCTTGGAATTAGAAAATGAATGTTTTAAAAATGTTATTTTTTGATTAAATTGTTATTTTAATTAAAAAATTAATTAATCTTATTTAGGAAATAATTTTTTAAAAATGGATTACATTTTTAGATTCTACATGCTGAAAATGGTTTCGTTGAATTTTTGGGATTTTTCTAAAATAAAATATTTTATTATGAATAGAAAAATATAATAATTTGTGACAAATTATAAATAATGAATTTATTGAGTCATTGATGATGATATTATGATGTCAGACCAATTTTTTCAAAGTCATATGAACTAATTACTATATTTGGTCATGGAATCATCACTATTTCTGGTCCCTAGGGAAATAATAATATACGGAATTGAATATTATGAAAACTCTCCTCTCATCCAATATAAATACCAACCATCCATACCTCTTCACTTCACTACTCTCAAGACTTGTTCCTTACCAAATTTTTAACCAAATCACTATCCGAGCTACTCGGTCACTTCCAAAATCCCTTTTTCTTCTCAAAAGGCCAAATCCTCTCCCATTAAGAGGCTCTGAATGCTAATTTAAACATGAAGTAAATTCCTCTTTTCTTTTCATTCTTTTTAATTTTCTAGTTCATCTGTTTTCTTTCCTATTATTACATCTCCTTATCCAAATACTATGACAAGTAGAGAAATGTACATGTTCTGTAATTTTTCTATGATAATGGAAGAAGTTATTATCATCTCTCCTTTACTCTTCTTTTATTTTAGTAGTTAAGACATGATCTAATATGCATTAGTTTACCATAATCAAGGATGACCAGTTTACATTTTTTGTTACCATCATCAATTATAGTAATAAAACCATTTTCATTGTTTAAGCAGACAATAATATATTTATTTCCTCTTTTATATGTTTCTGTAATCATTTTTTACACATGGTTTTGGTTTATAAAATAAAACATGTTCTTTGTGGTCAAAAACTGCCAATTGACCCCAATGGTTTTCATCAATGTTTTATATAATGATTCCATGACATTCAAAGTAACCTAATTAAATTTTCAAAAATGTATAATTTTGGATGTTTAATAATAAAATATAACTTCAATTTGGGAAATCCAATTTCATCTTACATGTATATCCATTAATGAAAATATGTAAACTGATCCTTAAAACCAAGCAAGCAATTATACTCGTACAATGAAACTGAACCGCATATCCAATTAAAATCATTATAAATGAATATACAAAGGTTATAATAAATGTTTAAAATATAGAATAGGTTATTTAATTATTAATTAAAGACCCTAATTTTATTATCCAGGTCATTAATATCAAAGGAAGAATACCTTCAGACTTGAGGTAATGGACCCTTTCAATTTCACATTTATTCAAGAATGTCCTCTATGATATGCCATTTTATGTGTAATAACAAATTATGGCGTATGATTTCTCACCTACCCAGTACTACCCTCATGATGTATATGTGATTTGAAACCCCTTTTTCTCCAATGAAGCCCCCTTAAGAACACCTGAAACAATGCCGATTATCCTTAAGGAATTCTACCCAAATCTTTTTTATTCCTTTGGGTTGAGTTATAATTATTTATACCAAAATTTAATTATATTATCTATATATGTGAATATTATAAATGATTTTTGCATGTTAAAAAATTCATTTATCATTACCCTTCCATCATTCACTTTTTGGGATATACATGTTTTTAAGTGATTCCCTCCTCAATACGTCCCGATAAGAAAACCTTTTTTATGGAAACTTTCCAAATTCTTACCTGATTTTAAGAAAAATCTAACTTCAGTTTCATGAATCAATTGTCTTTATTAAATCAGTATTTTTTATTATGAAATCCTTCTAGGTTCACTTCTAGTGTTGTATAAGTTATTTAACACTTTTTATATTTTATGGTCTCTATAGTATTTTCCTTAAAACCCCTCGAAAATGTTTTAATGGTAAAATTTGATAAATAATTTTCATACATGTTGTCACTTATACTTGACATAACATCCCATGATACATTAATATTTTCCCTTATGAATTACCAAGTATATTTTAGTTCCTTTCTTTCATGGATGATTTTATGATACACCCATTTGTTATGCTTTATGTCGTGATTTTGGAACCCAATCCATTAAATGGGTAACCCTTATGTATATATATGATCGATTATGTATGATTAATTATGTGTAAAACATATTCATGGAAATTTATGAGGGGTTTTCATAGATAGTACTTCAATGCATTGGGTAAAGTTGAGCCTCATGAGATGTTATGTGCTATGGTATTGGCGGTTAGCCTTGGGTTGTGCTGCTTTGTGAAAGGGTCTGGGAGGTTAGCCATTACTTGTGCTACTATGGGAATCGATCATGGTGGTTAGCCTTGACTTAGACTAAATTCATGTTTTATTTTTATTCCACATTACTATGATTCCATTTTTATATGATCTCGTGTTTATATGTTATGATTCAGCATGTTCCATTACATGGTTATCATTTGTTCATGCCTTCTATCCCAAGTGAAAAATCTTTATTATTGTGTATACTCCCATACTATGATTTTTAGCACATCCCTATGATCATGTTATCCCCATGTTATCTTAGGAAGATGTATGATCATAATGGAAGATAATATCTCATTATGGTGTTTAATTAAAAAGTTGTTTTTATAACTTTTGATTATTTAACTATTCTTCCAAGACACTAAAATTTATGATCATTGGATTGTAATGTGATATATAATTATTAATAAAATCATGTAACGTTATTCATTAAATCTAGGGTCTCTACACACCATCTTTGTAAAATATACAAAAAAGGTATAAAATTGAATAGATTCTGGAATAAAAGGGTAATAGAGAGGATTCCTTACATTAAGTTTGATGGTTTTATCCCCTTAATATTAATGAACTGAATGGTCAAATTAGGGTTATGAATTGATATTTTCATAACCAATTTTACATGTAAATGATTTATTATAACCTTTTTTCAGTTCATTCACAACCTTTTTGATTAGTTATGAGGATAAATTTCATTGTGTTGGTCCGTTTGATTCATATTTTGTTTATATTTATACATGAATAGATAAACATTTATTGTGGGAGTGGTTGTATAGAATTGAATTTATATGATATTTATGAACATTGTGATGATTACAAGGTTGTAAATTTAATTTTCTTAATTGGAGTGAAGGTGAAACATTATATAAAACAATAATAATAAACTCTTGGATTATTGTGGTGATTTTGATTACAAATAACTTATATATTATTATTATTATTATTCATAAATTTATAATGATTACAGAACATTAAATAAGATAAAATACATATATAATGGTCTGGTTTAAACATTAAAATGGGTTCACAACTAGTCTAGAAGATGGTAAATCAAATTGAAAACATGTCATCCATGAATTTGATAAATCAACACATATTGGATGGTATTTTATTTTATAGAATAAGGGGGAGAGATAATGATAAAATATCCCATTATCATAATATAATTTATTCTTCGTATGTTACTAGAGTTATCATAACAATTGGGAGAAGTAAAGTGAGGAAATAAACATGAAAATAAAATAACATGAACAAAAACAAAAGAATCGGAACGAGTAATTTACCTCTTCATTTTATCTCCTTTGAGAGCCTCTGAAGGGGAAAGAGTTAAGAATTTTTTGGAGACCAAGGGCTATTGAACGTGGGGGGGGGATATTTGGAGTGATTTGGGTAGACCATTGGCAAGGTACGAGGCTTTAGATGAGTGAAGAGAAGAGGGGAGTGTTGGTGGTTTTTATAGTGGAGGAGAGAAGTGAATTTTTAATATTTAAATATTTTTTTAAATATTTTTCTCATAAAAAACAATATTGTTTGATCCATGTTACCAAAAACGTAATACGTTCACAAGTGTTCGAACTAAGGGAAATTTACATCATCCATGACTCATGTATGATACATAAATTCAGGCTTTAGCATTTTTTTGTTAATTATCATATTTTACTATTCATAAAAAAATTCATCTATTTTAGAAAAATCCCAAAAACACTATCTAACAATTTCATGATGTGTAGAATTAAAAAATAAACTCAATTTTTCAGAATAAATTTCAATATATGATTAATTTAATTTTTAAATAATTTCATAATTTATTAAAAAACAACATTAAAAAATAACTCATTTCATAACACCTTGAAAAAGTAATCAACATCCCATTAAATTATCTTATAACCATAAATAAAATAAAATAAAAATTTAGGAATAAATTTTATTAAAATAAATTACCATTTTAAATTATTAAACTAATCATAATATTTCAATTAAAATATTTATGAAATTCAAAAATACAAATACATATACTTTGATCATTTTTCCACTTAGAAGACATCCAAATTGTATTTGTACATTCAGGGGTAAATTTTCTATTTTTTTGGCCAACATATTGTTCATTACTATTACTTACTATTCATAAGGGTCTGTTACTATTCCATAAGGTTTGTTACGATTCTTCAAAAACAATGTTGATTCTATTAGACTCAGAAAATCTTACTGATCGTAGCCCAGTAAGTCAGATTATTGAAATTCATAACACATAAGTGACAATATTATGGTTAAAGGTCACATAATACTTTCTAGTTCATTGTTTTGTCATTCCATGTGATTATATGACATAATTATAAGATGGTACTTTTCATTTATAAAACATTGGGTTGCTAAGTGTTCTTCATCCACTAATAAGACATTATCTCTTTTCTGAGATACACCATTATAGTATTATCCCAATAGAGTTTGATATGATATTTCATACTAGGTACCACTTCATGAACACCATGTGCACCTATACTACCTATTAAGATGATCCATAAGCCAAACTATTCACAGAATATGGTGTAGAATCCACAACCACATCTTTCCTTGATCTCATCTAGCAGAAAACATATCCATTCAAATTATTGTTTAATCCCATTTATAACATCATCCAATTTTGATTAGGTTTTAAAATATCACATATATTTCATTTTCTTACTATTTAATCATATCCTCCATAAACTAGGATCCTAGCACTGGTACACTTACAATACAAAAGTATAGTTTTGACATCAATCTAGTGGATGGCTCCTAGGTTAACTTTATATCTTTTTTGCACACATAATGATTATTTGAAATCATTCCTAGTGCATCGCATACCATGGATGACTAGCCCAATCACTGATGCATATGTAATACATTCTGTTATATTTCGTTCCTCGCATCTCCGAGGACACAACATCCTAGAATGTTGAATTCCATGTAATGCTTGAAATAATCCCCTCATGGATTGTTCCATACTAAATCTATCGTGTATCTTATCAATGTATGTACTTTTACATAGGTAGACCAACCACTTAGAACTATCATGATGGATAAGGATCCCAAAAATATATGTTTGATCTCTCTATTCTTTCTTAGATAATGATTTACTTCAACATCCATTAAAAAACCCGAAGAATTCTATTTTTATTCTAATAAATTATATGTAATCGACATATACTGTTAATAAAATTATCATAGTCCTAAAAAATTATTTGTATACACAAGGATCACATTATTTATTAATGAATCCATATATCATTATAGCTTCATCAAAATTAATGTTCCATGACCCAATTCATTCTTTATTACATAATGTTGTGTTTTAAATTTTTATATTTTGTTGGAACCATTTGGAGTGACAAACCATTTTGGTTTTTTCATATTGATATCTTCTTGATAGTTATCTTTATGGAAGGATCTTTTTATATCCATTTTCCTAGACTCTATATCATGGAACACGGTATTTTCAATTATAATTATGATGGATCTCTGAATTGTAAATTGTGAAATGGTTTCATCCTAGTAAATTCCATGATTCTATTTAAAACCTTTCGATATCAGTCACAACATATATATATTGAACAATACTTGAATGTCTTATTTTTTTTGGAATTCCATTATGAAAGAATGGGTTATACCTTGAATAGAGGATCTACCAAAATCTAAACATTCTTGTAGTACATGAAATAAAATTCATAATTCGTGGCTTCCTGCCACATGGAAACAAATGATCCACTTACTACATCCTTAAAGGTAAGAGGATCATTATTATCAACTAATAATTACCAACCCAACTCAGGGACTATAAAACCGCACATTTATATTTCTCCAACATCCATTATAATCAAACGTAGTAATTGTGTCTCATGATCAATTTCTTCTTCAATAGGAATTTATAAAATCTATTCCTATAAAAACTAATGTATACCTTGAGCCTCATTTATATCCATGTATATATTGATCCCACTAGCTCTTTTACATATTTACACCCACACAAAGAACATTCTATGTCTTTCCAATTATAGACGCTGAAAAATGCTCTAGTCCTAGGAAAGGAGTCTTTTCGGACAGATAAAATATATATTTTGACTGGACGATGTATTCCAGGAGGTCCAGAAAACCCGCGTGAAAAAATCCATGACGTGCACGAAAAAACTTCTCTCCCTTGTGAAAAAGCGTGGGATCCGAGCGAAATTTCTGAACCGACACACAATATTTCGCATTGCCGACCCAGGAGTAAAATCTTTCATGCAAGCCACATAGGCGCACATTCTTTCGCACCACCGACCCGAGCACACAATATTTCGCGCCGGCGACCCGGGCAAGCATTCTATCACACTGGCCACTAGGCACACATTCTTTCGCATCGCCCCCAGCATGTAGTCTTTCGTGCCATCGACCCATGTGTGCAATCTTTTGCACCATCCAATTTCCTTCTGGACGCAAGGACCCCAAACACCTATAAATAGATGGGTGCCCCTTCAAATTTGGGGCTAAAGAATTCAAACTGCCACCCATGTGTTAAATCAACCTCTTCAACATGAAAAAAATGGCTTTCAGGTATGGTACATTTAACAAGAGGTCTCCCAGGGGTCTGGCTACACGTAGGACCACTTAGGAGGAACCCTCTCCCAAATCCCTTTAAGTAACAACCATTGCGCCCAAGCCCCTTCCCTTGCGCACAATCCATTAGACGCAATTTGTTTCTTTTACATGCAACCCCCCTTTACTTTCGTGTGTTATATAGCATTCAATGCATTTCCCTTGCGCAAAATTTATTTGCTTTGGGGGAAAAAGACAACATGTTGGGCGTGAAATTGCTTTGACTTGTGCGCCCAACCTTGCATAAAATCACATTAGTTTGTGCGCAAAACCTCGGCTCCCCTTCGCACGCAACTCTCTCCGATTGTGCACACACCCGGTCTTCTTCGAGAAACTGTTCCAATTGCACATCAAATTGTGTGCAACCCTCTCCAATTGTGTGCTATCCTCCGGGACCACTCACCCAGCCATTTCTGTGCACGTTCTCCCTTTTCTTGTGAGCCTCCCGACATTAACGTAGCTTATTTTTCAATTGTTCGACGTACATATTCTAGACATCACCTTCAAGAACCTCTTGCACCCAAAATATCTACACCACACCACTTTTCCTGTCCAGCATTATAGATTTTCATGAAACAATTTCAACGTCCCTTGGACGATACTGCCCATTCCGTAGCTCTGCCTCATGTTTCATCGCATAGGCACGCTAACGGGTATTGCTTCATCGCATAAACATGCTAATGTGGACCCCCAATGGGATCACCTCACGACACCCCTTAACCATGGTCTTGCTGATTCCTTACTTTTCTCAAAGGTGGGAGGGTATCAGTTACGTAAGTCCTAGGGTTTCGGAGTGCACCCACTTCATCTGAGCTGTAGGACGTTAAACTGCCAAGCTCCATCGTCCTCAGCACATGACATTAAAGTGTGACATCTCCCTATGTCATGCACGTGAGGTGACTCCTCTCAGACATTCTCTACACCCACTGGCCTCCATGGGAGTGAGATCATTCCTCACTTGGAATGACATCCTCTTTATTGGAGTGGCGTCTGTCCATGGGGAAAGGGCTACCACCCTGGTGTAAGCCCCTAGCTTTTCTTACAGGAGGTAGAACCCCTGCTCCTCTTCTCTTCTACGGTTCCAAATCTCTCTCCTGCTGGCCTTTTTCACCTCCAAGGCCTCTATTCAGGAGTTAGTCCCAATCTACCCGTCTTTGAGCTGCTAACCACGCATAAGCCTCTTGTTTCCTCTTTAGGATGCTAACCATGTGAAAGACCCTATTTCTTCTTTGGGATGCAAACTACGTGTAGCCGCAGTCTATTTCACATGGACGGACCTTTCTTGACATGATCGCCAGGTCATTGCAACCTCTCGATTCTCACACCTAGCATGACTCACATGGTCTTAGAGTATGCATCGACCACGACATCCTCTCCAAGAATCCTATAGTGTAATCCCCAAACCCAAACTGAACTACGTGGTCTTTGATCCTTTCCAAGCCAAGGTACATAAGAAGCCTCCCTGAGGTTCATTCCCACCACCAATTGGTCTTGACCATCTTCACGTTGGTTCACCAACACCTATCATGAAATACATGGTTTTGATCCTTTCCAAGGAAAGGTACGTAAAAATACTCTTTGATGTTCATGCCCAACACACGTTCGGTCCCGACCATCTTCACGTCGGTTCACTAAACCCATCGTAAACATCCAGTTCTTTGGTCCTTGCCAAGCCAAGGTAGGTAGGAATCCTCCCTGAGGTTCAATCCCAAGAAACATTTGTTCCGACCCCCCTTCGAGTCGGAAGACCTTTATCCTTCATGACATTACACTGCATCCACCCTTTTAGTCATGCACGACATGAAACTGCATTCACCATTCCCTAACTAGGTGGTATTTGATCCTTGTCTCCTGGATAAGGTATATAGGAATCCTCCCTAAGGTTCAACCTCATCCACCGGTAAGCCGGTATGAACCTATCTAGCAGAATCCATCGTGACCCCAACCAGCAGTAAGCCGTTGTGACCCCATCCAGCGGTAAGCCGTTGTGACCCCATCCACCGATAAGCCATTGTGACCCCATCCAGCAGTATGCCATTGTGACCCCATCTAGATGTATGTCATTGTCAACCCCATTCGACTATAAGCCGTTGTTAGGGGTGAACTACGTGGACATTGATTCCCTTCCGCAGGTATACGTAGGGGGGTTACTTCGAGACTCAAGCCCAACATCACTGTCTTCCTCGAGTCAGCTCCATCTCAATCTCCACCCACTTAAGATAACTATCCACTATCCATTTTGGTTTTTACCCAGGCCGCCACATCCCAGTAGGATCATTCCACCTCCTTTCCCATCCCCCTTAACAAAAATCTGGTAGCTAACCACGTGTTATCCCCAACTTCGGTGTTCCCTCTAGGGGTTTCTCTCACCTGATCCACTCTGATCAGTGTTCCAATCCGTCCGATCCGTCTCCGCTAGAAGTTATACTCACGTCATACATTGTGTTAAACATGGAAATCTAAGGAAAACCTCATATACATGCCTATGGCATAAAATTCCCTGCATTTTATGTGGGATGCCTCCAGCTTCCGCGCCCTCGAGAAGCCCTACAATAAGGGGAAGAAACCTATATGTGCCAGTGCTTCAGCGTCCATACATTCTAGTGATGTCCAACTTGACTAATCCCCCGACCAAAGGTTACAACCCTAAATAGACCCCTTGGAATCTTCCGATATAAGCCGTGTAATTTACTGGTGTCCATGAACATATGGCACTGGGAATAATTTCATGATCAAAGTCTTAATCTATAAGGGAGACCCGAATTAGGTGAGGAGTACCGAGGAGGAATCCATTGAAGGAAGAATCGACATCCCATCATCCCATTTCGATCATGGAGAAAAATTCCCTAAACAAGGAACAGATGCCACCCACCTTTGGAATGTGGGAATGTGGGGATACAAACAGTGCCTCCATCCTCGAAAAAAAGGATGCACACCCCCCGAAAATGCATCAAAAACAAAAATGGTGAACCCGACCTGAAGGTATTATCCTCAATATGGAGTTTTGTAGAATTTGAGATATCAGTGGAATAGTGTGTCACGAGATCCAACTATCTGGTGCTGGGTCCCTCCAAGAAAATAAAGGGCCTAGTGTGAAACTCTCTAGATGATGGGGTAGTCAAAACGTTGTATATCCCGGTCTACGGCGTTTTTATTGTCTATCCATCTTACTGTCCATGGAAGAAGAAATGATGTTTGGGCACTGGTCATCGTTTCCTTTCCTTTCATCACTAATGGGTTAATCTCTATACTATTCAGGAACCAAGAAGCTACGGGAATTCGATCACCCCCCCCCCCACCAGTGCTGGGGAAAGGGAAATGCCAACTAGATAGTCCCACGTGGCTCCACCGCTTAGGGAAAGTTTTCCACACCTACAAACATCGGGCGCCCACAAACCATTTCCCTGTAGGAATTCATTCAGTGGAGATTGTTAATTGACCTCGTACGTCGGTAAGAGGATGATGGGATTATCTTTGACTTGGGATATGTCCCATCAAGATCTTGTGGCGTATGTGTGTCACCACCAACATCGCCCCCGAAGGCCGCACAAGGAGCCACTCCTCCCCACTACAACATGCAATCATTTTGGGAGCCTTTCCCCTGAGCACCTCAACGACTCTCTCTCCTATGCTGGTAAGGTAGGGGATGTTTGGACTAGCCCTGTCGGGATCCATTTTCAGGGGCCCCCAAGGAGAGATCCTACTAGGTCGCACCAGCGTAGCCACCCGATCCCACGAGTCAAGGAGCAGGTATGCCATGCACCTACACCGTTGACTCCAGTCCAGTTGACCCAACTCAAGCGTTGGTCAGAGGGTGAGGAAGAATCCCGCCAAGGGGCGTCAATGTCTACAACTACTGTGGCACCGGCCACCGACGACGTATATCGTTAACCCCTTGTCTATGATGAGAATGGGAACATTTATATCTAGCCGAGATCGGGGTCCCAACAGCCCCACGGGCAGGATGGGTCAACTCTCCCACCCACCAGTGTAGGTAAGGGCCACCGTCTGTATAGAGGCCCTCCCCATACCGACACCATGGAGAACTTGGGTCTTCTTGCTTCCAAGATGGGCATGGAGGTTCACCTCATGATTCCCTTAGTCTGAATGAGGGACCTCCCCACGATGGGGAAACCCAGCATGGAAACCTCTCTCGTGCTCATTACGTCAGGAATGGAGTTATCCCACTTTCCACAGACTCCCAGTGTTGGGGTATTGTGCATCCGGTCGATCGCTAGCGTGGGAGACCTCCCCATGTTCTTATAGAAACCGAAAAAGGTCCTCCTCACCTCAACAACCTTAGGGGTGAAGGATAGACTTTCCTAACCAGCACCCAGCATGTAGGTCGTACCCATGATCAGCTCGACCAGTACGAGGATCTTCCACGCACTGATGTCACTAGAAGAAACAAGTATATGGGTTCCACTCGAGCTCCTCTGGGCTCGAGTGGAGGTCCTACCCTCTCTAGCACTTCCCACAAAGGTCCTTACAATATCCCATTTGATATCTGTCCCGGTGCTTCTCACACCCCATCTTACTCTGGAAGAAGTCCTCTCTGCCCCAGCACCAGTATGGCCAAAGGACATCCTCGTGCCGGATGTTTTCCCAACCCTGAAGAAAAATCATGGTGCAGGAGGACGGGTTGTCGCCACTATAAAAGGAACAATTAAAAGATTCATACAGAGATCAACCCAGTTTTCTTCTCAGATTATAAAGCTGAATATGACTCAATGATGGAACCATCGCCCAGGTCCTCTGTGTCATGGGTTGAGGGAGGAAAATGGAGCATCAGCCTTGTCCTCCCATAATGAGATGTCCACCAGATTCCTACCTCCCTCCGTAGGAATATCGAGGAGGAAGAAAATTTGGCAACCCCGCTAGATATGGTCATGAAATCACCGCCGTCATCTCTAGAAGCACTGTATATTTCGATTAGAGATCATAGAGAGCTGTTCTGGGGACCAATGCTGGATGAGAAGAAGTGTGGTATATCACCAGTAGCCCTAGTCCCTACACTAAGAACTAAGGTTGTCATCCCATCCTTCCACGATGTGGTGGCTAAGTCGCTACACTATTTAGAGGACATCCTGAGATACGTCAGTTTGTCAGATCACTCAGCGTACTCCCCACCAGTCATCCTACCATCCCAGCGGTCTGCTTCGATACTAATACAATTTCCTCAACCACTTATAGTTGATGAGGGGGGTAATGAAGGGCCAGACCCTGAATCTCAGACAAGGAGCTTATGGAATATCCTTGTTGTGGAACACTTCCCTGAGATGTTTTGGCCTGTGGTAGTGCCAAATTTCTATGTGCCGGACTCCCTCACCCTAGAGGAAGTTGATTGTTTCCGTCAAACCCTATCGGTGACACACTTTATCCTTCATCACCAGCGAGTGTCTTATCCAAAGAGCCAAGCACATTTTGAATACATTGGAGAGAAATGTCATCTAGTTGATTTTTCTGCAATATCTGTGGCTCAGCACCCTAAATCCCTAGGCCGCCATAAGGCCCTCTTAGAAATATTCATCCAAGGTTTGACGGTACTCCACAACATTATCAAAGAGGATACCCCCATGATTATATCTGTCGATGGGGGCAATATGCTAGCCTCCTATTTAGTCCTATCTGGTGGCAGCATGACTTGTAATGTGATATCGAGGACATGGTCCGGTAGAGCCACGGTCAACATGTACAGCCTATCGGAAGAAGAGAATTAGATAGATCTCATTGATGCAGACCTCCCCCCTGAAGGCGTTCCCTAGCTATTGGATCTGTTGGGGAGGGTTAATCACAAACAGAGGAGCCTGTTGGGTCTCCCTGAACCCACCGAGGAATTAGTCCTTATCCGGAATCACGGTAAGGTAAAGGGACTCCTTGGAGATCTGAATCCATCTGACCTTTCTGGTTCAGTGCAGAAGATGGAGGAAGATCGTGAAAAAGTCTCATCGTATCAGCAACATTCCGAACATAAAAAGGTGGTCGACAACCTCCTCGCTGAACGCACTGTAGAGCGTCATCCGAACTACGGTGATTCTAGGATGGGGCAGTAGGGGCAGACACAACTTCCCCTCAAAGAATTTCCTCCACATGACCTTGACCATCCTACCCATGCAGATAGGGATGTGGCTGAATCTTACATCAATAGGGTGCGGTACGTAACTCCAAATACTCCTGAACGGCGTAACGACCCTCGAGATCCAACTCAGGCTCCCCCAGCTGCCCCACACATCATTCCACTAGCCACCCTATGAGCCGCTGATCCACCTTATCATGTTGTTAAACTCACCAATGTGTTAGTAGTTATGGATCCCCATCATGACAAGAACCCATTCCTAGATGATCAAATAACGGCACTTATTGCACGTCTCGAGGCATTAGAAACGTGACAGGCGGGGCTCCCACCTAATGGAAAGATTTATCCGGTATGGGTGGATGATATTCCAGCACCCCCAGGTTTCAGGAATCCCAAAATTTCCCCCTTCAATGGGATAGGCGAACCATCACATCACCTGGCCCACATTACCTGAAGTTGTGGCCCCTTGTTGGGAACTCTAGCGCAGCAGGAGGACACCAAGGTCTGATGTTTTGTGCATAAATTGGAAGGGCCTACATTTTTCTGGTACATGAAACTCCCCATAAAATCAGTAACCATCTAGGAGGACCTCCATAGGAAAGTACTCTACTAGTTCAGTTCCACCACAGTGAAGAAAAGTATCACGGGACTCTTCATGTTCAAGCATAGGCCTGATGAGTGCATTGTCGACTTTGTCTCCAGGAGGAAAGGACTCACATATTCCCTTGACATCCTGTAGACTCAAGAGAAATTGCTGATGATGTGCGTAGGGAACGTTAAGATGAAGTTGGTCCCCACTATGAACACCCATAACTATCTAGGGGGATTCTGAGACTTCTATGATAAGGCCTAGCGCTTAGAGGAAGCATTACACCAGCCCATGCAGGCAAGCTCGTTGCCTCCTATAATCCCCACGAGAAGGGCCTCCATGGCTGAGCCTACCGTAGTGGCCCAAATAGGGGCCTCTAGACAACTATATTTGTTACTAGTGGAACCGACTCCACCGCCTCGCATAGGCCCCTACCTCTGGCGCAGCCACCGGCCCAGTAGCGCCCACCTTAGAATCGGCAGGTGCCACCGCGCAATGTGCCGCCATCTCCCAGGTGAGATAACCGAGCTCCACCTCCTCGATAGGGTCCTCCATCCCCTCGTCAGGGTCATGCTCTCAGGGCCCCCTTTCCAAACAGCAGAAACTAGACCTACTCATTAAATGAGGAAGAGGTCCTCGGTTACATCGATAGTGCCTTGGAGTAGGTGATTCTACATTTTCCTGAGTGAAGAAGACCAGAAGAGGAAAACATTGCTGATAAAACCTAATTACTGCCCCTACAAAAAGATCCTTGGGCACACCCTCAAGAATTACTATGTGTTAAAATACCAGATTCAAGAACATGTAGGTAACTACATAGTCCATTTAGGCCTAGCTCCGACACTAGTGGCATCCGTTTTCGTGAGGCCAGACATCAGAAGCTACAGTGAGGGGAACTGGCATCAGGATTCCAGTCATGGGTCCCAAAATTATGACAACTGGAAGGCACACAATGGAGTCACTCATGCCCATGGTGTTATCCAGGCATTCCTGAATCAGCTAGAGCCTTCAAAAGCTGCAAACACCACTTCTACATCGGAATATCAGCCAACCTCTTCCTAGAAGAGCAAACCCCAACGACACATGGGAAAGAAAAGTTCCCCGCTGATGCCATCATCATCTTGTAATCTTGGTGAATTCATGCCCCTAGAGATGGAAATACCTCCTAGAATCTATCTATTAGTGTACGACTCTTCGAGTGACAGTTAGGGGCACGCCTCAGTTAATGAAATTGTGATGGTAAACCCCTAAACGATTCCTGACAATGAGGAGAACCAGGTGGATCCTTCCAACGTCCCCTACTGTCGTCAGTGCCGATGAAGTCGTGGCTATATGTGCTGTGAGTGTGTCTTGGTTAGCACATCCAACCTGGCTGTGCATTCTTCCGAAACTAGAAAACAAACTCAGCGAAGATATCATCATGTGCAACCTTATCATATGAGGGCTGGAGGCCCACAATCGCTGCCATTTGTGTTGTTGAATCTGGCAGAGACTCTCCCACCATGCCATGACCAGAAACACCTTGCTATAGGAAGGTCTCATCCATCTGGTCCTCATCCAGTAGCCACTCCACAGGCCTCAACCGGTGGGCAATGGGATGTTCCCAATACCATTTAGTCGTCGGTCTAGTCGACAGGGCCCACCGTACATCCTATCATAGAGCGAACTCATCTAAGCAGAAGTTCACGCCTAGTGCAGAAGTACGATGTTCATAAGAATCCCACCAGTATTCTATCAAGACTCTCCATCCTTGAGGACCTTCTCTTGTCATCAGATATGTGTGACGCCCTCACTGGTGATTTAAGAAGCCCCCTCCAGTTTGAGGTGGAATTAGCACCTGCAAAAACCTTCCATGTTGAGGCAATCAAGAATGATGAAGGCCAGGCCATCATCTGGTACTCTTGAGAAGATGAAGGCTATCCCATATTGGGGCACATTTTCCCACTTTACATTACCGGCCAGTTCAATGGCATAGAGGATTGCCACTGTCTCGTCGACACGGGCTCTGTGATCAACGTAATCTCGACTCAGACATTGCAAAAAATGGGATTTTCTTAAGATGATCTGATCCTATCTGACCTATGAATCTAAGGTTATGACAATTCAGAACAGACATTGGTCGGAAAGATTCTCTTGAAGACCCAGTTTGGTGGACTAGTCTCCAGCACCAAATTTAAGTTTGTCTCCTAGAACACGGCCTACAATGTCTTGATAGGAAGGGTGTCCCTCCACTTCCATGTGGCAATTCCCTCTTCATATCACCATAATCTCAAATACTCCCTTAATGGTCAAGTAGGTTTTCTTCAAGGGGAGGTGTCTCCCTTTTCCTCTTGTGAATCCTGCTACCTGGATGAGGAGTACTACAAGAGAAGGGACAGGAAAATTCATAATAATGAGGTCGATCAGGCAACAGCTGCGATTGACCCGTGGACAGATCTAAATGACGAAAATGTCTTTCCAATCCACAGATTGGAGGCTACGACCCCGGACATGAGACAATTCTTCATTATTTCTTGGATGAGGGGTACCACATTCCCATGCCTAAGTGACACCGTAAGATCACCTCATACTCCTATAAAAATCAAGCTCAGGTGATCCTGGTGCCTCCTACTCCCATAAAGTATCAGGATGTCCACACCATGGAAACAACGATACATCATACGTGCTTGTTCCGCCGGGCTGGAATCAACCAGCTCAAGACAACATGCTACAATTGCTTCGACATCCTAAAGTGTGGCCATTTGGGCTGAATTCCAGAAGGGATCAAATCAACAGCCTTCATCTCTATGGTTTCGATAGCGCCAGAGTCCTCCGATGCAGTGACCACTACCGCTCATGCTAGTACCAAACTTCTGTCTGGATCTGCCGACTCAAAAAAAACTCCTACCTCCGAGGATTCCCCCTCCACAAGTGAAGAAGAGGGTTTATAGGATTCTCCTCTCACCTTTGAAGGGGAATCTCTTCCACAGTCGACGAGTTTGTACATGTGAACCTCGATAGTGAGGCCGACATGAGACCCATATTGATTAGTGCCGGTATGCCCCTCAAATAGAAACAGTCGTACATAGACTTCTTGAAACAACACCACGATATATTCACATGGAGTTATGAAGAGATTCCAGGACAAGATCCTCAGGTAGCCATCCACCACCTCGCTCTCCTGACAAATAATCATGGTTCAAGCAGCCTCACAGAAAGATGCACCCTTCTCACAGATCCATGGTAGAGGTAGAAGTTTATAAGAACATCAGAGCCAGGTTTGTTAGGGAGGTCCAGTACCCCAAATGGCTGACCAATATAAGGCCAGTAAAGAAGATGAATGGAAATATCAGGGACTGCATTGACTTCTGGGATCTCAACCGTCATTGACCGAAAGATGAATTTTCCCTTCCAATAATAGAGTTGTTGATTGATGTTGTAGCTAGATTCCAAGACCTCCCCTTCATGTATGGGTACTCCGGGTACAACCAGATTCGAATGGGTACTCTCCTTCAGTTTAAAGAATGTAGGAGCCACCTACCAGTAGGATTTATATCACATATTTAAGTCAATCCTTAGATCGATGGTGGAATGCTATGTGGACTATCTGGTGGTCAAATATCACTATCATCAATACCATATGAATGGCCTTGAAAAACTATTCCGCTTCCTCTGTTCCCATCACTTGAAGATATAACCATTGATGTGTGACTTTAGGATCACCTCTAGAAAGTTCCTCGTCTTCTCTTTCATATACCGGGGCCTTGAGATCACCCCAAAGAAGATCAAGGCCATTAGCCAGATGTCTCCTCCTTGCAACAATCGGGAGCTTCGAGGTTTCCAAGGCCACATATCCTACATAAGCCGATTCATTGCTAATCTGGATGGAAAATGTAATCCCTTTTCTTGGCTCATAAAGAAAGGAACACTCTATGAGTTGGAGGAATAATGTCAGACAACATTCGATTAAATCAAGTAGTATCTAATACAACTTCAAGTCTTAATGCCACCCATCTTCGGAAATCCATTGGTCATTTATGTGATCATCCCGGATTGATCTCTCGGTGCCATTCTCACCCATAATAACAATTAGGGGATGGAGAAAAACTATTACTACCTCAGTCGTATTCTCCACGATACGGAGACTAGATACTCCGCCATTCAATAGAGTAACCTTGCGCTGGTATTTTTAGTATAGAAATTGCGACATTACATGTAGCACCAAGAAGTACAGCTGGTGTCCCTGGTAGATCCACTGAAGTATATGTTGAATCGTCCCATGTTGAGAGGTCTTATAGCTTGGTGGTCAGAAATCCTCTAGCTATTCATCATCAGGTCTTTCCACATAAATCTATTAATGGGAAAGCATTAGCAGACTTCCTTGCCGCCCATCCGGCTAATGTTTACTAGTCCTTGAATCTCAATTTACTCAATGAGGTGATCATCTCAGTGGACCAAGACATGTCGTGCTGAAAAATGCACATTGATGGTGCTTCTCGAAGCCCCACCAGCAGTAATCTCAATGAACCCAGATTCAACAGAGTCATCTTGGGTATCGACTTCATTAACCTGGAACTAGCCATCCTACCATACTCATTCCTATTGTCAGAAAGTTGCACAAACAATGAAGAAGAGTATCAGGCTCTCATAAATGGCCTCAGGGTGGCTCTCAAGATTGATATTCCCCACATGTATGTGAAAGGGGACTCTGAACTAGTCATAAAATGGTCAATGATGACTACGTCATTAGAAATCCATAGCTCATACTATTGTTGGAACGCACTCTCCAGCTAATAGACCAGTTCCCATCACGGCCAGAAGTCACTCAAGTTCCTCAATCTTAGAACGATCGAGCTGAAGCCCGGGCTGGCCTCGCTACATCACTAGTGAAACCCGAGAAGGATGATTAGATTATCCATGTGGAACATCAGAGGTTCATTTCTCCTGTCACTACAGATGGTGATGATGGCTTGCAGGTGAGACATATTACCACTGAAGCGTCGAGGCTAAGTGTTGCAGTTCACCCTCCAGGATGGCCCTAGCCATGATAAAATCCTCTACAAGCATAGGTTTGATGGGGTTATCCTCCATTGCATTCAAGGAGTCGAGATTTCTCAGGTCATTCAATAGGTTCACACCGGTTCCTGTGGGTCTCATCAGACCGAGCCGAAACTATCTCACCATATTCAAAGAATTAGGTACTTCTGGACCTCTATGATCCTTGATTGCATCATGTTCAAAAAAATGTTCCACACGTTCCAGATTTATGCTATCTTCATGCATCGGCCGCCGGAACCTCTCCACTCCAGGAAGTACTTTTGGTCATTTGCGGTGTGGGGACTCGATGTTGTGGGACCATATCCACCGGTGATAGCTCACCCGTGCAAGTTCATCTTGACTTCTATAGATTTCTTATCCAAGTGGGAAGAGGTTGTTCCACTCAAAGATGTCAAGGACCATTTAGGGCATGTCACTTGTTATTTAGAAAACGATTTTTTCTTATATTTGGAAGTGTAATTTGAAAAAATGGAATATATTTTCGGAATCGGTATGGTAGAATTATATATTAATTATAAATTTATATTTACCTACAGAAAAGAAATTTCTTAGGTAAAAAATATTTCCCCTTTAAAAAAACATACTAAAATTAAAAGATATAAATTTATATAGATTGATGCTTTTGTATAAAATTTTTGGAAAGTGTGGTTGGTGATTTATCAACCATATAAAATAAATAAATATATTATTATTACTTTTTATATGCATTTTATATGAAACATTTTATCTCCTTATATTAAGTAGTTTTATGTGCCCAAAATTCCCCTCTTTTCAATTATAAAAGGAACCAACACCACACCTCATATTCCAATGTTCAAATACAATTAAGATATAAACACAAACTTCTAGATAAACTTTTCCAATATTTAAAACATCATATAATATTTTATCTCACCAAATTTAAAATATTATGTGAATTAATGTGGTAACAAAAGGAGAACATCCAAAGTGTGAAATAATACATTACACTACACATTTTAAATTATTTTCTACTTAGGCCTCCATAAAATTATTAATTCCCTGAAATTATGATAAAAAATATTATATTAAATTTTTATTATAATAATGTAATATTGAACATATAAAATTTTATTTAAAATCATTTATAAAAAAATCTTATCATGTTTGTGTGTAGACAATTGTCTCTAAGGATAACATTTTCTATCTTTCATCACCTGCATTAAGGGATGATGAAAATATTTTACATATGTTGAAAATATGATATTTATAACATTTTAAAGGTTCAAAAATCATAATATATTTTATCTTATACCTTGTTTATATTATCAATAAGACAGGAAGGTCATCAATGTGTATGTGTAGATCATATCTTCCCTGTCATGATGTTTTTATTTTTTCCATAGTTTCTAAAAAGGGTTGATTAAAAAAATGCATATAGTGAATAAAAAACAAATCTAAAAAATCCTTAGTATTATATAAAAATAGTTTTACACATACAATAAGATAAATTCATAATTAAATCTTAAGGTAAATTGAACACCCAAAAAAGATATCCATGTATCTTTTTTAACATTATACTATTTATGAAAAATCTATATAACTATATAAATTATGTTCTAATTTAAAATTAAAGGACATAATACTAAATTGTTATTGTTATTGTGAAATTAATTTAAAAACATTCTTACATGGTAAACATACAAGGAATTTTTTTAAGACAAATATTAAAGAAATACAAGTAACCAACATTGGTAGAAACATTTTTAAGAAATTGGTAAATTGTTTTGGAAAATTGTCCTTATAAAATGTAATATATATTATTAATTTTATTATAGATGTTCTTGAGAGACATAATATGACTAATCTAAACTTTATATATAGGTGTGGAGAGATTTATAAAACATTGAATGGTATCTTATTTTCCAATTTCATGACATTCCATTTACACATTCTCCTTTTAATCCCTTTTATTATATATTTTTCACATGATCTTTGTCAATTTTTTTATTTACTTTACAAATATAAAAAAACATCTTCTTAATTTTTGGGTTATATATGTTTATTTATTCCATTTTAAATTCCATCTTTTAAGTAAACCTAAATTACGGTAACTTTCCTATTTATTGTCACATGTGATAAATCACCTTAACAAAATGTATTTAAACAAGGAATATCTTATAAATACAAAATAATATTTTCTTAAACCTTCTTGGTATAATAATATATTTATGGTAATAAGTATTGTCTTTCATTCATTAGAAATATCCTGTAGTGATTTCATAAACCATCACCCTAGTTCTATGATTATATTATTTCATATGATACATCTTTATTAGGAAATATATATAGTGGAACTAAATGATGAAAGACTATTTATCACATAAAAATATAGACATACATATTATTTATTCACTTTTAATATTTTGAATTTTTAGGATTTAACATTTGGTTTTGACATGAATCAGAACTATTAAACCCACTTCTTTCACCTGGGGTTTAACATTATTTGGGTTTATGTATTGTTTATTTTCCACACATTGAAAACAGATTCCTGATTTTTAATATTATAATGAGTGATCCAAAAATTATATCTCCATCCAATGAATTTGAAAATACAGTATATGTCATTATATTTTATTAAATGTATTTTAGATGAGACCTAATCAACTATAAGTCTTTTTTCTAGTTTATGACAATGGATATAGGAGTAACCCAAATTATATGTTTATTTTACCCTGTTTTAAGTTATTTCCAAATAATTAAGATTTTTCTAAATATTTTATTATTTCATATATTCCTGATCATGATCTTCCTCATTATGATATCATGTTATTCCTATTGACAATAAGGTCAACCTCAATTACTATGATAATTATCTCTCTATGACTTTTAACCCACCCTTTTCTGTATATATATTCTATCAGTTATCAGTTCCATATTTAGAATATCCACGGGAGTTATGAGAACTATATTATGCTCTAAATAAATATTATGCTTTAATTTTTAAGATTATTTATAGCCATTTATAATCTTCTTTATGATATTAGATCACTAGTTCCTCAAATATATTTATTAGAAATTTATTTTATGAATTGTGATGTAATTTGTGATTATTGAATGTGTATCCATAGATAGTATAAGAAGATGGTGTAGAAAAATTTAGATATTTTCATCATATAAACATAGTAAAAAACATATGGATATTTTTAATAGATAATATTATATATAGTTGAACATCCAAAATGTTTTGGAAGGTAGATATTTTGTGGTTTTCCTTCAATTACATCTCTGTCTAGGTGTTGTAAAGTCTTGTTGGATATGGGATTGTTGTACAATGGGTTAATAAACCATAGGATGGAGTATTATGTGTTTTCACCACCTTGTAATGGGGAATAAAAAAGTGACACAATTACACACTTTGTGGTAAATGATTGAGGGATATTCCATGGTTAATTAAAATTCAATATAGATACCATTTTGAATAATTTGACTATAATAGTAGTTAAAGAATTTAATTTCAAACGGACCACATATAACCAATAGTTAATCCCAGATACTCTTAAGTTAGATTATATATTTAATTTATAAGTTATTCTTTATATGTCCATTTTCAATCTTATATATTCATACTAGTTGGATTATTCTCAAACTTATATTTATTTTCAGAATAATAAATGACTAGATACTATATCTAATTGTGAATGATTCATTAATTATATATTAATTATCTTCAATTACCTTATATTTTTATTATTCCACAAATTGATTCATATCATTATTGTCTATTATAAAAATTCAAACACTACTACAAAACATGTTGAATAAGTTATTATTGGACATAATTAATGCTACAATTGTTTTTTCAGAGGAATATAACTATTCTGTAGTTGATATAGTTGGGTTGAGTCTCTAAATAACCCTGTTAAAACCACTTTATTGTAAATTTATTCTATTTTTTGGATGTCTATTTTTCTATATATAGTTCCTTCTTTTACTTTTAGGAGAAGTAAATCATATTATATATCCCAAAATTTTCACTAATTCTATACTTTTGAATGTAGGTGGATGAACATCCCATTGAATATTTTTTGAATAAAGGGATATTGTTTCCTTAATAACAAAAATAATTTTTTTAACTGATTTAAAAAATAGAGATGACCACACTTGGAGTATATTCACATTAAATGGGATAAAACAAATGAATTTTCTAATGAATTTTCTAGTTCACCTTCTAAAATGAGTGGCTTAGTTCCAAATTTAACAAATAACTATATCTCTATAAATATCAACGAAAATATATAGATTTAACCCCCCTGAACTGGGTGAACTAAAAATAAAAATATAATAATATTTATACACATGTTTTTATTTCCATGTACTCTACCATGGGGTTACCTTTTCATCTTGTTCCGGAAAAAGGATGGCTCAATGTTTCACATTATCAATTATCTTGAACTCATTAAAATTATGATAATGATTGTGTATAAATTTCCATGGAATTGTGACCTATTTTATAGATAAAATGAAGCTCTATAATTCTAAAAAGTGGAGATTTTGTCATGATATTATTAGATAAAGGTAAATCAAATGGATTTCCGTAATTCCACCATTTGTAAAGGTATAATAATAATGAGTTCATAGTATTTCACTTTGGACTATTGAGTGTTCTATAAATAATCATTGGCTTATGGAATAGTCTTTAGATATTCCATTGATAAATTTTTCGTAGCCATTTTAGATGATATTCTTATGTACTATAAAAGTAATGAGGAATAGAATAAGCATTTTAATGTTGCACTGAAGACTCAGTAGAAGGGGATGTTATATGAAAAGAAATATAAATATAATATTTTGATAGAGAAATGATAAATATTATTGAATGCTATCACACATAAATGGAAATGTATAAATCACTAATGATTAAGGTGGTTGATGAATATTCTTGACCACGATATATGATGGAGATCCACATTTTCCTTATATTATTTGGTTATAGTCAGTAATTTGATTCAAAATTCACATAGTTTTCAATCATAGTAACCTATATTATAAGGATTTGAATTTAGTATTTCTAGATTGATGATTATGAAGATATATTCAATGATTAGTAGAGGACCATAACTATAACACATGTGTCCACAAAACTAATATATAGGAAAGGAATTGTGATCTTGTGGGATACATCATAAAAGGATTTGGGATATGTGCTCAAGTAAAAAAAACATGTGATATCCAAAATGTTAATATAGTCGATGGTGCATGGATAGAACAATATTATTCATAATAATGAATAGGTCGTAGTAATATTCACTTTGAAAACATGATTTCATTTTCTATACTGATAGAAATTTATTTATATATGTACCATAAGTGCATAAAATATATATTCATAATAAATGATCATAAAATATACCATTGATGATTAATAGATTTGGTAAAATATTTTTTTCATAATTCACCACCGACCAAACATGTGAAATAAATTTATAGGTGGTATATATAGAAAATATAATGCAACAATTTATTAGATGGTGATTGGGAAGGATTTTATATTATTGTACATGAAAATGATGGACATAAGATTCATGATGAAAGCAAAAACATCTTTAAATTCTCGAATTATTTCTCATCCATCACTACATATGAAGATAAATAAATATAATAGTGATTTTGTAGAGATATATGATAATATGGATTATGAGAGGAAGGAAAAATCCTCCTATTAAATGAAGATGATGAAGGTGTTTTGAGATTCTGGATATGTAATTTCATTCCTCCAGAGGTAGAGATAAAGAATGTTGTGATGAATGATTCTCATTGGTTGAAATTTTCTATACACTTAGGAAATATAAAAATTGGTTATGTTCTCCAAGAACAAAATTTTTCAGAAAATATATAAAAAAATATTTTGGAGATACAACAATGTTCCTAGAGTTTCAGTATGTGATGTTTGGGATGAAATGGCCTACACCGATTATGAATCCCTTGACCCTAACAACATAAAAATGGGAAAACATTAATTTTTATTTTTTATACGTATTACAAATGATTAAAAATTTATCAAATCTGTATGGTTTTTGGTGGACCTTGTTATACATACTAATCACATAATTCCCATTTGTAATGGATCTCTCTCAAATATGTGGAAAATCAATTCAATGGAGAAGTGGTGTAGCTATATGAAATACAACAATAGATATTATCTGATCAAGATTCTTGGTTCTCCTAAAAGGTATAAAATACTTCCCATAAATCTCTAAACACATAGTAAAACATATGTAAGAACTATACTCCCAAAAAAATGGGAAATTTGAATTTAATACCCAAACACATGAGTATATATTACGATATTGATCTATGGATTTCATGGGAGGATTGGATGAAAATATTCTTCTAATTGAGTTCTATTAAAAATAATTCCACTCTAGAGCCCAATTTGAACCATAAGAAACCCTTTTATGGGAACACATGTATGACCCCTACAGGTTCATTCAAATTACGATAATTAAAATTTTTATGATTATATATGTTGAATGAAATATAAACAATGTTCAAGAATATTGAACAACACTTCATTATCATGGAGAGTAAATAGATGATTTATGTTGGAAACCATAAAAAAGAGCAGAATTTCGAGGATAGTGATAATGTTTTCTACAATATATATTTTTTAAAAGAGTTATGATATTTTAAAAGATGATAATGGTGTGTATGAGATACATATTGAATTTAAATTTTCTTGATCACATCCAAGCCATGGTGTTTTTACTAGAAGTCCACCAATCATATGTAATGTTATTGTGATTCAATTAACCATCCTTATGTAGTACGAACCATTCCCCTAGCATATATAGAATATAAGGGTAGTAGAGTTAGAGAATGATATCTATTATAAGTAGAAGGTAATGATGATATGGACCACAGAGACATTGTTTTTTGGAATAATAAAACTCACAAGGTTAAAGTATTTTATATACAACATATGGGACTGTATTATTCATGAGAATTTTTATAATCTTTAAACATCTGGAACTATATTATAGTTACTACATTTATAATTAAAATATTTATAAAAAAATAATTTATATTCAAAAACATTAATTTGTTTTTTATTTATCTTTTAAATATAATATTATGATTAATTTATACGATTTTTATATAAATATTTTATATTTAAGTGAATAGTGATAAATAAATATTTTATAAACACTATTACTTTTATGACATTAATATAAAAAATTTTATGTGACAAAAGATCCCATCTCTTAAATTATTAAATCATACACCACCCCCACAAACTCAATACACTTCATAACCACCATATTCATGACCCAAAATCATAAATAGAGTCTAATAATCCATTTAAATATTTCATAGACGATTTCATAAATCTAAATTTATATTCTACATTTCCTTAATGAGGTAACCAAAGGAGAACATCCAAAGCAAGATGTAATATTTTTCACTACACCTTTTTAATTCATTTATTCCACTACCACACCAAAAATCCATTATAAATGATGGTACAAAAACACATTATTTTTTAAGATGATAAATTATTATTATATTTAGGTTATATACATATTATATATTCCTCAAAAGTTATTGAGAAAATGGAAAACAAAATTGTGCATTTGTGAGCACTACTACTTCTAAGAACAAACTATTTTTAAATTTATTCATGCGTTTAATAGATGGTTAAGAAAAATTAATTTTTAAGATAATATGGATATTATAAATATTTAGTTAATTTTAAATTATATGTATTTTTTATACAATTTTTTTATTTTATGAAATTGATGGGATTGCTCTAGTGTATGTGTTGACTACCATATCGACATGATGATGTTTGATTTTAGTTTAGAATATTGAATAAAATGGGTGGAATTAAAAAATCATGTAACATATAAATGGTTATTTAGTTAAAAAATTATTTTTATGATGATAATATTAGACATTCTATAAATGATATTAACAATAAATGGTTATAGTTAATTTAATCATTAAAAATGGTTTGTTACCCTTTCTAATTTGAGTCAATTAATAGAAAAGATATTTTCAAATATAAATGTAAGGACAAATATCGAATAATTTTAATAATAATATACATTTATATATATTATTAATCAATTTTGAAGAACTTTTACCTTGGTCAAAATATCATGTTTTTTATGAAATTTACCAATAAACAAAATGTAACAGCCATAAGAAGAAATGATTAAATAAATTTATGATATGTAGTGATAAATAGAAATTATAAATGTAAATATAAATTATTATGATTTTATAAATTCTTTTAGTAATTATAATTTGATTATTTAGTATGTTAATTATATGTAAGAATCCATTTCAGACATTTGGTAGTGGACCTGTTTTGTACCCCCTTCGTCGGTTTTTTTGTAATTCATTTTGTTTATTTTCACCATTTAATTCTATATTATTGTTAGAACCACAAGGGAATTATATATGATGCGGGGTGGGTGAATCAGGGTATGGATATTCTATTTAAAATTATTCTTACGCCAATATATGTTCACCTCTTTATTATAACGATCAATTTGTTTTTACTTATGTGTTAATACTGATCTTATTAACCACATATTTATCTGATGATGATGCTTTGGATACAATACATGAAAGCAAGAATACTGATAGAAATTTTTTTACTTGGTTAGCCTCACTAGGTTACATCCATAAAGAATACAAAAATGATGTGTCGATGTACCAAATTCACTAAATCTTACTAGCAATTACCATATTTGGGATCGATCACATGTATGCTCAGGCTCACTGTCTTTACAAGGTTTAGGGTTGGCACACTTCTTTACCAAGGTTCACTCCCTATATCATTCTCTCTATCTCACTACTTGGGGAGAGGATCACATTATTCCTCTTTCCTTTTCTCACTACTCTAGAAAGGATCCATTTACACCTTATAGAATTATAGGTCCCTTCATTATATCTAATGAATGTTTCCTACACTGTATGTAGATAATCTATTAATGTTCCAATTTCATCCACTGATGAATAAAATTTTACCATAGTATTACACAGTAACCATAAATCATTCAGGTAACACATATTACATCATGCGTGCAACTTTAATGCCTTGAGCGCAAGATTCCACTTTGCCGTGAAACACCCCTTGCATGTAACTTCTATCATATTCACAACTCAAATATTATGTGCAACTCAAAATCATATGCGCAACACCCTTTTTTTAAAATTTATATGTGATACAGAGCTTTTATTCCCTTGAAGTGTTGAGCTAATTCAAATGAGGGGGATCACCTTTAATTTATAGGCATCATTGACCACTACACAGAGGTTTCGACGTGTCGTGAAAGATCCTCCTCGAGCGCACAAAACACAATTTGACAACCCATTTGGTGTGCAAGTTTTTTTCATGCAACATTATAATTCATGTAAATTTCCAAATCCTTATTGAACATCCTTATGATTCCATTTTTTTTTGTTCTGATACTAAAACAATCCTTGCAAACAATATTGAAGACAACCGTAAATCTTGAGCGCTACTGCCTTTTACAAAAACATGTTTATGCATTTTTTGAGTTTGAGGCCCAAAAAATATAGCAAATGATGGAAAATAGTGCCACATTGTATCTATTAATTATGTAACACATATAGATAATCCATTCCTTTTTCATGGTTCTTTATCAACATATTTGGTCAAAAATATCTCTATAACTTGACAACTAACCCTGGAAACCCTCTTTGTCAATAAATAAACCTGCTTTGTCAAAAAACAGAATCAACACAGAAATTCTTCAATTCTTCCCTGAAATATTTTAACCGAACAATACTCATGATATTATTATTATTATATATATATATATATACATATCCCTTATATATATTAATAGTTGAATATATAGTTAATTTTTTATTTATATGTGTTTTTAGCTATCTATAAATTTCAAGAAATTATGTAATATTAGATTAAGGGAATGTCCAATTTCTTATCTCATGTTAAGAATCACACCCATAAAATCTTTTAAAACATTATTTTCCTTTAAATAAATAATTATTTTTTATAACCGATTTTTTAATATATAAGGTTTATGGAAAAAATGAAATATTTCTTTTTTTTATGGATATTATTTACATGCTCTAAAAACCATCAACTAAGTGGTATGTTTTTAATATTTTTCTCATAGATCATTCTATGGAAATATCTTTATTGGAACTCAATGATCATGGAATATGATTCTTTTTTAAAATAATAATACCGAAATGATTTAATTGTTTTAGATATTTGGAACTCTTAATTATTTACAACTTATTTATTCCTTAAATCAATATTATGAAACCCACTTCCTTATTATGGGTTTTATAAATATTATGATTTAATTGCGGTTTATTTTACTCACTTGTAACTCACATATATGATTTTAATTTTAATTTTGATTATAAAATAAATTATATATTCCTGTAATTTATTGGGTAAAAATTTATTTCTCAATATATTTTTTATAATGGATTAATAAGTGATCCAAATAAAATTATGGGACTTTTTTTTACTTTATAATGATAGTTTTGGATTGAAACGTGACTAATGTTTATGGTATATTTTTTAGGTTGTTCCCAAAATTTAAATATCATCAGAAATAATATCATAATTCCATGACTCTTTTATTATGATAAACCTCTTTAACATATCATTTTATTCCTCCTTAATCTAATTTTTTATGTTATTAATATGTTTATTCACTTATTGGTATTTTTAGGTATCCCTTTCCCAAAAGTACTTTTCTAATGGTATCCTAGGATTTTTTAGAATAATAGGTGTAGTTAATTTAATTATGTATATCTTCTAATAAACATTATGTTTTCTGTTTATCAATATCAATTTGTATGTACAATACCCAAACAAACTAGGCCTCTAGATCCTAGAAATGTGTTTGGTGGAAAATTATGTTAAGAATTATGAAATAATATGTGTTTTAGGCTTAGGTATAAATATTCAACATTATCAGTTCCATCAGAATGAAATTTTTTTGAGTTGACAATGTTATTATTTACACTATAATTATATTAATAAAAATATATATTATAATTTTATAACTTATGTGAATCAATCTTGACTATTATATATTATTTCTATATTATTCATGATTTTTATAACATATGATTGATTTTCTTGTAAACTACACCATGTGGAGTATTGTATCTCTCAATTAGTATGTTTCAATTTCCTCGTGTTATGAAGAATATAATTATATAATGAATTTTTATATGGGTATCAGATGTAGCTAATTTTATGGTAGGTGTTGAAAAAATATTCCAAAATTTTATGTCCTTTCTTTAGTGGGAATAATTTTGATTTGAGAAAAAGGAAATGCATTTTAATATTAACTTGTTTTGCTAATTATCTTGGTCCCTTAACATAAAAGTTATTCCATGTGTACCTAAACACATATATCATTTTTATATTGAATATATTAAATGGTTTGTTTGGGTCTCTTCATCATGTTTCAAAGATAATATGTAAATGATTTGTTTTTAGCACGAGATAAATGAGTGTTAGTCTCTGGAACCATAAATGTAATAAAAAAGGTGTTTAAATATCATTAGAGGTATTGATGTAATAATTTCTGTATAAATCCGGATTTAGGGATACAAAAAATGATTATATGTTTAATCTTAATCATAAGTATAAGGTCATGGATACACTTTTGAGGACTTTAATGAGAGGATTTTTAGGCGACTAATGATATTTTTAAATTTTTTATTGGGTATTTAGAATGTATTATCAGTAGAAATAGAAGTATCTCATAAGTTGGGTATGCAATGTTATGTCATGTAAATATTGGTAATCCTTTGGAAATATTAATATATTTTGATCCATTGAATAATTTAGATATATGTTTTAGTGAATAATTAATTATATTTGGGGATAAAAGATATGATTAAAATATTAGAGTATAAGAATTATTGTATTTTGGGACTTGAATTTAGTAATAATATCCCTCAATAAATTATTATTTGAAATTGGAACTGAAAATATTAATTTTAAAACCTTATAAGAAATCTAAAAAATTTAAAACATTCAAAAATAATGGAATTTAATTAGTGTGTGTTTTCCTATCAATGACATCTCTATCAGGATTATATATGCTATTCATTAATATATATTAAATTAAAAAGGGGTAATTCCCCTAACAGCATTTGTTTCAGTGTTAAACCAATCTCTAATTTGTATCAAACAACATGCCCTAACTACATCGTTGGTTTGACACTAATTGGGGATATTATTTGGATTTCCCACATAATTTTTTAAAAAAATATTGTAGGATTTGAATATTTTGTTATATATATTGTCATGTATATAAGATAAAAACCCTCATTTATGTTTAACATTAAGGAAAATTAAAATTATGCGGATGAGATTGTTGGGGAGAATGTAACACCCTAATATTTTTGTTTGTTTTTTTCATTAAGGAAATACAATATCGAATATTTTTCATCAACCAAAATAGTAAAATAAAATAAGCATTGATGTATTAAAAAATATATAATTATGGAATCTTTTTTTATAATATAGTAGTCTAAAAGGAGGGTGTATGTTAAATTAATAACAATATGAAATCTATGTAGAAAAGAGAAGTGTAACACCCAATGAATTTAAAATATAATCATCATATTCGATAGGGTGTTCGAAACAGAACTCCAAGAGTAAAAGGGAATAAAACATCATGAGAATTTTTGGTGTATTTGTTTTTAAATAAATTAAATTTCTTCAAAATCATCAATTCATGAAATATCTGGACTGAAGAAAACATGATAACCATTTAAATATTGATATATAAACATTACTTTTATTGTCTTGCAAATAATTTTTTGGAATATGTAGTAATTAAAAATAAAGAAGAATATATGGTATAATAATGTATCAAATAAATAATGTTCATATACATTTATTAAATATATGACTAGAACATTTTTAATGAAATTGAATTGTTTTCTAGAAAACAATATTTTTCAAAGGTTGGTTAGTTGCACTTTGTGCACATATTTCTTAAAAAAAATTAAAAATGTTTTGAAACTTATTATAGAAAATAAAATTTATATTTTAAATTATCATATCAATATTATCATAGGGTAAATTTTAGGGATTTTTATGGAAAACTAATTTTTTATTGAATAGTAAAAAAATATAGGATTTTTATACAAAAGTTCCTTTAGATTAAAATATTTACAATGATAATTTACATTATTAATTTACTATAATTCAAAACTATTGCAATTATATATACTTTTATCCAATTTAGGTCGTTTTAATCATTTAAAATTTTAATTTCAATATTACTATTTTTTACACTATTAAACTTTTCCCTTTGAAAACCTGCTTCCACGTCGTGATAACAGGATTAATTAAAACATATATTTTTTCACTTATGGGAATTTAATTTTTATGAATGGATTCTAAATTTTTAATAAATATAATTTATATTAACCGATATGATTAGAATAATATTTTACCAATAAATTTTGTGAAGACATCAAAAATTAATTACAACAATTAAGGTAAAATTTTGATTATCAAGGAGTTAAAATAAAAATATAAAGGTTTTAATTATCTAAAAATAGTTATAAAATATATTTTATGGAATTATTTTGAGATTATAATATTTTTTTTTATTATACTCCCTTTTTCACCCTTGTGGATTGTGAAAATGTTGGTACACTATTTTTCTAAAAACATTAAAAGTGTGCCACTCACCTCACTTCTAAATGGCCACCACTATCATTTATTATTAAAACCATATAAATAAATTTATTAAGAAAATAACAACTTGAATAACTTCCATAAAAACATAACCCCTACAATGAATAGTCAATTTCCTAAAAAATCCAATCTACAAATAAATTTGAAATAATAATAAAAAGGTTTTCTGAGAAGAGATAATTTCTTAATAATGTGTTTTTTGTTTTATTTATTCTACCTCCTCCCTCAATTTTTTTTCATTTCTAATTATAAAATAATACCTCTATAAAAAGTATACATAGAATTCATTTTTTAATAATTAACTCTATTCATCACCACTTTCCTAAAATGGGAAATGCTAATGTCACTCATGTTTACGGTAGATTATCACCTCACGAATTAATATGGCATGTTTTCCATTAAAAACTAAAGTGGAAGGTTATGATGATAGCTATAAAGTATATTTATAACATTTATAACATAATTATACATATTTAATAATTATAAAATATTTACATTTTTTACATTCAATTCAGTATGGAATATGATAGCACTGCTAATGTATACAGTAGACTACAACCACAGGAAGCGATGTGATTGGATTTTCAGTAACATATAACACCAAAAGAGTAAATGATAATTTAATCTAATATATGTGATATAAATTAAATAATTATTATATTAATTACACTATTTTATGTATTTAAATAGAATATATCCTTTTCATCCTTAAATTTTCATCAACCAATAGATTATAATATCATTTTTTACATGTTCACGTCCTCATTCCCAAAGAAATGTGAGCATCTTTCATCATGAAACCTCATGGATGATATATTTGTATATGTATATTTAATTAAAAAAACATTTTATATATGATATAATTGTCATTAACTAATGATAAAATATAACGTAACTTTTTCATATTTTGATTCTTGAAAAATTCAATGGTTACTCATGCGTACGTTCGACCTACTATCACTATTATTATAACATAGTTCATTTATCATAACCATATTTCTAGGATGGATTTAAAATAATAATTTATATATTAATATGATAATTATTTCATTATTATTAGAATATAGATGTTTAAATAATCAAATATTAGACTATTTACATCCTACTAAAGTATTTTTTGACACATAATCCAAATATCATCGAAACATCAGATTTAAAATTAATTGATTGATTTGTCCCTTATAAAATTGTAATGAGTGAACTAAAAGTGAAAATTAAAAATAAAATGATAAATATGAATTTTAATAATTTACATTATTTTATTATTCTTGGAGATGATGAATGTATTTGATGATTCGGTCTCAAGGATAGGGTCTCACATATCATTTTTATATTTGTGAGACATGTGAAATATTCATAACTTATTTCTTTTGTGTGGTGCATATACAATATTTTTTTATTCCACATCATGAATTAATTTATTTTAATTATATTTAATGATTTTTTTAATTTTATTTATTTTATGGGGCTTATCATTCAAATGTTACAAAATACATAAGGGTTTATTACACAATCTCATCATTATTCGGTTGTTTTTCTATTTAGGTCTGCCATAGGGGAATTATTTGATATTTATACCTTAAAATAAATATGTATTGTTTCCACTACTTATTACTGTATTTTTCAAGTAAAAGTAATATTTTAACTATATTTTTAACATAAAATGATAATTAAATATTTTTAAATAACATCCAAAATTATTTTTCTCGTCGTTCGGAAATCCATTATCATCAGAACACATATTTTCTAATAATGTTTTCTAAAATATTTGAAAATTTTTAACATCGATTTATTAAGGACAAATTTAACCATTTTATCTTTTTTCAATGTAATATTCATTTCATCTTCAAAATAATACATTTTTTTATTATATATGAAATTTTAAAGGAATCATTATTTTATTGTGTAAAACCCCACAATTTCATAGTAAGTTATTTTCTTCAATTTAATTAAATAGCTTGCACAACACGCAACACCGAGTTTGAGCACACAACGACTTACCAAACTTGTCGTTCAAAAGCTTTTATAAATAGTATTAACTAAAATTTTAATTTTATATACTCCACATAATTTTATAATCCATATTATGTGTTTCATAGACATAATATAAGAACAAATTCATTTTTTTCTTATAAAAGAAGTATTTTTAAAAATAATGCAATTTTAAACCCTTTTAATGAAAACCCCTTTTAAATCCAATATTTGAAACTTTTATATATTAAATTTAATAAAATTCAATAATTCTTTAGAATCGAGACATAAAATTTTATTTTGGATAAAGGTTTGGTACTTTTCTAGTAACTTTTATATTATGTTGAATACAAAAAATTACTAAATTTTATTTAAAAACTACTTTTAAATCGAAATAATTTGTACTTTAAATTAAGTATTTGAATGGATTGAATATATAATTAGATTATATTTTTATCATTTAATATAATGTATGTGGTAATAAGTAATTTCACATTTTAATTTTCCGTAAACACATGTCAATATTTTGATAGTTTTCACTTTTTAAAAACCCACTTTTCGATTTTGACAATGGGAATTAATTTTAAATTAATTAATTAATATTCAATGTTTAAAATTTGGTAAAATAGAAATAATTTTTTAATTCGAAATATCAAAATATATTAGGGTAAATTTTTGGTATTTTTATGAAAACCTTCAATTTTTGAGGAATAGTAAAAAAACACTACGTTATAGTTTAAAACTAAATTTTTATTTAAAATATTATTTATTTTATTTAAATTTATTTTAAGTCATAATAGATTTATAATACCTATATATGTTTAATGTAATTAATGGATTTCAGTTTATAATAAAATTAGGTGTATAAAATTTTATTGAACTTTTTACCGTCTTTTACCCACCTCCTAGGAGCAATATCAAATTAGCATAAAACTTAATTTTACCGCTTATGTGAGTGGAATTTCAAAAATCTGAGAAACACCAATGATATCAGTAATAAAAATATGGTTCAATAAGATGAAATTTATTTGGTGAGTAGTAACTTTTTTCTTTAATTAACACGGTTAAAAGTAAATAGGGTAATTAAGGGTAAAAATGATAACCTAATTACACCAAAAGATGTCGTAATTCTATTGGATAAGTGTAATTAGACCGAAAACAACCTTAAGAATAAAATATTATCATTTAGGTCCCGTTGGATTTGATTAGGTAATTTATTATTATTTTATTTAAAGAAGAGTTAAAAGAGTTTAAATCAAAGTTTAATAACTAAACAATTTTTAATATAGGGTTATAAATAAGATTAATTCGACTATAAATATTTATTAGAAAGATAAAAATATTTCATACATAATGATATTTTATTAATAATTTTTTTAAATTATATAATTTAATTTATTTATGACACAATGACGACGCATTATTTACCTTAATAATAAAATATTAAACTAATTGATATTATAAATATCAAAATAAATGTAATTTGTGACTTTTAATATATTAAAATAATTTTACACTTTAATATTACTTGTTAGGGTTGATTAAATGTATTTAGTTCTAAGTAATAATTTTTTTAAGATATTAAAAAATATAAATTATTAAATAATGTCAAAATTGACATAAATGAGTTTTAAAAGAAATACAATATTATTGGTTGATATAATAATACTAAATATCAATGGTTTATCCAAAAGACTTATATGATGATAGGTGTATTATTAGTGAACCAATTGTTTTAATGTTGGTAGTTTATAGAATGTCTATTAACCAGATTAAATAAAAATACAAAGATACGTGGTAAATGTCAAACTATTTAACTAAGAGTTAAATCTAAACGATAATGTTAATATAGTGACCCAAACCTTTCTAAAAACTATTTGTTTAGAGGTTTTCTACCCATAACCACCTTATCATTAAAATAATTCATTTTTTTGCCATTATAAACGCAAAATGATTTTATTATAAAATTATATTCCAATCTTTTCCTAAGGTGCCCATCACCCCTCTTATAAAAGGGCACTTCCCCATCTCTCACATTCACACCTTCAATGCCATTTGACTCGGCCAACCCCTGCCCAAATATTCTCCCACCTATCCTCCCTTAATCCTAATGTCCTTCCTTTAGTCATAAATCCAACCTAAGGAGCCCTTTTAATCAAATAAAAATAAACAACCTGAATAAGAGGAGGTTAACATACCCTAGACCACAGAAAAGTACAAGGTAACGGGATATCATCTCACTTTTATTCCCATGAGATTTATGATATATTTTCAACATCTACCCTTTTGTAGTGTATTTACTACCCATGATTGTATTTTTTGTGTAATATACTTTAATTTATGGGTATTTACATCATCACTGGATGACCATTCATTCATGGGGAGTATGATTCGTAAGTTACCAAATCAATAATGGAATTTAAAATTTCAATTTCCACTCATTCGGATTTATGCAAACATCATTGATTACTTTAACACAACATTATGTGTGAAATAACTATTTATTTACTTTTTTAGTAATTTCCACCCCCTTTTCATGGATATACATCTGATAAACATAATCACTCCACAAATAAATTCTCAAGTCATCGATATAAACTTGATAAGATTAAATTTAACATCAATTTCTATTCCTTGAGTTAAACATCAAAGTTGTTGGTGTTGTTTTTATATGAATATGTGTGAATTTCCTCTGATTTATTAACACGTAATATCCAATCATACAAAGTGTATTTATATTTGTCACACATAATGATTTCATTTATTTTTCCTTAACCTAAGGATACAGTCTTTATAACAGAATTCATCCTATTTTACATTCCATTGAGACTTATTTGTTGTTATGTGGCAATCATCATTTATTTGGTGTATGTATTGTACTTTGACATAGTATATCCTAAATCCCTTTATTCTCATTATATTATAATGTTTTTATTACGTCAATTATTTGTATTCAAGCATCTCTAATTTGGTTACGAACACTAACTAAAATATCATTTTAAATGTTTTTAAAATTTATTCTTATAAATCAGTCTCATTAATGTACATTTTTAAAAAATAGTTTTATGATTTTATTTGTATGGAAATTAATGTTTTAAAATAAAAATTTCTTTTAAAATTTTTAATGTGTTTTGGGACACTTTGATTCAAAAATATATTTTAAACATCTTCTTGATAAATAGTGAGACTTATAAACGTTTTAAATAAAAAGGAGTGTATTTATCTCAAATAGATTTGATGATTAACATCATCTAGGGAAATATCCTTCATTATTCTCGATTGAGGTTGATTTATTATAATACAATATTCCATATTTTATTGAATGAGTTATGTTTGACAGTGTATATGTTATTTTTATACCATTCATTGTTTTATGGGTAATGTATTGACATTTAGTATGCTATATTTAATACGAATGTTTATGTTATAGTTCAACCTCTTCTTATGATAAATGTGTTGGACTAGTATGTTATGGGTTGGGGTCCTCTAAAATTATGCCCTTCATGTTGGGGTACGGTTACAGTAGACCCTCCAGGTTGGATTCCAGTTAAAGAGGCTCTCCGGGTTGGAGTCCGGTTATAGAGGCTCTTCGAGTTGGAGTCCGGTTACAGAGTCTCTCCAGGTTGGGGTCTAGTAATAGTAATCCCCTAGGTCCTAGCATGAGTCTTTGACATAGAAATTAATGTCCGACATTATGAATTCCATCATTATGAATGTAGCTTTTTTATTGCATGTGATTAATCGATTATTAGAATATCCATGAGAATATGTAAATGGAATTATTTGATTTTATCTTTTCCATATTATGCTATAGCATATGATTAAAAGGGTTTTGTTTTAGTATTATACATTACCTAAAATGTTTATGTTTATTTATGAAAGTTTCTTCTATATTGTTATCCTTACTGTGCATCTGAGCTCACCCCTTTCTACGTTTTATTTTTCCTAGGATGTGAAGAAGTATTTTATGGTTGACCTGTAAGGATAGGATAAGGATATAAGTGTGTTTAAAAAGGGGACATAATTTTTTTAAGATTTTATTTCATAATTTAATGTTAAACTTATGAATATATCTAATACGTCCAAGGCTAATAAACTGATCGGTCTTTCATGACATGATTACTTGTATCATGCCAATGTTATGTAATAATGCACCAACTCTGGGTAATTGGGTCCGCAGTGTTACAGTTGTTATTATATGATGTTTAGTACAAACCTTGGAAGCTATATTTTGAAAAACTCTGAATATAAAACACTAACCTATGATAGACATTGAGGATTAGCATAGAATAAAATCCAAAAAATTTGGTAACGTAAATATTATGTGGGTTTTCTAAACAATACATCCCTCTATGGATACGAGCAGGTAGAGGTTGCTCTCGCACAGATGTACCATGGAGTGGAAACACCGAAAATGATTTTAGGGCTTTAACCGTGGTATCTTGGTATATGACAGTGGGCCTTGTTGCAATCTTGGTTATGACACTCTCAGGGAATATGTTTAGGATTATTCATGTTTTATTTACAAATCGATTTAAAGGATTTTAATATAAGATTAGAATATATAACCGTTGTTAATCCTAATGAGTTTTAGATTGAAAAAAAGGTGTTATAATATTCTCTAAATGATTTTATGACTCACACTATGCTTTCTTGTGTTAGTAAATGGTTGTATTCAAAGGAAGTCATAATACCATTGAACATGATGTACAAGGTGGGAACGATGGAGGAAATGAGCAACAGAATGGAATTTTGATAGGAGTAAAAGATATCATGTTCATGCTGAATCAGTTTTCCCAAAAAATGATAAAAAACATATATATTAACCAACTCTTGGACTCAACAAAGAAGAGAAAGGTGGTGATTGATATGATCTCTAGAAGTGGAGACCATGGAGAAAAGAATTCTTAATTTCTATCATGAAGGAGATGTGGAAGGAGACTCCAAAGGAAGTGTCTTAATAGAACAAATAAATTATTTATGTGTGGGAAAGAAGGACATAATGTAAATAATTGTCGAGGAAAAATGAAGAGTACTATGGAAGAAAATAAAAATGATCACAATAATCCATTTACAGTCATTTTTCATAAATGTAGGGGACATGGGAATTACCTGAGTAAATGAACTATTCTATAGGATAACCCCTTGGTGAAGGAAGAATCTATGTTTAAATAAAAGGATGGTGAAATTTTTAATAGTATTAGTGCTCTTTGTTGATGGGATTACTTTATAAGACATTTCTCTTATGTGTAACCCTGCAGTTAATTTTGTGAAAATGCTATTTTAAGAAGAATTGTGTTTTCTATTGTTGATATAGTTATAAATAACCATTTAGGTTTATATGATCTTTGAATTTAATTCAATTACAAGTTATTAAATTTTGGGATGAAAATGCATGGTATGAGATACCATTTGTGGTGAAATTATGTTATAGTTATTTTGAGGAATTTAACTCATTTTGGGAACATTATAATATATATATTTTTTAAAAATGACAACACCCAGACCAGGTGACAACCCATCGCATTGTCAAAGCTGCTGGAATCAAACCCACAACCATAGTACGATTTTGATTTATCGCCTACCACTGTACTACGTGAATCCCTGGTTAGTGTGACTAATTATTTTTAGTTAAATGATTTTATTGATCTATAATAAGTTGATTTGGGATCCTATGTCTTATCAAAGGGATATCCTAAGTATAGTAAAATGATTTGGGGATTAAGTGATTAATGATATTTTGGAAGATGCTCGCTCTGTGGGGAATATTATATGCCTAAGGAAAATAGAATACTATGGGATTTCATTTGAGGAGTAATAGTGGATTTTTATCTATGTTTTTATTATGAATTTATAGCGATTTGGGTTATTTATGGAAATGATTAACCTATCATAGAGAATATTTGAATATGTTAATTACTTTTAAGTAGGTAACTTTAAGAGTAGTCGAAGTTATTTGGAAATACAATTTAACGTGGAAGACTGTGTAATCAAATTATTCTATGTTGTGGGTCTCAATATTAGTTTGGATTATATTGATGGATTTTAAGGACAATGGTTTATTTAACATTGGGTATTGTTGGTATAATTTTAGAAAATAAGATAAGTATTTATTTCTCTAAAGGATTATCCTCTTGGGGATCATCTGATCTTATACTAACCATTTTGGTTTTGGTTAATCTCTAAAGACAAGGTAAATATATATAGTTTATATTTTCTGGATTATGTGATTCTCTAGAAGTTGATTCTAGTGCTTCAGGTGTGACCAAGTCATCTTGAATACTCATCATTTGAAAAAAAATATGAGTTAGTGGTTGAAATTTATTAAAGGATGAAACCATAATTAAAATTTAAGTGTATCTCTTTATGATCTTAGTAGATATCACAAATAAATTCATCAACATTATAAAATGGAACTTAAAAAACTGTTATCCATTTAGTTTTGCTACTAAGAAACTAATGAACATTTATCTCATCACAAGTTTTTGATTTTCTTATTGTTAACCTTCTCCTAATAGTGTTTTCTATCACTCTCCACCAGAACATTACACTTATTTTATCTTCCATATCCATGTTTTCATACATGGAATCCTAGTGAGGGTTATCTTGGGTTACCTTTTCACATCTCTTTCTTTCTTTTAAAAAGATAATTTTATTTACTCTTTTTTCAGTGTGGGACTTTCAATGAAGATCCCAAGACCAATTTTAAAATTGCGAGGACGCAATTTCAAAAATGGGGGAAGAATGTAACACCCAAATATTTCATAGTATGTTATTATCTTTAAATTAATTCAATAGCTTGCGTTGCACATAACACTGAATTCGAGTGCACCACGAGTTACCAAACTAGCCGTTCAAAAGCGTCTATGAATAACATTAACTGAATTTTCAATTTTATATACTCCACATAATTTTAGAATCAATATTATGTGTTTCTTAAACATAATATGAGAACAAATTAATTTTTTCCAGATAAAAAAAGTATTTTTTAAAACAATGCAATTTTATCATATTTTAATGGGAAACCCGTTTTTAAAAAAAAATATTTGACTCTTTTATATATTGAATTTATTGAAATTAAATTCTTCTTTAGAATCATGACATAAAAATTTATTTTGGATAAATATTTGGTATTTTCTAATAACATTTATATTTTGATGAATACTGAGAAATACTGAATTAGAATTGAAAAAAACTATTTTAATAGAAATAATTTATAATGTTAAATTCTGTATTTGAATGGTTTGAAAATATAATTAGATTATATTTTTATCATTTAATACAATGTATGTGATTATAAGTAATTTCAAATTCAAATTTGACTTAAACGGATGTCAATATTTTGATAGTTTATACTTTTTAAAAACCCGCTTTTCAGTTTTGACAACGGGAATTAATTTTAAATTAATTAATGATACTTATATATTTTGAATTTGGTAAAATAGAATTCCTTTTTGAATTCATAATATCAGAAATAGTATAGGGTTATTTTTTGGTATTTTTTTAAAATCATTCAATATTTGATGAATAGTGAAAAATATTGTTTTATAGTTTAAAACTAACTTTTTATTTAAATAATTAATTATTTTATTTAAATTTATTTTAAGTCAAAATAGATGTATAATACTTATATAAGTTCAATTTAATTCATTAGAGTAATTTTATAATAAAATTTGATGTATAAAATTTTATCGAACTTTTTACAGTCTTTTACCCACCTCGTAGGTGCATTTTCCAATTTGTATAAAACATAATTTTACCGCTTCTCTGAGTGGAATTTCAAAATTACAAGAGACACGGTTGATATCAGTAAGAAAAAAGTGGTTCAAAAAGATGAAAATAATTTTTGTGAATAGTAATTTTTAATTTTATTTAGCACGATTATAAGTTAATAGGGTAATTAAGGGATAAAATGATATCATAATTACCCCAACACATGTCCTAATTCTATTAGATAAGTTTAATTCAACAAAAAACTACCTTAATAATAAAATATTATCCTTTAGGTCCACTTGTATTAGATTAAGACGTTTATTACTATTTTATTTAAAGAATAGCTAAAAGAGTTAGAATTACAGTTTAATAACTAAACCATTTTTCATATAGGGTTATACATAAGATAAATTCCACTTAAATATTAATTAGAAAGATAATAGGATTTCCTACATAATGTTATTTAATTTATAATTTTTAGACATTAAATATTTAATTTATTTATGACACAATGATGACGCAGTAATTACATTAATAATGAAATATTAAAATAATTGATATTATAAATATCCAAATAAATGTAATTTCAGACTTTTAAAAAATTCCAATAATTTTATTGGTTAATTGTATTTAGTTATAAGTAATAAAGTTTTTACTGCGTTAACAAACATCAATTATTAAATAATGTGAAAATTAATATAAATGAGTTTTTAAAACCAATACTATATTATTGGTTGATATAATAATCCTAAATATCTATGGTTAGGCCAAAAGACTTATATAATGATAGGTGTATTATTAATGAACCACTTGGGGTTCGCTTGTATGTTTATTGTATTTTTATTAACCATATAATATAAAAATACAAAGAGACATGGTAAATGTAAAACTATTTAACCAAGAGTTAAATTTAGAAGATAAGGTTAATATAGTGACCCAAACCTGTCTAAAGCCTATTGGTTGAGAGGTTTTCGACCTATCCCCACCCTAGACTTTAAATAATTCATTTTGTAGCCATTAGAATCCGAAAATTGTTTTATTATAAAATAATATTCCAATCTTTTCCTAAGGTGCCCCTCACCCCTCATATAAAAAGGCAATTACCCTTCTCTCAAATTCACACATTCAAAGCCATTTTGAACGACAAAACCCTGCCCAAATATCCTCCTAACTATCCTACCTTCATCATTGTGGCCATCCTTTAGTCAGAAATCCATCCTAAGGATCCCTTTTTATCAAATCAAAAGAATGAACCGGGAAAAGATGAGGTTAACGTACCCTACACCAAGGAAAATACAAGGTAAGGGGTGTTCATCTCACTTTTATTCTCGTGAGATTCATGCTATATTTTCCACTTCTACCTTTTCTGTGGTGTATGTACTACCCATGATTATATTATTTTTGTAATATAATTTAATTTATGTGTATTTACATCATCATTGTATGATCCTTCTTTAATGGGGTGTATGTTTTGTAAGTTACCAAATCGATAATGGAATTTCAAATTTCAATTTCCACTCATTCGGTTTTACGCAAACATCATTGATTACATTACTCCAAGATTATGTGTGAAATCACTATTTATTTACTTATGTAGTAATTTCCACTCCCCTTTGTGTGGATATATATTTGATACACATAATCACCCCATTGATAAATTCTCGAGTCATCCATATAAACATGATAAGACTAATTTTAACTCCATTTCTATTCATTGAGTTAAACATCCAATTAAATGGTGTTGTTTTTACAAGAATATATGTGAATGTCCTCTGATTGATTTACACTGAATATCCAATCATATTGAGGGTATTTATATTTTTCACAAAAAATCTTTCATTGATTTATTCTTAACCTAAGGATAGAGTCTTTGTAAATGAATTCATCCCATCTTATATTCCATTGAGACTTCTTTATTGATACGCTCCAATCCACTTTTATTTGGTGTATATACTGTACTTCAACATATTATATCATGGATACCTTTATTACCATGATATTATAAAGTTTTTATTACCTCAATTATTTTTATTCAAGCATCTCTCATTTGGTTAGGAACTCTAACTAAAATATCATTTAAAATCTTTTAAAATTTTATTCTTCTAAATCATTATCATTAATGACAATGTTTTGCAAATGGTTATAAGGTTTTATTTATATAGATATTAATGTTTTAATATAAATTTTGTTTAAAAGATTTAATTTGGTATGGGACACTTTGATTCAAAAATATATTTTAAACAACTTCGTGATAAATAGTGATACTTTTAAATGTTTTAAAGAAAAAGGGAGATATTTCTCTCAAATAGTCTTGATTATTAACTTCATCTATGTCAATAACCTTCATTTCTCTTGATTGAGGTTGATTTATTATAATACAATCTTCCATGTTGTATTGAATGAGTTATGTTTGACTGTGGATGTGTAATTTTAATACCATTAATGGTTTATAGATAAAGTATTGACATTTCGTATGTTAGTTTTAATACGAATGCTTATGTTATATTTAAACCTCTTCATAAGATGAATGTGTTGGACTAGTATGTTCTGATTAGGGGATCAGTAAAAGTTAGCTCTTCGGTAGGGGTCTGAATACAGTAGACCCTCCGGGTTGGATTCCAGTTACAGATGCTCTCCAGGTTGGAGTCCGGTTAAGAGGATCTCTAGGTTGGAGTACGGTTACATAGGCTCTCTGGGTTGGGGTCCGGTTACAGTAATCCCCTAGGTCCTAGCATGAGGCCTTGACACAGAAATTAAAGTCGAAATTATGCATTACATCATTATGAATGTAGTTTTTGATATTTCATTTGATCATTTGACTAGTAGAATATCCATGTGAATAAGAAAATGGAATTATTTGATTTTATCTTTTCCATATTATGCTGAATTTAAAGTATAAAAGGCTTTTGTTTTAGTATTATACACTGCCTTATATGTTTATGCTTATTTATGAATGTTTTTTCTATATTGTTTTCTTTACTGAGTATCTGAGCTCACTAATTTCCATGTTTTATTTTTACCAGGATGTGAAGAAGTATTTTATGGTTGATCTGCAGGGATAGGCTAAGGATATAAGTGTGTCTAAGAAGGGTACATAATGTTGTTGATGCTTTTATTTCATAATGTAATGTAAAACTTATGAATGTATCTATTTCTTCTAAGGCTACTAAACTGATTGGTCTTTCAGGAAATGATTCCTTGTATCACACCAATGTTATGTAATAATGCACCGAATCTAGGTAACTGGGGTTGGGGCGTTACATATTGGGTATTAATGGAATGGAATTTTACACCATCATGTCAATGTTTTATATCATTTTTTAAATTTCATCAAATTTTTTTGCAAATAAATTTATTTTGGAAATATTTTGAGAAATATGTATTTTAAAAGAATCAACATAAAATGGATATTTTCCTAAAAACATTTGATAATATTTTTATTTTATCTATACTAATAAGTGGAATAAACCCTTTATTAAACTAATTGTCCTTTAGGGATATGTTATATTTATATCATACTTTTTTATGTGGATGGATTGTGATCTATTTGACGGAGTTCATATAATTTTTTACCATTAAATATTTTACATCTAATATTTTATGATTAATTTAATGATTGTGGTAACTATTAAAATTTCATATAATTTTTTTCAATATGATTTTTTATGTTAATTATTTTTCATCCCTATCATTTGAGTAATTCATTAGACATAGTATTTGATAATTGAAAACTTATATAGATCCTCCTTCCATCAATTGGTCTGATGAGACCAACTAGATTGGGTTTCAGCCGAGTTCATTCCCATTATATTGATTTTTTGGAACAAGTCCTTGATAGAATTAGATTTTTTGGAACAAGGCCATGAAAGTTTGTTTATATTTCCATTGTTATGAGTTCCATAATTAAAAAAAAAATATTAATATTTTATGTTACTATTTTTTTTAATTATAACATCCATGGTTAATATTCATGAACACGTGATTATTTATATGGAATTATTTTATAATTATTTATTCTTACCATGTTTTTATCATTATATTTACTAAATTACATTTGTTTCTATTATTTACATTTCCATATTGATTCTGATTTATTTATTCCTAGATTACACTTTGTACATACCCTTTCTGAGCATATAATATCACACTATTCTTTTGTTTTGTTATCCCAATTTAATGATGAGGGTCTTTATTGTTGATATGAATGGATACACTAAGGTTTATACTGGTATTTTCAGTGGAAATTATTTTGGTATATCATGTTTAAAAATGTAATAAAAAATTAACACTACGAATCTACATTTCCATGTCTAGCCTAATATGTTTTCAATCAGAATTCATGAACATATATCATATGTAAGTTTAATGATGTAGGAATGGGATCCAGGATATTGGGTTCAAGGATGATTCATTTTGTAATATAGAAAGATTAGTAGATAAATTTTGAAAAATATTTTGAAAAACATATACTACGAATAATAAAACATTGATCATATTTTTGTATTAGTATAGAATAAAACCATAATTTATTGGTAAGGAATAAATTATATGTATTATCCAAGAAAATATACCCATTTTCGTATACTATGTAACACCCCATGATTTTATAGTACGTTATTTCGTCAATGTAATTGAATAACTTGCACTACACGCAACACTGAGTTCCAGCGCACCACGAATTACCAAACTAGTTGTTCAAAAGACGTAATGAATAGTATTTACTGAATTTTGAACTTTATACAATCCTTATAATTTTATAATCCATATTATGAGTTTCTTAGACATAATTTTAGAACAAATACATTTTTTTCAGATAAAAGAAGTATTTTTCAAAAAATGAAATTTTACCACCTTTTAATGAAGAACCCTTTTTAAATCCAATATTTGAAACTATTATATATTAAATTTGACAAAATAAACTTCTTCTTTAGAATCATGACATATGAATTTAGTTTTTATAAATATTTTGTGTTTTTCTGATAACTTTAATATTTGGGTGAATAGTCAAAAATACTATATTTTAACTGAAAACAACAATTTTAATAAAAACAATTTATAGTGTTGAATTATAAATTTTAATTGTTTGGAAGAAAAATTAGATTATATTTTTTCCATTTAATCCAATGATGGTCATTTTATGTAATTTCAATTTGAAATTGGACATAATCAGGTGTCAATCTTTTGATAATTATTATTTCTTAAAAATAGGCTTCTTGGTTTTAACAACGAGAATTAATTTTAAATTAATTAATGAAACTTATAGGTTTTGAAATTGGTAAAATAGAATTAAATTTTGAATTTGGAATATCAAAATTAGCTTAGGGTGAATTTTTGGTATTTTTCTGAAAACATTAAATTTTTTATGAATAGTGAAAACACAGAGTTATTGTTTATAACCGACTTTTTATTTAAATAATTATTTAATTTATTTAATTTTATTTTAGGTAAAAATAGATACATAATAACTATATAAATTCAATGTAATTCATTGGAGTCAGTTTATAATAATTTTAGATATATAAAAATTTAATCAAACTTTTTACCGTTTTTTAACCAACTCCTAGAAGCATTTGAAAATTTACATAAAAAGTAATTTTACCGCTTCTGGGAAATGAATTTAGAATCTCCGTGAGACACGGTTAATATCATGGAGTAAAATTTTGTTCAATAAGATATAAATAATTTTTTCTGAATAGTAACGTTTTACTTTTATTTACCATGGTTAAAAGTAAATAGAGTAGTTAAAGGTAAAAAGGATATTATTATTACCCTAACACATGTCCTAATTCTATTGGATAAGTGAAAGTCGACCAAAAACAACCTTAAGAATAAAATATGACCCTTTAGGTCGACTTGGATTAGATTAAGTCATTTATTATTTTTTATTTAAAGAAGAGTTAAAAAAGATAAAATCAATGTTTAATAACAAAACCATTTTTAATATAGGGTGATACATAATATAAATTCGACTATAAATATTCATTATAAATCTAAAAATATTTCCTACATAATTTTATTTTATTTATAATTTTTAGAGATTAAATAATTAAATTTATTAATGACACAATGATGATGGAGTAATTACCTTATTAATGAAAGAATCAAATAAATGGTATTATAAATATTAAAATAAATATAATTTCAAAGTTTTTATAACATCCACGAATTTTATGGGGGAATATGACATGTTGGGATTGATTAAATGTATTTTGTTTGAAGTAAACATGCTGTTATTATTTTATCAAGAAAAAAAATTCCAAAAAGTGTCAAAATTGATATAAAATAGTTTTTTAAAAAAATATTATACTATTAATTGATTTAATTGTTCTAAAAATATAAGGATCGTCCAAAAGGCTTATATAATAATTTATATTATAGTAATGTACCTATTGGAGTTCTATAAGCATTTTATAGTATGTTTATTTACTATATAATATAAAAATACATAATGACATGGTAAATGTCAAAGTATTTAACTAAGAGTTAAACCTAATATTTAAGGTTAATATGGTGACACAAACATGAATAAATCTTATTGGTTGAGTTGTTTTAGTCCCATACCCGCCTTATCCTTTAAATAATACATTTTTAAGCCATTAGAAACCGAAAATGAATTTATTATAAAATAATATTTTATGTTTTTTCTAAGGTGCCCCTCACCCCTCTTATAAAAGAGAAATTCCTCTTCTCTCAAATTCAATCCTCCAAAGCCATTTGGATTGGACAAACCCTTCCCAAATACTCTCTCAACTGTCCTAACCTCATCCTAGGGGACTTACTTTAGTCATAAAGAAAACCTAAGAAGTCCTTTTGATTAATCAAATGGAAGAAGCCGAAGAAGAGGTAAATATTTCATCACCTCTTTGAAGTTTCTTTCTTCTTCCACTTCCTCTTTCTTTGTTTTTTACATTCTAAAATAATAACTCTGGTATATTATATAAAATTTTATTTCATTATTAATATGAAACAACTATATTAATTATCCTATCCGTCTTATTAATGATAATGTCACCATGCATACGTATGTACAGCTTACCGTCTCTACGTCGTGGTGTAATTTGTTATTCAACACTATGTTATTTGGATGGATATGATGATGAGTAATATGTATATAAATAATGAAAATAACAAGATAATGTCTTTATAAAATTAATATACCATCCAATTTGCCACCTTAAATGAAATGATATTGTCGCTCGTGTATACGTACGGATTATCGTCTCCAAGACGTGATGAAATTCATTTCCACATTCACCATTCATCGACGATTATAAAAATATATATTACAAATAAGTATGTAATATGTGTAAAAAATAATTCTAATGGATATTTATATATATAAACTTACATATAACTTATTCACTTAATTATGTTCAATATGATATGAAAATGGAAACAACGTTTATGCGAACGTACGGACTACCGTCTCCATAAACGGTGTTTTTCATTTCATATATATGTCTGTTATACATATTTATATTCTAAATATATATGATATATAAATCATCTTATATATTTTATAAGTATTTAAATCATTATCTAAGTGATACAATCAAGAGTAACAAGTTGAAATACAAACGATAAAGAATGCGATTATTACCTGAAATGATAATTTAACATAGGAATTACTATTAAATGGGTAGTATAAAGTCATTAATGAATAATTTATGATATCATAAATATTAATATGGATCTGTTATAATTTTATAACATACAAATATATTCATACAAGAATTTAAACGTACCCTCGACTAAATGAAAGTGCAAGGTAAGGGTTAATTCCTCAATCTCATTAGTATCTGAGATTGTTTATGTGTACGTATTTACTGGGAAATTTTTATCATCCATATCTATTTTTCATAAAAATGATTTCTAAATGAATATTTTGAGTATTTGTAAAAGGAACTCTTTATCAAGTTCATAATTTTAAATATTGTAAATATTTATCTTTCTAAATCATTTTAATTAAAGTCCATGTTTTCAAAATGATTTTAAGGATTTTTTTATAGGGACATGAATGTTTTTAAATGATAATTATTTTAAGAAGTTCCAAAGTGGAATAGGAAACTTTTATTCAAAAATACATTTTCAATGATTACCTTTATAAATTTTTAGAATTTTAATGGATTTCATGAAAATGGGTATTTCTCTCAAAGAATTTTACTGATTATTTTCAGCCATTTCAACATCCTTTAATGGATTTTAAACTCGTTTGAAGTTGATTTATTATGATAAAAATATTCCATATTTTATTTAATGTTTTTTGATATGTCTGACTGTGGATGTGTTATTTTTATACCATTCATGTTTTGTGGAAAAAGTATTGACATTTCATTTTCTAGTTTAAATATGTATGTTTATGTTATGTTTAAACCTATTCATATGAGGAATGTGTTGGAATTAGTATGTGACGGGTGGAGACTGTTATAGCTCCTCGATGCATTGGTAGGTCTAATGAGGCAAACTAGTGTCTTGGCACAAGGCCTTGACAAAATATTATTTGTAGCCTTGGCACAATGCCTTAACTATGTGGTTTTGATAGTCTGGAATTATGAATTCCATTATTATGAAAGTGGATATTGATATTTCATTTGATTATTCGACTAGTAGAATATCCATGTGTGTAAGAAAATATAATTACTTGATTTTATCTTTTCCATATTATGCTGACGTTCAAGATTAAAATGCTTTTGTTTTATTCTTATACATTTCCTTAAATGTTTATGCTTATTTATGGAAGCTTCCGCTATATTGTTATCCTTACTGATCATCTGAGCTCACCCCTTTCTATGTTTTATTTTTTTCTGATGCAATGATGTATATTATGACTGACCTGCAGGAATAGTCTATGGGATCTAACTATTGTCTATGTAAACAATATTTTTGTAGTTTTCCATTTTATGTTTTAATGTAAACCTTATTAATGCATCTAGTACTTACAAGTCTACTAAACTAATTTGTCTTTCGAGACATGATCTTTAGTGATCATGCCAATGTTATGTAATAGTGCACCAAATCTGGGTAACTAAGGTCGGGGCATTATAGTTGGTATCAGAGGAAGTTTAATAAAAACCTTGGAATCTAGATTTAGATAAAATCTGATTAGAGCACATATCCCTAATATATATTTTGAGGATTAGTATAGAAGAACTCTTAGAATTTTGGTATTGTAGATATTTTGTGAGTTTTCCATGAAATACATCCATGTCTGGATACAAGAAGGGACAGGTGGATCTGGAACAGATGTACCTAGGGTTAAAACCCGAAAACACTGCTTTGAGCTAGACTCGAATGGGAATTGGTGCATGACAATGGGAAATGCTGCACTACTGGTTACGATACTCCCGGGAGATATGCATAGGATAATTCTCATTTTCATTACAAACCAGTATGAAGGGTTTATGAGTATATACATCCTCAATGAAAATTTTTTTTATGATTAAGGATTATATCCATAAACTGTTCATTTTATGTTAAGTGTTTTACAAGTTTATAATATGTATTTCAATTCATAAACTAATCTAGTTTATGAAATCGTATAGATATGGCTCCCCGTAGAAGAAATGTGAACTCCAGCAATACGTATGATCCAATGAGTAATAAGGATCACATCATTCATGGTATTAAGCCAATATTTAGAAAGGAAATAGTCTCCCATGTATTCTCAACATATTAATAAATAGAATCATGTGTTAATAAGATAAGTAAATAATTCTATTAGTCCTATATCATTGAAGGGAAGCTGGAGAAGAAAAGGATGTATTAGAGAAATATGGATAAAGGGAAGAGAGAAAAGAAGATTTTTCCCATATGTGATAACTGTGGAAATAATCACCTTGGTAAATTCTTGAAGGGAATAATAGTTTTTCATATGTGTAGAGAAAAAAGACACCAAGTACGTGAATTCAAGGCTAAGAAAAAAGTTTCAAACATACAATGCTTCATCTACAAGGAGTTGGGACACTACGCGAATCAATGTCCAAATCATCAGAGTATGCCCCAAATATTGCTATTGAATAATAATAAAGTTATGATACTACCGAAGATGAAGATCTACGATTATATTTCTTACGTTGTTATTATAGTATTGTTTCATTTGAGTATTGTATTAATTATGTACATATTAGAAGAATTATATAGTATATAAGGATTGTACTACAGTACTATTTTATTGAGGATTTGAGATTATATGGTTCTAAGAAAAGTGGCTTAATAGTAAGTTAATATTTTTGGAAAATACATGGTTGAAGGAAAGGTAATCCTTAATATGGTCCTAATAATGAGATAGTGATTTTTGAATAAGAGAATGTTTATTTGGATAAATTATATTGGATATTCTTGACTTCCTTGAAACTGATTAATGATTTGTATGTTCCATCATTTTTGGAGTTTACAACATTTTTGGATTGAGGGAGTGTATTCTGTATTTTATAAGTAACAAGGGAGAATGAATGTAATCAATAAGGTTTTATAGAAATTCAGGATGTTGCAGTGTTTTGAAAGAATATATGGTGAAGGTGTTCACATATTATTACGTGGTAAAAAGGATCTTCATTGTATTTACCTACCTTATAAATTTTGGACTGTGAGTTTGGATAGAAGTATTTTGGATAAGTATAATGGTTGTAATTTATTATGTTTGAAATTGGATACTATTTTTATGGTTATTTTTGGATTTTTATAAAAAGAACATCATGAAGACAGTGTGACAACCCGTTGTGACGGACAAAGCTGCGGGAATCGAACCCACAACCAAAGGGAGATCATGATTTACCGCCTACCATTGGACTACGTGATGTCCCGAGATTGTATAATGTAGTTTTTTTAAAGTTCCTGATAGGTAAATAATAAATTCATTTTTTTGGAAACCCTATAAAAATATGATAAATAGAATATTTTTTAAAGATCTATTATCTTTTAGAGTGAAAGATGATATTTTTGTAGAAATTAGTTAAAGGATGGAACTCTTCATGTCAAGTATATATATATATATATATATTTTCTTCTCATATTATATGATAAAATTAAATCTTAAACATTAGGTCAGGGATACTAAACCTTAAAATGTGTTATCCTAATAACTTATGTTTTTTTAAACCGATGATATTTTAAATCATCATAGATTGATGGCTTTGAGGCCCTCAGTTTTATAATTGTTTGTGACTGATGACCTCAATCACTCCCTTTAAATATTTCTGTTTTCACCCCCAATTATGTGTCTCTTATTTCCACCAATTTTCTCCTAATCAAGATCATAATTTAGTGGTGACATTTTCATTCCCCTTTTCCTCTTATTAAGACTAAATGTTATTAACCCAATTTCCGATGTGGGTTTTCCCATAAAATTATTTTCTATTTTTGAGCTTTTATTTTCTAAGAACAATTTCAAATGGCGAGGTCAAAATTTATTGAAGGAAGGAAAAATTTAATATCCCAAGATTTCATAGTATGTTATTTCTTCAAAGTAATTCAATAAGTTGCACTATACCCAACATAGAGTTCAAGCGCACCACTACTTAACAAAATAGCTGTTCAAAAGAGGTTATGAATATTAATAACTAAATTTTGAAATTTATATACTCCTTATTATTTTATAATCCATCTTATGGGTTTCTTATAAATAATGTGAAAACAAAAAAAAATTAGATAAAAGAAGTATTTTTCAAAAAATGTAATTTTACCACCTTTTAATGGAGAACCGTTTTTAAATCCCATATTTGAAACATTTATATATTAAATTTGAAAAAATAAACTTCTTCTTTAGAACTGGGACTTAGGAATTCAGTTTCAATATATTTTTGGTGTTTTTCTAATAACTTTCATATTTTGGTGAATAGTGAAAAATACTATATTTTAACTGAAAACAACTTTTTTAATCAAAATAATTTATAGTGTTGAATTATACATTTGAATCATTTTGAAGTATAATTAGATTATATTTTTACAATTTAATCCAATGACGGTCATTGTATATAATTTCACATTGCAATTGGACATATACAAGTGTCAATCTTTTGATAATTATTATTTCTTAGAAATATGTTCCTTGGTTTTGACAACGGAAATTAAATTCAAATTAATTAATGAAACTTATATGTTTTGAAATTGGTAAAATATACTTTATTTTTTAATTCGGAATATCAAAATCAGGTTAGGGAAAATTTTTGGTATTTTTCTGAAAACTTTCAATTTTTTATGAATAGTGAAAAATACCGAGTTACTGTTAAAATTGACTCTTTATTTAATTAATTAGTTATTTTGGTTAAATTTATATTATGCCAAAATAAATACATAATACCTATATAAATTAAATTTAATTCATTGGAGTCAGGTTATAATAATATCAGATATATAAAAAATTTATCGAACTTTTTACAGTCTTTTACCCACCTCCTATGATCATTTGCAAATTTACATAAAACAAATTTTACCGCTTCTGTGAGTTGAATTTATAAAACCATAGAGACATGTTTAATATTAAGGACTAAAATCTGGTTCAATAAGATAAAAATAATTTTTGGTGAGTAGTAACTTTTTACTTTTATTTACCACGGTTAAAATTAAATAGGGTAATTAAGGGTAAAAATGATATCATTATTACCCTAAAACATGTCCTAATTCTATTGGATAAGTGAAATTCGACAAAAACACAACCTTGTGAATAAAATATGACCCTTTAGGTCCACTTGGATTAGATTAAGACATTTATTACTATTTTATTTAAAGAAGAGTTAAAAGAGTTAAAATAAATTCTTAATAACTAAACCATTTTTAATATATGGTTATACTTAAGATAAATTCAACTATAAATATTAATTATAAATATAAAAATATTTCCTACATAATTGTATTTGATTTATAATTTTTAATGATTAAATAATTAAATTTATTAAAGACGCAATAATGATGCAGTAATTACCTTATTAATGAAAGAATAAAATATATGGTATTATAAATATTAAAATAAATATAATTTCAATGTTTTTATGACATCCACGAATTTTAAAGGTGAATATGACATGTTAGGATTGATTCAATGTATTTTTTCGAAGTAATCATTCTATTATTATTTTATCAAAAAAACAACGAGCAAAGAGTGTCAAAATTGACAGAAAATAGTTTTTAAAACGAATAGTATATTATTAATTGATATAATAGTCTTAAATATCAAAGGTTAAACCAAAAACATATATAATAAAATATATGACATTAATTAACCAGTTGGTGTGCTATTGGAATTTTATAGTATGTTTATTAACCATATAATATAAGAATACATAGAGACATGGTAAATGTCAAACTATTTAACTAAGAGTTAAATCTAAATGATAAGGTTAATATGGTGACCCAAAACTTTCTAAAACAAATTTGTTGAGTAGTTTTCGACCCATACCTACCTTATCCTATAAATACTACATTTTGGAGCCATTATAAACCGAAAATGAATATATTATATTATAATATTTTATGTTTTTCCAAAGGCGCCCATCACCACTCTTATAAAAGGGCACTTCCCATTCTCTCAAATTCACACCTCCAAAGCCATTTGCCTCTACCAACCCCCACCAAAATACCATTTAAACTGTCCTCCCATCATCCTAGAGGGCTTAAATTTGTCATAAATCCAACTGAAGGAGTCCTTCTGATCAAATAAAAAGGGAGAACCTGAAGAAGAGGTAAATATTTCCTCACCTCTTTCACGTTCCTTTCATCATGCACTTCCACTTACTTTGTTGTTTCAATTTTAAAATAATAACTGCAGTATATTCTATATACTGTGATTTTATTATAAATATGGCACACCTATATTCATTATTCTATCCATCTTATAAGTGATAATGTCACCATGCGTGCGTATGCACGGCTTACCGTCTCCACGTCGTGGTGTAATTTGTTATTTAACACTGTGTTATTTGGATGGATATAATGATGAGCAATATGTATATAAATAATGAAAATAACATGGTAATGTATCTATAAAATTAATATACCATCCAATTCCACACCTTTAATTAAATGATATTTTCGCTCGTGCGTACATACAGATTACCGTCTCCATGATGTGATGAGATTCATTTCCACATTCACCATTCAGTGATGATTATAAAAATATATTTTACTAATAAGTATGTAATATGTGACAGAATAATTCTACTATAGATATATATATATATCTCTCTGTGTGTGTGTACTTACATATATCTTATTCACTTAGTTCCATTCAGTACGATATGAAAACGGAAACAACATTTTTGCATACGTACGGACTATCATCTCCATAAATGGTGTTTTTCATTTCATATATATGTCTATTATATATATTTATATTATAAATATATATGATATATAAATCATATTTTATATTTTGGGAGTATTTAAATCTTGATCTATGTGATAAAATCAAGAGTAACAAGTAAAAACATGTACGATATAGAAAGCGATTATTACCCGAAATGTTAATTTAAAATGGAAATTATTATTATATGGGTAGTATAAATTCATTAATGAATGATGTATGATATCATAAATATTAATATTGTTCTCATATACTTTAATAACATACAATTATTTTCATACAGTAGTTTAAACGTACCCTTAACTAAAGGAATGTGCAAGATAAGGGTTAATTTCTCAATCTCATTATTATCCAAGATTGTTTATGTGTAAGTATTTCATGGGGAATTTATATCATACATGTCCATTTTTCATAAAAATTATTTCAAAATGAATATTTTAAGGATTTTTGAAAGTTAATCTTTATCAGGATCATAATTTTAAATGTTTTAATGATTTATCTTTCTAAATCTATATAATTAATGTTCATGTTTTCAAAATGATTTTAAGGGTTTATTTATATGGACATGAATGTTTTGAAATGATAATTATTTAAAAAATATTAAAATTGGTATGAGACACTTTGATTAAAAATTCCTTTTTAAATGATTACCTTTATAAATTGTGATAATTTTAAACGATTTCATGAAAAATGGGTATTTTTTTAAAAGCATTTTACTGATCATTTTCAAATATTTCAACATCCTTTAATGGATTTTAAACCTGATTGATGTTGATTTATTATGACACAAATATTCCATATTTTGTTAAATGTTTTGTGATATGTTTGACTGTGGATGTGTTATTTTTATAGCATTCAAGGTTTATGGATAAAGTATTGACATTTTTTATTCTAGTTGTAATAATAATGTTTATGTTATGTTTAAACCTATTCATATGAGGAATGCATTGCACATAGTAAGTGAAGGGTGGATCCTGCTATATCTTCTCTATGCATCCGTAGGTCTCATGAGACAAACTAGTTTCTGGACACAAGGCCTTGACAAAATATTATTTGTAGTCTTGGCACAAGGGCTTGACTATGTGGTTATGATAGTCTGGAATTATGCATTCCATCATTATGAAAGTGGATATTGATATTGCATGTGCTTATTCTTCTAGTAGAATATTAATGTGAGTAAGTAAATGGAATTATATTATTTTAACTTTTCCATATTATGCTGAATTTCAAGTTTAAAATTCTATTGTTTTAGTCTTATACATTTCCTTAAATGTTTATGCTTATTTATGAAGGCTTCCGCTATATTGTTATCCTTATTGAGCATCTAAGCTCACCCCTTTCTATGTTTTATTTTTCTAAGGATGCGAAGAAGTATATTATGATAGACATGTAGGTATAGTCTATGCGATATCAGTGTTGTCTATGGAAACAATGATGTTGTAGTTTTATATTTTATGATGTAGTGTATACCTTATGAATGTATCCAGTACATCCAAGGATATTAAACTAATCGGCCTTTCTAGACTTGATCTTTTGTGATCATGAAAATTGTATCTAATAATGCATTGACTCTGGGTAACTAGGGTTAGGGCATTACATACTACATGTGAACATGATTATGATATAAATGTACGAGGTGGTAATAAATTCGAGAAGGGAACATTGGGATTCACTTGATTATAACAAGGTGCATGAAATTAGGCCATACCGCACACCTATTTTAACATTCCCATGGGATATTAATAGGATAATTCAAATTTTCATTACAAATAACTATAAAGGATTTCAATATAATGCAATTCCAAAAGAAACCATTTTTATGATTATGAGATTAAATATGCTTAAAATTTCCGAATTATGTTATGCATTTCACTAGTTCTTGGATGATACATTATGTTACACAATGAGAGTATCTAATATGTTGTATTATATCATTTATAAATGATTCCTAGAAGTATGAATGGGAACCCCATCAATGAAAATAATCTATAAATTAATAATTATCATTACCTTTATGGTATTAGGACAATATTTCGAATGGAATTCATCTTGCAAGAATTCTCGTCATTTGAGGACATAATAACATGTGATAAGAATTAGGGATATAATTCATTAAGTGTTATTCTTTAAAATGGAATATAGAGAAGAATATTATTAATTAGAAAAACATAGATAAATTGATTAAGGGAAAGAATAATTTTCCAACATGTGATAATTGTGAAAAGTTACACCCTCATACAAGCATAAAGGGAATGGTAGTTTATTAAAAGTGTTTTGGTAGGGGTCCACCTGATCAATATTTAATGAGAAAGAAAAATGTTACCAAAATTCTATTATTTATCATTATGGATATGAGTAACTATAAATACATATTAAATGAGAATAAAATAAATTTACCTAAAAATTAGCTAATAGAACATGGTCAAGATTAGGATATTACAACAAGTTAATTGGAATTATTAATGTTTCTTTTTTTTGGATTGAAGAATAATATCATTCGTGTATTATATAAATGATATCTCGGATATAATAATTATGAAATTAAAAATAATTATATGATATTACTTTTTAATTTTGGATTTAAAAGCATATGTTGACTGATATCGAAGCCCACAAAAAATGATTTTGTTGAATGTTGATAATCTTGCAAAAAACATCATTGAGGGAAATATAACCCTTAATATTTTCCTGATGAAAAGGTAATGATATTGTGATAATGATATTATTGATATGGATAATTAAATTTATTAGTACTTAATGTGCAAGAAATGATTAATGAATTGTTGAAAAAGTGGTTTATGCAATCATTGATGGAGTATATACCATTTTTGGGTGTATGGAATATATATAACAGTCTGTGATTTATTTAATAAATATGGAAGCCTTCATGGTTTCAATAATGTTTTATAGTAATTTTGTTTATTACCATGTTTCAATAGAACACATGATTAATGTATTCACATATTCAGTATCTAAATATTAAGAGACACTTCATAATGTTTTGGGGATTAATGATATGTTATTTGTGGTAATTTAGTGAATTTATTTCCTTTTTTTATATCAATTTTCTAGAAGGGTAAAATGGATAAACATTCATGAAATGGTTTCATTTAAGATTTATATAAGGATTCATAGATTAATATATTACATCACCATATGATTTCTTAAAAATATTGGATAACCTATGCTGACCATTTAGTTATTATAATAACAAGATATTGAAGAAATATCATATCATTCTTTTATGGGCCATATGATCCATTAAACGTTATTTTTTAGTGGTTAAGTGGTACATTTTTTTATAATATTCATTTAATGGTGTTAGTAATGAATAAGAAATATATTTAAGCATAAAAAATGAAGAATTTTTTCTCATTAAATATAATGATTTAAAGAAAGTATAGTTTTATTTATTCTTATTCTATATTTTAAGGTAATTCCTAAACTCTAGGAAAAGGATATAGACAGAAGATTTCATCAAAATTGAATATATTATTTTGAACGTACGGTCCTTTAAATCATATAATATTTAAGGTATTGAGGTATATAACATTCAATTTATCATTCAATTTTTTTATCAATGACCAATATCAATCTCTATAATTTTTAGGGTTTTCTACCATATAAATATCATCACCTCCAACCTATGTTCTCATACATGGATACCTATTAATTTGATACTTGATATTTCCTTTTTTAAATTAAATAAATCTTATTAAGTGTCTTTTTAATTTATCATTATAATGATGTGGGATTTTAATGAGGGTATTTTTAAATGTCAGATCCTTGATATCCTATATTATGATTAATTTGTGAAGATGTAATTTAATTAATGTGGTAGAACATAACATCTATAGATTTTCAAAAATGTTCATTGTATTTGATAGAATGTATGAAATTCTATAAAATTAAACCTAAATCACAAATGGGTATATAAAATCTGATGACATTACAATAATTTTATTTTTAAATACATTCAATGTCATTGATATCATAGAAATAATACAATACTGGGTTTGAACAAAATGTGGTGCTATATTAAAATATTATTATTTAAACATTACAATTATAAACTAGTTATCATATTAGAATATATAAATAGTAATAACATGATAATAAAAATTATATTTTTCAAACATTTTTAAAACAAATAAAATGGATTTCTTTGGATTATAGAGAGAATTATAAAAAGTTTATCGAAAAAGAAATGTTTTTCATATATATGTATTTTTCTAAAATATTATTTAGTCATGCTTCTTAAAAATAATTTATAATTAATATTTATATCATTTATAAATTTTATTTCCAAAACAAACATAAATTTTTAAATCATTATATGTAAATTATCTTTGAGTGAATTATGGAGTTTTTTTAAGTTTCATTTTTTGATGAATAGTGAAAAAAATAAATTTAAATTAAAAAATAACTTTTGATTAATTTTTTTATAAATTTATATTATATTATAATATTTTTATAGTAAAATAACTTCAATTATATATCCATTAATCCAAATTATTTAATATTAATCTCTTTCATATTTAATCTTTATATAAAAACTGTATAAATTTTGAAAACTTTCTCTTCAAAAACCAACATTGTCATCGCTTCTACAGGGATAATTTTGAACTAAAATTTCAACTACTAGAAATTGAATTTATAAAAATTTATTTGATATTTTTCGTTAAAATAATTTTTTTCCAATAAAATGTCCACATAATTATTTATCAAACTGAATAGTGAAAAGAGTGAAAATAAATTACTGTAGTTGATGTAAAAATGTTTTTATAGAGGGGTTAAACAAAAAATAAAGTAGTTAAAATTTCCTATAAAATGGTATAAAAACAATTTTGATGACATATCTATATCATATAATTTCTATTTATTTGAAATAATATTTTTAGGACTCTTGTGTCATCTGAAAAAAACATTGGTAAAACATTTTATTTTCGACACTAAAATGTTTTCCACTCACCTAACATAAAAAAGGCCAACAGATATCTTATCTTCATCGTGAAATCATTCCATTTTGTATTTAAAGAAAAATTACCAATAATTATTCAAAAATCCATAACCACGTCCTAGAATATATGTTCTAGTCATAAATTCATTCTGGGTTTACATTAGTTATAAACCCAAAGAGGTGGTCCGAGAAGAGTTAAATTATTAACTATGCAATTTTGTTTTAAATATTCATCCACATTCATAATATACTATTAATTTATAATTATATAATTATATAATTATATAATTATATAATTATATAATTATATAATTATCTACCATATACATAAATTTTATAATTCTAGTTTAATTAAATATATCAATATCATCTTCTGCTAAATGGTTCATGATAATGTTTCTCGTGTAGATGACACACTACTGTCTCGCAAATTGATGCGACACATCATCCATCAAAACTACACAAATTTTTATATAATGATAGATCTAAAGTATATACATTAAAATTATTAATTTAATATAAAACTATATCAAATTATTATTATATCCTTTTTAAATTCCATTGTGTAGGGGATAAGATAATGATGCTCTTTTTGACGGAGGACAACAACCTCGAGAAGCGATTTGAATTATTTTTCACTAATGCATTACATGGAAGGTAATAAATATAATTAAAATTTAAATATTTTATATAGATAACATAATTATGATATTAATGACATGTTTTCCATTTTTAAAAAATAATATATGTAACATCCCCGCCCCGGAAGCCACTAAACCGGTGCACCGATATGGGGGGTTACATGACCTTAAGCACGCCTCCTTGTATGCCAAAGGCTTCCAAATAGCATCGGGGGTCTACAAAGTCCAGTAGGGAGACAATGCCCCCTTTTATCAGAGTAAGACACAACAGAAACAAGCCAAATTCCGGAAACAATAACTAATACGCATAGACCATGTAAAACAACCATTTCTAATAATAATTATGCCATGTCATACTACAAGTGCAAGAGTGAAAAAAAACCCCAAATAAAGACAACAACCAATATTTAGAAAATGGTCCTGACTCCAAATCTGGATCCTCCACTAAGTGCTACCCATGTCCACTCACTATCTAGAAAATGACTCTTCCCTTCTCTTGTCCTACAAACAAGAAGTCTTCTCGGGTCCCCAACGGTGGCCTGAGCAGGGTGTGAGTAAAACTTAGTAGGCCACCACCAACGGTGTCTACAAAATATCCAGTATAAACAGATAGTGAATGCAAAAGGAATATGAATGATAATTTCCAAGTAATTAATTAATGTTCCTTTAACAGGTTCAGATCCAAGAAATTGTCATTCCATTACCATTTATTTATTACATATTGTCATCACCTATCATTTCGTCACATTTCCATGGGTTAAACACATACTTTATGTTACATGGGTATAAGGCCAACAATCACATTCAAGAGGGTAAACACATCGTTACCCAATCTCACTAGGACTAACCCCTCATAGCAACCATAACCTCACCTCGAAGCCTCAGTCCGGGTGGATGCAACCGTTAGGAGAATAGAACCTCAGTCCCCTTTCCTAACCCGTGCATTTAGGGTGGAGTTTATAACCTCAGTCTTCACTTGACCTATGGGCGTAGATCCTCACACCATACCACACTCTACAAATCCATGTGCACATTCTTATATATAAGTAACCATCAACCATCTAAACTATTGCCCTTCAGCAAACACTATTCACAACAACCCACATGGGAATCCACATAATGCCTTATCCCATTAACACATTTCAATTTTACATCATTTAACAATTCACCCAATTCCCATTTGTTATTCCTATCTCACTAGAATTCAAAAATAAACCCATAATCTATCCCATTATGGTTTTTAATGAGTTTATACATTAACCCATTTAACCATTTCATCATTCCCATGAATCATCCATTTAACCCATTCCACTCTAACCCTAAGGTTATTTCCAAGACTAGGTGCATCACTTAACTTCTATTCCAAGTTCAACCAATCATGCCAACATATTTATCAAGGGCTCTAAAATTCAGTACAACAAGCTCACTTGTTTAATATCAATACCTAAATCCAGGAAAAGCCGACACATCCCATTGATGGCCCCCAATTAGGTCAAGTATACCCCACACATCCCACGGGGATCGTGAGGGTTCTTATTTAACATTTCAAGATTCCTTATTACCAAACATTCCAAGCTTATTCAAAACATAAACAAAGGAAAGTAATAACACAACTAAACATGCACGAATACCCAAATAACTATGGGACATCACTTGTAGACCACCTACCTTGAAACAGATGTTGAATGCACTCTCAATTAAGTCCTGAGGCCTCAATCCAACCAACCTTTTGATCTTCAACCTAAAACTCACCCACAAGTTAGGGTTTTAGAGCTTCGGAATGAGAGGGAGAGAAGATACAAACCCTAAACCAAAGAGAGAAGGAAGGATGGTATTAGCCTTACCCAGAGCTTCGATCTGCAACCAACGACACCAAAAACACCTTAGAATAGAAGGAGATCGGTCTCATGGAGCATTTGGGCAATTTGGTTCATGCCTAGGGTGGAGAGGGAAGGAATGAGAAGAAATACCGAGTGTGGTTTGAAAGCCCGGAGTGGAAAACTTGTAATTTCTCCCAACTTTAAGTGGTTTCACGGTTTTTCTGCACGGTTTGGAAAATCGTGTGCAAACAATTTACATGCCACTGCCTGTAGGAGGAGGGGTCTCACGATTAATCCGCACGGTTTGGAAAACCGTGGGCAAACCGTGTTCTTGCTTCAGTCTAGAGGAGGACGGGTCGCACAGTTTAGCCTGGGCAGGCCGCACGGTTTACTTGGCTATGCGCAGGTCGTGCACCCTGGCATTTCTTTCCAATATTTCCTTTCTTTCATGACCTGAGCCCCTAGAACACCCCTAAGGCATATCACACTTTCAGTAAACATTTTAAATCCCCAAAAACAAAGGGTTCCACCCAAAACAAAACAAAAACGTACCTTTCCAAAAACCGGGGTCTTACAACCTCCCCACCGTATGACGGATCGTCCTCGAGCCAAGTTTCCAAGACTCATTGATCCACTGAAGATAAGAGTTCGGGCCACTAAGCCCGTATAATTGATTCCCGCTCCCATGTTTCTTCATGAACTTTCCCATGCTGCTATAGTACTCGCACTAATTGCACAACATTTCATCGCAAGACCTTTTCACTACGATCCACCCCATGAACTGGATGATCCTCAAAGCATGCATCAGCCTCAAGCTCCACATCCTCAACATCAACCACATGAGATGGGTCTGGGTGATACCATCGAAGTTGTGACACATGAAACATATCATGCATCCCACCATACCGCTTTGGAAGATCCAATCAGTAAGCCACTGGTCCGATCCTCTTCATAATCTCAAAAGGTCCCACATACCTGGGCTCCAAGTTACCCTGCTTTCGAATCCGTAGGTGACCCATCCTTGGCGACACATGAAGGAACACTTTATCACCCACCCCAAACTGAAGAGGTCTACGCCTCTGATCTGCATATGACTTATGCCTACTCTGATCCATATCCATTAGCTTCCTGATCAACTTAACATTCTCTGAAGTCTCCTGCACTAGACTTGGCTCCAACAAATTAGATTCACCGGCCTCTAGCCAACACAATGGAGATCTACATGGCCTCCCGTAGAGTGCCTCAAATGGAGCCATCTGAATCGTAGACTGAAAAATATTGTTGTAGGAAAACTCAACTAATGATAGGTGCCTCTCCCAAGAACCACCAAAGTCAATGACCCAAGCTCTTAACATGTTTTCCAACACTTGGAACGTGCGTTCCGACTGCCCGTCCGTCTGTGGGAGGAAAGTCATACTCAAAAACACCTGCGTACCAAGAGCCTTCTGCAACCCTTTCCAGAAACGCGATGTGATACACAGGTCTCAGTCCGAAACTATGGTTTGCAGCACCCCATGCAACTTCACTATCACACGAACATACAGCTCACCCAACTGGTCGACTATAAAGGTCTCCTGAATCAGTAAGAAATGAGCCACTTTCTATAACCGATCCACAACCACCCATATCGAATCATTCTTATGCGGTGTTCTCAGAAGACCCATGACAAAATACATGGTTACCTCATCCCACTTACATTCCTGAATGGGCAATGGATGCAACTAACCACCTGGGCATTGATGCTCGGCCTTCACCTGCTGACAGGTAAGACACCGTGCCACAAATCCCGCAACATCCTTCATCATTCCAGGCCACCAAAACTGCCTTTGGAGATCACGGTACATCTTGGTCAAACCAGGATGCACTGCCCACTTTGATGCATGGAACTCTCACATCAACTCTTTTCACACACACTTTCGTAGTACCACACATTCAAGAACATGAACAACACCGTCCACGCCGACGACCCATTTAGAAGGTAGATCCCCACCTTTAAGATTTTCCTTCATGTTCAACCACTCAGGATCATCAATATAACCTTCCTTAGCTCGACTAAAATGTGTTGACTCCATCGTTAAGGAAGCAAGAGTGACCTAACCACTCTCCTCCTTCGCCTCCAGGTGCATTTATGCAAACAAATCCATCACCTTCCGCTCGGTGTTGGACTCCTGAATCATTTGTTTCTAAACCTACTTGGTCAGAGCATCAGTAACACTATTTTCCTTTCCCAGCTTGTACACCAACTCAAAGTCAAAAGACTAGAGATATTCAACCCATCTCTACTGCCAAAGATTCAGATCCCACTGAGAGAAGATGTACTTTAAACGCTTATGGTCGGTAAACACAGTAAACCATTCTCCCAACAGATAGTGCCTCCAGCACTTCAAGGAGTACACTACTACATCCAACTCAAGGTTATTAGTGGGATAATTCCGCTCATGGGGTATCCACTCCCTTGACCCGTAAGCCACCACCCACTCATCTTGCATCAACATAGCCCCAAGTTTGATTCCGGACGCATCACAAAACACAATTTCCTTCTTACCCGATTCAGGTAAGATCAAGATAGGTGCGGTCGTCAACCACTTCTTCAACACTTGGAAAGAATTCTCACAAGCCTCGGACCACTCGAACCTGATTACTTTATTGGTCAAGCTCAATAGTGGTGAGGCCAAGTGATAGAAATCCTGAATGAACCTTCAGTAATACCCGGCCAAACCCAGAAAACTCTGAACATCAAAAACACTCTTGGGATACTCCCAAGATACAACTGGCTAAACTTTATCGGGATCCACTGACACACGTATCTACGAGATGATGTGACCTAGAAAATGAACCTCACCTATCCAGAATTGACACTTTGATAGCTTGGTGTATAGACGGTGCTCTCTTGGCGTACCCAAGATGATTTTAAGATGTTGGGGATGATATTCATGAGTTTTCGAGTACACTAAGATATCATCCACAAAGACAACCACAAACTGATCTTGATAGGGATGAAAGATCTTGTTCATCAAATCTATAAACACTATTTGTGCATTGGTCAAGCCGAAAGGAATTACCACAAAATCAGTGAACCTGTAACGACTCCGGAAAGCTATCCGTGTTATGTCGGAAGACCGCACCCTCAACTGGTGATAACCATACCTTAGATCATTCTTAGAAAACACTGATTAACCCCTAAACTGATCAAAAAGGTAATCAATTCTAGAAAGAGGGTATCAGTTTTCACTGTCATATGATTCATCCTTCGATAGTCAACACACATCCTCAACGACCCATTGGCCTTATTTTCAAAAAGAACGGGAGATCCCAAAGGTGACGTACTAGGATAGATAAACCCCTTATGCTCCAACTCCTCAAGCTATACCTTCAATTCCTAGATTTCATCTGGTGCCTTTCGATATGGCAGAATTGAAATTAGCTCTGCTCTTGGTAGTAACTCAATCGTGAACTCGACATCCCTCTCGGGTGGTAACACTGAGAAATCCCCAGGAAACACATCCTGAAACAGATCCACCACGGGTAGAAAGACAGACTATTATCCTCTTTCATTGTCATCAAGCATGAGACATGCCACTCAAGCCGTGAGTCCATTCAACCACTGACCAATCGGTTCTGCATGCCCTGCTCGAAAATCCCATTCGCCACAGTGGACATAAGCATCCCCCTCGAGTGACCTGAACGATACTCTGCGATGATAGCAGTCTATATGAGTATGATACAACACCAACCAATCCATTCCCAAGATGAGGTCAAACACTGAAATCTCGAGAACGAACAAATCCCATAGAAAAAGATACCCACTGACTTCAAAGGCACACCCCTTTCATTTCTTGATATCCTCAACCCCCCCCCCCCAACGGAGTGTCAATTGACATAACTCCACACACATTCTTCACAGGTATACCCATTGCTACCACAAGTTGATAAGAGAAAAAGGAGTGTGTGGCACCTTTTTCAAACAACGCACTATAAAAATTAGATGCTACAAGGATCGTACCATGAATAGTTGAAGGTCCAGCCTCACCACCACTTGGGGAAAACTGAACTACCTGAAGCTGACCTACCCCTCTACCTTGGTCCCCAGCCTGAATACCCTGCGCTGCACTGCCCTGCTGGAATGAGTGATCCTTCCCTAGAGTTCCACGTCCACTACCCCAGCTAGTATGGCCTATGGAGCTCCAACTGCCTGCCTGATACGGGGAAAATGATTCCCTTCCCGTACCCGACACCAGTTTTTCACCATAATGCTCACCCGCCTACCAAGGGTTCCTGCAGAATCTCTGCACATGCCCTATCCAGCCGCATGAACGACACTCAATTGGAGATTGAGGGCACTAATCACACATATTCCCTAGCTTGCCGCACTGAAAAAAAACACCTAGTTCCCACTCTGAGAGTCTAACCCACTCTTCTTGCCACATTTCACACTTCCACCATGTTGTGAGCTCTCATGGCGTCGCTTTCGACCTTCGGTAGCTACACCGCTCGTCTGTCCCACTGACACCACAAGCCCACTATTAGAACCTCCCTTTAGGTTTCCTTTCGAGATCAGTGCCTGATCTACTACCTTTGCGAACCTCTTCAAGGGGAAGATGATTACTTGAGACCTGATCTCATATCTCAGCCCATCCTGGAAACGCTTTGCTACTGCTGCCTCATCCCCTACTAACACTGGGACAAAGCGTCTCAGATCAGTGAAGCGACTAGCATAGTCCAGCACCGATAGCGATCACTGAGTCAGGATCATAAACTCTACATCCCACTCCTATCTCAAAGTATCTGGGCAGAAATGATTCAGAAAAAGTTTCTAAAAAACCTTCCACGACATTCCCTCATCCGTCTCGATTTGAGCCTGAATGTCCCACCAACTCCTAACCTGGCCTCGCAACATATATGCGGATAGCTTCACTCACTTTTCAACAGGGGTCTCCAGATGGTCCAGTATCATCTGGACAGACACTAACTAGAACTTCACTGCTTCTGGCCCACCCTCTCTTGTGATGGTCGGAGGGTGCTATAGCTGGAACTCCCTGTTCAGCTCAAACATACTCGGTGCAACCCACCCTATCTCCTGATCCATCATCTACATAAGGCGAGCCAAGTTCGCTCGGAACTATTCTTCTCTAACTTTATTTATCGCCACATTTTCTTACTCCTCTACTAGAGGAGTTTTCTCTGAAACATTCTCTCGTTGCCCAACTGGTAACTGACGTCATGGTGGCATTTCTCTACAATGCCAAGCATGAGATTTTAGAATGCATACCATAAAATTTCAGGACTCCATTAAAATATCTTTACTAGATACAACAACCCATTCCATATAATAACCCAACGACATTTTCCAATTTGTTTCAAAACCATATGTTTCATTAAAAATCACTTACCCACTTGTTTTATTTCGTTCTTCTCATTATTTCTTGGTTTCATTAAATGCATGATGCACCCTACATTCCTTCCTCGCACACCCACCCTGTGCATGTGTCTAATAAAATGCATTTCACCTATCTCCCTAGGTTCCTATAATGATGCATGAATTCCAATCCTTGTGTCGTTAAGGACACAAGCCAAATATCATAAAACAGTCACATCAAACCACATGTGCATCATCCAACAGTGAAATATCATCAACTGTAACAACACACCACCAAGAACAACATTTCCCACCCAAGGTGACTTGGGTTTTCCATCGTACATGGGTTAGCCACTCCCAAGCACGATCTCATTACCACGGCCCGACATGTCTTAACCCTTAGCTACCAATCCCAAATAACATGACCTCAGAGAAGGAGAAGAAGGACCTACTTTGATACATCTTTGTAATGTCCCCGCCCTAGTATCCACTAAATCGGTGCTCTGAGCCGGGTGGTTACATGACCTTAAGCGCGCCTCCCCATACACCAAAGGCTTCCAACTAGCAGTTGGGGTCTACAGAGTCAAGTGGGAAGACTATACACCCTTTTTATCAGAGTAATCCACAATAGAAACAAACCAAATAGCGGAAACAATAACCAATAAACACGGAACATTTATAAAAACCATTTCCCATAATAATTTTTCCATGTCATACTACAAGTGCATGAGTGAACAAAAGCCCCAAATAAATACAACAGCCAAAATTACCAAAATGGTCCTGACTCCAAGTTCGGGTCCTCCACCATGTGCTACCCATGTCTACTCACTCTCTAGCAAGGATCTTTGCCCTTCTCTTCTCCTACAAACATGAATTCTGCTTGGGTACCCAGCGGCAGCACGAGCAGGGTGTGAGTACAACTCAGTAGGCCACCACCAATGGTGTCTACAAAATATCATGTATAAATAGATTGTGCATGCAAAAGGAATATGAATGATAATTTCCAAGTAATTAATTAAGGTTCCATTAACATGTTCAGAGCCAAGAAATTTTCATTCCATTACCATTCATTTATTACCAATTATCATCACCTACCATTTCATCACATTTCCATGGGTTAAACATATAAATTATGTTACATGGGTCTGAGGCAAAAAATCACATGCAAGAGGGTAAAAACATCATTATCCAATCTCACTATGACTAACCCCTCATAAAAACCATAACCTTGCCTTGAAGCCTCAGTCCAGGTCGATGCAACCGTTAAGAGAATAGGCCCTCAGTCCCCTTTCCTAACCCGTGCATTTAGGGTGGATTTTAGAACCTCAATCTTCAATCGACCCGTGGGCATAGATCCTCATGTCATACCACACTATATGAATCCATGTCCACATTCTTATATATAAGTACCATCAAACCTCTGAGTCGGGTGGTTACATGAACTTAGGCACACCTTCCCGTATGCCAAAGGCTGCTGACTAGTAGCGGGGGTCTACTGAGTCAAGTGGGGAGACTATACCCCCATTCTATCAGAGTAATCCAAAACAGAAACAAACCAAATAGCGGAAAAAATAACCAATAAATACAGAACATGTAAAAAACCATTTCCAATATTAATTATTCCATGTCATACAACAAGTGAAAGAGTGAACAAAAGCCCCAAATAAAGACAACAGCCAAAATTCCAAAAATGATCCCGACAGCAAGTCCGGATCCTCCACCAAGTGCTACCCACATAAACTCACTATCAAGAAAGGATCATTTCCCTTATCCTGCCCTGGAAACATGAAGTCTACTCGGGTACCTAGTGGCGGCCCGAGTAGGGTGTGAGTACAACTCAGTAGGCCACCACCAACGGCGTCTACAAAATATGATGTATAAATAGATAGTGAATGCAAAAGGTATATGAGTGATAATTGCCTAGTAATTAATTAAGGTTCCATTAACAAGTTCAAATCCAATCCATTATCATTCCATTACCTTTCATTTATTACCATTTATCATCACCTACCATTTCGTCACATTTACATGGGTTAAAGACATACATTATGTTACATGGGTCTAAGGCCAACAATCACATACAAGAGGGTAAACATATCGATATCATGTCTAACGAGGACTAACCCCTCATAGAAACCATAACCTCGCCTCGAAGCATCATTCCGGGTGGATGCAACCGTTAGGAGAAAAGTCCCTCAGTCCCCATTCCTAACCCATGCATTTAGGGTGGAGTTTAGATCCTAAGTCTTCACTTGAACCGTGGGTGTAGATCCTCATGTCATACCCCACTCTATGAAGCCATGTTCACTTGCTTATATATAAGTAACCCTCAACCACTAAAACCATTTCCTTTTAGCAAAAACTATTCACAACAACCCACATGGGAATCCACATAATGCCTCAACCCATTAATACATTAAAATTTCACATCATTTAACCATTCACCCAATTCCCATGTGTTATTCATATCTCACTAGTATTCAACAATAAACCCATAATCTATAGCATTATGGGTTTTAATCAATTTACACATTAACCAATTTAACCCGTTCAATCATTCCAATGAATCAACCATTTAACCCATTCCACTCTAACCCTTAGGTTATTTCCAAGTCTAGGTGCATCACCAAACTTCTATTCCAAGTTCAACCAATAATGCCAACATATTTATCAAGGGCCGTGAAATTCATTACAACAATGTCACTTTTTTAATATCAATCCCTAAATCCGGGAAAAGTTGACACTTCCCATGGATGGCCCCCAATTAGGTCAAGTCTATCCCAACAAATCCCACGGGGATCGTGAGGGTTCCCATTTAACATTTTAAGCAGCGTTATTACCAAAAATGCCAGTGTTATTCAAAACATAACCAAAGGAAATCAAGAACACAACTAAACATGCACGAATACCCAAATTACTATGGGATATCACTTGTAGACCACCTACCTTGAAACAGCGGTTGAATGCACTCTCAATCGAGTCCTTTGGCCTTGATCTAACCAAACTTTGGAGCTTTAACCTAAAACTCACCCAAAAGTTAGGGTTTTAGAGCTTCAGAACGAGAGGGAGAGAAGATACAATCCCTAAAGCTAAAAGAGAAGCTAGGATAGGATCAGCCTTACCCGAAACTTCGATCTACAACAAACGACACCAAAAACACCTTATAATCGAAGGAGATCGGTCTATTTTAAGTTGTTGGGCAATTTGGTTCGTGCCTAGGGTGGAGAGGCAGGGAATGAGATGAAATCTTGAGTGGGGTTTTAAAGCCTGGAGTGGTGAACTCATAATTTCTCCTAACTTTATGTGGTTGCATGGCTGGTCCGCACGGTTTGGTAAACCATGCGCAAACCATATGCATACCACTGGATAGAGGAGGAGGGGTCACACGATTTATCTGCACCGTTTGGAAAATTGTGCGCAAACTGTGTGCAAGCTTCTGTCCGGAGTAGGAAGGGTCACACGGTTTTTCCTGGGCAAGCTGCACGGTTTACCTAGCTATGCACAGGCTGTGCGCCCTGGCCTGTCTTGCCCATATTTCCTTTCATCTGTGCCCCGAGCCCCCGGAACACCCCTAAGGCCTCTAAAAATTTCAGGAAACATTTTAAAGACCCAAAAACAAAGGGTTCAACCTAAAACACAACAAAACATACTTTTCCAAAAATTGGGTTCTAAAAATATATAATTTTATTTCATATATATTCACTCAGTGAAAGATTCTAACATTGTCCATGTAGGTGAGGACTACCACCTTCATGAAGTGATATGAATCTCTTTTCACCAACACACCACATGGATGAAATATATATTTATATTTAATGATATAACAAGTAATATATTATATTATGATAATATTCTATTGAAACAATATTACTTAACTTCTATTCATAATGATTATTTAAAAATGGAAACATAATACATGTGAATGTACGGTCTACACTCTTCATGATTATAATTTAGTTAATTTTTCATAAAAATCATTAATGATTGGTTTTAATTTTAACACATATGTATTAATTTGATAATTATGTCATTATTATTATTGTAATGATGTTTAAATATTTAAATCTTTTACCATTGTCCACAAACATAAGTCATTTTTTTAACATAATCCAAAAATGATCAAAACATCTATCAAAACCATAACATATTAATTAATAACAAATTATATGGTAATAAGTAAAATAAAAAAATATAAAAATAAAAAATATTATTAATAATTTAAATAATTATCAAATATTTGTTATTTATTAATTTAATTATTGTACTAATGATTCAGACTCAAGGTAAGGGTTTATCATCTCACTTTTACCTTCGTGAGACATACACCATATTCACCAATTATGACATTTCTATGGTGTATATAATAACCATTTTTTTATTATATCACAAATTCAATATCTTAATTTTATTTAATGTATCAATTAATGTTATTTATTTCATGGGCCTTATGATTCTAATGTTAGGAACGTTTCAAGAGTTTATTTCACTGTCTCAACATTTACTAGGAATGTTATTTATGTCTCCCATGTAGGATTTATTTTTTATTTAATTCATAAAATAAATTTATTTTATTCTCCTATAGTTTTTTATGATCTTTTACAATTTATAGTATATTTTTTTACTATGATTTTTAGTTAAAATTATTAGTAATATTTTTAAGAAAATACCACATTATTTCCTTATTTGGTCTCAAATCCTTCTTTATCAAAACCTATGTTTTCTAAAAATGGTTCCAAAAATATGTTCTAACATTTAAAAACAATTTTTAAAGATATTTTAACCCATTTTTACTTTTTACCAAACATATTGAATGAAATAACAATTTTATTTTAAAAAATTCCTCTTTTAATTTTTATGAAAATTGTTAATGCAATCATTGTTTTAATGTGTATGACCTGAAAATAATTTTTCAATATAATTTAAAATTAATTTTGTAATGAATATTTAAATTTCTTAAAAGTAAAATTTCAAATTTTGTGGTTTTAAAAATAATTTGGATAGATAAATTTCTAAAAATATTACCAATTTGAAAAGGTTATTTTACTTATGAATGTATTAATTGTCATTTATGTTATATCTTCTCATCGATGGGATAAACCCATTATTGAACATATAATCATATAGGGATATTTCTTTATTGATATCATTATTATTATTAATTTGTATTTTTTATGTTAGATTGAATCAGGATGTATAAACTTGTTACCATTCCCAATTTTACACTTGATTGTTTTTAATTTGTGTATTGACTGGGATAAGTATTATCATTTCATATATAATATTTTCAAGATGAATGTTCATTTTTATTTTGTTTCAACCCCTTAATATGAAGAATGAATTGTCTTCAGTATGTGATCGGTGGTTCCCAATATATACCCTTGATGAATCGATAGGTGTCATGAGACAAAGTAAAATAGGTTTTTTATAAAGGCACACCTAGTTGTAGAGATATCTTATCATAAGCCCTTGGAAGAATTAGTTTTACTAGCACCAGTCCTCCAAATTATGTTTTAGATATCCATCAACATGAATTACATCATAATGAATATATTTATTGAAATTAAAAGTGATTATTCAGTTATTTTAAATATCCATGTTTTTGTTTCATGATCATGTGATTATATATATGTCATTATTTGATCATCATTTAATATCACCATAAAATTCTTATGTTATTGATTAAATGGAACCTGTTTCCATTATTTAACATTAAATATTAATTAATCCTTATTATTGAAAGAATTCACTATACAATTCCCCTTATTTAGAAATTGAGCTCAACCCTTCTATTGTTTTATTATCTATAATATGTGTATAAGTGTTTAGAAATTGATATGTAAGGATAAACTGAATAGAATAATCGAATTTTAAATACAATTATTTCTCAAATATATTATTTAAAATTTTATGTCATTTTCATACACGTATCATGTTTTAAAAAAATGATAAAAACTATTCATTCCATCGGGATATTATTCCGTGTATATTATTCCAAGGAAATAAACTAAAAACTAAATTAATGATAGTGGACTCAGGGTTTCTAAAGGATAAATGAAATTTATTCGTGGGTATCCCTTTTATAAGAGTCATATTTCTTAGCATGGAAGGTACGAAATATCACATTTATAATACCTTTCTTAATCCCAATTAAGATTCATGAAGTACAGGCATAGAGAGATCACGTATGGAAAATTTTCAATCCCGTGGAAATCACTCTATGAACTATATTAGTGGAATCACAAATCACAGTGAACATGATTTATTATCTTAGATTTATATCACATAAAATCATCATAATGGGGTTTCTATGTAGATTCTCATATGTTATAAAAATATAAATATCAATATAACTTATGTTCCTTTTATTTCTCATTTTTATATAATTTATTTTTAAAATAAATTTAAATTTTTTTATTTAATAATAATTTTATTATTTAGTACTTTTAAAATTGTTATAAATTCATATAATCAGGATTAAAATAAATTAATGTTCTTTGAAAATTATTTTTTAAAGAATTATAATTTACTATATACTCTAAATTTTTAACAGAATAGAAAAATTGAACACATTGGAATGATGAATTTAACAAAATGTATGGATAATATATAAAAAGTAAAAAATATTATATATTTAAAGATATATACATAGAAATGATTATTAAAAAATCACATTATTCGTAAAACCCCTTTTTCTTAAAATTTATTTTCCACAAAATGTAGTATTACTAAATATAAATTTTATATCATTAAAAAATAAAATCATGCAAAATGAATATAAAAGTTTTTATCAATATGATCAAATAATTTCATTATTTATATTTTATTTTTTTCTATAAAAATAAGTTACCAATGTAGAAATTAATCATCACAATAAATGTTTCATTGAGGATTAAAATTTAAATCTACGTGTAATATTCTAAAAATAAAAATAATAATTCCATATCTAAATTGGTGGATGAGGGATGTGTTCAAAGTAATTTATGTATTCACATACAATAATAAAATTGATGACCTTTCATTAAACTAGACATCACTTTTAATTTATAATATTAAAATTGCAAAAAAATAACATCCCCTTAAAAATTGAACACATTTACCACCCCAATTTTACTAAAAATTAAATCCAAATATGTTTACTATAATATAGTACGAAACATCCAAAATAATCTCTTTCATACCAAGTAATTTTTCTCTCACCTATAGTTCAATATATTAAGGCTTAAAGTGTGGTATAAAATAGAATATCAAAGTATGATTCCATCATCGTAACTAAGTTTTTCCTAGTTTATTTCATATTCCACCTACTCCAAATATATTATGAAAATTAAAATAAGTAGCAATAAATATTAAAATCATACTACAATGTTATTATGTTGATGGATGAAATATTATATACTTTCCCCCGATTCATTAAAAATGAAATTGAAGCCTGCATTATGGTGGGATTAGAGGCTTCAAGAATGGTGTTCCCCATTTTTCATGGACACCATAAGTGACTGGTTATAAAAATAAATTGAAATATAATTTAAAATACTTAATAAATGATAATAAATTTGGTTATTATTATTTGGCATTATATTAATAATGTTAAAAATAAACTTTTTTTAAAAATTTAACTGCATAAAATAAGTCTAATGAGACACTTTTATTAATTTGAGTAAATGTTTACTACCTTATCAAATGTTCAACGAAATTCCTATTTGAATTATAAATTGAGTATCTGTCTAAAATTATTTATATTTCAAAACTATTTTAAGAAATATTTTAGCATTAATCTATGTACAAATGTTGTTTGAAAGGAATTGGTTGAATATACAAAGACCCCGATTTAAAAAAAATATAGCACATATTAAATGAATTTGATAGAATATAGAAATAAAAAATGTAATATATGTGAGAATATTTATAACAAAATGTGTGTAATAATGTTAATTGAATCATTAAATAGGTGTGATTAACACAACCAGTGATTTAGGACTTATGTTTTGGGTTCTTTTTCTCAATTTGAGTTCTCTGAGACATGTTTCTAAATATTAGCTAATTTTTTTAATATTATTTAAATAATCTCCTTTCTAATTCTTATATAATCATTAAAATTTTACTCGTGGGAGTTTAACTTTCATTTATAGACATTCCTATTCATTTTCCTCCAATTCATTAATTACCCCTTGTCGTAAGAGTTATTGTTCCATTAATTTACATTCCTTGAGATAAGAAATTAAATCTTCATCAATATAATTATATGTTTAGTTTTGTACACATATGATTATATTATATTAAATAAAAAATTTATAATTTTGGGATTAAAAATATTTTTTTCATCTCACCTCCTAATGGTTTGAAATTTATCTTAATAGTTTCTCGTATGTGGACCCAATCTTATCGATTTATTATTGTTGAGAGTCATTTTACTACATGTCCATATTTATTTTGATATAACCAAAATTCTATTTTTTTAGACATTCAAGACATTAAAATGTTAGTATAATTTAATTTTGACATTCTTTATCATATTTAAGAAATAATATTTTAAACATTTCCCACATGGTCAATATTTAAATTAATTTAAAAAAAAATTAAAATTAATATCTTAAAAAAATTATATTTATAATTCATTTTTATAAAGTCCCGGCCTTAAACAATTACATAATATTTATTTAAACTAATTAATTCACATTGAGGATCTTTTCAGGTTTAGAGTTTTAGAGAAATTATGGCATAACTATTACATCTCAAAAGATTTCAAAGTAGACACTTCCACTCAGCTTCCATTTTTTCATAAAATAAAAACTATTGAAAAAAATAGTCATGTATAGTTCGATGTTTTAGACAGAATGACTTTTTCTCAATCACATCCTTGACCCTACTTATCTTTATTTCCTCTGAAATAATTTCAAAACATGGGATGATCATAAAAAGATCAGTAAGGGTTATAAAACAAAGAAAGAAAACATTTGGTCATAAATACATACAAAACATAAACTCATTTACTTACCTCATGAAATCATAGGATTTTTGAATAACACTTAGAAATCATAAATTATAAAGGTAACTTGTTCCATCAATAACATACATACATTGTAGTTATCACAGCTACACAGGGAGTTACTTTGGAATACCCATCTCAGTATATTCCCTAAATCTCTTAGGAGAAACATCCACATTTTCCACCATCATGTTACCCAATGCATTGAGAGCTATGTCAGGCTCACCCACCCTAGGATTATCACGGAACCATTCACATACAAATATAATTCTTGAGAACCATAACACGATCATAACACATAACATAAGCTTAATGTAAATATAAAAATTTGACATTGCAATAGCAATATAACATTTCAATATATTAACGTATAAAAACCATTTTCAAAACCATTTTCAATACAAAAAATACGTCAAATAGTATAAGGTATTTATTTTCCTTTTAAAAACATTACAGCTTGTTATGGAAGAAAAAGATCAAATATTACTCGTGGGGGCAGAAATGTTGTTGTCCCTGCTTACGTTAAAAAAACGTTCTATTTTTGTCGTTTAGTAAATCTCTTCATAGAAAAATAATCCCATTGAATGAAATGAAAAAGTCAAACTTTTAACACCCCATGCTTCCACGGTATGCTTAACTTTGAAAAATACAATAGCGTGTGTTGTACGCAACTTCGAGTTCTAACACACCACAACCAATCAAACTAGCCGTTATGAATAGTAATACCCATTTTTTGAAATTTTATAAAATTTACCTTTCAAAATGGACATCATTTTTGGATTTGGAATATCGAATTATCTTAGAGTGGATTTTATGAATTTTTCTGAAAACTGTCAAATTTTGATTAATAGTGAAAAACACTAAGTTGTAGTTTAAAACCGAATTTTCATTTTAAATAATTATTTTTTTAAATTTATTTTAGTTCATAATATATAAATAATACATATATAATTTCAATTTAATTCATTGGAGTCAATTTATAATAATTTTAGATATATAAAAATTTTATTGATCTTTTTACCGTCTTTTACCCACCTTCTAGGAGCATTTACAAATTTAAATAAAACATAATTTTACCGCTTATGTGAGTTGAATTTCAAAAATCCTTGATACATGGTTGATATCAATTAGTAAAATGTGGTTCAATAAAATAAAAATAATTTTTGGTGAATAGTAACTTTTGACTTTTATTTTCCAAGGTTAAAAGAAAATAGGGTAATTAAGGGTAAAAATGACATTTGTAATACCATAAAACATGTCCTAATTCATTTGGATAAATATAATTCGACCAAAAACATCCTTAGGAATAAAATATGAACCTATTTGGTCCACTTGGATGAGATTAGGACATTTATTATTATTTAATTCAAAGAGGAGTTAAACAAGTTAAAATGAAAGTTTAATAACTAAAACATTTTTAATATAAAGGTACACATAAGATAAATTAGACTATAAATATTAATAATAAATATAAAAATATTTCCTACATAATAGTATTTTATTTATGTTCTTTTATAAATTTTATAATTTAATATATTTATGACACAATGATGATGTAGTAATTACCTAATTATTGAAATATTAAAACAACTAATATTATAATTATCCGATTAATTTAATTTGAGACTTTTATGGATTAAAATAATTTTATTGGTTAGTATGACATATTACGGTTGATTAGATGAGTTTTCTTCAAATTAATAATGCTGTTATGAATTTAGAAAAAAACCAAATAGTGTCAAAATTGACATAAAAGAGTTTTTAAAACTTATTTTATATTATTAATTGATATTCTATTCATAAAAATCTATGGTTCGGTCAAAATACTTATATAATGATAGGTGTATCATTAATGAACCACTTGGTGTTCTCTTGAAATTATATAGTATGTTTTTTAACCATATAATATAAAAATACAAAGTGACATGGTAAATGTCAAACTACTTAACTAAGAGTTAAATCTAAAAGATAAGGTTAATATAGTGACCCAAACCTGTCTAAAACATATTTGTTGAGTGGTTTTCGACCCATATTTACCTTATCCTTTAAATAAACCATTTTTGAGACGTTTGAAACCGAAAATTATTTTATTATAAAATAATATTTCTAGCTTTTCCTAAGGTTCCCCTCACCCCTCTTTTTAAGGGAACTCCCCCTTATCTCAAATTCACACCTTAAAAGATAATTTTCACAGACAAACCCTGATCAAGTACCCTCTCAACTGTCCTCCCTTCATCCTAGAGTCCTTCCATTAGTCATAAATCAAACGTACGGAGCCCTTTTGGTCAAATCAAAAGAAAGAACCCGAAGAAGAGGTAAATATTTTATCACCTCTTTCAAGTTCCTTTCTTCTTCCACGTCATCTTTCATTGTTGTTTCCATTATAAAATAATATATCTAGTATCTTATACATACTGTTATGTTATTATAAATATGGTACAACCATATTAATTATTCTATTCATCCTTTGAATCACATGTCACCATACGTGCGTACATACGGCTTACCGTCTCCACGTCGTGGTGTAATTGTTATTCCATTCATTATTATTTTGGATGTGTATAATAATGATGTGGGATTGATTTAAATAATAAATATAACATGATAATGATTCTTTGTATATGATATAAAATCCAATTATATATTATTTTAATAACAAAAAAATGATATTGTCGCTCGTGCGTACGTACGGATTACCGTCTCCATGAACACGATGAGATTCATTCCCCATCGTATCCATTCAAGACTAATTTTCATTTTATAATTAAAAATAATGTTTAAATACTTGATATAATTATAGATATGAATAAGATACATCCCATCCATAACAAATATGACTCACATAACAATGAATATAAGGGAAAATGAATCTGTTAACACTCGAAACGACGATAATAATAAGATATTATTAACATAGAAATGTTAAAAGATCATATATGATATCATATTAATGTATATTATTCTTGTATAATTTAATAACAATTATTTATCCATTATACAGGAGGTTAACCTACCCTTAACCAAGGAAAAGTACAAGGTAAGGGTTAATTTCACAGTCTCTTTATTATCCGAGTTTGTTTTTACGTAAGTATCTACTGGGACCTCTTTATCATCCACGTCCATGTTTCATAAAAAGGTATTTCAAAACATTCTTACTAATTTATAGAATATTGGTAAAATTAATTTATACCCTTTTTTTATGTTTATAAGATTTTTAGAGAAGAATCATTCTATCATTTTCCAAAAAAGGTACTTTATGACCTTTTCGAAAAAAATTAAGGTAAGAATGTTTTTTTAACTTATACGGTGGGTGAGGATATTTTCCTCCATTATAACATCGTTGAATCTTCCATTACAAGTTTATAAGAATATTTTCAAATATAAAATTTTTCATTTATAATTAAGTGACTTTTAAATGATTTCAAAATAGAAAGAGATATTTCTCTAAAAATGACTTGATTTCATCTATGTCAACATATTTTGGTGGATTTTATGTTTGTTTGAAGCTTATTTGTTATGGTACAAAACATCCATATTGTATTGAAGGGGTTTTTTATTTTTGACTATGGATGTGTTATTTCATACAATTAATGTTTTATGGATAATTTTTTGACATTTTGAATACTAGTTTTAATACGAATGTTTATGTTATGTTTAAAAGATTTCATATGAGGAATTCATTGGACTTAGTAAGTGACGGATGGCGCCCGCTATAGCTCCTAGATGAATCGGTAGGTCTCCTGAGAAAAAGTTGTGTCTTGGTCAATGCCTTGACAAAATCTTATTGGTAGTCTTGGCACAAGGCCTTCACTATGTGGTTCTGAAAGTCTGGCATTATGCATTCTATCATTATGAAAGTGGATATTGATATAGCTTGTTATTATTTGACTAGTATAATATTCATGTGAGTAAGTAAATGGAATTATTTTGATTTATATTTTCCATATTATGATGATTTTATGTTGAAAAGGATTTTGTTTTAGTTTTATACATTGCCTTAAATGTTTATCCTCATTTATGAAAACTTCCGCTATATTGTTATCCTTACTGAGCATATTATATCACCACTTTCTATGTTTTATTTTTTCTAGAAGGTGAAGAAGTATATTAATACTCACATGTATGTATTGTCTATGGGATCTCAGTGTTGTCTATGGAATCCATGTTGTCATAGTTTTCCATTTTATGATGTAATGTAAACCTATGAATGTATCTAGTACTTCCAAGGCTGCTAAAATAACCGGTCTTTAGAGAATTTATCTTTTGTGATCATGCCAATGATACGTAATAATGTACCGAATCTGGGCTTCTGGTGTTGGGGTGTTACAAAAGGTGTTTATACAACATATAAAAGAACATCGTGTATTAGAAAAAAAATATGCCTCAGTGAAAGGAGATCGAGACGAAGTACCTTACAAAGATCATTTTATAAATAAAATAGATCAATAATGTGTAAGAACTATAAAAACAATATTGGATATAAAAATTCATTTCACACATAGTAATACCATGACATAATCAATAAGTATAAAATTAATCCAATGAACAGAAATTGGGTTAAGAAGTTCCCTTACCTCATGTCCGACTTGACTCGATCATTATTTAATCTCCTGAATAATAAAATAATGATACTTTCTACTTTATTAAGAACCATTTTCAATTATATTTTTCCTTTTTTATCACTTGTTACCATGTTATAAAAATAATGTAATCATTTAGTTAATAACGTTCGTTTTGTCAATAGTTGGTACTTGAGTCAAAAATGAACACCTTATATTTACAAGTTGTCTATGTGGTCAATAGTCCATTATATCTAGAATGATATTAATTCTTTAGATATCATATATATCTATTATATATATATATATAACTCTACATATTATTTGGAGGTAAGAAATGAAATGCACCGTTCTTGGAGATGGTAAAACAAACGTACGCATGAACGCTACTTTCATTTCTATTTCTTATTTAAATTGAATAAAACATAATGATACATACGTATATTATAAATCCAGTATAAGATCATATATAATATAATTAACTCCATCCTTTATACATCCCATATATGGCATTAACGAGTCATATCACTTTGAAGGGGCTGTAGTCTCTACTCCCTCAAATGAAATTATCACATTTACCCATAATGGAAACCATAAAGGTATGCTATAAAAGAAAAATAAAGAAAAATAAATAAAACATAAAAATAATATATATAATATATAAATATAGTGTCATCTTAATGTCCATCATGATTGGCGGTATGAGATAATCGAATAATCATCATCTCGTGAGGCGTTAGTTTGTCATCCACAGAAACAACATGTTCTTCACCCATTAGATAGAGGTGTGTGTATTTTTTGTTAGAATACTTCTCACAACAACATTATATTATATTGAGGATATATGTGGTGTTATAAAATAAAGTAAAAAAATAGTTTAGGGGTTGGAGAAGTAAAATAGAAGAAAATAAGTTAAGAGAAACTCTTACCTTTAATCTGAGTAACCACATTTGGTATGAACCAAAAGGCTTTATTGAAGTGACTTATGCATAAAAAACTCTTCTAGGAGTAGGAGAGGGATGTAGGGAGCTTAATTGGTCATAGTTTGGATGAGAAAAAATTCTTTATAGGTGTGAGGAATTGGATAGAAGTGAGATCTTTTTATATGGCGGAGGAGGGGCTCTTTAAGAAAATGGGATAATATTATTTTATTGTATAATTATATTCGTTTTATAAAGGTCCAAAACTAATTAAGGTAGAATATAAGATGTCCCATAATCTAAATAAAATCATCCAATAATAATTGGAATGGTTTTCGATGTTATTTTAATATTTATAATCTTATCTATTTAAATCAATTATCAATAAGGTAAACACTGCATTATTAATGTGTCATAAATAATTTAATTTATTCAATGTCTAAAAATTTAAAAAAAAATCATGACGTAGGAAATCTTTTTATCTTTAAAATGAATATTTATAGTCTAAATTATAACTTATATAACACCATTTAAACATTAATTTACAAAGAGATATTTTTTATGTCATTTTTGCCTTTACTTTAAGTTAATTAAAATAAAGTGTCATTATCATTCGTAAGTTGCTCCATGGAGCCCTAAAATCGACCCAAGGATGATCATTGTCATCCATTACTAATCCAATAAGGTTAAGACAAGTTTTATGGTAATTTGGTAATATTATAATATTGGTTTTACCTTGAATTACCTTATTTACCTTTAAATGCGGTAAATAAAAGTCAAAAGTAACTATTCACCAAAAGTTATTTTCATCATAATGAACCACATTTTACTTAATAATAACAACCATGTATTTTGGATTTTCAAAATTCAATTCACATAAGTGTTAAAATTTCATTTAAATGAAAAATTCAGTTTTTTAACTACTACTAAGTGGTTTCACTATTCATCAAAAATTGATGTTTTTTAGAAAACTACCAAATATTCAGCCTAAGATAGATTTGATATTCCACATTTAAAAATAATTTCTATTTTACCAAATTCTGCACATTGATGTTTTATTAATTAATTTAAAATTAATCATGTTTCCAAAACAAATAGCGTGTTTTTAAGAAATAATAACTGTCAAAAGATCGACACTTGTTTATGTCCAACTTCAATGTGAAATTAATTCCAATGACAAAAATTGGATTAAATGGTAAAAATATATTCTAATTAAACTTTAAAAAAAATTAAAAAGATAATATAACCTATAAATAAATTATATTAAAAGGCAGTTTTGAATTAAAATACAATATTTTTCACTATTCATTAAAAAATGAACTTTATCAGAAAAATTCAAAAAAAATAACAAAAAGTAAATTTTGATGTCCCCATTTTAGAGAAGGATTTTATTTGGTGAAATATAATTTATTAAAGTGACCAAAACTATATTTAGAGAGGATTCTCTATTGAATGGTGGTAAATCGACCTTTATAATGTAAATTATAGTTATAATTAGATTCATTCACATTTTAAGCCTCTAAATATTACAGGATAAATGTAAATATATTTAACAAACATGTATAATTATATTGCAGTTAGTTTTATTCATTCCCACCAATACAATAGTTATGAGTTAACTACCATTTAAAATAATAATATTATATTATTGGTGTGCAACGTAAGATTTTAAAGAAATATGTTGTTGCATATTGGGTACGCTGTCGAACATAGCAACCCCTTTAAAGTAAAATTTATATTTAATTCCAAAATATTAATAAAAATGAAATATGTCTTATTATTTATTTACATGGGATGTCACATCCTTCCCCCCTTTTTGAAATTGCATCCTCACACTTTTCATTCCCTTATCTAATTAGTGGGGGTATTTATCCGTCATAGAATTTTCAGATTCCCACATTGCCTCTTAAAACATATTGTTTTGCCAAAAAACATTTACATGGTGAATTACCTTATTCTATAACACATTCTCTCAATGGGGAAAAATATGGATTTTTTGTTCTTCATAACTGAGATTCTCTTCCAACTGAACTACCTCTGGGCTCAAAACATGAGACAGATCTAGAATATACTTTCTCAACATCAAAACATGATAAACATTGTGTACCTAGGATAAACATAGAGGTAAAGCCACTCTATATGAAAATGATCCAATTTTTTCCAAGATTTCATAATGTCTAATGAACCTTGGACTCAAATTTAACTTCTTAGAAAAATGCATCACAATTTTCTATAGAGAAACTTTGAGAAAGACATGATCACCTACCTCAAAAGAATGATCCTTCCTCCGGTTGTACGAATAAATTGTCTACCTTCTCTATGCTGTTCTCCTGTGCTTCTGAATCAACTGAACTTTCTCTACCATATCTTCTACCAATTTTGTTCCCATCAGTTTCCTTTCAACCACTTCATCCCAAAAATTTGTAGTTTGACAACGCTTTCTATATAATGCCTCAAATAGAGCCATCTTTATACTGGAATAAAAACTGTTATTATATAAAAATTCGAAAAAGAATGATATTAGTCCCAACTTCCCTGGTAGTCCAATTAACTAGCATGTAGCATATCCTCCAGGGTCTGAATTGTTCATTCTGATTGCCCATCTGATTGAGGATGAAAAGATGTACTAAAATTTAATTCAGTCCCCAACGAATTCTGAAGGCCTTTCAAATAGTTAGAAGTAAACCTGGGATCACGCTTAGATAAAATGGAGAGGGGAACTCCATGCATCCTGACTATCTCATTAATATACAACTGAAAATGTTGATCTAGAGACAATGTATCTCTAATAAGTATGAAATGAGCAGATTTTTTCAATCGATCAATAATAACCTAGACTATATTATTACCTATAGAAGTATTTGGTAATCCAAAAACTATGCATGTGGATATATTTTTCCATTTCCACTCTGGCACCGGTAATGGATGAAGCATCCCTTTTGATAACTACTGCTCTGCTTTAACCTTCTTACAAGTCAAACACTTCATAGTAAAATTAGCAATATCTCTTTTCATTCCATCCCACCAGTAATACTCCTGATGACCTTTGTAATTCTTAGTACAACAAGGATGAACTGAAAAAGGGGAACTATGAGCTTCACATAACAACTTGTTCTTCAACTGTGATTCACAAGGCACACATAATCTCTTTCCAAATCTCAAAATATAATCATTATCAATGTTAAATTCAAGAAACTTACTCTTCTGAACCAAATCTACCTTTTTCAGTAACTTACTATCTTCCTTCTATGCTTGCATAATTCTGTCTGATAGAGATGATCTCACTAACACCTGATACAAAACAGAAGATTTTTCTACACCAAAAACTTCTATTCCAAAGTATATCAAATCAAAAACCAAAGGATTGTGTTCCAAACGTAACATAGTTCATTAAGCATTACTTTTTCAACTCAAAGAATCATCCATTTTATTTTCATTTCCCGAATGGTAATGGATTGTGCAATTATAATCCATGGTTAATTCCATCCACCTCCTCTGTATCATGTTTAATTATTTCTGAGTGAATATAAACTTTTAAATTTTTTTGTCAGTATATATTTCACATTTTACTTCATATAAAAGATTCCTCCAAAGTTTTAAAGAAAAAACTACAGCAGCTAATTCCAAATCATGTGTAGGGTAATTTAACTCATGTGGTTTCAACTGACATGAAGCATAAGAAATTACCTGATCATTCTGCATTAGGTCACAACCAAGTCCCTTCAACTATGAATCACTTTAAATAACAAACTCACCATTTCAGGATGGTAGTGCCAAAACTAGATCATTCACCAATCTTCTTTCCAATTCTTGAAAAAAATCATCACATTCTTTTTTCCAGATGAATATAACACCTTTTCGAGTTAGCTTAGTCATTAGACTAGATAACTATTAAAAATTTTCAACAAACCTATGGTAATAACCTGCCAATCCAAGAAAACTAAAGATCTAGGTTATATTTGTGGTTCTTGGCCATTCTTCAACAACTTTTCTTTTAGCAAGATCAATAGTGATGCTATTTTTTTAAAAAATTTGACCATTGAAAGAAATTTGTTGCAACCAAAAATCACACTTGCTGAATTTACCAAATAGTTTATTTTCTTTTAAGGTTTGCAAGAAAACCCTTAAATGACATTCATGTTCCTATTTACTTTTGTAATAATCCAAAATATCATCAATGAACAAAACCACAAACTTATCCAAGAACTCACGGAAAATTATAATCATAAGATCCATGAATACAACAGGTGAATTGTTTAAACTAGAAGGCATAACTACAAATTCATAATGAAAATATCTAGTACAAAATACGGTCTTCGGAATATCTTCTTTGTTCACTTTCAACTGATGGTACCCCGATCTCAAGTCAATCATCGAAAAATACTGAGCTCCTTAGAGCTGATCAAACAAATCATCGATATGAGACAATGGATACTTGTTCTTAACAGTGATGTAATTCAGTTGTATATATTCTATGAAAAGTATCATTGAACCATCTTTCTTTTTAACAAACAAGACAGGAGCACCCCATGTTGTTCTGCTTTCTTGAATGAAACCTTTATCTAATAACTCATGAATTTGATTATTTAACTCTAAAAGTTCAATTTGAGCCATTTGATAAGGGGGTTTTGAAATTTTATTAGCATCTATAACTAAGTCAACATTAAATTCAACTTCCCAATCAGGTATAATATAACTAAAATCATTAGGAAAAAAATCAAGGTACTCATTTACCACAGGTACTTCATTAATCTGAACAGTTCCGTTTTTTTCAACAATATATGCAAGGAAACATTCATTTCCTTTTTTACTAGTTTCTGATCTTCCTGATATGTTATCAAAAGTAAGGTTTCATTCTTGTATACAAACAAAAAAATCATTCTTAAAAGATACCTATTTAGATCTGCAGTCAATCTTAGTATGAAAAACAGAAAACTTATCCATTCCCAAAATAACATCAAACTCTTCTTGAGAAAAAACAATAAGATTTTCAGGTAGATTCTTTCTGCACACAACGAAATGAATTTTCTTATGTTTTATTTTTGTCTCAACATTTCTCCTATGTGTTTTTACTATATGTTCTTAATTCATATCTTGAGATGGAATTACAAATTTACTAGAACACATATCAGAAATTAAAGAGTGTGTAGACCCTAAATCAAACAACAGATTGGCATAATCTGAACAAACAAACAGTGTACCTGATACTACTTCATTTTATGGCTCAACATCTGCTGAATTAGTTTCAAAGGATTTCACCCCCCCTTCTTCTTGTAGTTTGGCTGCTTTCCCTCAGTTTAGATAATTGTTGGACACTCATTTTCATAATGACCCATTTCATTACACTTAAAACATATTACTGATTGTAAATCCGAATATTTCTTCCCATTTCCCTAATCTTTTTCTATTCAATTATAATCCTTATGTCCCATTTTACCACATCGGTAGCACTTAACCGAATTAAAAAGAAATTCCCCAGTATGCTTTTTACCACAATTTTCACAAACTGAAAACATAATTTTCTTACCATCAGACTTTTTTGAAGAGTTCTTATCTTTTGTTTGCGACCACGAACACTAATTATATTGTTTGTCAAAGAACAACTGATCATCAAAAACTCCATTTCCACCCTCTTCACACAAAAAAAATGTTTTTCATAACATTTGAACTCACGAGAAGATAAATGCCTTTAATACGTTGGCTTTAATCCTGTTTAAATATGGTTGGTTTTTCAATCAAGATCTCGTATGAAATTTTATGCATACCTTTCCAGTTGAGTGAATTTTTCTTCATAAATAGCCACCTAGTCATCCTCCTACCTCAATTCTTGGAATTGTTTTTCCATCTTATAATGAACCACCTTAGGAAAATATTTCTAAAGAAACATACCTTTGAATTCATCAAAATAAAGAGGATTAATCTCCTCACTATCCCTGATATTTTTCACCATCGACCACCACTGATCACTTTCACTATCAAAATGGTAAATAGAAAGACTAACCTTTTGATGTTATGAACACACCATGAAATCAAAAAAATTCTCCGGTGCTTTAATCCACCCTTCTTCTAGCATAAGGTCAGATGATCCTCTGAATGATGTGGGATGTTTCCTCATGAAATGCTCCACTACTGACATGTTTCTCTGTGGTTGATCCTGCTAATCTCATTCATGGATACCACCACCACTAATATCCTGAGTCAAATGTTCCATCACTATAACATATTGTTCAGTTCTAATTCTGACCATCACAAGTTGTTGATTTGGAAGGTTGTCTTCATCCTGATGGCTTTCCAACCTAGTTTCTATGTTTCCTCTATGGAAAACCTTTCTGAACATAGAAATATGTTAGACGAAGAAATATGGTAATCTTTTAATGCTATATCATATCAATGTTAACATAAATTACTTTATGTACATTAATTTAAAATTACTCTAACTCCTAATGTTATCTAAACTGACCATTGATACCAACTATAAGGACTCAACCTTAAAACACTACATAATATTGAATGAAAAGAATTAATTCATATTGAGCATATTTTCAAGATTAGAGTTTTAGATAATTAAGACATAACTATTACAACTCAAAATATTACAAATTAGACACTTCTACTCAGTTTCCATTTTTTCAATAAAATATGAACTCTGGAAGAAAAGAGTCATGTCTAGTTTCTTCTTTTAGACAGCATGACTTTTCCTTGATCACATCCTTCACCATATTCATCTTTATATCCTATGAAAACATATCAAAACTAGTGATGAGAATAAAAAACTCAGTAAGGGTTATAAATAAAAGAAAGAAAACATTATGTCATAAATACATTCAAAACATAAACACTTTTACTTACCTTCTAAAATCAAAAGAATTATGAATAACACATAGAAATCATAAATCATAAAGGAAACTTGTGGCATCCATAACATACATACATTGTAGCTATCACAGCTACATAGAGAGTTAATTTGGAATACCCATCATAGTATATTCCCTAAATCTCTTAGGAGAAACATCCATGTTTACCTTTATCTTGTTACCCAATGCATTGGAGATCTATCTTGGGCTCTCCCGCCCTAGGATTATCATGGAACAACCCGTATACATAAATAACTTCCAAGAACCATAATATGATCATTACACAAAACATAAAAACAAAGGAAAGATAAAATTCCCACATTGAAATAACAATATAACATTTAAATATATTAACGTATCAAAACCATTATCAAAACCATTTTCAATACCATAAATACGTAAAATAGTATATGGTATTTATTTTATTTTTAAAAACATTATGGCTTGTTAAGGAATCCAAAGATCAAATAATACTTGTGGTGGAGGAAATGTCATCTTTAGGGCTTATGTTAAAAGGAAACATTATTTTTTGTTCCATTAGTTAAACGCTTTGTAGAAAATTATTCCCTTTCAATGAAATGAAAATTCAATGGTTTTAATTCAATGTATAAAATAATATCTTGTATTAGAACCAATTATGCCTCAATGAAACGATATTGAGACAAAGTCCCTTACAAAGATCATTTTATAATGAAAATAGATTTATAATGTGTAATAACTATAAATACAATATAGGATATCAAAATTCATTTCAAAAATAGTCATACCATGACATAATCAGTAAGTTGAAAATTAACCCAAAGAACGAAAATTGGGTTAAGAAGTTCCCTTACCTCGTGTCTGACTTGACTCGATCGTTATTTAATCTCTTGAATATTAAACTAATGTTAATTTATACTTTCGTAAGAACCTTTTTTCAGGTTTATTGTTCATTTTATATCACTTATTACCAATTTATAAACATTATATAATCATTTAAGTTAATAACATTCTTTTTGTCGATATTTGTTACATGAGTCAAAAATGAACACCTTATATTTACAAGTTGTCCATGTGGTCAATAGTTTGTTATATACAGAATGATATTCATTATTTAGATATCATATATATCATATATTTCCAGTATATATATATATATATATATATAATTTTTCTTATCATTTGGAGGTAAGAAATGAAATGCACCGTTCATGGAGATGGTAAGCCGTACGTACCCATGAACGCTACTTTAATTTCTATTTTTGTTATTTTAATGGAATTAAAACATAATGATACAAAGTTATATTATAATTCTAGTATAATATCATATATAATATCATTAACCCCATCCTTTATATGTCAAACAAATGGAATTAACGAGCCATACCACTTTGAGGGGGCGGTAGGCCGCACTTCCTCAAATGAAATTATCACGTTTACCTATAATGGAAACCATAAATGTATGCTATAAAATAAAAATACATAAGAATAAAGATAACATAAAAATAATATATATCATATCTAAATATAGTTTCATAATAATGTCCACCATGATAGGCGGTAGGAGGTAATCAAACAATCATCGTCTCGTGAGGCGTTAGTTTTCCATCCATAAAACATTATGTTTTTCACCCATTAGATGGAGGTCTGTGTAAGTGTAGTTAGATTACTTTTTATAAAATCATCCTAGAATATTCATAAAACTTGTTTTTTTATAAAATAGATGAATAAAAAGATTTTAGGCATTGGATAAGTAAAATAAAAGAAAATAAGTTAAGAGAAACTGTTACCTATAATTTGGGTATCTCCCTTTTGTTATGAACCAAAAGGGATTCTTGAAGTTCCTCATATCTTAGTTAACTCTTATAGGAGGATTAGAGGGATTAAAAAAGATTAATGGAGAAGAGGTTGTATGAGCCAAAATTCTTGAGAGGTGTGATGAATTGGTTAGAAGTGAGGGCTTTTGATAAGGGGGGGGGAGGGTCTCTTTTGGAAAGTGGGATAATATTATTTTATTATATAATGATATTCAGTTTATAAAGGTCCAAAACACATTAATATATGATATAAGATGACTCATGGTCGAAATAAATTCATCCAATAAGAATTATATAGGTTTTGGATGTTATTTTAATATTTATAATCTTTTTTATTTAAATCATTTATTAATAAGGTAAACACTGCATCATTATTATGTCATAAATAATTTAATATATTAGATGTCCAAAAATTACAAAAAAAATACAATGATGTAGGAAATATGTTTATATTTCCAATGAATATTTATAGTTTAACATATAACTTATATAAAACCATGTAATAATTTAATTACAAAAAGATATTTTTTTGGTCATTTTTTCGTTTAAGTTAATTAAAATAAAGTGTCATTATCATTCATAAGTGAATACATGGGGTCCCAAAATCAAGAAAAGGATGACCATGGTCAGTAATTACTCAACCAATAAGGTTAATTCAAGTGTTAAGAAAATTGTTAAATATTATAATATTCTTTTTATCTTTAATTACCCTATTTACCTTTAATCACGGTATCTTAAATTCTAAAGTTACTATTCACCAAAAATTATTTTCATCTTCATTAACCACATTTTACTTAATTTTAAAAAAATTTATGTTGTATTTTTGGAATTTAATTCACACATATGGTAAAATTTCATTTAAATGAAAAAATCATTTTTTTAACTACTACTAAGTGGTTCCACTATTCATCAAAAATTGATGTTTTTCAGAAAACTTCCAAAAATTCAGGCTAAGAAATATTTGATATTAAAAATTCAAAAATAATGTCTATTTTACCCAATTATAAACATAGAAGTTTCATTAATTAATTTAAAATTAATTCCTATGGTCAAAACAAATAGTGTGTTTTTAAGAAACAAAAACTGTCATAAGTTCGACACTTGTTTATGTCCAATTTCAATGTGAAATTAATTCCAATGACCAGGATGGGATTAAATGGTAAAAATATATTCTAATTACACTTTAAAAACAATTAAAAATATAATATAACCATATTAATAAAATATATTAAAAGGACGTTTTGAATTAAAATAAAATATTTTTCATTATTCATTAAAAACTGAACATTATCGGAAAAATTTTAAAAATCTACAGAAAGTAAATTTTTATTTTCCCATTATATAAAAGGATTTTATTTGGCCAAATATAATGTATTAAAATGACTATAACTATATTTAAATAGGGTTCTCCATTAAAAGGTGGTAAATCGACCTTTTAATGTAAATTATGCTTAAAATTAGATTCATTCACATTTTAAGCCTCTAACTTTTATTGGATAAATGTCAATACATTCAACAAACATTTATAATCATATTTTATTTTATTTTTTTCATTCCCACCAATAAAATGACTAGGAGTGAACTACCTTTTAAAATAATAATATTATATTATTAGTGTGCAACGTAAGATTTCAAAGAAACATGTTGTTGTGTATTGTGTACTCTATCGAACACATCAACCCCTTTAAATAAAATTAATATTTTATTCACCAGTATTAATAAATATAATATATTTCTTATTATTTATTTACCTAGGATGTTACAATTTTCCATGTATATGAAAAAATATTAATAATTAATCATATTCATGTTCCCAATGTATTTAATCTAATCCCCATTTTCTGAAATATATTCCATTTTAAAAAAAAAATTCTATCCAATAAGAATAAATAAATGCATTTAATTTCCCTTATGATTTTTTTATCTTCTACTTTGTATTTTGTATTTTTAACTTTGTTTTCTCGATTTCAATATGTATAGAGCATTTAAAATTATGATTTTAAATGACCTTTATCCAGTTTTTGAAAAGTATTTTTTTAAAAGTTAATTATATGTTTTTTACAACCACATAACATAATTTTTATTATAATAATTTTGGTATATAAAATTCCATTTTCCTCACACACTCTATTGATTATTTATCCATTATAGATATGTTTCCCATATTTCATTTTATATTATATTGTTAATTTATATTTAAACCCTCATCATGTTCATAAGTGTTTTTCTTTCTATCACTCTTAATCTCCCTCCTAACATTATACCTCTCTTTCATGTACATATTTTTTTAATATCATGGATATATTTTATATCATAGAAAATATATTTGTGTTATTATTTATTTTTATCAAATAATATTATACCAAATACTAAATTCAATGTTAGTTTGGATGATTCTATCTTTAAAAATTATTTTATTTCGTGAGTGGCTGAATATTTACAATTTGTATGCTTATTATTTAAATATCAATTCTTATTTATTACTATGGAATGTAGGTATTATGTTTATTATCTTATCATTATATTATTTGATGAATGAATTTGAATTAATTAATAATATGTGGGGATCATAATTATATTTCCTTTTGATTCATAGAGAGTTATCCTAATATAGTCCATCTTGGAAAATTTTTGTAAACCTTACCAATTTATAAATGATGTATTTGAACGAGGCCGAGACATTTTGTTTATGATTCCTAAAATTATGTATTCGATCACTATGTAGTGAGTTATTAATACCCATGTTAGTATTAACATTTTTATATTATCAATGGATATATTATAGTCTAATATTATATATTATATTGAATTTTTATTTTTTTTATTCATACCATGTTATTCTTAACTTGTTTATTTTATGGTTGATTGTGTTGTTTTCTAACTCTTAAAGTAATTGTTAGCCCGTTATTCATATGTTACCATTTCACAAAGGAAAAAAACTAGTGAATTACATATGAAATTTATAAATAAGGGTAATGTTTGGGAATGATTTGGGAGATGCTAAGGACTTATTTCAAAATAAATTTTCTTTAGTTTATTCTGAAAGTTACTAATTTGATTGGAATGATAAGAGATTTTTTAATTATAGTGTATTCAAAATCATCTAATTCTACCAAACAAAAACGTATTTGGGGTTTTATGTAACTAATAATATTTTTATGATATTTCATATATTTATGGTTACATTTGTGTCACTACAATTGGTTTCAATGAATGTTTGAAATTAAATTTTTCCATCATTATATCTATGAGTGTAGGTATAGGTAATGAAATACCCCACCCTCATCCACATAAATATGGAGGATACAACAAAGAAATTAATATAAAGAACAACTCATGGGTCCTAAAATATGATAACAAGACCCAATCATCCACTTCACCATGGTGAATGGTATCACCCACACCCTATGTTTTCATCTTAGAAAACATTCATAAACACAGTATCAGTAATCAATATAATATTTAATTACATTGGTTACTCCATTAAAATTACAAGGAACCAAATCAAAAATAAAATATTTAAAATAATTATTATTAACACAAAAAATTATTTCAAACATGTATTGAAATACATTACCAAGCTATCCATTCTATACCTAGTCCAATGCACTATTTCAAACATGAAATCACTACCAGGTATCTAAAAAACCAAAAAATCCACACATAGTTCTATTCATGTAAAATCACATGACCCTCAAAATCGAAGTTCATCACGTGATACAATGATACATGTATAACACATTAAATAACTAACCACAACCAACTTGTAGTCATTAATGGAATTTTATTAAAGAGAAAAGAAAACAGAACAAGAAAAATACAAACAAAAAACACCAAAACCATAAATAATGGTTAAGGTGAAAAGAAAAAAAAACAAACCAGAAAAAAACCCATTAAAATAGGGTGGGCTCTGGGATGAAAGAAAAATAAACAAAAAACAAACCACCAAGAATTAACCCAGTGACACTCATCCCCTTCCTCTCCAGCCACCATTTCTGCCATTGAGGATCTAACTGATTCCTGTAATATATCCTCAACCCCATTGTTAATGTAATAAAACAGCACCAGAGAAAAAATAAACACTGAGGTGGGATATTGTATAATTTCACCACGATAGCAGAAGCTCCAGCAGCCGAGACCTGAAAAAACACCTTCACGCCCAAGGATATAAAATAATGGCTAGCTCACCAGAATTTGGGAAGATCCCTGCAACTGAAAGCTGCACAGAAGGTCCTAGAAATATGCGACTGAGCCCACAACAGCAGCTTCAAGATGCTTGGCAGGTTTGGGTCCTTTTCACAACTCTAGCTGATGAGGATGGCTGCATTCACCTCACTAACGGTCTTCAAGCACTGTGATATACTGCAGGACCTGTAAAAAAATAAAAAAGCCTTTCCAATGAAAAAAAAACGAATAAAACTAAAACAAATAGACCTCAAAAGAAAGTCAGGACACGAGGATGAAAAAATACTTGTAGAACACCCACAAACATGGATAAAAGATAGATTACAAAAGTCTAAAAATGGGAGACTTATCACATTCCATTTTAATAAAAGGAAGGAGATTATCAGGAACTTGATCATACCAAACAAAATAAACTCCATTAACACCTTTATTTTCCAGTCCATCGGCAACATAATTGGATTCCCTATAAATGTGAGTGATAATCTGATTCAAAGAAAATTGAGTCTCCAAACAATTAATCCAACGATTAGTAATCTTCTAGGACAAGCGATGAAGACCCATCCTTATGGCAGAAACAACAATAGAAGAATCACTCTCAATCCATAAATTATCCCAACCATGCTTTACAGATTGATCGACAGCAACGATAATTCTAAGAATTTCAGCCTCAAGTGAAGAGGAAAAGCCACAAGAACCATGAAAACAACCCAGGACATCCTCATTATGATTCCTAAAAATAGCACCATAACCAGAACGCCCCAGATTACCCCTAGAAGCACCATCCGAATTTACTTTTAACAATCCAAAAAGAGGTTCCTTCCAGAGAACGTCTAAAGTACCACACAGAGGCTTGAAATTACCCTTAACACCTATCCAGTTCAGAATGGACAAATCATGAACTGAGTTGAAGAAAAAATGATTCCTTGGAATATCAACATTACACATAGCACCAAGAATAGCTGATAAAACCTCACTTACCGAGAAGTTAAATCTATTGTGAATCATCTTGTTCCGAGCAAACCAAATAAAATGAAGTAGTTCAGTAGCAGCAACTCTAAAAAGATCCATCAATTGGGGAGAGAGAAAAATAGAATGCCAGCTTGAAGGAAATGATGAATTGAAGACATTTTAGGCATAGTAATTTCAAAAATATAAAAAACAGCATTGCACATTGAAGAGGAATTGACACAACTAATAAAAAAATGATCAATATCTTCCCTATGTTGATGGAAAAACACACACGAAGAGGAGAGAGATATGCCACATTTTTTAAGGAAACAATCAGTAGGAACCTTCCAATGAGCAAGTATCTAGGAAAAATTTGTCCAAGAGGGTCTAATAAAGTTCATATGAAGATCCCTCATCCATTTACACCCTATATTACAAGATAAGGAATGACTATAAAAAATTTTAGAAGTTAGCTGGCCATTTATAGTAGGTTCCAAAGCCCAAAAATCCTCTCTGTTAGAGAAATAGTAACTATTGATAATAGTAACAATATGATTAGCGAGACCCCCCATATTATCAAGCTGATCTATAATTGTAACATCCATATCAACAATAAAATAATCATTCATCAAGGAATCAGCTAAAGGACAACCAATCCAATTGGCCCTCCAAAAGGATAAAGATGATTTATTTGAAATAATCCATCTAGAATGAGAGTCAATTGAAGAAAAAATGGATTTAAAAGCAGGCCAAACAGAAGAATCCAGATAATTAAAAACACCACTCTTGATCTAGTCCCTGAATTTATTATGGAGAAAGTCCAAAGACTCAGAATTACTATTGACAAGCATCCAAATGAATGAAGCCTATAAATAATCATTAAACACCTCAAGATTTTGGATACCAAGACCCCCAGCATCTTAGGTTTTACAACAATTATTCCAAGAAACTGTATCTAATTTTCTCTCTGAAATATTACAACTCCAAAAAAAATTTAATAGAAACATTAATGCTCTTGATAAGAGATATAGGCCACTTATAGACCATGAAACAATAAACAAACATGGAAATAATCACAACCCTAACCAAGCAAACCAGACTCTCCATGTAAAGGGACTTACCCTTCCATGTAGCAAGATGACGTCTGATTTTACATATAATATCAGAAAAATAACAAGATTTAGGCCTCCCCCAAAACATAGGAACACCCAAATATGTAAAGGGAAAAACACTTTCATGAATACTCAAATCCTTGATAATGCAAGTCTTCCTAGAAATAGGAAAATTCCTACCAAAATAAACAAAGGAATTATTCCTACTAATCTCTTGCCCATAGACTTTTTCATAATGAAAAAGGGAACGCTTAATATTTTTAATATTTCTCTTATCCCCTTTAGTGAAAATAATAATATCATCAGCATACAACAAGTGAGTGGGAGCAACAAAACCTCTACCAGCACTAATAGACTTCAGTTTCCCATTTCCATCCATAATAGAAAGTAATCTACTAAGATAATATTCCGCAATGGAAAAAATAATGGCCGAGAGAGGGTCACCTTGTCTAACACCTCTAAAACAAGCAAAGAATCCCTTAGGGGATCCATTAACAAGGACAAAGATATGGGCTGACTGAAAAAATGATTTTAACCCAATTAATTAAAACATCATCAAAACCAAAAAAAAGAAGAACCTTATAAATGAAATTCCAATTTATAGTTTCAAAAGCATTCCTAGCGTCCAACTTGAGAGCAATATTACCATCCCTTGTGGATTTCTTAAGAAGGTTTTCACATTCCTAGGAAGTAATATGACATTCTTGAATAGACCTAACCTTAATAAAGCCAAACTGATTAGGAGAAACAACCTTACTGGAAATAGAGGACAACCTTGTATCCATGATTTTTCAAATAATTTTAAAAATTGTATTGATCATAGAAAATGGTCTAAATAAATGAATCTCATTAGCATTCTCTGTCTTTGAAATGAGGGCAAGGAATTGAGTATTCAATCCCTGAGTAAGAGAGCCACATTTAAAAAAATGAGTAACCAACCTGCAAAAATCATCATGAATGACGTCCCAATATGTTTGAAAGAAAAAATTCCCGAAATCATATGGACCTGAGGAGTATTCAGACGTAAGACTAAAGGCCTCTTCCTTGATTTCAAAGTCCAAACAGATAGATGTAAGATTGGAATTATCCTCTTGATTAACAAGAGTTGGAATAATACTCTCCACTGGATCATCAATAGGGACATGACCGGTAAAGAGATACATAAAATAAGTAACAACATGCTTAGAATGATCCCTTCTATTATCTAACACATTATTCCAATTTCTAACCAAAGAGATAGGCCTTGAGACTTTCCTAATTCTCTGTAATGAATTGAAAAATTTATAATTTATATCCCCATATCTCAACCAATTAACCTTAAAATTGTCTTTTTTCAAAGCATCTTTGAGATTCAAAAAATTACTAAGCTTGGAAACTGGATGAGTCTCACCCAAAACATCATTGGAGAAGTCATTTGAAGAATTCTTCTCCTGCATTTTTTGAAGAGAATCCTCAAGAGAGGAAATGAAATAATCAAGGGAACTGAAACAATATTTACTCCAGAATTTCAAATTTATTTTAAGGAGTTTGAACTTGATGATGAAAGAAAAATCATTGGCCCTACCATTCCAAGAATTCCATGTTTGTTCGACAATAGTTCTACATTCAGGATGATTAACCCATGCCTTATTAAATCTAAAAGGAAAATGAGGCTTGGGATCCATACTCACAAGGTAAACCAAAATAGGATGATGATCAGAGTTGATTCTAGAACGGGTCATACAAGATATAGAACCCATAAATCAAGACAAGCCTCATTGAAAAAAGATCTATCAATTCTACTAGAAAAAAATCAGTCAAAATCATTCCTGTACCAACTATACTTAGCCCCAACAAGATTAACTACAATCAACCCATTATTATCAATACAGGATTTGAAATCACTAGAAGAGATGACAATATTCATGGCTCTAATCTTCTCATCAGAAATCATGATGACATTAAAGTCACTAAGAATAAACCACGGAACCAAGACCGAAGAATTATGAGATCCAATATCCATCCATAAATTCCTACAACACTGATAATAGTTATGGGCATAAATAAAAGAGAAGAAATGTTGGATCCCTTGAAGAGTGAAGGAGCATGTGACATGCTGATCAGAATTAGAAAAACATGCAGTCATCATTACACGTCACATCTAGAATTAATGACTGATTTAGAACACATGATAAAAAAACATGTAATCATTTAAAACCATAATTTAGGGAAAAATAATAGAAAATATGAATAAAATCATAGAAATTATATTATAAATGTAATATCTCATATTTTGGTCCATTATAGAAGTGGATATTTTTTGAAATTTTCTTTTGGTGGTGGGGAAAATTTTCAAATTTATCCTTTGATGAGAATTATTTGAGTTTTTCTTTTGAAATCCTTTTTTATGTGGGGTTTAAGTCCTAATAGGAATTTGGTAGTTTAGAAGAGTTTTTGGTGGTAGAGAGCTCTAAAAACTGAATATTGGGGAATGAAGGTAGTATAAGGACCCGACCATAAAAACCACATAATTGTGAGATAAGTCAAGAATTTACTTTATCTGACATTGAGGATCTTTTCGTTATTATTTAATTATAGAATTAGGCCATTACTATTACATAACAAAACCATTTAAATAAAATGTGTACACTTCCAATAGTCTCCCTTTTTTATAACAAAAAATGTTTAAAATCCCAGTTTATTTTCCTGATTAATCATCATAATTATTCCTTGATTCCAACATTGACTCTATTCTATATTTAAACATGTGAAAAAATTTAAACACATAGGAAGAGCATAAAAATCGAAGTAAGGTACATAAAAAGAAAGAAAAAAATTAGTCTAGGGGAAAACATGACATCTTATTTAATGTTATTTGAGAAAATAAAACAAAAAAATTCATTTAATAACATATATACTATTTTTCTCAAATAATTACATTAAGGAAAATAGAAAAAAATAAAACTCCTTTCAGTGATTTAAACAATCATATACTTTAAACCCTTTCAAACATGTTTCAATTAGAATAACTATATGTCTAACGTCAGATATCATTATTAAATTGTTAATTGGAGATCTATAATGTGCATCACCATTCTTATAAGATATATTGGGCTCACATGGGAGCTATAATGTTGTTTATTCTATCATATAAGCTATAACAAGCTCACCCATGTACTATAATGTCGCTCAACCATTCAAATATGTTGTGTTGGGATCACCAATGACCTGTAGTCAGGATCAAGCCTTCATATATACATTATTGGGCTCACCCATTTAATAACCTTATTAAGTAAAATTCCATGAATAAAACAGGTTCATCACAAAACCCTTTTGGGGAATTCTTCTAATCCCATATGAAAAACATTTTTGAATAAAAATTCCAATTTCATTTTAGAGAAACTTTTTAGTATTATGATTCCAAAAAAATGAATAATCAATTTCTTATAATTTTTAAACAATTAAGGATTACAGAGGAATCAATGTATCAAATAATGGTTCTATCGGTGTAGAAGTTTTTGTCATCGTATACATTAAAATGAACCATCATTTTGTCATTTTCCAAAATATTCCATATAAAATATGTAAACATATTTATTTTAAAAACAATATAATAAAATTAAAAATACATAAAAATTTTAATTAATGATTATTTTATAACCATATCATAAATATTTAAATTATCATAAAGAAGAAAAATATTTGATAATTAGATTTTAAATGTTCATAGTGTCACATTCCACTTTGAACATTTAAATTGCAATCTCCATGAATTAATACAGTTACTAAAATATTAAATATGAATAATATAGATGAAAAATGAATATAATATGTCATATTTCCTCTATATACTAATTATAAATGAAAAATGGTACATATAATCAAGAAATGTGCCAATGAATGCCAACTTAGATAAAGGCCCTTACCTCTAGTCTGAATCGTCTCATAAATTCATTATATTCATTAATAATAAACTTAAGTTATTTTATACATACATTATAACTGTTTTTATGTTATTTAATTCTTTTTATATAACTTAATTTCTTGTAATAACAATTACATAATTAGTTATGTTCATATCAGCCGTTTTGTCGATATTCTGTACTTGAGTCAAAAATAAACTTGGTACATTGTAAATAGTCCATGTGGTCATAATTTCATCATATACAGAATAATATTCAGAACATGAGGATCACATTTATACATCAATTTTAATTTTAAATCAGAAAATTAATTATGGTACTAAATAATGAACAATGTTGTAAACATGGAGACAGTAGGTCGTACATACGCATGGGTAACATTTCCATTTTTAATTAATCATTCTGTAAACAAGGTGATTATTATTCTAAAATTAAATAATTATTATAATATTTTAAATATCATAATAATAAATTAAATTGACATATTTATAACATACATGTGATGTGGTGATTAAAAATGTTTCACATTTCTTTGTGGAGACGATAGTTCACACCTACGCAAGAATGACCTTATCATTTATATGTTATTGAAAAGTAAAAAAATAATTCATATAAAATTTTATTATATTTAAAAATATTTCATTAATATCACATTTGAACATTAAATATATCATTATAATGATTCATTAAATATGCTGATGGATAACAAACTATATCAGTTCGTGAGGCGGTAGTCCACCGTAAACACAAACGAAAATTTCATTTCCCAATTGACAAAATTAGAGATTGATTCATGTGATGATATTAATAGATTAAAATATAATTATATTAAGGATATATGAATTTTTATTTCATCATAGTTTATGTATATTAAAATAATTTTAAGAAGGAATAATATAGAAATACCTAAATAACAAAACAATACCTCTTCTTCAGTTGATGATCCTTTGAAGAACGCATTAACACCTCTAAAGAGGGTTTTCAGCCTAAACTATTACTCATGAATATGGATAAGAATTATAGAAATATTTTTGTGGATATTTAGGCTAATGAAAATGGTTTTAAAGGGTAATTAATAGAGAGGAATGGGTTTCTTTTAATCATAGAGGAAGGGGCACCCTTAGGAAATATTAGATGTATTAAATTAATATAAATTCAGTTTCGATTCCAGATGGGTAAAATCGTATTTATATAGATTTTGTTATTATTATGGATCTAAATCCATTCATAAAATAAAAATTGCACATGTTTTGCATATTTTTCCATCCTTATCCTTATGTTTTAACGCTTTTAACCCTCACCATTTGACTAAGTAATTAATAATATGAGAGTTAAAATAATTACTAAATCATGTAAAATGACCAATGAATGATTTATTAAGGTAATTTTTCAGAATATATAATCATATAATTTTATAAATTTTATATAATTTAATTAGATAATTTTTATTTTAGGTTATGAATTTCTTCAATTTTGACACTATTCATTAATTGGCTTTTTTAAAAAATCATTACAAATTGATTCCTCTGAAGAAAATAAATTAAATAGTCTATAAAATTTTAGTGTAATCCAAAATTTTTATGGATGGAGTTAAATATTTCAATGTATATTTAATTTAATATCATTAAAATAATTTATTTGATTCTTCCTTTAAAAAATCTAATACTACAACATCAATGTTGTATTAGAATTTTTTTATTTAGTTCTTCAAAATTATAAATAAATTACGACACAGAAGGTATTAATTTTATATTTATAATGAATATTTTTAGTCAAATATAGAAATTTTATAACCCTATATTAAAAAATATTTAGTAATAAGAAACATATTTATGAAAACTAAGCATTTACATTAAGTAAAATGATATAAATGTCATAATCTCACCAAAATGTCTTACAAAGGCCAAAATTTCAGCCCATGGAATTTTTTGGTCGAACTTTACTCATAATGTAAGATTAGTACACATTTTTTTGTTGTTTTTAATATTATAATAGTTTTTACCATTAACAACCTAGTTTGCTTTTAACCATCGTAAAAAAATTCTAATGTCACTATTCAGAAAAAATTATTTTCATCATATTAGATTTGATTTTTCATACAAATCACTACCATATAAGGCCATTTTTTCAAAATTCAATTCACATAAGTTGTTAACTTAATTTAAAAATAACATCATTGACAGATAGAGAAAATGGGATTTTTTGAAGTAAAACGCTTAAAAGTCCAGAATGTTTTTGTACATTTTTTCAATGTTAATTATAATCCAATGACAACAATTTGATTAATAGATTAAAAAATAATATAATTAAACCATAAAATCAATAAAAAAGAATAATATATATATATATATATATAAATTATAATAAAACTATTTTTGAATTAAAATGCAGTATTTTCCTATATTCAATAAAAAGGAATTTTGTCATAAAAATTCTAAAAATAAAAAAATGTAAATTTTGATCTCCCATATACAAATAATAAGGGTTTATTTGCATATAAAACATATAAAAGTGACAAATAAAATTTAAAATGTTATCCATCAATAAGTCGTAAAACTAATTTTTTGAAATATGAGAGCTTTTTATGCCTAAAAACTTGATTTATTATTTTTTTAAGGCTGCAAATTTTTTATAAGAAATTAAAAATATTTAATATACATCTGTAAATGTGATATTGTTTGTTCTATTAACTCCCTCAAATACAATGACTATTTGATAACTACCATTTTAAATAATAATATTACAATATATTATTTTTCTATATAACTCATATAAGGCCCCAACCTTAAACCTTACTTAATCTTGAGTTATTACAAGATTACACATTGAAGATCTTTTTAGGTTTAGAGTTTTAGAGATTTAGATCATAAAACTTGCATTACAATCCAAATTTGAACAAAGTGGTTACATAAAGATAGTATACATTTTTTCCCATCAACGGAAAAAAATTTAAAATAAAACATGGATTCTTTCTTGAAACTTCTTTGACACTACCATCATATCATGTACCTTTCCCTTGACCTATGGAAAACATTTCAAAAAAACATGGGATGAGCATAAAAAGCTTAGTAAGGGTTATAAAAATATAGAAAGGAAACATGAGTTCATATATACATAAGAATGAAATCATACTTTACCCATAAAACATAGGCACTTTAACATACCTCATAAAATCATGAATAAATCATAGAAATCATAAGACATAAAAGTAACTTGAGGCATTAATAACATTCTTATGTAGGGAGTAACCCTGTTGGTTACATTTGGAATACCCACCAAAGTATATTCCCTAAATATATTCGGAGAAACCTTAATGTTTCACTCCTTCGCGTTACCCAATGCATTGGAGATCTATATCGGGCTCACCCGCCCTTAGTTTATCACAGGACTATCCATCTTCATAACAATGCCCAAGAACCATAACATAATCTTATCACATAAAACATGCATAAAGGAAACATAACATTTCCACCTTTCAATAAAAAGATATCAATACAACACATTGATATAAAAACATTATGAAAACCATTTTCAATACCAAAATAAAATAAAACTAAAACATGGTATTTATTTTTCTTTTAAAAAAAGGTATGGCTTGTATAGGAAGCCGAAACTCAAATAATGGTCATGGCGGTGGAGAAGTCGTTGTCGCCGCATACATACGAAAAAAACATTCCCTTTTGTCGTTTAGTAAAATTATTCATATAAAAAAGATTCATTTTTGGATAAATGTAAAAGACAAAGGGGTTTATACATCGTATAAAAAAAGGTTTTGTATAAAACAAAATATGCCTCAATGAATGGAGATTGAGATCAAGTCCCTTACAAAGACGGTATCCCTGGTTTAAGGATAAATCAATTCCATAATTATGTGTGACAAACGAATACACAAAATTTAAGTGGATATTAAGTGTAAAAAAATCATAGTTTATTCAAAAATATTCATAGAATGACATATTAAAGGAGTACAATATTATCCCAAAGAAACAAATTTGGGTTAAGAAGTTCCCTTGCAAAAATATGACAGCCTAACGGCGTCACTAAAAAATTCAGAAAATGAGTTTATGAGAGATAAAAAGGGTATCTCATCACATGGACATAAAATTTAAATCAATAATGATATATAAGAACATATCCCAACATAATATTATGTGAATTAAAAGACATAACAAAAGAAGTCTTTTAAAAAGAGGAGGGTGAAAGGTTCCCTTACTAACATGGGTATCTTTCGAGACATGCACCCCGTGAAAGAAGGACAATACAACATTGATGTAAATAATCATAAATGAATGTATATTACACAATGAGTAAAATAATGGGTAGTACATACACCACTCAAAGGAAATTGTGTAAAATGTAGCATAAATCTCAGGGAAATAAAAGTGAGATGAAAAATCCCTTTCGAAAACTCGGCAGCCTAACGGCGCCACTTAAAATTCCAAAAATGGATTGATGAGATCAAATAGGGTCTCTAATAATATTAACATAAAGTTTACAGAAATATGAATATAAAATAACATCCCCCAACATAACAAAGAGGAGCTTAAAAGAAGTGACATAAAGGAGAGTACTTAAAAAGAAAGAGAGAGGATAGATCTCTTACGAAAATTCGGCAGCCTAACGGCGCCACTCAAAACTTCTAAAATGGATTGATGATAGAGAATAGGGTCTCTCATCATATGAACATAAAAATTACATTAAGATTAATATAAAAGAACATCCCAATAACAAGAAAGATGAGCTTTAAAAGGAATGACATAAAAGAGTGTACTTAAAAAGGAAGAGATGAGTAGGATCCCTTACCTCGGGTCCGACTTGACTCGATCATTCTTTAATCTCCTGAATAATAAACTTGAGTTAATTTATACTTCCTTAATAACCTTTTTCATGTTCATTATTCCTTTTATATCACTTATTACCATGTCATGAACACTATGTAATTATTTTAGTTAATAACTGTCGTTTAAACAATCATTGGTACTTGAGTCAAAATATGCTCTTTATAATTACAAGTTGTTCATTATACATTATATCCAGAGTTATAATAATGATGTATATATCATATATATCATATATATCCAGTATATACATTCATTTATAATATTACATAATCTTTTAGAGGTAAGAAATGAAATGCACCGTTCATGGAGACGGTAAGTCGTACGTACGTATGAACGCTACTTTCATTTCTATTTCGTATTCTAAAGAATGGAATCATATTGATATAAAGGTATATTATAATTCCAGTATAATATCATATATAATACCATTAATTACATCCTTTATACGTCCCACATATGGCATTAACGAATCAAATCACTTTGAGGGGGCGGTAGTCCGCACTTCCTAAAATGAAGATATCGCGTTTACTCATAATGGTAACCATAAAGGATATTCCATAAATGAAAAATACATAATCTTAAGTAAAAAATAAACATATTATATATAATATATAAATATATTGACTTCTTAATGGCCACCTTTTAAGGTGATATATGAGTGTTGAACAATCATCGTTTCGTGAGGCAGAAATTCGCCATCCACGGAAACAGTATGTTCTTTAACCATTAGATGTAGTTGTGTGTAAGTGTAGATCGAATAATTCTTATAACAACATCCTATTATATTGAATATACTGTATTTGTTACAAAACAAGTGAATAAAACGAGTTTAGGGGGGTGGAGAAGCAAAATAAAACAAAAGGACTCAAGTGAAGACATTACCTTAAAATCGGGTAACTCCCTTTGGTTTGAGCTAAAAGGCTTCCTTGGGAAGACTTCTGCAAAAACTGATGCTTCAAGGAGTTAAATAAGGATGTGGAGAGACAAAATGGGTAGGTTTTGGCCGAGACAAAGGCTTTGGAAGTGTGGGTAAGGAGGTAGAGGTGGGGGCCTTTTATAAGAGGAGAGGAGGGGCACTCTTGGAAAGTAAAGAAATGTTACTTAATTTTAGAGTGAGTTTCGGATTTTAGAGATCCCACATTGATTTGTTTCGAGGATAAGGTGATAAGGGTTATAACTCCACCCATGCAATAGGTTTTTGACATGTTTAGGTCTTAGATATTACATTATCTTTCAATTTTATTTAAATCGTTAAATAATGAGGTCATCGATGCATCATAATGATGTCAAAAAATAAATAATTTATTTAATGTATAAAAATTATAAAAAAAATACTATCATGTAGTAAATCTTTTTATCTTTCAAATGAATATTTATAGTCAGAAATCGGACTTGTATAACCCCATGTAACAATTGTTTTAGTAAAACAACTCATGTTTGTGTCATTTTTACTTTAACATTAAATAAAATGTTATTTATGTCATCTCCCAACCAATGTGGCTCCATGGGGTCCCCAAGTTGACCCATGGATTGTATTCGTTGGCCATCACACATCCAATGAGGGTATTACATGAGTCTAGGTCATTTCATTTTATTAAAACATTATTCTTACCTTAAACTACACTAATTACCTCTAATCGCGATTAAAAACTTAATAATTTACTATTCACCAAAAAATTATTCTAATCCCATTGAACCAAATTTTACTTATTAATGACAACCATGTATGTCAGATTTTTAAAATTCAAAACACAAAGATGGAAAAATTTCATTTAAACCGAAAAATCAGTTTTTATAAGTACCACTTACTGGTTTCACTATTCATCAAAAATTGAAGTTTTTCAGAAAATTACCAAAAATTCACCCTAAGCTATATTTGATATTCAGAATTCATAAGTTATTTCTATTTTAAAAAATTCAAAACATATAAGTTGCATTAATTAATTTAATAATTAATTCCCATTGTCAGAGCAAATAGCGTGTTTCTATGAAACAATAAGAATCAAAAGATTGACACTAGTTTAAGTCCAATTTCAAAGTGAAATTAATTCCAATGACCACTATTGGATTAAATGGTAAAAATATATTCTAATATAACTTTAAAACAAATTAAAAAGATAATCTAATTATATAAATAAATTATATTAAAAAGAGGTTTTGAATTAAAATACAACATTTTTCACTATTCATTAAAAAATGAACTTTTTTGAAAAAATATCAAAAATTTACACAAAGTAAATTTTGATGTCCCGATTCTAAAGAACAATTTTATTTTGTCAAATATAACACATAAAATTTTCAAAAAGTGGATTTAAAAGAGGTTCACCATCAAAAGGCAGTTAATCGACCTTTTAAAGAATATTAGAATGTTTACGCTTAAAAATGGATTCATTCGCATTTTTAATCCTCTAACATTTATTGTAAAAAGTAAAAATATTTGAAAAACATATATAATCATTTTTTAGTTAGTTCTATTCATTCCCTCCATTACAATGGCTAGGCGTTAACTAACATTTAAAATAATATTATTTTATTATTAGAGTGCAACGCAAGATTCCCAAGAAACTCATTATTGCGTATTGGGTACGCCATCATGCATAGCGTCCCCTTTAAGTAATATTAATATTTTATTCAAAAATATAGATAAATATTAAAATTTCATATTCTTTATTTACCTGGGGTGTTACATCCTTCCCACCTTTTGGGAATTGCGTCCTCGCAATTTTAAAATTGGGCTTGGAAACATCCTTGAAAGTCCCACATCAGAACAAGAGTCGGTAAAACAATCACTTTAAAATAAAGAAAGATAAGTACAGAGGTCACCCGAGTTAACCCATACTAGGATTCCGTGTTGGAAAACATGGACATGGAGGAGAAAACATAGGGTCATGTTCTGATGGAGAGTGATAAAAACATGTTTAGGAGAAAGTTAACCATAAGAAAATCACAAACTTGTGATGGGTTAAACGGTATTCGATTCCCCGGTAGGAAAATTTAATAGACAACATTTTTGTTTTATGTTACTTTTTATGGTGGAATTTATTCATAAGGAAACATACTTACTTGTCATGTTGACTTTCAACTTTTATTAGATTCCTTACACAAACTCATATTTTCTCCAAAAGACGAGTATTTAGGAAGACTTGTTCACATTAAGAGTAATATAATCAACTTCTTGAGAATCACCTAATCCACAAAAGAGAACTATATACTTCCCATGTCTTTAGACTTTGACCAAAACCAAAACCAAAAATTTTAGAAACAAGATTAGATAACCCAGAAAAGGATAACCCTTTATAAAAAGAAAATCTATTCTTAATCTCCAAAATTTGTCTAACAAAACCCAAAGTTCAACGAGGACCATCTGATAAACAATTTGTCCATAAAATTATTCAAAGTAAACCAAACTAAGATTGAAACCCAAATATTTGATGGATTTAGTCACATAGTCTTCCAAGTTAAATCGTATCATTTATCTCCAAACAACATCAGTTGCTCTTAATGTCTCGTATTGAAAAATAATTAACCTAATCACATATCCTCCATGATAGGTTAATAAATTTCCATATATAACCCAAACGCAACTTAATCTTAATTCATAAAATCATCTAACTAAAACTAAGCAGTCAAACTAACCAGGGACTTCACGTAGTCCAGTGGTAGGCGATAAATACCAGTCGCACTTTGGTTGTGGGTTCGATTCCCGCAGCTTTGTCCGACGCGACGGGTTGTCACACGGTCTGCGTGTTGTCCTTTTTATAAAACTCCAAAAATAACCCTAATATGTTTTAACCTCAATAGTCTCCTTATACCTCTCTTTTTCATCCAAATTCGTTACGATCTCAACATCTTAATTCTTGAAGTATTATTTCACCACCATAATATAAAATAAAACTATTCCCAAAATGAATAACATCATACCTAGATCATGGCGTCCACTCGGTTTCATCGTCATCTTTCACACGTAGGTAGAAGTCACATGCATTACAACAATGATTGAGAGACCCTTCAAAATCATTTGCTTCCTTCATCCAAATACACCTTGTACAACATGGTTCATATGGGTGTTCACAGAAAAATAGTTTTGGAAAATAATCATGTATGACATATAATTCCAAAACATCTGATAAAACATGATTTCTATAAAATAGTCGGACAGAATTTGTGGTGAAACTTACTATTATTGGTCCTTTTAAAATACCATAAGTATGTGCTGAGAGACTATATTTTAAAAGCAAATATAAATAGGTTGTGCAAGGGTCTCCTTCCTCAGCACCATTCTTAAAATCATAATATGCTTCAATTTCTTGTGATAAGGTAAAATATTTGAAAATACCTTGATAATATTTACCTTTCTTGAAAATATGAGAATATTGTGAAAATAGTATTTCTCTAAAAACAACCCATGATCCACGATGATAACGAGGTATAGTGGAGGTGTTTGATATCTCAAACAACTGCTTGCAAGTGAGTTGTATTCTAGAAAAAGTTTCACAATCATCCGAACATGACTTTGCAATAATTATTGCAAGCATGTCATCAGGAAGAGATAGGAAAGTTGTTTGAGATCCTTCTCCTTCCATTCGTAACCGACTTTATTTGACCTGAAAAAAGTTATAAAACAAGGATTTAACTGAAATAATAGATATAGGGACTAATCATATGTCTAACAAGAACTCTTAATCTCTAAAGTTGTCTAAACCGACCTCTGATACCAACTATAAGGCCCCAGACTTAAACATTACTTAATCTTGAGTTATTAAAAGATTACACATTGAGGATCTTTTCAGGTTTAGAGTTTTAGAGAATTAGATCCTAAAACATGAATTACATTCCACATTTGAACAAAGTGGGTACATAAAGATAGTATTCATTTTTTCCCATCAACGGAAAAAAAAATTAAAATAAAACATGGATTCTTTCTTGACACTTCCTTGACACTACCATCATATCATGTACCTTTCCCTTGACCTATGGAAAATAGTTCAAAAAAACATGGGATGAGCATAAAAAGCTTAGTAAGGGTTATAAAAATATTGAAAGGAAACATGAGTTCATATATACATAAGAATGAAATCATACATTACCAATAAAACATAGGCACATTAACATACCTCATCAAATCATGAATAAATCATAGAAATCATAAGACATAAAAGTAACTTGAGCCATTCATAACATTCTTACGTTGGGAGTAACCCTCTTGTTTACGTTTGGAATACCCACCACAGTATATTCCCTAAATCTATTCGGATAAACCTTAACGTTTCACTCCTTCGCGTTACCCAATGAATTGGAGAGCTATATCGGGCTCACCCGCCCTTAGTTTATCACAGAACCATCTGTCTTCATAACAATTCCCAAGAACGATAACATAATCTTATCACATAAAACATGCATAAAGGAAACATAACATTTCCACCTTTCAATAACAATATGTCAATACAACACATTGATATAAAAAAATTATGAAAAACATTTTCAATACCAAAATAAAAGAAAAGTAAAACATGGTATTTTTTTTTCTTTTGAAAAGAAGGTATGGCTTGTATAGGAAGCCGAAACTCAAATAATGGTCACGGTGGTGGAGAAGTCGTTGTCGCCGCATACGTATGACAAAAACATTACCTTTTGTCATTTAGTAAAATGCTTCGTATAAAAAAGATTCCTTTTTGGAAAAATGTAAAAGTCAAAGGGGTTTATACACCGTATAAAAGAAGGTTGTGTATAAAACAAAATATTCCTCAATGAATGGAGATTGAGACGATGTCCCTTACAAAGATGGTATCCTTGGTTTAAGGATAAGTCAATTACATAATTATGTGTGACAAACGAATACACCAAATATAAGTGGATATTAAGTGTAAAACTATCATAGGTTATTCACACATATTCATAGAATGACATATTCAAGGAGTACAATATTATCCCAAAGAATCAAATTTGGGTTAAGAAGTTCCCTTGCAAAAATTTGACAGCCTAACGGCGTCACTACAAAATTCAGAAAATGAGTTGATGAGAGATAAAAAGGGTATCTCATCACATGGACATAAAATTTAAATAAATAAGGATATAGAAGGACATATCCCAACATAATATTATGTGAATTAAAAGACATAACAAAAGAAGTCTTTTAAAAAGAGGAAGGTGAAAGGTTCCCCTACCGACATGGGTATCTTTCGAGACATGCACCCCGTGAAAGATGGACAATACAACATTTGTGTAAATACTCATAAATGAAATTATATTACACAATGAGTAAAATAATGGGCAGTACATACACCACTCAAAGGAAATTGTGGAGAATGTAGCATAAATCTCGGGGGAATAAAAGTGAGATGAAAAATCCCTTACGAAAACTCGGCAGCCTAACGGCACCACTTAAAACATCCAAAAAATGGATTGATGAGATCAAATAGGGTCTCTCATCATATTAACATAAAGTTTACAGAAATATGAATATAAAAGAACAACCCCCAACATAAAAAATATGAGCTTAAAAGTAGTGACATAAAGGAGAGTACTTAAAAAGAAAGAGAGAGGATAGATCTCTTACGAAAATTCGGCAGCCTAACGGTGCCACTCAAAACATCCAAAATGTATTGATGATAGAGACTAAGGTCTCTCATCATATGAACATAAAAATTACAGTAAGAGTAATATAAAATAAAATCCCAATAACAAGAAAGATGAGCTTTAAAAGGAATGACATAAAAGAGTGTACTTAAAAAGGAAGAGAGGAGTAGGATCCCTTACCTCGGGTCCGACTTGACTCGATCGTTCTTTAATCTCCTGAATAATAAACTTGAATTAATTTATACTTCCTTAAGAACCTTTTTCAAGTTCATTATTCCTTTTATATCACTTATTACCATGTCATGAACACTATGTAATTATTTTAGTTAATAACGGTCGTTTAAACGATCATTGGTACTTGAGTCAAAATATGCTCTTTATAATTAAAAGTTTTTCATGTATACATTATATCCAGAGTTATAATAATGATTTATATATCATATATATCATATATATCAAGTATATACATGCATTTATAATATTAAAAAATCGTTTAGAGTTCAGAAATGAAATGCACTGTTAATGGAGACGGTAAGCCGTACGTACGCATGAACGCTACTTTCATTTCTATTTCATATTTTAAAGAATGTAATAATAATGATATAAAGGTATATTATAATTCCAGTATAATATCATATATAATACCATTAATTACATCCTTTATATGCCCCACATATGGCATTAACGAATCAAATCACTTTGAGGGTGCGGTAGTCCGCACTTCCTAAAATGAAGATATCGCGTTTACTCATAATGGTAACCATAAAGGATATGACATAAATGAAAAATAAATAAGCTTAAGTAAAACATAAACATATTATATATAATATATAAATATAGTGACATCTTAATGGCCACCTTTTAAGGTGATATATGAGTGTTGAACAATCATCGTTTCGTGAGGCAGAAATTCGCCATCCACGGAAACAGTATGTTCTTTAACCATTAGATGTAGGTGTGTGTAAGTGTAGCTCTAATACTTCTTATAAGAACATCCTAGTATATTTAATATACTTTTTTTGTTACAAAAAAAATGAAAAAATAGATTTTAGGGGGTTGGAGAAGCAAAATAAAACAAAAGAAATCAAGTGAAGACATTACCTTCAAATCGGGTAACTCCTTTTGGTTTGAGCTAAAAAGGCTTCCTTGGGAAGACTTCTGCCCAAAGTGAGGCTTCAAGGAGTTATATAGGGATGTGGAGAGACAACATGGTCAGGGTTTGGCCAAGAAAAAGGCTTTGTAATTGTCGGTAAGGAGGTAGAGGTGGGGGCCTTTTATAAGAGGAGAGGAGGGGCACTCTTGGAAAGTAAAGAAATGTTACTTTATTTTAGCATGAGTTTCGGATTTTAATGGTCCCACATTGATGTGTTTAGAGGATAAGGTGATAAGGGTTTTAAATACACCCATAAAATAGGGTTTGGACATGTGTATATCTTAGATATTACATTATCTTTCCATTTTATTTAAATAGTTAAATAATGAGGTCATCACTGCATCATCATGATGTCAAAAATTAATTAATTTATTTAATGTATAAAAATTATAAAAAAATACTACGATGTAGGAAATATTTTTATATTTCCAATGACTATTTATAGTCAAAAATAGGACTTGTATAACCCCATGTAAAAATTGTTTTAGTAAAACATCTCATGTTTGTGTCATTTTTACTTTAACATTAAATAAAATGTTATTTATGTCATTTCCCAACCAAAGTGGCTCCATGGGGTCCCAAAGTTGACCCATGGATTTTCTTGGTCTCCAATGACACATAAAATGAGGGTAGGACATGGGTCTTGGTCATTTCATTTTATTAAAACATTATTCTTACCTTAAACTACACTAATTACCTCTAATCGCGATTAAAAACTTAATAAGTTACTATTCACCAAAAAATTATTCTAATCCCATTGAACCACATTTTACTTATTAATTACAACCATGTATGTCGGATTTTTTAAAATAAAAAAACAAAGATGGAAAAATTTCATTTAAACGGAAAAATCAGTTTTTATAAGTACCACTTAGTGATTTCACTATTCATCAAAAATTGAAGTTTTTCAGAAAATTACCAAAAATTAACCCTAAGCTATATTTGATATTAAGAATTAAAAAATGATGAATATTTTAAAAAATTCAAAACATATAAGTTGAATTAATTAATTTAATAATTAATTCCCACTGTCAGAGAAAATAGCGTGTTTTTATGAAACAATAAGTATCAAAAGATTGACACTAGTTTAAGTCCAATTTCAAAGTGAAATTAATTCCAATGACCTATATTGGATTAAATGGTAAAAATATATTCTAATTTCACTTTAAAACCAATTCAAAAGATAATCTAATAATATAAATAAATTATATTAAAAAGTGGTTTTGAATTAAAATACAACATTTTTCACTATTCATTAAAAATTGAACTTTTTCGGAAAAATACCAAAAATTTACACAAAGTAAATTTTGATGTCCCGATTCTAAAGAAGAATTTTATGTTGTCAAATATAACACATAAAATTTCAAAAAGTGGATTTAAAAGAGGTTCACCATCAAAAGGCGGTTAATCGACCTTTTAAAGAATATTAGAATGTTTACGCTTAAAATTGGATTTATTCGCATTTATAATCCTCTAACATTTATTGTAAAAAGTAAAAATATTTGACAAACATATATAATCATTTTTTAGTTAGTTCTGTTCATTCCCACCATTACAACGGCTAGGCATTAACTACCATTTAAAATAATATTATTTTATTATTAGAGTGCAACGCAAGATTCCCAAGAAACTCATTGTTGCGTATTGGGTACACCATCGTGCATAGAGTCCCCTTTAAAGTAATATTAATATTTTATTCACAAATATGGATAAATATGAAAATTTCATATTCTTTATTTACCTGGGGTGTTACAACTTAGGCTTGCATGCAACATAAGATTTTGGAGAAACCCATTATTGCGTGTCAAGTATGCTATTGGGCCGAGATTCTCCATTATGGAAACATTACTTTATATTTCTTATTTATTATTAAATATCAAAACGATTTATTATATAATTAAATAGGATGTTACATCCCTCCCCCCCTTTTAAAAATTGTGTCCTCATAATTTTAAATTTGGCCTTGGTAACTAAGGTTTAACTTTTTAAAATTATATAATTGAAAACCTACATTATAAAACAAGTCAACAAAACCTATACTTTAAAATAATTAATGTGATGTAAAAATTTCATCAGAGATAACACATGCTAGGATTCCATGTATTAAAACATGGACATGGAATAGAAAACTATCGATGAAGTTCGTATAAAGAGTGATAGAAAAAATTGTTATAAAAATTTATCAATCAAAAAGCTATAAATATTCAATAATCAAACAGATCATTTGGTTCTTCTGAAAATAAGGCACTAAAATAGAATTTCTAATTTCATGATATTTTCCCTAGAGTTATAGAATTCATATTCATCAACGACTACGAACATGAGTAAATATAGTTATTTAAAAAATTATTTTAACATCATATTTTCTTTCTCACAATATTCCTTGAATTTTGATGCATATCCATAAGAATAACACTATTCATCAATGATCACAAACACCATAAAGTTAATCCATATCTTGAAACTATGGCCCAAAAGTATATCCATTATCCATATTAATGAAAATAATTACATAATCATAACCCAAAAATAGATATCCTAGAATGGTCCCCAAAAACATATTGAACATCCCACAAAACCATAGTATATGTGTCTATAGATGTGATGTTATAGCCATCTTTAAAAAATTATCGTGCTCTCAAGAGCATCCATCATATTACCTGATGTATCAATATCAACTGAACTAGTGGAAAAAGATTTTTGTAAACCATTTTTCAATAATACCGATTTCCTTCATGTGTAACTAGCTTCAGACACTTAATTGCATAATTTACCAACTCATTACAAAAAATGCATATTATTATAGACTATCAATCTATTATCTCATTATTGAAAAATTTTGGACCCTTTTCCTTGTAGCCACGTATTTTTTGACAAAACATAATACAACTTTTACACTTCCCAGATCCTGACATACATTTCCCAAAATGTATTTAATCACACAAGGAATAAGTTTTAGCCTTACCTCCTAAATTATTATTTTGTTTCTACTCCATTTTCAGACACCTTGATCAATTAATTCTTTTATCATCTCCTGGATTGTATGTTTTGAAAAACTTTATTTCGACTTTCATAGCACAACCGACCACTTTTGCGTAACCTTAAAATAATCTTGATGAAATTCTCTTTATATCCATGGTTTCATTTAAATGTAAAATATATTAATTTTATTTTCAATGTCATGAATGAAATATAGAATATACTAGGAAAATATTGTGGTGTTCTATACATATAATGCAACAAAATCGTCATCTGTTTGATTTAATTCGAATAATTGTCTCTCCCTCATATGCCAAACAACCTTAGGGAAACACTTCTCAAGGATAATATCCTTAAATTCTCCCCATTCCACTGCTTAAAAGATCTTTTTCACTGTATTATTCGTAACCAATAACCATCATCAATCATTTTCAAATTCAAAATAATAGATGGAAATAGTTACCTTTTGACATTATAAACATTTTAAACATTCGATTACTTAAAATATCTTCTATAATTTATTTATTAAACCATTATATACCACTGGGATAAATTATCAATTGAATTATGGTTGATGTTTCTGAATAAAAAGTTCCACTACTAATGTATTCTCTTGTGCATTATCTTGATGATCTCATGCATGTATTACATGATAATTAATAGATTGTTTCAACTGATCCATCATAGTAAAAAATTGTTCGGTTCTGATTACATCCACCTCATGATGTTGATTTAAAAGGTGGTTTCTTATTTCATCAAGATAACACATTCTATGTAGACACAGTTTAGATGATGAAATAATTTATTCTTAAAATTCAATATCATTACAACATAACCATAATAAAAAATCCCTTAAAAGAAAAAATTAACGACATCCTAACCTCTTAATTAATCTAAAGCATCCTTTTAAACAATATGTATGGACCCATCCATAAACATTACATAATATTGAGTTAATTCATGATTGTTACGTTATTTCACAATGGGGATCCTTTAATGTTTATAACATTAAAGAATTATGCCACAACTATTACATAAAAAACCATAGAAATACAATGTGGAAACTTCCAACAATATTCAATTATTTTATAACACAAAAACATTTTAAAAATAAACATGGTTTCTTTTTAGGTTTAATAATCACCACTTTTCCATGATTCCATCCTTAACTCTATTATCCCTTAAATCTTGAGAATAACAGTTAAAAACATGTCATAAGCACAAAAGGATCAATAAAGGACATAAAATGATAGAAACCCATTATTCTATTGAAAACATGGTAACCAATTAAATGTTATATGAGAGAATAAAAAAATAATTTTAATATGAATAACAGACAAACTATTTCCATAAAGAAAAACATTAAATTCAAAAATAAAACTCCATTTAGTGAAATACAACATCATATACATAAAACCTTTTAAAACAATTTTCAATTGGAATAACCATATGGTCAACATCCAATATCATTATTACCCAATGAATTGGATATCAATAATGGGATATCCCATTTTATAATCTATATTATTCTCACCTGTGTGCTATAATAGGTCGCATCACATCATATAAGCTACAACAGGATCACGTATGAGCTATAATGTGGTAAATACTTCATATAAGTTGTGTTGTGATCACCCGTTACCTATAATGTGGATCAAGAATTCATATAATCAATATCGGTCTCACCCGTATAATATAATACTGACGTACAATTTCATAAATAAAACACATTCATCAAAAAAACATTTTTAAAACATCTTTTAATCCCAAATGAAATAAAATTTCATAAAAAAATACAATTTTCAATGGAGAAAACATTTTAAATACTACGATACCCAAAAAATTGAATAAGGGATTTTTTTTATTCAAAAAAATTAGGATTCTAGAAGAATCAAGATATCAAATAACATTTGTAGCGGTAGAGATTTTTTTTCACCATTTACGTTAAAAAAACATCCATTTTTTTGATTGTCAAAACATTCTATATAAAAAATAAAAATATTCATTTTTAAAAAAATTTAATTAAATTAAAAAATATATTAAAAAAATTCATTTAAAATTATTTTATATCCATATAATAATTATGTAAATAAATATCTTGTTGAAAAATATTTGATAATTAAATATTTAATCGTTCAAGGTGTAATAAACCACTTTAAATAGTTAAATATTAATCTCCATGAATTATTACCTTTAAAAAACCATTAAATAATATTATTATAGATAAAATATGGATATCAAATGTCTTAGTGTCTGTATAGAAACCTTATAAAATAATAATGGTGCATATTATCATGAAATGATAGTGAAAGGAGATTGAGACGAAGTCCCTTACCTCGAGTATGAATCATCTAGTTAATTATTTATATTCCTACATAATAATTATAGGTATATTTCTAAATTATATATAATATTTTTAATGTTAATTATTTATTATATAATACTTATTATCATGTTATAAAAACAACATATTTGTTTAAGTTCATATCAGATGTTTTTTCGATATTTGGTTTTTGAGTTGAAAATAAACTTGGTAAGATGTAAATAAACCATGTTTCCATAAGTCCATCATCTACAGAATAATATTCATGAAATAAAGATAGAATTATACATCAATTATACTTTTATATCAAATCATTAATTTTGTTAATGAAAAATGAACAATGTTATAATCATTGAGACAGTAAGTTGTACATACGCATGTGTAACATTTCAATTTTTCATTGATCAATTTGGAGATAAGATAATTATTATTTTATCATTAAAAAATGATCATAATGTTATTATCCTCGTAATAATCATTTAAATATACTTATTTATATCATACAAGTAGTATGATGAATAAAAATTATTGATATCACTTCGTGGAGTTGATAGTTCAAACGTACGCACGAACGACGCTATCATTTTAATGTGAATGAAAAAATTGAAACATTATTTTGTTATAATGATACATTTTTCATGAATATCAAATATTAATATTAATTCCATCATTTTAACCAGTCATTAAATATTGTGATGAAAACCAAAACTATATTTGTTCGCGAGGTGGTAGTCCACCGTACACACGAAAAAAAAAGTTATATTCCCATTTGATGAAATTTGAGATTGATTAAAGTAATGATATTAACTAAATAAAATCTAATTATATTGAGGACACTAGATTTATTATTTATTGATGGTTTAAATATAATTGAAAATGTGGAAGAATGTATAATATAGAAATACTTCACTAAAAATGATACATCTTCTTCGGTTGATCGCTATTTGAAAACACCTTAACCTCTATAAGGAGGATGTTATACCTAAAAAAATTCCTCAAAAACTTGGAGATATATTACAGAAAGATGAATTAGAATATATTGGTTGAACCAAAAGGGTTTTAAAGTGTATTGAATAGGGAATAATGAGTTAAATTATATAGGATAGGGGAGGAGTATCCTTAGAAATATTAAAAGTATTAAAATAATAAAATTTTAATTTAGATTACAAATAGGTCAAAACATATTAAGTTCAATTATAGGTTTAATATGGGTTGATATTAATTATTTAATAAAAAATTGACATGTTTTGGATATTTTTAAATCCTTGTATTTATGTTTTATCAATTTTAACTCTTACCATTTTATTAAGTAATTAACACATTATGAGTTAACATAATTACCAAATCGTGCCAAATGACCAACGAATGAGTTATTAATGACTTTTTTTTGGACATATATGAACTTTTTGTATATTTTTTTTAAAAAAATGTATATAATTTAATTATAATTATTATATTTAATGTTATGAATAATGTCAATTTTGACACTATTCATTTCCTGAGTTTTTTGTAAAAAACATAATAACTAGATTCCTTCGAAAAAATACATTAACTAATATTTAAAATGTCAAAGACATCCAAAAAATTCGTGTATGCTGTGAAATATTTTGAATTATATTTATCTTAATATCAATAATATAATTTATTGGAATCTTAATTTAATAAATCAATTACAGCAACATCATTGTGTTATTTTTTAATTTTATTTTTTTTCATAAAAATTATTAATAAATTAACATGATGTAGGAGATATTAATAGATTTATAATTATAATTTAAAGTCTAATATATAACTTATATAAACCAATATTAAAATTGGTTTATTAATAAGAAACTTATTTATGACATAGTAACATTTACTTTAAATAAAATGTTACAAATGTCTTAATCACACCAAAGTGGCTTCCAAAGACTAAAATTTTGTCCAATGGATTTTCATGGTCAAAAATAAACAATCCAAAAAATTTACTTGTCGTTTTAGGGAATTCTATGTAACTATAATATTATTTTTACATTTTATTACGCGATTTACCTTTATTTGTGGTAAATAAAATACTAATGTTATTATTAACCAAATATTATTTTGATCATATTAGATCACATTTTTCATACATATTACAACCATTTATTTAAATTTTTCAAAATTGAATTCAAAAAAGTTGTAAAATTTATTTATATTTATTCTCGTTGACGAATTGAGAAAACATGGTTTTTTGATGTAAAATTTTCAAAAGTTCACAATGTTTTTATATCCAATATCAATGTGAAATTGATTCAAATGGACTACATTATATTAAATGATATAAAAATAATATAATTACTATTTGAAACACATTAAAATCAAAACATAACTATATTAATAAATCAAACCAAATAGTAGTTTTGAATAAAAATGTAGTAATTTTCATTATTCATTAAAAAATTAATTTTATCAAAAAATACCAAATTCAACCAAATTTAATTTTGACATATTAATTACAAATAATAATTTTATATTATCTAATAGAACCTATAAATGTGTCAAAATGTATTTTTTAATATGGATCACCATCAATATGCATTAAAACTACTTTTAAAAAATATTATAACTTTTTTTCTTAAAATCAGATTTATTCGTATTTTAAGCGTATAAAATTTATTGTAAAAAAGTAAAAATATTTGATTAAACTATGTAAAAATAATATAGTTATTTATGTTTATTATTTATGTTGTAATCCTCATGTATTAATCATGTTTTAATGGTCACAAATCTCCTTACTGTTTAGAAATCTCCTAACTGTTTACAAATCTCCTTTATATTTACAAATATTATTTCTGATCACAAATCTCACATATCTTATTAATCATGTGTATTTATGTTTAAAGTTATATTATACTTGAAAATGGTTAAGATCATTCCATTTTATGCATATTACTGTTTAAGTCTAAATACAGTTATTTTTCTAAGTACAAGACACCGTGAAGCGTGACATAGTAAGTCAGACACTGTGAGCAAGAAACAGACACAGTGAATAGAAACACTAAAGCAGACACCATGAGGCCTAAGTCTCAGACACCGTGACCAATGAGACACCGTGACTAATGATACACCGTGACCAATAAGACACCGTGACACAGTTAGCCAGACACAGCCGTCCAGACACCATGAAGGAGACACCATGAAGGACACACCATGAGCAAGACACTGTGAGCAAGACACTGTGAGCAAGACACAATGAGAGACATACCGTGAAAGACATACCGTGAAGGAGACACCATTTTCAAAACTACTGTGACACTGTTTCTTAATCTTTATTCAATATTATTTAAATATTGCTAACGGTCAAATTTGATGTTTTTAATGAAATTAGTGACATTTAAGGATAGTTTTTGGTCTGTCAGGAAACCATAACTCGTACCTATGAAAAGGAAATCATTCTATTTCCGGAGCCCGAAGAATAATATTGAGTTGTAGTAGAGAAAAAGGAAGAGCATATGTACCGGACAAGAGAAACACGTGAGGGCACTGTACTGAACAGAAGAGTAATCCAAAGCATAACTGAAGATCACATTGCAAGATCTTCAAATAACTCTCATGCGTGCAATCCAACTAAACTGAAGAACACATGAAGAATCAAGAGAACATCTTCACTCATGGAAGAACACAAGATGAACCACAAAATTCTGTTTTTCAACAAAATAACTAGAGAAGGACTCAAAAGCATTTCTGCTGAATCCAACGAGTCCAGAGCTACACTGCTAATCACTAGAGCTTTTCTAAATAAATTTATTCTTACTCATAGTGATTCTTTGGTTTACTATCTAGAAGAGTTTGTACCCTTTCATTTTTACAAACACACTATCTCCTATACTGAAATAGAGGATTTATAAATCCTCACTCCCATATGTTTTATCTCTTGTTTTTTCCATTGAGGATAGTGGTAGAGGTCAAGTAGGACCTGGACATCCTGTGTGTTGTTGTCTTTAGTTTCCCACGAATAGATGTGGTAGATGTCTGAGTACCTGGACAGTTTGTAAAATGTTGTTAACCCTGATCCTAGGTGTGGATCAAATTTATATATAAATTTGAGAGGACCATGTCTTGGCTTGAGACTGAATGTCTTGGTTATATCTGCTATGCATTCTTACATCAAGCTTAATGTATACAATATCTAATTTATATTCTGCATCAAATTACTTTGAAATAAAAAACTATTTTCAAGTTACTTTGATAGTTAATCTAGGATATTCTTGTAACTATTTTAAATCATTAGATTAGTTTCAAAAGCTAATTTAATCTTCTGATTAAATTAACTAGGAACAAATAAATCTTTGAGAACCTAATTGAACCTTTACAGTTTTACAAATTCATTATAGTTTAACTTGTGTTATAAATTAAGGGATTTTAACAGAAATATCATTAAACAGAAATTTTAATTGGAACTCAATTCACCCCCTTCTTTAGTGTCCACTCCAACCAAAATTTGGTATCAAAGGTAGTTTTTATTAATAATGGGTTTCAAAACATTCTGTTTTTCAACTATGGTTTTAGTTGCATCTTTAAAGAAATTAAATTTCTATTAATTCTAAATTTTATCTCTTTAAATTTACTTTCTAAAAAATAGTTATGTGCAATAGAATAGAAGGTGCTCCAACCAACATGCCACCATTCGTCAATTGTAAAAATTATACCCAGTGGATACTTAAAATGAAAATTCATTTCAAAAGTATGGGGTTTGATATCTGGACTCTTATAGAGACTGAATATAAAATTAGAGAAACGGAAAAAAAAACATGGGATGAACCTACAAAGACTGCTTATAATTATAATTGTAAAGATATGAATGCCCTGTACTGTGCTCCAGGAGATGAGGAATCTAATAAAATATCTTCTTGTAAAACTTCTTATGAAAATTGGGATACCTTGGGTGTTTCTCACGAAGGAACAACCAATGTTAAAGAAATGAGATTAAGAACATATAATATTAAATATGATAATTTTAAAATGAATACTGATGAACATATCTATGACATGTATCTCTGGTTTAATGAGATTGTCAACACTGTGAGCTCACTTGGAAAAGCTTTTCCAGCAAAGGAACAAATCATGAGAATATTGAGATGTCTACCAGACTGATGGAGAGGCAGTTTTGTTTCAATAAGAAAGTCACGTGACATTGGTGCTCTGCCTATTAAAGAGATTATTGGTAAGCATATGATGTATGAGGAAGAACTCATGGTAAATAAGGAAGAAGAAGATGAACCTAAAATGAAGTCAGTGCCATTTTAGTCTACTACCTCAAAGAGAATGGACAAAGAAAAATTTTACATACAAACTAAAAGCTCAACAAATGAAAGTTCAGAATCTGACAGTGATGCAGAAATAGCTCAGATGGCCAGGATATTTAAGAAATTATATAGGAAAAATAAATTCTACAGAAAAACAAACTACAAAGGTAAATATGAATATAAAATACACTGGAATAAATATTGGAATAAAGCTGATAAGAGTGATGAATGTATCCGCTATGAATGCAAGAGAAAAGCTCACATTAAAGCAGACTTCCCAAAATTGAAGTTCACGAAGAAACATGACTACAAAGAAAACAAGTATAATAAAGAAATGAAAGAAACTTGGAGTGCTTAATAAGACACATCAAGTGATTCTGATTCTGCTAATGATGAAGATTCTCATAAATCAAACATGTGTTTTATCACGACCCGTCCTCAGGACCCATGACGTGACTACCCCATGCCCGCCTCCCATAGGCCAGGGGATGACGACTAGCACAAAGGCGTAAATCCCGAGAAAAAGGGGAAGGAATTGCCTTTATAAAGTAAAGAAACACCATAGAGTAAGCAAGCAGAGGTATACACTAAGTAAAACTGGATACAATAGTAGTGCGGAAGGTAAATGGGCCAGAATACAAACCCAAACTGAAAGTAAAGTACAACTAGAAAGAAGGTACAACAACTGAAAGTAAATCAGCAACATCGAGTTGTCCACTTGAAGTCCCACCTGAAGGGTGGGTACAAATAGCCTCCTCAGATCCTCGGGTCTAGCCGCCCGCTCCGTGTACGTCCAACCCAGTGGTCCACCTTCAGGTACCGACTTTCTCCACAAGCCTCAACCACGATCAGCGATGTTCGTCGTCTGCATCCAACATAACGTAGTGCGGGCATAGCCCGTGCAGAGGTGAGTATACGCTACTCAGTAGGGACCCAAGACCCCCGGAGGTCTCCTAGAATCCACAAAGGATACTCCACAATGGAAATATACAATCACAATGTAACATCCAACACTACTTAGGTATATGCCCATACAAATACCTAAGTAATCAATTCTAGTTCGGCTCCCACATATGAGCCCAAGTTCTATCACGTCCACATAGGAAAGTACAACCCAATCCACATAGGAAGGCAAGTCAATCATATCAAAGATAATGATTGGAAGTCAAGAATCAGCTCACACATGTATACTTCTTCGTAAGGTGATAGAGATGATCAGATGTAGCCACCGATTCATCTAAGCTGGGACCCACGTAGGATACTAAACCAGCTAAGCTGTCGGACCCACATAGGATAAAGACCAGCTACACTGCGAAACCCCCATAAGATAGCAAGAACAGAGTCAAACACTGCCAGACCCACATGGGATACAAGAACAGTAGTCATCGCTGTCAAACCCACATAGGATTTCATTACGGTCTTCATCGCTGCTGAACCCACAGAGGATTTCAGGGCAGTCTTAATCACCGTCGAACCCACGGAGGATTTCAGTACGGTCTTCATCGCTGCTGAACCCATGGAGGATTTTAGTGCATTCTTCATCGCTGCAGAACCCACGGAGGACTTCAGTGTAGTCGTTGTCACTGCCGAACCCGCGGAGGATTTCAGTGCAGTCGTTGTCACTGCCGAACCCACGGAGGATTTCAGGGCAGTCATCATCGTCGTCGCAGTCGCAGCCAGCTCTAGGGTTCCCGCACACAACATGCTCGATTCTGGGAGGGTCCGCTCTACGTGCCGAGGGGTCGATACAACAACAGACACGTATTCCGGAGTTGATGTATCTCAATGTTTCATCTCGACAAGAGGAACTCAACGTGACAGACGGCGTGTCAATCGGACGCCTGGTCTGAGAGTTATTGGCTTTTTCGTTCCAGGGGCCCGGTTGGTTTTTAATTCAAAACCAACCCGACCGCACTCCAACTATGTCCAAACCTCGAGCGGCGTAAGCCAAAAGGTCCGTCTCACTAAGAGGAATCCAACAAAGTTGACGGCACGTCAATCGGATGTCTAGAGCTCAAGTTAAAATCATTTCCGCTCCGAGTGCCCGGTTGGTTTCATGTTCAAACCAACCCAGTTGTACCCAAAGTTATATGAAACCTTGAGTGTAATATAATGAAATGGTTGTCTCGATACAAGTATCGCATCGCAACTGACGGTGCATCGATCGGAGGTCATTAGCCCAAGATATGGGAAAAAGAACGAACCTGTCTGGTTTTATGGGGTTTTGGGCCCGGAACGACCCGGCCCGAGACCCCCTAGGTCAGCCCAAACCGGGTTAGGGTCCGGCCCGTTAGGGTGCGGCCCGGTGCGGCCGATCAGGAAAGGGCGGCCAGTTGGACTGGCGCAGGCGCAGCCCGGTGTGTCCAGCTCGGTGCTGGCCGAGCCGCCGCAGAAGGGGGGGCGCGCTGCCCCCCTGATTGAAATCGCCCCCCCCCCCCCCCACGTGGTGGCCACTCCCTTTGCCACCCGGGGGATACGACCCCCAGTTTCCCTTCCGAAATGGCCGGCTTAGTCCGGCTGGCCGGTGCTTCCGCCGCATGACTCCACGGTCCCACCCCTAGAAGGTGTCGGCAGTGAGTGGTTCCGACCGCCCCGCCTTGCACCGCCACGGCTTTGATCCGCGGCCTCGTCTGACCGGCACCGCGCCCCTCCGCAGCGGCCCCACTCTGGCTGCAGCCTCTTCGCAGTTCTCTGGCATGGTGTGACGGCGCTGTTCCCCTTTGCCGCGGCTTGACTCCGGCCGTGGCTTCGTTCGGCCTTAACGGCGCAGCGCGACGGCGCCACACTTCTTCGTTGTGTGCCTCCTTGATTCCACGTGGTGTCGTTGCACCGCGCCGCCTTCGTTCGAGCTGCAACGAAATCAAAAACAAAAGGGGGAGGAGGGTCGGCCGTGTTCGTGCGGTCCGACCTCCTCCCGTTATAACGATAACAGCCGACCCAATATAAAATATCTTCATTAAGCAAGCACAAAGTTTAATTTATTCAATTTGAACTGAAACCCCTACCTCAAGGAGTTGTCGAACGAAGGTCGTCACGGAAAAACGGTGTCGCGGAAGACGGGTCGCTGAACGAGGCTCTATATATGTTGACGGAGAACGTCTGAATAGGTGTAGCGTCTCCCTTCCTTTTACACGGGAAGAAGAACGAAGGATGGCGCATCGTCGTTCTTCGGAAAAAGGTGTGACGACGTTCTTTGTCGAGGTAGAAAAGTTCTTCGCCGGAAAGGTGAAGTTATTCCAATTTGAAGAATATCCCCCCCCCTCTTAACACAATGAAGCAACCAAAAAATAAAATGAGGCCCTTGCCTTATTTTATTACCTTTTCCATCATTTTTAAAATTCAAACATTCAAAAAAGAATTCTCTTCATTTAATTAATCTTAACTTGTCAAAATTAAATGAAGTGATAAGTTGGCAACATTAATTAAAAGAGAGGTTTTAAAAAGGAGTTAGGGAAAAATAAATGAAAAAGTGGGGGCTCGTGTGGGTGCCACCTCTTCTAAAATTCTCACAAGGGATGTTATAACATTAGTAGTTCCCCCCAAATATCTCACATGGACTAAACCACTTATGAAAGTGGAATAAAAATTGTAACACGATTTTTATTTCACTTTAAACTTAGTGCATTTTTTTAACAACTACACCCGAGCAAATGCAACTCTAGAAAAGGTGTTCCTAAGCAATTACCAGCGCTGCGGTTTCATCAGTGCCATCAGATTTCGATTCCGATCACTGGTTCAAAAGTTAGAAAAACCCGCTCTTTCGTTCACTGAATGTACCTGAGCTAATCTTTGGAAATTGATTCTGGGCACACCAGTCCTCAGAATCAGGTGCCGTCAGAAACTGCGTACTTGTAAAATCTCAAAGGAAATTAAGAAAAAAAAATCTTGAAATTTACTGGGTTTTACATGTTTTATGACAAGAACCTATGAGGTATCACTAGACCCTCCTACTTTAAATTCATACTATTCTGGACTTGATTCTGATTCTGATTCTGATTCTGAAAACATGTCTAGTGAGGAGCTGTTTGAATATTGTAACATGCTAGAAGAAACATTTAATGAAATTAAGGAGAAATATAAGTCATTGATGAAACATCATGATCTCACTGCCAATGTTAAATCTTCCTTTGATATAGGAAAGGAAAATAATGCTCAACTATTGAAGGAAAATACTGAACTGAAAATGTATAATGAGCAATTGAGAAAGGAATTAGAAAAATTCAAAAATAGAAATAACACTCTAACTCAAATACTAGGTAAATAAGTTCCACCAATGTATACTACTGGTTTAGGATACCAACCTGGACAGAGACTGTTTACCAAAATTAGATTTATTCCTAAATCTGGACAAAATTATGCTAGTACTAGTTCTGGAAATTCATATACTTCAACTGGTTAATCACATATTTATAGATCAAATAGAGTTTTTCTGTCAAAATCTGTTGAATATATTAGTTATATGAGACCCATATGACAAATTTGGGTACCTAAAGCTTTAATTGCTAATCTGTCTAGACCCAAGATGATTTGGGTACCAAAATCATTCTCTGTTTAAAACTATTTTGTAGGAAAACTGTTTAAAGAATTCTGGTAGGAAAACATGGTACTTGGATAGTGGATGTTCAAGGCACATGTCTGGAGATTATTCATTCTTCAATAGCTTAATAAATGTTGATGGAGGATATGTCACCATTGGTGGTAATTCTAAAGGAAAGATCATCGGCCTAGGCAAAATTGGAAACACTAACTCAGTTCTAATTTCTAAAGTTTTATCTGTTGATGGATTGAAATACAATCTGTTAAGTATTTCTCAGTTACATGATGATGGATTTAATGTTATGTTTTAAAATGATTTTTGTAATGTTTTTAATTCTATGAATGTTTTAGTATTTTCCACTGTGAGAAATGAAACTGTTTATGCAGTTGATTTAAATTCTTTAGCTATAAAAAACATTACTTGTTTAAATGCTTTTCATAAAGAATCTTCTCTTTTCCATAGAAGATTAGGACACTGTAATATACATTCACATAGAAAACTGACTAGGAAGAACTTAGTTATAGACTTACCGAAACTTGAGTTTCCAAATGACAATGTTTGTAATCCCTGTTAAAAGGAAAAGTAACACAAAATCTATTTCAAACCAAGGAAAGATGTTTCAACTTCTCAACCTCTCGAGTTGGTTCAAATGGACTTTTTTGGACCTTCTAGAGTTTCTAGTTTAAATGGTAAGCACTATGTCTATGTATTAGTAGATGAATTTTCTTGATATACTTGGGTATACTTCTTATCTCACATAAGTGAAGCATGTTCTAACTTTATTAAATACTCCAAGTCTGTAGAAAACCATAGTGGACTTAAAATTAAGACCTTGAGAAGTGATCATTGTCGTGAGTTTGAAAATCAAGAGTTTGAATCTTATTTCTCACACAATGGGTATAGTCATAACATTTTTTCCCCTAGTACACCTCAACAAAATGGTGTAGTAGAAAGAAAAAAAAGAACCCTGCAAGAAATTGCAAGGACTATGCTCAATTAGTATGACCTGCCTATTTACTTTTGAGATGAGGTTATAAATACAGCTTGTTATATCATCAATAGAGTCATAGTCAGACATGTTCTCAAAAAGGACCCTTATGAACTGTGGAATAATAGGAAATCTAAAGTTAGCTACTTTAGAGTATTTGGTTGCAACGTCATTATTCTTAATACCAAGTATAATCTTGAGAATTTTGTATCCAAAAGTGATGAAGGAATCTTTTTAGGATATTTTATAACTAGCATAGCTTATATAGTTTTAAATAAATAAACCAAGTGTGTGGAAGAATCAGTTAACATAAAATTTGATGAAACTGATCCACATGAACCTAAGCCTTCTCTTGAAAATCATGAAGAAGATTTGTCTGTTGTAAACCTTAATGATAAATTAAATGAACATGCTGTAAAGACAACCAGTTCTGAAAATATTTCAGAATCAGCTCCCAACAAACCCGTACCCAGAGAAGATCCTGAAATTTCTAGTCCTACCTTTACTAGATCAACTAGGATTCTAAAGAATCATCCTTTATATGATGTTGTAGGAAATCAGGATATAGGGACACATGCTAGAGCATCTCTTAAAAATCAGGTTGAACATCAAGCCTTTTTTTCATAGCATGAACCTACAAACAATGATGATGCAATTAATGATGAATTTTGGGTAATTTCTATGCAAGAAGAACTTAATTATTTTGAATGAAATAATGTTTGGAAACTAGTAGAAATACCCAATGAAACTTTTGTCATAAGCACTAAACGAGTGTTTAGAAATAAAGTAGATGAACCTGGAAACATAGTTAGAAACAAAGCTATGTCAGTTGTACAAGGCTATAGTCAAGAATAAGGAATTGACTATGAGAAAACTTTTCCTCCAGTAGCCAAACTTGAAGCCATTAGAATTCTACTTGCTTATGCTACACATCTGAATTTCAAACTATATCAAATGTATGTCAAGAGTGCATTCTTAAATGTGTATATAGCTGAGGATGTTTTTGTTGAACAACCCCCTGGATTTACAAACCCTCATTTACCAAATCATATTTTCAATTTATCAAATGCTTTATATGGTTTAAAGTAAGCTCCAAGAGCTTGGTATGATAGATTAAGTACTTTTCTAATTTCCAAAGGTTTTACAAAAGGAATAGATGATCCTAATCACCTTATAAAACGAATTTCTAAAGATGTTTTAGTTGTTCAAATTTATGCAGATGATATTATTTTTGGATATTCAAAAAATTCATTATGTATTGATTTCTCAAAAATGATGCAAAACGAATTTGAAATGAGTTTAATGGGTGAACTAAAATTATTTCTTGGATTTCAAATTGTTAAAAATAATGGTGGGATTTTTTTAACTCCAAGTAAATATTATATAGATCATTTAAAACATTTTTGATTGGATAGCACTAAAAGTAGTGACACTCCCATGAGTACCACCTATAAGTTGGATCTTGATAAAGATGGAAAATCTGTCGATCAAACCACTTATAGAGGAATGATTGGAAGTATACTCTACTTAACTGCTATCCATCCTGATATTATGTTTAGTGTGTGTATGTGTTCTCGTTTACATGCAAACCATAAAGAATCACATTTAAATTTTCTAAAAAGAATTTTTAAATACCTCAAGAATACACCCAATCTAGGACTGTTCTATCCAAAAGGACAATAATTTGAACTATTTAGTTATTCTGATGCTGATTTTGCTGGATGTAAGCTAGATTGAAAAAGAACCTCTAGAACATGTCACCTTTTAGGAAAGTCAATTGTATCATGGTGTGGTAAGAATCAAAATTCTTTTGCATTATCTACTGCAGAAGCTGAATACATAGCAACTGGAAGTTGTTGTTCACAAATTTTGTGGATGAAACAGAAATTAACAGACTATGGATATTAATTCAGACATATACGAATAAATTATAACTACACAAGTGCTATTAACATTTCAAAAAATCCTACTTCACATTATAGGACAAAAATATTAATTTAAGACATCACTTATTAAGGGATCCCTATCAAAAAGGTGATATCACCTTGGAATTAATTGGTACTGAATATCAACTTGATGATATATTCACTAAACCATTAAATTATAAGAGATTAGACTACATCATACTTGATCTTGGCATGATCAATCACAAATAGATATCTTACTCGTTCTATTGTTTAATATTGTGCTATAAATTACTTTACTATTTTTTGCTCACTGTTTCTGGGTTACTGTCTCATGTTTATTGTCTCATAGTTAACACTCCGTGTTCATGGACTATCACTGTCTCACCATTACTATACAGTTTACTCACTATCTCACCGTGACTAAACTGAACACTCACTGTCTCCCCGTGATGACCAATAACTATCTCACATTGACAACCTTTCATCCTCGCACCGTAACGAATAATCACAGTCTCACTGTAAAAATTATTTATATTATTTTAAACCCGTATCGTGGTAATTTTTATTTGACAGCTATTTTCTTTCCCGCGTTTTAATTTTTGTGACGTTTGACATTCCCAAATGATAAAACAAAAGGGTTTCACTCGATTCCTCGCCCGATCTCTCCCTTGAACCTTCTCAACCTTGAAAACCATCACTTCTTCTCTCTTGCCCGAACCATCAGTGGATGCCAAGGATGAAGCGTCCGTCTTTACCCTCATATGATAAGCATCTCTCTAAGAAACAGAAGAGGACACTGAAGCTAACACTCGACGGACCCCTAAATCCTAACCTAGTAAGTTGTATTGTTTCTCTTGAGAAAGAAATATGCGATGAGTGTCTTATTTCCAGCAAGTCTTTAGTCCTGAAAGTATTAAGATAACAAGGATGGATTGAATGGTTCTCGAGGAAGGACAGACCTATTTACCCAAGGTTGGTTTCATAGTTCTTTCAGTATGTAAAGTTTTCTTTTGAGGCTAGAGTATGATATATGGTAACAAGCTGGATCAATGGTAAAAAAATTCTCATTCTCATCGAGGATATGGGATGCATGCCTAATGATTCTTCATGAAGGGTTTTGTGATGATTACCAAAGAGACCCTCCTCCTACAACCGGAATCATTGACCTAGAGAATTCCTTTGAAATTATAACTGGAAATGGCACCAAGAGAAGGGCCATAGCTGCTGAATTGGGTGGGGAGACATTGTTACTATTTATGTTTCATAAAAATTTAATCAGTCCAAGGAAAGGATACTTTTCTGTCATAATGTACCAGGATTCCTTTATGATTCATCTGATGAAGCATGTCCATAAGATAAATATGTGAAAATATATCATTCACCATATTTGTGAATTGATTAAGGACACTTCCAAATCCACTTCCCTATTTTAATCAATGATGATTTCATCTATGTTAGTGGCCTATGGAGTAGTTGGAATAAATGAATAAAAGCTTGTGGATTTTGAGTACTGTTTATCCCAGCCTACCATCAGAAGGATGAAGATAAATTGGATCCCCTGGAAGAAGCAGTGGGTTGAAGATAATGAAAAGGTTTATGAAAAGTTCAATCCTGTAGATTATCCTACAAGGCCTAAAAAAATTGTTGATCCTGGTTTGGAACCAGATGAGTTGGATGAGTATCCAGAAGAGGAAGAAGATGAAGAACATGAATCTAGAGTACCTCATAGAGAAGAGGCTGAAATACCTCATGAGGAAGAAACTCTTGTTGAGAAAGAAAGGACTGTTGTTCTTGCTGAAGTTTCAAGAAAAGGTTTTGTTATTGAGAAAGAAAGGATGTTGGTCCTTCTATTGTGCTTGAATAAGAAGTACCTCTTATCCATGTTAATCAGGAAACCCAATATGAAGCTACAAGAGAGTCAGTTGTTTCTAAATCTGACCAGCAAGCCATGGATGAGGCTGTAGTGACAGATCTTGTTGTAGAAGAACTCCCTGGAATGGAAGAAGAAAATTTAGAAGAACTTTCTACTGAAAATGAAGCAAGTCTGGAAGCTCCACCTGAGGAACATTATGTTCCTGAGAACATACCCTCTGCTGAAGAGTGGGTGGAAATTTCCTTTCATTTGGCAAGGTAGGAAATGACTGGGGAGATTATAGATGATCCTGTGAATCTTATCCCAGTTTCTGAGCCTCATGAATCTGAAATGGAAGCACATTTTGAGGGGGAGGAACCTCAAAACCTTGAGATTGATGAAGATGAGCCTGGTGATACATCTCCACCAACTGAGTCATACTCTATATATACTAAATATTAAATCCCCATCTTCTATGATGTGAGTGAATCACAGCTAGTGACTGCACTTGAACTTTCCCCTTATTCATTGTTTCGATTAAAGTCAGTCTCACACCCTGAACCTCAACCTGAACCTGAAATTGAATCTGAAACTGATCCTGAAACTAAATCTGAACATCAACAAAAACCTAAACTAGAGCCTGCACCTCCACCTTCACCTTCAACTTTACCTAATCAGAAATATTTTTTAAGTAAGGAATATTTGAAAATCTTTGGAGAGACAATCTTAGCTGTAGTGGAGAAGATCTTGTACTTTCAACCTCTTCCTGTGACTCAACAAAGTTAGTAAGATGCCTCGATTCTTTTGGAAAATATTATTCTGCACATTCAACCTAGGATGATCCATAAAATTCATGAAGTAAGAGATGAAAAAAAATTTCTTAGTGCTGATATTTCATCTTTGAATAGTATGGTAGCAGACATACAGAAAGAACTGCCTTCAAGATCAGAGCCTGCTCCTACTCTTGCACCTGTTGTTACTTCTCGTGAACCTACTATTTCCCACATTTCTTGAGATATCGTATCTCATGTTCATCCATAACTTTTGTCTTTTAATGAAAATATTGGAGAAAGTCACACTCATGTGTTGCAATGCATGAGAGAGCTAGTGGAGAACTTGAATAAGCTTACAGATGAATACACTGTATGTATTCAAAAGGTATTGAAACAACCCAAAGATATAACCATAGTTGTCAAGGCTTCTCCATCCTCTGGTCAGACCTCCACACCTTCTTTGGATGATTCTCTGCTCATATCATAAATCAAGGAAGAGATTAAGAATCCCTTCAGTGGTTTTGATTTGACTCCTTTATCTGAAGTTGCAAAGAAAAGTGATAGAGCAATTGACCTGATTCGAATTCATACTAAGATTTCCAGTGATGATCAATATGAGATCACCAAGAAGAAATATTTTTATCTCACCCAGATTTTATCCAAATCTGATATGAAAAATCACTTTAAGTATCTTGGGTAAAATTTAAAGATACCTCCTGTGACATAGGCTTTCAAAACTCATGTTCAGAAGCTCACTGAGTTCACCAGACTGTTGGATAAGTTCATGGATAATAAAGATGATTTTGAAAAGGCAATGCAGTATGGAAGGGAAATTATCCCATACATCATCAACCTTCTGAAGCCCTATCTCCATGTCCAAATTACTGTAATAGTTTCTCCAGAAGCTTCCCCTCTTAGACCTGGACTACCTACTCTAGCCTCAACTTCCATGTCTGTTAGACAAAATCTTACTTAGATCAAGCCAGTCATTCTTGATCAGCCACAGACTCGACCTCTTACAGCTCCATATTTGGCTCCCTCTATCTTTGAAGGTCTGCCTTTAACTACTTTTTCTACCACCTCTATGCCTTCTTCCACATAAGCAACTGATAAAGGAAAAGAGAAGGTCAATCCCTGAAGAATCCCGGTGACTACTTTATTTTTGATGGGGATGTCTTTGATTTTTTATTGTTTGTATTTCTACTGTATGGTGTATTCCGAAAATTTTTAATGCAATAAGCACAATTTTTCCCTCGCTATGTTTAAATTTTTGATAATCCCAAAAGGGGGAGAAAAAGTATTCTATGTTATGTGTTATTCTATAATATTATTTTCTATATGTTATATTCTCTATAGTTGCATCTCAGTTATACTTTCCATGTACATGATTTTTGATCATCCAAAAGGGGGAGATTGTTGGACTCCTCATGTATTAATCACATTTTAATGATCACAAATCTCTTTACTGTTTAAAAATCACCTTCATGGTTACAAATCTCCTTTAAATTTACAAATCTTATTACTGATCACAAATATCACATATATTAATTCTCATGTGTATTTATGTTTCAAGTTATCTTATACTTTAAAATGTTTAAGCTCAATCCATTTAATGCATATTACTGTTTAAGTCTAAATAACGTTATTTTTCTAAGTACAAGACACAGTGATGCTTGACACAGTAAGTGAGACATTGTGAGCATGAAACAGACACCGTGAATAGAAACACTGAAGCAGACACCATGAATCCTAAGTCTCAGACACCGTGACCAATGAGACATCATGACCAATGAGACACTATGACCATTGAGACACTGTGACACAGTTATCCAGAAACAGCCATCCAGACACCGTGAAGGACACACCATGAATGACACACCGTGAGGAGGACACTGTGAGTAAGACACCGTGAGTGACACACCGTGAAAGACATAACGTGAAGGAGACACTGTTTTCATAACTACTATGACACTGTTTCTTAACCTTTTTTCAAAAATATTTAAATATTGCAAAAAATCATATTTGATGTTTTTAATGCAATTAATGAAATTTAATTATAGTTGTTGGTATTTTAGGAAACCGTACCTCGTACCAATGAATAGGAAATCATTATATTTCCAGATCTCGGAGAATATAAGGAAGATTGAGCTGCAGTAGAGAAAAAGGAAGAACATACATACTTGAAAAGAGAAACACGCGAGTGCATTGTACAGAATAGAATAGAAATACTGAGCATAACAGAAGAACACATTGCAATATCTTCAAAGAAATCTCATGCGTGCAATCCAACTCAACTGAAGAACACACGATGAATCAATAGAACATATTCACTAATGGAAGAACAGAAGATGACCCACGACACTCTGTTTTTTAACAGAAAAACCAGAGGACTCAGAAGCATTTTTTCTGAATCCAACGAGTCCAGAGTTGCATTTCCAATCACTAGAGATTTTCTAAACTCATTCATACTTAGTCTTAGTGATTCCTTGGCATACTTTCGAGCACAGTGTGTACCCTTTTTATTTTACACACACATTGTCTGATGTGCTGAACTGGAGGATTTCTAAATCCTCACTCACATCTGTTTTATCTCTTGTGTTTCCCACTAAGGATAGTGGTAGAGGTCAAGTATGAAATTGACAGCCTATGTGATGTGGTCTTTATTTTCACACGAATAATTGTGGTAGAGGAATGATTACCTGGACAGTTTGTAAACTGTTGTTAACCCCGATCCAGGGTGTCGATCAAATTTATATATAAATTCGAGAGGACTACGTCTCAGCATGAAACTGACCCTCTTGGTTATTTCTTTTGTTCATTCTTAGATCAAGCTTAAAGTATACAATATCTAATTTATATTCTTCTGCTAATTCCATTTAAATACAAAACTATTTTTATGTTACTTTCATAGTTAATATACCAAGTGTTTCTAACTATTGTAAATCAGTAGATTAGTTTCAAATGATAATTTAAACATCTGATTAAATTAACTGAGAACTAATCAATCTTTGAGAATCTAATTGAACCTTTAGAGGTTTATAAATTCACTATAGTTTAACTTGTGTTATAAATTGGGGGATTTTAATAGAAATATCATTAAATAGAAATTTTAATTGGAACTCAATTCACCCCCCTCTTGAGTGTCCACTCCGACCAAATATTTCCAATAAATATCTCGGTGATAACAACCATTTCCAACATTAATATTACAATATATTATATTTGGTATAACTCAGTCTTGTGTGAAGCGTAAAATTTCAGAGAAACCCATTTATGAATGTCGAGTATGCTGTTGGACATGTAATCCCCATTAAAGTAATATTAATATATATTTCATAAATATTAATAAAATTGAAAACTTGTTTTTATATAATTACCTGGGATGTTATAGGTAGTGGATAATGGATTATTACAAACTATGTAGTCTCCCTGATGATGCATTTTTTCCCTAACAGGGGTGATGGATGGTTTGGAAAAACATAATCTGAAGGTCATTGAACCATGAAAAATTCCTGAAATAAATTGTAGAGGATGGGGTAGATATTCAGAATCACATATTTTAGGTTTGTTTTAATTACCTTAATTAGAGTATGTTTCAACTACCTTATTTTATTCATTTATATTCGCTTGTCAATTTATATTCTTGTCAAACAAAATTCACACTATTTTCATGAATTTTTTGAATTATATAAATTTCTCTTGTTTGAGATTTAATAAAATCCCAAAATGAATTACTTTTGTATTCTAAACATGATGTAGGTGGTCTGTATTCCATTCCCATAATGTTCCAATTTTTTTGGAAGAATGAAGTTTTTCCCTATGCATTCCTTTGAGGAATCACTATAATAACATGAATTAAATTAAATTAAATACTTATTCTATGACCTATAACCAATATCAAAGTTTTATGTCAATTAAAAAAAGTGAAACACCATATATATTTATTTTAATTAAATTTTTTATAAATTATTTGGTTCTCTCATCTATTAAACTACAATTATGGGTGTTTTGAGAATGACCCCATTGTGGGATTCCCCATCAAATTAAATGGGTTGGATAAAGCATGTTTTTTTGATTAAATAAATTTTTATTAATGCTGAAAGTTTTATTAATATAATTAGTTATCATTATATTAGAGTTATTTAAATACTTTTATCCTCATAAATGGTTTGTGGAATGGGTGTTTACCATGTTTCTATTTATGACTTATAAATGATAAATATTAATTTCATAATTGAGCTAATTTGGATGTGAAAGTCCATAGGGTGTGTTAAATTATAAGTAGAATATTATAATGAATTTTATTGCAATATGGGTTATACTAAGGTTCTTTATGATGAATTCATTAGGTGAGATATTATGGACATATAGTGATGGGCTCCCATGTCTAATGAAATTATGAAACACCTTGAGAGATAATGGGATTCTGATATAGAATTTCATGGATGAAATCCTAGGTTCTGTGATTTGATATATGCCATTATAGATAGTTTCAATCATGATATGGGATTCTAGGGACGGTATAATAGTTTAAATTATATCATTGAATGGCTAGGCTGATATAGGGGTTCCTAATACGAAATTCCTTAGGTGGGATCTTAGTTCAAGTTAAGGTTATCATACCTATATGATTATCATGTAACACATTTATAATAAATATTTAATTTCAAAAAACAAGTAGAGCATTATGTGATTATAATTACAGATGGTATCTTGGGATTCTATCCATCAATCCTAATGTTTGTTTTCACACTATGACATTTAGATTGTGGGATTGTACCCATAATTACACAATGAGTCCGTTACGATATTATTATGAATATTCATGGATTACTGAGTTATATTTGGGTCCATGATAGTTATATGTATCAATATATATTTAAATATATTTTATTATGTTAATAATGATTATATATAATGTATCATTAATTATACTTACTTCTATAATGACAGTGACACTTATTCAAAGGCATTAGTTCTTGGTTGAAGTAGGCATGATAAGAATGTGTCCATAATGAAATCATAGTGATACTCATTTACATATATTTATTTAAATGATTTATTATTATACATTAATGTTATTTATTTTAGTCTCCTAGACTTGATTGAATTAAATAAATTTGTTGGGGTCCTACAATGTTTTTCTTAGAACATGTTCGAGCAAACATTTGTTCCTTGAACATACCTTAAGGATACATGATCATGATCTTGTATTATGTTTGATGTTATTACTTTTTTATAAGGGGATTAACAACACATGAGTTATATGGTTCTCAGCTTGATTATAGATATTTCCTTTCTAAATTTAGTTTGTTTTGTTATGTATGTTTTTTCATTAGATGTTGTATGTTGATTGTTTTTTAGTTTTTTCATTTCATGTGTAATTGATTGAAAATAAAATGGATATTGCTTTAGAAGATGTTTGTATAAGAACAATGGTGGAAAAAATGAAGAAGATATAAATATACACACTTGGAAATGATCTTATAGTCAATGGGGAGAGAGCCTGTATTTGAATATATAATAAGTTCCTCCTCTAGTGTTCCTTTTTTAGTGAGCATGTCATACACAATGTTACCTTAACATTATGTATGACCAACCACCATTCCATCCTCATTAAATAACCTACACTTATGGTATATGTAAAGAAAATCTAATGGGTGGATACTCATTCCTTGTGGAACAACTACCCAGATCTTTGAGTCCATTTCAACCTCCATGATCATAAAATTGTATAACCTACATATTAGAATCCCATTGAAATAGGTACACAATTACTCCCATATAGAGTTTCCAGGACCAAAGAAATAATTGAACCCCAATATAATCGAGCCACATTTATCATGGAAAATAATTCATCCCCCCATTTTTCATTCCACACATGAGCATTCAACATTAATATTCAACCTAGTTGATGGAGGAATCCAGCACACACAACCCCCTGTAGTATATGTCAAATAAATCCGACCCTCAAGACCACCATATTGATGAATACATTCAGATATTTAATGTTTTAATTCCATGGGGTATGAATCCATAATATCAGACATAAGGAACATCACTTTAATCCACAAGAGTAAGTGAGGGTATCTGCTACCCTCTTATTCCCTGTACCTAGCTTCCCAAATAGAATTATTAATTTGTTTATATTATTATTATTTTTGTATTATTATATGTTTTTAATGAACCATAGGATTTATTAACCCAATTTAACATCATTATATCTTCATTTATAGTTGAAATCATCTGTCATATGGGGAGGAATGCTTGAGGCCTCATAAAAATGATCCCATCGAACCATTTTTTGGATCTCGGTTGGGAAATTACATTTGGTATCAGACCTTTTTTCGTTTGACTTACAATTTTTTATATTATATAACGAATATTACTTACATGTCAAATTGTGGTAAATAACGTTTTTTTGGGTATCGATAACCCAAACACGAGGAAATAATAAATCTTTTGAGTATGGGATAATTGTTTATGTTGATTGTTATTATAGATGATAATTATTTTCACATGGGTTATTATTTTAATTCTACTAGTTAACAATTTATGGATTTATTATTTTTACCTCTTAACATATTATGGCCATATTGGAGGGTATGCGCAGGCATATTTCTAGGAACAAAGAGTTTCACATTCCATAAATTTTCCTTACAATGATAGTTTCATTACTTTAATCTATTATTAAAATCTATGTTTATCTATATCCATGATTTTGTGTATATAATTATTTATTCCTATAATTAGTTTTTTATTTCATTGAATTATTTGTTAAATTAGGATAAAAAATTGGTTATTAAAATTCTTGCATCAACACAAATGACGTTTTCTCATATATCTTGATGGGGGATCATTAATAAATCAATTTTGACATGTTTGAGCATTAAACTATTGGTTGGATGGGATGAAACATTTAGGTTTTTAATTTAATCAGTGTCGTTAAAACCTTATAATGTATATAGTCCTTAATAAATTGATACAAGTAACACGTACAGTCAAACAATCATATATGAACAGTTTTTTTCTTTATCATAAGGTTAAAATTATTTTATTTACATGAATACAAATTGTAACTTATAATGGTATGTATCTCTAAAACATGTTAATGTTAATTCACCAAACTAAACTATAACATGTACATATGCGAAAATATTTAACTGAATTTCAAACCCAAAACTGTGACCTCTATGAAGGATTATATCACTATAATGTCGGCATGGTGACACATATAACAAAATTACATGAGGAAAAAATATACCAAGTTATGTAATTTTCAGAAATATTATTATATGGAAAACTAAATAATGGTGTAATTAATATTTATTTAAACTTCTATAATGATTCATAAAAATGGTACTGGATAAAAAATATCGAACACTCATAAAACAAATTATTTATAATATGCATCGTTATTTAAACGCATTAGTGTATGACTATACTAAATGGTGTTGTTATTTAGTTTTTGAGTATAATCTTATAATGCCTTATGTATAAATGTATTAAGGAATATTATTTGAACACCACACCAAAATGTATAAAACAACATCTTTCAAATATATATCATTTTTATAGTATGTTTTTCATTTATTAACATACCAATTACAACCAGAAGGATTTTTTCATATATATCATGAAATTAAAAATAATATTAACCCAGCATTGAGATGGGTGTATTGGATAAATATAATAGAAAAAATTAATTTATAATGTAATGGCTCAATATTTCATAATATCTAAATAATGTTGTCAATATAGTTTTCCATCAAAATTGGTACCTAATCCCCATTATACATGAGTTACATAAATACATAATAGGAAATGATAATCATTTAAAAATCCTTGAAAAATAATCCATCTAGACTATTTATAGTGTGAACCATCATGCAAGGGTTAACCACAATTTTCCATGGGATACTCCTCGAATGGGAGCATGAGCAGTACCCAAATATCTATGATGGATTTCTCTCTAATTTATCATGAATATAATATATTGGTGGTAGAGCCTAGTGGAATTTTGTATTACTCTAGTTTATAGGGTCAATTTCTGAAGTAAAAAAATTAGGGGTTATCCAATTTTGGTAGCAAAATAGGAAATTAGAAACTAATAGACATTGAATAGTGACACCTTGTATCTATTAATTTTATACCACCTCTATATCGTCCATTCCTTTTTCATGGATATTTTTCAACAAGGTTTGTCAAAAATATCTCAGGAACATGAAAACTCAACATTGATACCCTCTTTCTCAACAAACAAATCTTCTTTGTCAACAAACAAAATCAACCCAGAAATGTTTCATTGCTTCCTTGAGAGATTTTGGACAAACAATTCTAATGAACATATTATATTATATATATATATATATATATATATATATTCCTTACATATGTCACTAGTTGAATATAATGTTCATTTTTGTATTTATACATGTTTTTATCTTTCTAGGATATTCACACATTTAATTAAGATCATATTAATGAAATTTTATATTTTTAATCTCATATCAAGAATAAAAACCATAAAGTTATTTAAAAACATTAATATCCTATAAAAAATAATTATTTTTTTATAACCTACATGGTTATATTATAATTTTATGGAAGACGATAACTTATTTTCTTCTTTAAGGATATCATTTACTTGCTTTATAAACCTTCACCCTAGTAGTGTCTTTTTAGTCCTTATCTCAAAGATCATTCTCTGGGAATATCTTTATGGGAACTTTATGGGAACTTTATGATCTTGGAATGTGTTTCTTTTTTAAAATAATATAACCAAAATGGTTTAATTGTTTCATATATTTGCAACTCCAAATTATTTAACGTTTATTTATTCCTTAATCATAGATATGGAACCCAATTCCTTTCTATGGGTTCTATAAATATTATGATTTACTTATTATTTATTTTACTCAATTGGAACACACATATAAGATTTTCATTTAAATTGTTGTTGGAAAATAAATTATATATCTTTGTTATTTATTGGGTAAATATTTATTTCTCATGATATTTTTTGTAATAGAGCACAAAGTGAACATAATAACATTATGGGGCTTTATACACATTATAATGATAGTCTTTGGAGTGAAACTTGACATATGTTGAAGGTATATTTTTTATGTTGTTCCAAAATTTTATGATCATATGAAATAATATCATTATTAAATGACTCTAGTATAATGATAATCCTCTTTAACACATCATTTTATTACTCTTTACACTAATTTTATGTGTTGTTGGAATTTTTATTCCCTTATTGGGATTTTTATCTCACCCTTTTTTGAATTTATTTTTTCTAGGGTATCATATTAATTTTTAGAAGATCTAATGTAGTTAATTGAATTATGTATGTATTATTATATTTTTTATGTTTTTATATTTATGAATATCAATTTGGATATATAATAACCAAATAAACTAGACCTATAGACCATTGAAATGTCTTTGGGAGAAAAATTATGTTTATAAATATGAAATAATATAGGTTTTAGGCTGAGGTCTAAATATCCAACAATATTAGTTCCATCACTATGAAATTTTTTGTTGTTGACCAAGTGATTATTTACATGATTATACTATCAATAGAAATATATAATATCATGTTATTCATTATGCGAAACAATTTTGACTATTATTAATTATTTCCAAATTATTCATGAATTTTTTACTACATGATTGATTTTCTTTTACACTACACCATGTTGAGAATTATATCTCACAATTATTATGATTCTATTCCCCCCTGTTATGAAAAGTACTTGTATAGAATAATTTTTTATATAGTTATCATATGCTATCAATTTCATGTGAGGCGTTGAATAATTATTTTAAAAATTTATGTCTTTTGTTTGGTGGGATGAATTTTGATTAAAGAAAAAGGATATGAATTTTAATGTTAACTAGTATTCATAATTATATAGGAACCTAAAACAAAAAGGTGTTTTATGTGTAACTGAACAAATATTTCATACTGATACTATAAATATGGAAGGTTATGATTGAGTCTCTTCATCTAGTTTCAAATAAAATATGTAAATTATTTTATTTTCGCACAAGATAAATAATTGATGGTTTGGGAACCATAAATGTGATAAAATAGGGGTTTATGTAATGACCTAAAGTTTTATCAATGAAATTACCATCTTATAATTATTCCTTATAGTAAAATCACATTAGGAATCACAATTAATATAATGATACTAAATATTTTGTGTCCATTAAACATAATTTTTCGACTTTAATGTTTTGAATTTTAAAAATCTGACACACACGGTTGTGATCATTAATATGTCTAGAGTCTGATAAGACAAACCCATTTTTGGTGAATAGTAACACACCCTTATAAATAGTAAGGTTACCCTTATGAATAGTGATATGAAGTTATAGATAGTAACCTCACATATGATAGTATATATGTAATAATTAAGTGAAAGCATGATTTTCCTATGTTTTGGAATAAGTAGGAAAATGTTTAAAAAAAAGTATTTTCAAGTAAATTATAATTTTAATTAAAAATTAAATTAAAAATATATAAAAAATTATTTCTCAAAAATGGACTTCAGATTTTAATTCTACACATTAAAAAAAATTTGGTGTCAATTTTTTGTATTTTTTCAAAATACATGACTTTTTTTATAAATAGTGAAATTGCTAAATTTAAAGATAAGAAAAATACACTAATTATAGAGTCATGTATGATTTTATACCTATATAATACAAATTTCATCAGATTAAATTGATAAAATTACTTTAATTATTCATTTAAAAAGAACTATTACTTGTCTTTTGGAGAAATAATAAATTAATGAATTTAATATTGAGAAATCTCTACTCCCCTCCACTAAAATACCACCCTTCACACCCTCACTTCCTCGCACCTCTCAAGCTTCAATCCCTATCTAAAATATTACCATGAATCTTCCCTAGACTCTACCAAACATAAATGAACCTCTGGTCTCATTATAAGTCCAATCCAAGGTTCCTTAATGAGGCTCCCAAGAGGATAACTAAAGAGGTAATTCCCCTCTCTCTTTTCCTTTAATTTCCTTTCATCTTCAGGTTATTTTTTTATTATCTATTCACCTATAATCACCCAATCGGTATGGTAAATCTAATATTATAAATATAATGGAATTTTATGACACTAATGGGAAATTATATTATCCAACTCCCTTCTCCTATTCTTTTTATTTTTAAAAGGAAAACATTGTTCGTGTGGTGTTAATTTATTAACTTTAATAATGACATGTTTTCAATTTTCTTTTTTTCTTTCAGATCTGTACATAAAATGATTTTTACGGTTGAAACATATTATGTTACATTAATTATATCTTATTTAATTTTAAGAAACTAACTTATGTAACTACTACAAAATGATTAAAAGAAACAAGTTCGTTGTGGATGAAAAACTTCCTGAATTAACCCAAACGATCAACATTAAATTCCAATATAATGATTAATATTAATGGTATATAATATAATAAATTATAAGACCATTTAAACTCATATAATATCATTAATAATATGAATGATACTTTCGGGATGTTTATCCATGTTCGAGACTAACATACATTAAGGAATACAAGTGAACCATTCAAGAAGCCCATAAAAACATAACTTTTAAAACAATGGATTTAAACACTCTAAATCACCCAATGGCTCATAAAATAACTTAATGAACCATATTAATGTAAAAACGTTTATTTAATAGTTAATTAATGTATCTAATGTGGTTATACATGACTTTAAATTGAAGAAAGTGTTCAAATAAAAGGTAAGGGAAATTTCTTGAACCTAACTTTCTTTTTTTGGGTTCTACCTCTTTCACTCCATTTTTTGGTATGTTTACACCTTAAAAATAATTTTTTAGTCATTATATTTCATATTATGGGAAATAAATTTTTTCCAATGAGGTTTATGTCAGTTTTGTTTTAAATAACTCTTCTTTCAAAAACACACCTTTTACTTCTCACTCAAGGTTGATGGTTCTTGTATCAAGTATTTTATCCTGCTTTCTATTGGGAACCCAAAGGTTTTTAATGAGTTATTATGATATAAAACCCATTACATTACATGGTTCATTTAGGTTAATTTTTTAATATTTTATAATATTCTTTGATGATAATGATAATTTTATGGCGTGAGGGGTGCGCCCTGAATTATGTAGTGCAAAATGAATATTATGATGAGACAGGTGTGCCTGGAATTATACAACACTCCAATCAATTGGGTAAAGTGATGAATATAATGAGGTAAGGTAAAATGGTGTGGGAACAAGATTTTATCTTTGTTCATAACTATGTGTGGTAGTTAACCACTAAGACATGATGTTTCATTTTTATGCATTTCCACATTTCAAGTCTTTTATTAATGATTCCTCTCATGATCTTGATACTTTTCCCATGTTATGATTATGATCCCCCATTATTGTATGGTTATTATTGACCTTCTAATTGGTATTTTAGATCACCAATTTTTTATTTACATCCTCAGTTGACTACATATATTATGGAAAGTTCAAGTTCTAATAAGAATCTAGAGAATAATGAATTAATTAAATGTTTATGCTTGATGTTTTAATTGTAATGTTTGGTCCTTGTTTCCCAAGACATTAATCCTATAGATCCTCATTGTGTAAGACTATTCTGTTTTTATCATTATAATGATGTGATAGTAATGTTATAAAATTATGGGTTTCAATTATTGGTATCATAGGAAAGGATTAGTTAATTTGGGAATTAGGATTAGTGAACCCTATGAAGAACCTCTAACATGAGACTAAGTACAAATATGCACACAATAAACTTTAAATAAGTATACCATAATTTATTCTTTTAGTATAAATCGTAAAAATGAAAAATTTATTCATGAATTGTTGAATTATATTTTTTATAACCATTAAAATTTCAAAAAATTATGGGAACTAGGAGAAACCAAGACAACAACTCGTGTGAGGGACAATGTAACGATTTCCCAAATGACATCGCCAATTCTTTGGGCAGTGGAGTTCAAAACATCAAAGTGATTATTAACCAACTATCTCTGGTTATGAGCATGAACCATAATAATGGGGAACATACTCCTTCACAATAGTGGGATAAATTGGCTATCGAATGTTTTATGAAGAAATGACCACCGACATTTAGTGGATCTTCTGATCATCTACTTGCGGAATAATGGGTCAACTCCATGGATAAGATCATTTCTGTGATTAACTATTCTCAGATAGAGACGGTCACTCGAGTTGTTTATCATCTATATGGAGAGTCCAATAAATGGATGGATTTGATTAATAACACCAAACCAAGTGACAAAATTGAAGAGATTAAATGGGAAGACTTTAAGATCATGTTTCAAAATAAGTAATTCTCACAAACTCTTCAAAATAAGAAGGAGAGATAATTCATCGAGCTCAACACAAAAGAATGTGAATTTGTCACAGCCTACGAAGAAAATTTCACAAGGCTTTCAAGGTACGCTTCGGGTTTTTTTATCAACAATGATAGAAATATTCATAGATTATTTAGTGGATTAAAACAACACCTTCTGAAGATTCTTTAAATTATAGAGATTCAGAGTTATGAAGATGTTTTTTGATGTGATCTCTAAGTGTATATGTAGTTTGGAGAGTGGTCCCATGGATATGGTGATAAGAAACAAAATATGGAGTTCCAAGTTGGGGATCTAATGATAATTCAGGGAAGAAAACTCAATGACCCACATGCGAAAAATGTGGTAAATTTAATCATGGGAACTACCTCAAAGGGAAGGGGAATTTCATTAGGTGTGGGAGAGAAGTACACCATGATCACAAGTGTATAAAATACCTAAAAATTAAGGATAATGTAGTGGAATAAAGGATAGAACCACCCATGGTCCAATTCTACAACTGTAGGGAGCACGGGAACTATGTAACTCAGTGCACTAAACCTCTAGTTTTTAGGGTAATCAATGTAAGTAACCACCGAATACAAAGGAACATGGAAAGGGTTATGCCATCACTACAGTGGAAGTGGAGAAAGATAATGATCTCATGCAAGGTACACTTTCTATTCAATCAAGAATGTAAAAAAGTCTTATTTAATTCTGGTTCAATGCATTCTTTTATATCTTCCATGTTTTCTAGAACTATATAATTGAATCACAGAAAACTTGATGTTGATATATCTATAAAAACAAAATAATTTGTGCAATCATTTCAACCCATGTTTTTGTCACTTCTCTTATTGGTGTTTGTGGGAAGATTATTCCATATAATCTTGTAATATTTCCCTTGGTAGAATTCGATGCTATAATGTGAATGGATTTACTATTGTTATTTAGAGTACATATCAATTTCTAGAAAAAGGAAACATCTTTTCATATTCCAAACCATACCATGAGCCTCTAAAAATGTAAGGAAGATCATGAATCTCCTTTGAAAACATTTTCAACTGTGTAGGTGTTGATACCCTATGAATAAGCATACGTCACCCAAATGGTTGAGTCAAAAGAAAGTTCCAGCCTTGCAAAAATTCTCATCGTGAGGGAATATGGTGATATATTTCTTGAAGAGTTACCAGGACTTCACCCTGGGTCGTGAGGTAGAGCTCTCAATAGAACTCATATCGGGGTATAATCTTATCTAAAAGTGTCCCTTTAGGAAGGCTCCTATATAATTGTATTAGATAAATATGTAGCTGTAACAGAATTTGGAAAAAGGGTTCATATGCCCTAGTGCATCACTTTGGGGTGCACCTGTGCCCTTTGTGAAGAATAACGATAGAACAATGCAGTTTTGTATCAATTATCGGGAACTCAACAAGACCACCATAATGTAATTGTATCCTATTCCAAGTATTGACTACTTGTTTGATCAGTTAAATGGATATCAATAATTATATTGGGTGGATAATCATTTTGGATATCATCAGGTAATGGTAATGAAAGAATATATTCATAAGGATGCCTTTCATACAAGGTATGGGCACTTTGAGTTTTTGGTGATGCCCTTCAGAATTACTAATTCCCTTGTATTATTTATGGATTTGATGAATAGAGTCTTTAGACATTACCTCACAAATTTGTGGTAGTGTTTATAGATGATATTCTCATCTACTTCAAGATCAACGAGGAATATTTATAAAATCTAAGACTTGTGTGGGAGACATTGAAAAGGGATAAGTTGTATACCATGTTCAGAAAGTGTGACTTTTGTATGACACAATTCATGTTCTTGGGACATGTGATCACTATTGGGGGAATTTCTATAAACCCGTGTAAAACAAAGGCGATTAAGGAATGGACCGGACCCTATAGTGTCAAAAAAATCTGTAGTTTTCTAGGATTAGTTGGGTACTACTGATGTTTTGTGAGAAATTTCTCCTGATTTTCAATCCCTCTAACAATGTTTACATGGAAAGTGTCAATGTATGTCTAGATTGAAGAATGTGAGGGTAGCTTCAAAGAGCTAAAGACAAGGTTGATCACTACACCTGCACTCACACTACCAAAAAGTGGAAAAAGATTAGTTATATATAGTGATTCTCAAAAGAAAGGCTTGGGTTGTGTAATCACAGAAAAAGATAATGTGATAGCCTACACCTCATGATAGTTGAAGATCCATGAGCAGTACTACCTGATGTATGATCTATAGTTGGAAGCTATGTTTTTTTACATGAAAATCTAGTGGAACTTCCATTATGGTGAAAAGTGTGACATATACAACGACCATAAAAGCCTAAAGTATATATTCAAAGAAAAAGATATCAACATTCATCAAAAGTTACAGTTAGAGCTAATCGAGGACTATGATTGCTCTATTCACTATCATCTTGGAAAGGCAAACAGGGTAGAAGATGCTCTAAGAAAAAAGCCAGCTACTCTATCAATGTTTTGGATTGATAAATACCCTATCTTCATGGATATTCAACGGATGGATTTGGAAATAATAAGGGAAGGGGATAAATCATACCTTTCTTAAATGATTGAGCCAACATCTATCCGAGAGAGGATTAATGAGGCACAAAGGGATGATCTAGAGTTGCAAAAGAAGGTGAATGCAGTAAAGGATGGGAAGATGTAAGAGTTCAATATCGATGATGGTAGTGAGATACAGTTTAGAATGCAGATTTGTATGACTTCGTCACCCTATATAATGAAGGAGTTATTAGACAATGTACATTGCTCAAAATTATCTATACATTCCTATAGCACCAAGAGGTACCAATATCGCCGTGAACACATCTGGTGGGATAACATGTAAAAGGAGACCACAAAATATATATCAAGGTATTTGTTATGTTAGAATGTTAATTAATAGTGGACAATGTCTAAAGGCTTGATGCAGCCATTGCCTATATCCATGTGGAAATGGGAGAATGTCACTATGGACATTGGCACGGGTCTCCAGAAGACGTCAAAGGAAATTATTTGATATGGGTTGTGGTGGACCGACTCACCAAGACTACCCATTTTATCAATATTCGAGAAGATATCTCCCTTAAAATTGAAAAGATATATGTGAAGGAAGTGGTGAGACTGCATGGTGTTCCACTCTCTATTTCCTTTGACCGTGATCCATGGATCCCATCTAAATTTTGGAGGTGTCTTCAACATGATATGTGTACTGAATTAAATTTCAGCATGACTTATCACCCCCAAAATGATTGTCAATCTAAAAGGACTATTCAGATGCATTGAAGATATGCTAAGATAATTCTCTCTAGAATTCAAAGGTTGATGGGATTAGTATCTCCCATTGGTTGAGTTATCATACTACAATATCTTCCACTCAAATATTCAGACGGCTCCATATAATGTTTTTTATGGAAATTGATGTAAAACTCCAACCTGTTGAGATGAAGTTGGAGAAAGAAAACTACTTGGACCTGATCTTGTGCAAGAGATGACATAGAAGGTTCAAGTCATCTAAAAACACATCAAAGTTGGTCAGAGTCCGAAAAAGAGCTATGATGAAGACTATTGAACGGACATGGAGTTCAATGTTGGAGATAAATTATTCCATCTAATATCACCATGGAAAAGAGTCATGTGGTTTGGAATGAAAGGGAAGTTATGCTTAAGGTACATTGTCCCCTTTGATATCCTTGACCGCATAATATCCATGGCCAATCAGCTCAAAATTCCACCTAATATAGATCAGGATCATGATGTGTTTCATGTATCACTCGTGAGGAAGTACATACAAGATCCCTCACATATACTGAACTGAGAGGTGGTACATCTGGAAGATGATCTCTCTTATGAGGAGCAACCAACAATGATTTTGGACCAGATAGATAAGGTTTTACATAACAAGACAAATCACCTTTCTATTGTATTGTAGAGTAACCATAATTTGGAAGAAGAAACATGGGAACCAGAGTAAGTGATGAAGGAGAACTAACCTTACATGTTTGTATAAAATGAAATTTTTAGGGAGAAATATCATAATTATGGAAGAGTGTAACAAACCAATGTTTTATCAATGAAATTCCCTTATTATTGTTATTCCTTATAGTATAATAACATTAGTAAGAACAATGAAATATAATTATACTAAATGTAATGTGACCATTATACATAATTTTTCCACTTTTATGTTTTGAATTTTAAAAATCTTACATACACGTTTGCGATCAGTATGATGTTTAGAGTCTGATAAGTTAAACAAAATTTTTGGTTAATAGTAACATACCCTTATGAATATTACTGTTACCCTTATTAATATTGATATGACCTTATGAATTCAATGATCACCCATGATAGTATATATGTTGGATTTAAGTGAAAGCATGATGAATCTATGTTTTGGAATAAATAAACGCTTGTTTTAAAAACAGTATTTTTCAAATAAAGTATTATTTTAATTGATCATATTTAAAAAATTATTTCTTAAAAATGGACTTTATTTTTGGATTCTACACGTTTTAAAATAGATGGGGTGAATTTTTGGGATTTTTCTGAAATACAAGAATTTTTTATGAATAGTGAAATACCATAATTTACAAAATAATCTAAATACACTTATTAGAGAGTCATGTATGATGTTCTGCTAATGTAATCCCAATTGGTTCGGATTAACATGATAAAATTACTTTAATTAGTCATGTAAGATGCACTATTTCCTGTCTTGTGGAGAAATAATAAATTAGTTGATTTCATATTGAGAAATCTATCTCCCCTCCACTATAAATACTACCATTCACGCCTTCACTTCCTCACAACTCTCAAGCATCATTCATTGTCAAAAATATTCCCAATAATATTTTCTATACCCTCCCACAAGTCTAGGAGAATCTTTTCTCATCAAAATACCAGTAAAATGTTCCTTTAAGAGGATCTCAAAAGGATAACTCAAGAGGTAATTTCCCTCTCTCTTTTCCATTAATTTCCTTGCTACTTCAAGTTATTTTCTTATTATCTGATAACCTTTATTCACCCACATGGTATGGTAACTACAATATTATACATATAATTTAATTTTATGACACTAATGGGATATTATATCATCCATCCCCCTTCTTGGCTTCTATTTATTTTTTAATGGAAAACGTTATTTGTGTGGTGTTAATTTATCACCTTTAAGAAAGACAAGATTTAAATTTTATATTATGCCTTAAAATATGGTCATCAAACCATATTTATGGTTGGACCAGATTATGATATATTTATTATATCTTATTGAATATTTTGGAACTAACTTATGTATATATTACTAAATGATTAAAAGAAACAAGTTCGTTGTGGATGAAAAAACACTCGAATTAACCCAAACGATCATCATTAAATTCCAATATAATTATTAATCTACATGGTATATAATATAATCCATTATAAGACCATTTTAAATCCTTTAATATCATAAATAAAATGAATTATCCATTATGTATGTTTTTCTTTGTTCGACATGATCTTCCATTAAGGAATACAAGTACACTATTCAAGAAAACCCTAAAAATAGACATTTCCAAACAATGGATTTAAACCATATAGCTCCTCAAATGGCCGATAAAATAACTTAAAGAGGCCATAATGAACCATATTCATTCAAACAAGGTTATATAATATTTAATTAATGAATATAATGTGGTTATACAGGACATTAATGTGAAGAAGGTGTTCGGATACATGGTAAGGGGAAATTCTCGAACCCAACTTTCTTACTTCGAGTTCTCCATCTATAACTCCATTTTTTGGTATGGTTACTCCATAAAAATAATTTTTTCAAAATTTTCATTCTTATTCTGGGATATACATGTTTTACACTAGATATTTTTTTCAAAAAAATGTTTTCCAAAAGAACTCATTTTTCAAAAACACACTGTTAAATCTAACTCAAGGTGAATGGTTCTTATATCCAATATATTATTCCTGCTTACTTTTTGGATCAAAATCTTTATGAATATGTGATTATGATATAAAACCCAATCCATTACATGGGTCATTTATGTTCATTTTATATATATGTTCTATGTGGCATGCATGATAATGATAATGTTATTGTGCGACTGGTACACCCATAATTATTTAGTGTAAAATGAATGTTATGAGGTGACAAGTGAACGTGGAATTATACAGTGCACCAATGTATTCGAAAAATTGATTTAATTCATGAGTTAATGCGAAATTATTTGTGAAAAAGATTCTATATTTTTTTACAACTATGTGTGGTAGTTAACTACTAAGACATGATGTTTCAATTTTATGCATTTCCACATTTCAAGTCTTTTATTAATGATTCCTCTCATGCTCATGATCCTTTTCCTATGTTAGTATTATGCTCACCCATTTTTGTATTGTAATTATAAACCCTATTACTGGGATTATAGATAACCCCATATTGACGTATATCCTCAAGTGTATACTTGTACTATGGAGAGGTCAAGAGCCAATAAGAAGCTAGAGAAGAAAAAATTAAATAAATGTTTATGCTTGTTGTTTAAAATGTTATGTTTTGTCCTAGTTTTCCCAACACATTAAACCTCTGGATCCATGTGTTGTAATACCATTATGTTGTTTATATTTATAATTATGTAATAGTAATGTAAGGAAAGAATGAGTGGCTATAATTTAAATATCATCAGAGGTATTGATGTAATAATTTCGGTATAATTCAAGAGTTAGAGATAGAAAAATGTTAATATGTTCAATATTGATCATTTTTGTAATGTCATGAATACCCCTTTCGAAGAAATAAATGATAGTTTTTTAGGATAGAAATGATATTTTTGAATTTTAATTGGGTATTTAGGAAGTATTCTTAGTTTTAATATAGGTATCTCAAAGGGTTTGTATGCAATGTTATTTTATGTATATATAGATAAACATTTAGAAATATTAATAAATTTTGATACAATATATGATTTAGATATACATTTTGGTGAACAATTATTTTTATTTGGGGATAAAAATTTGATTAAGTTCTTGATGTATAAGAATCATTTAATCATGGGTTTAGTATATAGTAATAATGGCCCAGACTAAATTATTAATGTAAATTAGAACGTAAAATAATAATTTTAAACCATGTGTATAAAAAAAAATAGGATTCCAAAAAATTAATTTAATTAGTGTGTGGTTTCCTATTAATTAAATATCTATCATATTTCTATAAGCTATTAATTGATATATATCCAATTAAATAGGGATAATATCCATGAAAATGCTTGTTTCAGTGTTAAATCAATCTCCACTTTCTCACAAATAAGAGGCCCTAACTACATAGCATGTTTTCCAATATTTGGGGATATAATTTTGATGTCCATCAAGATATTTATAAAAAATCATGATGGATTTGAATATGTTGTTATATAAATAGTCATGTATATATGAAGAAGAACCCTATTTATATTTATCAATAAGGAAAAGTAAAACAATGAAGATGAGAGTGGGGAGGGGTAATGTGAAACCCTAATATTTTATTATGTTTTTTCATTAAGGAAATACTCTATCAAATATTTTACATCACCCAAAACACTAAAATAAAATGAACATTGATGTATTAAAAAATAATAATTTCATACTTTTTTATAATATATTAGTATAATAGGTGGGTATTAATTAAATTAATAACAATATGGAATCTATGTAGAAAAGAGAAGTGTAACACCCATAGCATTTAAAATATGAACATCATATTCAATGGGGTGTTTGAAATAGAACACCAAGAGTAGAATGGAATATAATATCATGAGAATTTATGGTGTATTTATTTTTAAATAAATTCAATGACTTCAAAATCAGAAATACATGAAACACTGGGTTCGATTAAAACTCTATAATCATTTAAATATTAATATTAAAATATTACTTTTATAATTTATCCAATAAAAGGTTTGAATATGTAGTAATTCAAAATTCATGAAGCATACATGTTATAAATATTTATAAAAAAAATAAAATTTAAATATATTGATTAAATATAAAACTAGAACCATTTTATTGAAAAAGAATAGTTCTCTAGAAAACTATATTTTTCAAAAAGTTTGGTTACTCGTGTATTATGGACATATTTCTTAAATAATTTTTGAAAAAATTCATGAAAATAAATTTATAAAATAAACTTTAGATTTTAAATCATCATATCAATATTATCATAAGGTAATTTATTTATATTTTTATGGGGAAATTAATTTTTGGATGAATAATAAAAAATACTGAATTTTAATAGAAAACTGCCTTCTGGCTAAATTATTTATAAAGTTAATTTATATTTTAAATTTATTTTAATGTAAAAATAGTTCAATAATATTTATATTTATCCAATTTAGGTCTTTTTAATCATTTTGAAATTTAATTTTCATATAACTATTTTTATTACACATTTGAGTTTTGCCTTTGAAAACTAGCTTTCACATCGTGAATATAAGATTAATTTAAATGTATATTTCCCACTTATTAGATTTTAATTTCGAAGAATGGATTCAAATTTTCTGATAAATTTAATTTATATTACCCAACATGGTCAACATAAAATTTTATCAAAATAAATAGTGAAAATAGTAAAAACTAATTATCATGGTTAAGTTAAAAATTGGATTATGGAGGAGTTAAATTAAAATATAATGGTCAAAATTATTTTAAACATTTATAAAATCTATTTTAGGGAAATATTATGACATTATAATCAATATTTTTTTATTATAATCCCTTTTCACCCTTATGGATTGTGAGTATGTTGTTACATCATTTTTGTAAAAACATTACAAGTGTGCCACTCACCGCACTTTTAAAAGGCCACCCCTTTCATTTATTCTTAAAACCTTATAAACCATTTTATTATAAAAATATCAAACTAAATCACTTAAAATAATAAATAACATCACCAATGAAGAATCTATTTGGTTTAAAATCCATTCTAAAAATATTTGAGCTATAATAATATAAAGGTGGTCTGAGAAGAGGTAAATTACAATCTATGAATTTTTGTTTTATTTATTCTACCACTTATTTTAAATTTTATTAATTTATGATTACATAATGAAAATGATATCTAAAATATAAATAAAGTTTATAATTTTAATATCATTAAATGTATCCATCATCGATTCCCTAAAATGGGAAATTATAATGTCACTCATGTTTATAGTGTATTATCGCCTCACAAACTGATGTGGTACATTTTCCATAAAAAACATCCCATGGAAGGTTATGATGATGAATGTAAAGTTTGAATATAATATTTATAACATAATTATAAATATTGGGGCATTATATCACATTTATCAATTTTACTTTCAATTCCGTATGGAATACGATAACGTCATAGAGGTATATAGTGGACTACAACGTCATGAATCGATGTGATTTGTTTTTCAGTAACACTTATCATGGATGGAATCAAGGATAATAATAATGAATATATGTGATATAAATTATATAATTATCATAATAATTAGACTATTTTTTTATTAAAATATAATATTTCATTTTCTTCCTTACATTTCCACCAACCAAAAGATGATAATATCATGCTTTACTTGTGCACTACCTCCCTCACAAAGAAATGTGAACCACTTTCATCATAAAGCCACATAGATGATATATATAAGTATATTGAAAGAAAAAATATCATATATATGATATAATTATCATTCACTAATGATAATATATTACGTAACTTCTTTCTATATTTATCCATGAAAAATTGAAAGGTTACTCATGCGTACGTAGGACCTACAGTCTCGATGATTGTAACCTAGTTCATTTTTCATAACCATATTTATCGGATGGGTTTTTAAATATAATTGATATTTTTTATGATTATTATTTAATTATTATTAGTGTATAACTGTTTAAATAATGAAATATTTTACCTTTTTCATCCTACCAATATATTTATTGACCCATAATCCAAATATCATCGAAACGTCAGATTTAATATTTATTGATTATTTAGTCCCATATAACATGGTAGTAAGTGAAGAAAAAGTAAAAATAAAAATAAAAATGGTAACTATGAATGTATATAATTAACATAAGTCTAATATTCTCAAATATAAAGAACTTATTTGATAATTTGGTCTCAGTAGTAGGGTTTTAGATCTCACTTTTATCTTTTTAAAACATGTGCTATATTAATGACATATTTCTTTTGTGTGGTGTATATTGTGTAATTTTTTTATACTCCAAATAATGAATTAATTTATTTTACATATGTTTAGTTATTCATTTAATTTTATTTATTTAGTGGGTTTTATAATTCAAATTTCTCCAAATTGGTAAGGATTTTTTACACAATCACATAATTATTCATTTTTTATTCTTATTTAAGTCTCCCATAATGGAATTATTTGATATTTATACTTTAAAATAAATTCATAATCTTTTACGCTAGTTGTTACTATAATATTCATGTAATATTAACATTTTGACACTATTTTTAACATAAAATTATTAATAAATATTTTAAAATAATATCCAAAAATTTTTCATTCATTGGTTGGAAATCCATTATCATCAGAACTCGTATTTTCTATTAATGTTTTCAAAAATATATGAAACACTTTAAAATTAATTTTTTAAAGAACCCATTAACCATTTTATCATTAATTTTTATTAATTTATTCATCATTTCATCCTGAAAATATTACTTTTTTGTCTTTTATAAAAAATGTCAAAGGTATCATTATTTCCTCATGTATGACTTGAATGCGATTTTACAACATCATGATCAATCAATGTTTTAAAACATGTTTTAAATGTCTTCAAATTTTATTTACAAATAAAATTATTTTCCAAATATTTTGAGAAACATGGATTTTTAAAAAGTCTTTTAAAGTGAAAATGTAATTTTCCTAAAAACTGTAACAATATTTTGATTTTCATTATACTCATAAATAGAATGAACCAATTACTAAACTAATGGTCCACTGGGGATATGTTATATTGATATCAACATTTTTAATTATTTGGATGTTCTGTGATTTGTTTGATGGATTTTATTTAATTTTATTATCATTCAAAATTTTGCATGTGATAGGTTATGATTAATTTAATGACTGGGGGAAAGTATTAAAATTTCATATAATGTTTTTCAATATGAATATTTATGTTTATTATTTTTCATTCCTATCATGTGAGTATTTAATTGTATATAGTAAGTGATAATGGAGACCTTATATAGACCCTTGATGAATCATTAGTTCTAATGAGACCAACTAGATTGGGTTTTAGCCAAGTGATTTCTATTTATTTAGATTTTGTGGCACACATCCATGAGATTATTGTATTTCTTTTCCGAGGCCATGAATTAATGTTTATATATCCATTATTTAGAGTTCCTAATTTTTATTTTTTAGTATTCTATATTACTATTTTTTATTATAAAATCCTTGATTAAGTTTCTTGATCACATGATTATTTATAAGGAATCATTTTATCATCATTAATTCATAAAATATTATACTCATATTATTGATTAAATTACATGTGTTTCTATTATTTACCTTTCCATATTGATTATGACTTATTTATTACTAGCTTGCACTGTTAGCTTACCCTTTCTGAGCATATAATCCCACATATTTAATGTGATTTATTTACATAATTTTATGAGGGTGTTTCTTATAATTTATATAAAGGGATATACTAAGGGGAATACTGTTATTTTCAATTGATTTTTTTTTTGTATTTTATGTTTCAAAATTTAATGCTAATTTACACTAGTTATCAATTTTACCACATATAGAAGAATAATTATTCCATCATAACTCAATTGGTTATATCATATTCTTGTTTAATAAAGTAGACACTAGTTTCACGATATTGGGTTTGGGGTTATATTATTTTTTATTATATAAAGTTTTGTAGATAAATTGGGAACTATATGTAAGAAAACATAGACTAGGGATCGCAAAACAGTGATCAGATTTTTTATAAGAATAGAATAACATCCAAATGTATTGGTAAGGAAGAGAATATATTAATCTTCAAAGAATATATATCCATTTTTTATATTACATATGAACATGATTCTGGAATAAATGTACCTGGGGGTAACAAATCTGATAAGGTAACATTGGGATTCACTTGATTATAACATGGAGCAGGAAAATTGGCCATACTACACTGATATTTTTACATTCCAATGCGACATTCACTGGATAATTTATATTTTCTTCTCAAATAATTATAAATGATTTCAAAATAAATTAATCCCCAATGAAACCATGTTTATGATTATGAGATTGCATATGCATATATTTTTCCGCTTATGTTATGTATTTCAATAGATTTGGATTATTCATTATGTTTCAAAATGATATAATCTAATATTATTTATTATATCATTTATATATGGTTCCTAGAAAAAGTAATTGGAACCACATAAATGAAAAAAATATATAGAGTAAGAATTATCATTACATAAATGGGATTTATTCAATCATTATAATGGAAATAATCTAGCAAGTATTCTCATCATTTGATAAAATAATAACATGTTATAAAAATAAGATAAATAATACAATATGTATTATTCTTTATAAGATAATATAGATAAGAATTGTATGAAGGGAAAATCAAAGAAAATTGATAAAGGGAATGAAGAATTTTCCCCCATGTGGTAATTGTTAAAAGAAATGCACTCGTACTAGCATAAAGGAAATGGTAGTTTACTATAAGTGTTTTTGTAAAGGTCCATATGATCAATATTTGAAGGGAATGAAATTTTTTACAAATATTATATTGTTATACATTATCGGTTAGAGGAACTATAAAATCATATTACCTGAGAATCAAATAAGTGTACCCTAAAATTAGCTAATAGAACACAGTCAAGATTATGATATTACCATAAGGGAATTGGAATGATTAATTTACCCTCATCTGGATTCATGAATAATTTCATTTAGGTATTATATACTTGTTATAATGGATAAAATAATTGTGATATTAATAATTATTGTATTATATTAATTTTTAATTTAGGATTTAAAACCATATGTATAATGATATCGATGACCGTGAAAAATGATTCATTGGAATGTTTATAATCATGCCAAAAACATTTTTGAGGGAAAGATAACCCTTAATATTTTCCTGATGAATGTTTAATGATATTGGGATAAGGAGATTGTTGATATAGATAAAGTACATTTGAAATTACTTAATACATTATAAATGAATAATGAATATTTGACAATGTGGTTTATCCTATCATTGACTGGGTATATACCATGTTTTGAATTAAAGAATATATCTAATAATCTATTATTTATTTAATTAATATGGAGGCCTTCTTGTTTTCAATTATGTTTTATGGTAATTATTTTTATTACCATGTTTCAATAGAATACAAGATTAATTTATTCACATATTTTTTATGTGTCTATAAAGAGACACTTTATAATGTTTGGTGGATTAATGGTATGATCAATTGGGTTATTTAGTGAATTTATTTCAAATTTTTTCATATCAATCTTCTGGAAAAGTCAAAGGGCTAGCCTTTCATGAAATGGTTTAAGTTGAAATTTAGATTAGTATTCATAGATTAATACATTACATCACCATATGATTTCTTGTAAATAACGGATGGCCTATACTGACCATTTAGATATTATAATAACTAGTGATTGAATGAATAACATATCATTCTATTATGGGTCTTATGATATGTTGAAAGTTAATTTTAGTGATGTAAAAATAAATTTCCTTTTGGGATATTCATTTCATAGAGTAAGATATGAAATGGAAAAATATTGAAGCACAAAAAAATAAAGAAATATTTCTTATTAAATAGAATTATTTAAATTATATTTTTATTTATTGTTATTCTGTATTTTAAGGTAATTCCCCTAATCTAGGAAAAATATATTGAACGAAAATTTCATCCAAATAGAATATTCTATGTTGAACATATGGTTATTTAAATCATAACATATTTAAGGTTTTGAGGTCATTAACATTTAATTGGTCATTCAATTTTTTTGATCAATGACCTATATCAACCTCTATTATTTTTTATTATTTTTTACCAAGTTCATATCATTACCTCCAACCTATGTTCTCATACATGGATACATTTTAATGTGATACTTCATATGACATTTTTTACATTTATTCAATATCATAAAGTGAGTTTTCTTACTAACCATTATCATGATGTAGGATTTCATTAAGGGTATTTCCAAATTTCAAATCATTGATATCGTAAAATAAGATTAATTTGTGAGGATGTAATATATTTAATGTAGTAATACATAACACCTATATATTTTCAAATATGAACATTGTATTTTATAGCATGAATGAGAGGCTATAAAATTAAACTAAAATTGTAGAATGTAATATAAAATCTTAATACATTTTGATAAATTCATTTTTCAATAAATTCAATGTCTTTGATTCGTGGAATGAACACAATACTGGGTTAGAACAAAATGTGTTTCTATATTAAAATATAATTTTTTAATCATTACAATTATAAACTAGCTACCATATTGAAGGATATAAATATTAATAATATAATAAAAATAATAATATTTTTAAGACCTGTTTAAAATAAATCAAATGGATACCTATTAATTAAAGATAGTATTATTACAATTTTGTTAAAAAGGAAATACTTTCAAAAAATACGTATTTTTCTATGATCTGATTTAGTCATGATTTTTTAAAATAATTTATAATTAATATTTATGTTATTTATAATTTTATTTGAATAAATAATTTTTTTTAATAATTATTTGAAAATTATCTTATAGTGAATTATTGAAGCTTTTTTAAAAGTTTTATTTTTTGATGAATAGTAAAAATTAATAAAATTTAATCGAAATGTACAATTTGATTAATTTTTTTATGAAGTTACATTATATTATAATCTTTTTTATAGTAATTGGTTTTCAATTATATATGCATTAAAAAAATTAATATTAATTGTTTTTTGTTTAATTTTTATATAAAAACATTAAAAACATTTGAACAATTCTCTTCAAAATCCATCTTTATCATCGCTTCTACTAGATTAATATTGAACTAATATATTCCAATTCTAGAAATTTAATTTAGAAAAATGTATTTAATATTATTATTTAGAATATTTTTTATTACCTTACATGTTCAACATAATTTTTTAACAAACTGAATAGTGAAAAGGGAAAAGATTAATTATTGCAGTTTAAGTAAAAATGTTTTACTAAGGGGTTAAACAAAAAATAAAAGGGTAAAAATTTCCAATATAAAAATATAAAAACAATTTTATTGAGATATTTAGATCATATAATGACTAATTATTATAAATAATATATTTTTGACTCTTTTTTCTTGTGAAAAGATGTTGGTGGAACTGTTAATTTTCAACACTAAATGTGTGCCACTCACCTAACATATAAAAGGCCAAACCCTATCCTCTCATCATCACGCCATCAAACCATTTTGGGTTGGAGAATAAATTCAAAAATAATTTCCAAATTCCATAAGAACGTCATATAATCCATGTTCTGGTCATAAAATCATTCTCGGATTACATTAATTATAATCCTAAAGAGGTGGTCCGAGAAAAGGTAAATACATAAAAATGCATTTTTTTTAATTATTATTCCACATCCATAAAATATTAATCATTTATTATTATATAATAATATAATTATCTACCATATAAATAAATTTTGTATTTATAATTTAATTAAATATCTCAATCTTCACTTCCCCTAAATAGTTTATGGTAACGTTGCTTGCGTGGATGACACACTACCGTCTCTCAAATCGATGTGACACGTCATCCATCAACACCACTCCAAATTTTATATGATGATGTATCTAAAGTATATACATGAAATTTAAGACATTCGTATTCAACTATATCAAGTTATCATTATATCCTTTTTAAATTCCATTATGTAGGGGAAAATATAATGCCACTCGTTTATACAGAGGACAATAACCTCAAGAAGCAATTTGAATTTTTTTCACTAATGCTTCACATGGAAGGTAATAATTATATATATAATTTATATCTATTTTAAATATGAAATAATTATTATACTAATGAAATATATATCATTCTTAAAAGATAATATATCACTTTCATTCTTATATATTCTTTCACTAAAACACAATAACATTGTTCTTGTATTTGTGGACATCCACCTTTTTGATGTGATGTGACTCTCTTTTCCCCAACACAACACATAGATGATATTTATATTTATATTTATATATTTAATATGGAATATATTATGTTATTATAATATTGTGTGGATTAAATATTACTTCTCTTCTATCCTTAATTATGATTAAAAAATTGAAACACAACACATGCGTATGTACGGCCTACAGTCTCCAGTATTGTAAATTAGTTAATTTTTCATAACAAAATATATCATTGGATTTAGATTTTTCATTTATATATTAATTTTATAATTATTTCATTATTATTATTATGTATATGTTAAAATAATGAACACATTTACTATCTTCAAAAAACAAAAGTCATTTTTTGAACATAATTCAAAAATCGTTAAAATATCTGTCATAAACATACCCGATTAAATAATCAGAAATTATATGGAAAGAAGTAAATTAAAAAGAATAATATACTTTTAAAATATTCTTAATAAATTAAATAATTAATAAAATTTATTGGTGGTTATTATAATGAATTCATGTAATGATTCAGACTCAAGGTATGAGTTTATCATTTTACTATTACCTCCATGAGACATACTGCATATTCACCAATTATTTCTTTTCTATGGTGTATATAATAACCATTTTTTGGTATGTCTCAAATTTATTTATCGTCAATTTATTTAATTATTTATTTAATTTAATTTAGTGAATGAGTCTTATGATCTGAATGTTAGAAAAGTGGTAAGGGATTATTCCACAATCTCATCATTTAATAGGAATGTTTTTTATGTATCCCGTGTGGGAATTATTTGTTATTTCATTCTTAAAATAAATTTATTTTATTCTCAGATAGTAATTTATGATTTTTTAAATCTAATAGTACCAATTTTATTATCATTGTTACTTAAAATTATTTATAATTTTTAAGAAAATACCACATTATTTCTCTTTTTGGTTGAAAATGCTTCTTTATCAAAACCCATGTTTTCTAAAATTGGTTTATAAAATGTTATTTAACATTTAAAAATAATTTTCAAATAATTTTTTCCCCATATTTAATTTATATAAAAAAAATTATGGAATCATTATTTTATTTTAAAAAATACCTCTTTAGATTTTGCTCGCAAAATTTAATGTAATCATAGTTTTAATATGTTTGAAATTAATATAATATTACACTATAATTTAAAGTAATTATTATAATGAATATTTAAATTTCATAAAATTTTAATTTCAAATTAAATGGTTTTCAAAATAATTTGTAAACTTTTTTTCTAAAAATATTTCCTATGTGAAAATGTTATTTTAATTATGAATGTTTCTAATTATCATTTATGTTTTTTATTCTCATAAATGAGATAAACCCATTATTGAACAGAAGATCATTTGAGGGTATTATTATTTAATTTACGACTTATTATTTATTTGAATTTTTTATGATTTGTTTGAATGAGGATGTATAATTTTGTTTCCATTCACAATACTATTCATGATGGTTTATAATTGTTTTGTTGAATGGGATAAGTATAATCATTTAATATATTATCATTTCAATATGAATGGTTATGATGATTATGTTTAAACCACATTAATATGAAGAATTGATTATGTTGAGTAAGTAATGGATGGATCCCATTATAGCCCCTTAATGAATCAGTAGGTGTCATGAGACAAACTACAATGTGTTTTAGATAAGGTATCACCCATTTATATAAATGTCTTCACATAAGACCTAAATGGTATTAGTTATACTAGAACAAGTCAAGGACAATATGTTTTAGATTTCCAGCAATATTCAATCCCTCATTATGAAAACAGTTATTTATAATCCATGTTATTATTCAGTTATTTAGAATATCCATGGTTCTGTTTCATGATCATGTGATTATTTATATGTAATTATTTTATCATCATTTAATCCCACCATATTATTCCCATGTTATTGATTAAATGGAACCTGTTTCCATTATTTAACATTCCATATTGATTATTCCTTATTATTCATAAAATCTAATGTATGCTTACCCTTATTGTGAATTTGAGCTCACCCCTTCTAATGTTTTAATTACTTGAGTATGTGTAGAAGTTTTTTGTGATTGATATATAAGTATACACTAAATAGAATAATAGAATTATGAAATACAATTATTTATCTAATTTATTTTTTAAAATTTAATTCCAATTTTATACATGTATCGAGTTTTATAAGAATGATAAATTATTCAGTCCTTCTTAATATTATTCCTTATATATTATTCTAATGAAATAAATTAAAAACTAACCCTGGGATACTGAATATAGGGTTTCTACAATAATCAATGACATTTATCAAGGGGCCTTATCTTTATATGTTTCGTATTTTTTAGCATGGAAGGTACAAAACATCACATTTATAATACCTTTTCAAATCCCAAGTATGATTCATTAAGTAAAGAGGAAGAGAAATCACACATGGGAAAAGTTCAAGCCCAAGGAAATCACTATGAGAACTATATTAGTTGAATAACAAATCACAATGACCTCCATTTTTTATCTTACATTTATATCGTAAAAAAACATCATAGAGGTTTTTCAATGTAGATTCTCAGATGTTGTTAACATATAGTCATTAATGTATTATATATTCCAATTATTTTTCATTTTTATTGAATTTAAATTAGAAATAAAATAAAAAGGTTTTATTTAATAATAATAATATTACTAACTCCTTTGGAAAAGGTTATAAATTCATATAAATATGAGTAAAATAAATTAATACTTTTAGACCATTATTTTTTGATGAATTGTATTTTACTATATACTCTGAATTTATATCTTAATAAAAACATATAACACGTTGGAATGATGAATTTAAAAAATTGTGTTGATAATATATATATATAAAAATATATTTAAAGATACATAATTAGAGAAGAATATTAGAAAACCTACATTAATATTAATATCCATTTTTCATAAAATTTCTATTCCACGTCATGAAATATTACTATATATAAAATTTTATAACATTAGAAAATACAATCATGTAAAATGAATTTAAAATTTGGTATCAGTATTCCCAAATTAGGTAATTATTTATATTTAATTTTTTCTTATAAAAATATGTCACCAAGGTAAAAATTAATCAATACAATAAAGGTTTCATTAATATTGATATTTTCATTCTACTTGTAAAAGTCTAAAAATAAAATAAAATTCTCATCTCTAAATTTGTGGATAAGGGATGTGTTCAAATTAATTTCTGTATTCCAATCCAATTAAAAAATGATTCACTTTCATTTCATTGGACATCTCTTTTAAATTATAAAATTAATATTATAAATAAATTCCATCCCTATAATTATAAAAGGACACATTTACCAACCCAATTTAATAGAAAACTAAATCCATATATACTTTCTAGAATATAGTAAGAAACATCAAAAATAAAATTTCCCATAGCATGTAATTTTTGTCTCACCAATAGTCCAATATAAGAATTCTTAAAGTGTGGTCTTAAAGAGGATATCAAATTACAATTCTTGTGTCTTAACTATAGTTTTTTTTTATTTATTTCCTCTTCCACATACTCTAAATATACTACTATATTTATAATAAGTATAAATAAATTTCAAAATCGAACAAAAATGTTCTTATGTTGATGGAATAAATATTATATACCATCTTTTTATTCATTAAAACATAAATTTACGCTTGTGTAATAGTGGGATTATAGTCACCAAGAATGGTGTTCTCCATTTTTCATCGACAGAATAAATTGATTGTTTTAAAAATAAATTAAATTATAATTTCAAATAATTATAAAATGATAATAATTTTGGAAATTATTACATTTCACTATATTAATAATTTTAAAAATGTTGTATCATTTAAAATTTAGCTTCATAAAATGATCCCAATCATACAATTTCTAAAATTAGAATAAATTTTTACAACCTTATCAAATGTACATAATTTTTCTATTTTAATGATAAAATGATTATGTGTTTAAAATTATATATATTTCAAAAATATCTAAAAACATATTTTAGCAAAAATGAATGTTCAAAAGTAGTTTGAAAGGATTTTTATGAATAGTCCAATGTCCCTGATTAGAAAAAAAAATATAGAACATTTTAAATTAATTTGACATAAACTTGAAATAAAAAATGTACTATATGTGAAAATATTTATAAAAAATATGTGTAATAATATTAATTTCATTATTCAAAAAGTGTTATGCATGGACCTAGGGATTTAAGACTTATGTTTTAGGTTATTTGTCTCAATTTAAGTTCTATGAGATATGTTTCTAATTATTCACTAATTAAAATTAATATCATTTAAATAATTAATTTTTGATTTCTTATATCTTCATTAAATTTTTACTCTTGGGAGTTTCACTTTCGTTTATAGACTTACAATTACATTTCCTACAATTCTTACATTACCCCTTATTGAAAAAATTATTTTTTACTTAATTTACATTCCTTGACATAAGAAATCTAATATTTATCATTATAAATATATGTTTAGTTTCATCCAACATATGATTATATTGTATTTAATCACCTATTTATATTATTTTCATTAAAAATATTACTAAAATCTCACCTCTAAATGGTTCAAAATTAATCTGAATAGTTTCTTGTATGTGGACCTGATTGTATCAATTCGATATTATTGAGTTTCATTTTCCTACATGTCTATATTCTTTGTGATGTAACAGAATTTCTTTTTTTTACACATTCATGACATTAAAAGGAGAGTTTAATTTAATATTGATTTTCTTTATCAATGTTTAGAAATAATATTTTAAACATTTTCCACATGGTCAATTTTTAAATTAATTTACCAATCATTGATGACAATATCTTCAAAAAAATTATATAATCAGTTGCTTATCCTAGTTTATAAAAATCATATTATTAATTAATCATATATTTTTTCCCATGTTGATTAATCTAATTACAATTTTCCTAAGAATATTCTATTTTAAAAATAATTTTTATTGGTCAATAAGAATATATAAATGGATTCCATTCCCCGTATAAATATTTGTATCTTACAATTTTTATTTCCTATTATTATGTTCTTTTTTGTGGGATTTAATATATAGAGTCCATTTAAAATTAATGTTTTAAATGTCCTCTTTTCATCTATTGAAAATTATTTCTAAATTTAATTATAAGTTTTTTATAACCATGTAACATAATTTTTATTATAATAATTTTTGTAAAATAAATTCCATTTTACTTATACACTCTAAGGAATATTTCTCCATTATAGATATTTTTCCGATATTTCCTTTTAAAATATGTTGTGAATTTATATTCAACCCCTCACCATGTTCATAATTTTTTGGTTTTAATCACTATTAATCTCCATCTTAACATTAAATATCTCCTTTATGTCCATATATTTTAATATCATGGATATATTCTATATAGTGTAAACTATATTTTTATAGTTATTTATTTTATTAACATAATATTATACCCAATTCAAAATTCAACGTAGGTTTGGATAATTCTATTTTTTCTCGTTATTCTATTTATTATGTGGATGAATATTTAAAATTTGTATGCTTATTATTTCAATATCGATGCTTATTTTTTACTAAGGCATGTTGGTTTTATTATTTATTATATCATCATTATATTCTTTGATGAATGAATTGGAATTAACAACTGACAGGTGGGGATTAGAATTATATGAACCATTTGATACATATGTAGGTCTCCTAATATAGTCAATCTTGAAAAATCTGGGTAAACCTTACCTCTTTATAAAGTATGATTGAAATGCCATGTAATTTCCATATCAATTTTCCTTTTAATTATATGGAATTATTTCGAGACCACAAAATATGAATGTGCATGATTCCGAGGCATATGGTTCCCGAAATGGTCTCTCAATGTTTTGTTATGCTTTAATTAGCACGTGTAAGTAGGTTTCCAGAAAAAAGTGGAGTAACTCTTAAACTGTTGCCCGTATCTGAAATCTAATGGAACTGTTGCGTTCTGGAAGGCAGTTTTACCATAGCTGCGATTTAAGTTTAGTCATCCTAGGCCTCCAATGAGAAAACCAAAAAATAACATAACCATAAATATAATAATTAAATAAAGTTATTTTATCATTCAAATGCTTATAACTATCTAAAGGTGACTCAAATTAAAAATCATAGACCACCACTAAACTTGTGAGTGTATGATTTATTTAGGAATATACAAACATTGTCTAGTACAGGGCAACTATGGATGTTAGTTTTTGGTTGTAAATAAAATAATTAACTTATAATTATTTTATTGTTATAATCCATAACATAAAAATGGTAACTTACATTAAAAATCCAATAGTACAGTTAAGTTAGTTGGGATGTGATTCCCTAAGGCAGAACTAACCTCGGCTGGCACGGGTCAAGGGTGTATGTAAAAAATTTATTGATCTTTTATTTAAATAAGTTCAGTAAATTCACGGTCGGCATTTCCAATCTTTTAAAACAGTTCTTAGATTAAAAATACAAGGGCACCGTTGAATCAGCAGCGCTGGGATTCCCTTAATAGAGGTTTCACCTCGACTGTAGTAGATCTGGATAAAAAGTATAATTTTGATCTTTTTAGAAGATTAATAAAATAACTTTGTTATTTTATTTCATTCATTGTTTTCTATCAACGGACAAACAGCGGTGGCGGGACCAACGACGTGTCAAGCCATTAAATGAATTGACTCTTTAAATCCTTTGTAATAGCACCATTGGATGTAGGAAGGTTCTTATTAAATGAACCCCCATTAATTCCACGAGCCTTACTCATCCTAACCCTCTCTTATTTATATTGATATGGGAGGAGGAAATGGAATGACATCACAATGCGACGATGCATTGGAAATGTGATGCAACACCCAACACTTGGAGGATGGAGCCAGGTCCATCGGGTGATGATGAGCAACACCGAATCATGAACCTAGGTACGACATTTGAGTGGAAATGTTGGGGCCATGTTGTGGGGACAAAGAATGTCATCTCATCCTCAATCATGGGTGTTCTCCAATTATTTTGAGGTAGGGATTTATTTTATTATAATTTCAAGTGATTTTTGAATCCTTTTCCCCTCCCTTATGTTTTCAAGCTAACATGGACGGCGTGGGCCAAAGGAAAATGGCTCAGACCCTCCACTACCTTGTTTTCCATTGATCTCTCTCTCTCTCTCTCTCTCCATGAACGACCACTGGTATAGTGGCACTGTTCTTCTACGATGGAGGCAGTGTGCCGTCGCACGCCACTGGAGGAGATCGCGGCACTACGTTGTGCCGGTTAGCAGAGCGAGTAGCACTGGCCTACCGCAGAGGTGGTGTGGTACACCGTCATGCATCACTGGTGAGAAAGGGCCACGATTGAAGCTGCAGTAGTGGAAGAAGGTGGATATACCGAGTTGGCTTGGGGAGACGGAGTTGAAGCGGTACACCATCGCACGCCGCTGGTGGAGGCTATGGCTCGAATCTACAACAGGTGAAGATTGGAGCGGCCCCATGCCGCACCGGGTTGTCCGACCCCGGTTGGAAAAAACGGTTGATCGTCATGCGGTGGGGAAGCGCCCCACCTACTGGCCGAAAGGGCCCCACACCCACGGGGCCAATAGGGAAGACAGGTCTTCCATCTCGCAGACCGGGCCAGACACGTGCTGGACGAGCATGGCGGACCCGCCCAACAGACCAGACCCACCCAGCGGAATAGACCCCCCAAGTAGGGAAGGCCTGACCCACGGCCCTAGCGGGATGGACTCGTCAGTAAACCACGTTGAACTCACGACCTAGTGGGGCAATGCGTGTGGGTTGAGCCCCACTTAGTAGGCCCGGAAAACCGTGGCCCGGGATCATGAACTGAACTAGGCCCACCCCAATGGGCTGAACCCAGTGAACTGGGCCGACCCTTAGTAGGCTAGACCTGAGAATGATTAGGTAGACCTCAAGACTTGCTGCGTCCGGCCAGTCTAACCGAGTCGGACCAGGCCTAGACCCCACCCGGCGCCGAATAAATAAACACTTGTAACTAAGAAACCGGGTGTTTGATTGGCACACCATCAATGGCGTTGGGACCCATTTTGAGAATTGGTCCCTTTGGAATATTCTGGTGGGCCCGAACGAGGCAGGCTAGACCGAGGTGCGATCACCCCCATACCATGGAACGTGGTGTAACTAAGAGACCAGGTGTCTGATTGACGCATCGTCTCTGGCGTATAGACCCTAGTGACAAGGAATTCCTTTTAATAAACTCAATGAGAGTTTTATAGAGTTTTGGAATATGGAATGGTTAGATCGGCTCTGAATCGAATTGATCCCTCTTCACTGAAATGCCAATAACTTAGAGACTGGTCATCTGATTGACACACAATCTGTTGTGTTGGAACCCTTATGATGTGACAGGTCATTGGGTTAGTAGTTCGTGGGAATTTTTGTGGGTTGAAATAAGATCGAAGGTTTAAGGAGTGTTTTCTCCCAGAATCCAGCGTGCTATGGGAGGGAATCCAGTTGCTGGCAGTGAGGTGGAGGTTGGAGACAAATCATACGTAAGTTAGTACCAGGCGATCTTATGTGGGTCAACACCGATCCTATGTGGTTCAGCGCTCATCAATCCTCTGTGGGTCAGTGCAAAATGATCTTTTGTGGGTCAGATCTTGTGTGGGTCAACACCCTGCGATCTTGTGTGGTCCAGCGCATACCGATCCTCTGTGGGTCCGATCCTGTGTGGGTTATTGCAGGGGTTAGTACCTATCGACTTCGGGCAGGTCGGATTCTATGTGGATCATTGAGAGGGTTAGTACCTATCGATCTTATGTGGTTTAGACTTTGTATAATCAGCATTAGTTCCTCTTGACATAATAAGATGATATAGTTTCACGACTAATTATCTGTACTTCTATACTTCAATAATACCTGGTGTGATCTAGGTCTTTTATCTTCATGGTGTTACATATGTGGTACCTTCTCCTTCATGGTGTAATCTTCGTGGGGTTACTTATGTGTACCTTCAACTATGTGGTGTAATGTTTTTGGTGTTACCTATGTGGTACCTTTTCCTTCATAGTGTTATCTTCGTGGTGTTACATGTTTGGTACTTATACATTCGTGGTGTAATTTTCCTGGTGTTACCTCTCTGGTACTTTTACCTTTTTGGTGGTACCTTAGTGGTGTTAACTTTATGGTATATATACCATTGTGGTGTTAAAATTGTGGTATTCGCCCCTCAAGTATGAGACGAGTGTATCTTGATAACATAGGTATATGTATATGCATATACCAAAATAGTGTTCTTGACTGCTTCATGCATCGTGATTGAGGAATTTATTTGTGGTCCTTCCTATGTGGATTTCTGGGAGACCTTTAGGGGTGTTGGGGTCTCTAATTAGAATTTTTATACTCATCCCTATATGGGATTCACCCACACCTTGTAGTGTCTTGTGCTGACAACGAACAGTGTTGATCGAGTCTGAGGGTGTCAAGACTGGGCGGTGCTTAGAGGTGGACCATTTGGTGTGATGTGATTCTAGAACATCTAATCGAGATCTATACCTACCCTTTAGGTAGGATCCTCAGTGGATATTCTAGGTTTTTTTCCCTTTTCAGTTGTACTTTTAATTTCAAGTTGGTCTTGTATTATGACCCCTTTAATTTAAGAACAATATTTACTAAAGTAGTTTACTTTCTGTTTTCTTCTTATCATGTTCCTAGACTGTGTGTTTGTACAGGTTTGAAGGAAATGCCTTCCCGTTATAGGGATACTTTTTTCTGGTGATAGTCGCCAGCCCTTGAACTAAGAAAGGAGGGCATGTGGTAGTCACGACATGGCCCCTGGGGGACGTAATGTGTCAAAGTGGTATTAGAGGATTCAGTTCAACTGAAGAACTAGGACTCTGATCTTTTCATGGGAGCAATAGTGTTAAGTGTTTTTAGTGTGGTTTTAGTTCAGGGCATCTATTGTTGTTGCGGCGGCCGACATATCCATACACCAGGAACCTAAATTCTGATTTTCAACCCGGTGTACGAAAATACAGATTGCGTGTGTTTTTGAAATGTTTTTCCTTGGTTTATTTGGAGTTATCTCACTAGGTATAACTTAATAACCTTGGAAAAACTATTTCTTTTCTAGATTTCACCGTGTAGACAACCATATAGGATTGTCGAGAGAATAAATGATGATGGCCTACCGAGATTTGAGGTTTTGGTGTAGGGCCCTCTTACCATGGTAGAACCATCGGGACTTATACCAGCCGCACCACTATCCTTTGGGTTGTAGTTACCACCAGCCGCATTGGAAAAAATTTCACGCAAAACTTAGCATGTGTCATGAGTTCCAGCTAGAGAGGCCTCTGAGTTTTTGAGTCGAAATGGACTCTCAGGCAGCTGAGGACTGGCGGGAGGCTGTGGCTAGAGTTTTTCACATAGTTGAGACACTAGTAGAGAAGATGGTGATCTTAGAAGCTAGTATCTTTTTGTGTGTGACCATGATGATGGTCCGCATGGTGGAGGACTAGTCTGAGGAGTTAGATGAGTTTGAATCTAGCTAGGGCACAATTCGATCAGATGGCGGTCCTGGTAGAGAGACTTTTACGTGTCTCAGCAGGATGATGAAATGGATTATATTACCCTATTCTTTTAAATAGTTGAATTCTCTGTGGAAAATTATGAGAACCTTCCTCAGATAAGGGGGTCTTTTACATAAAAATATCAAAGGGGTTAGTGTTCCCTAGAGCTTCTACATCTCCGACAGGACTACATGTCGGTAACTGAGTATTCATCGAGACATAAAAACCATTCAAGGTACATGATGAATATAGTGTGACCAGTGCTTTATGGATCAGACATCCAAGCAATATGTGTTTTGGGAAATATGATATAGCATTGTTCCTCTGTCCATTCTTACTAGTGTTTTGGTGTTAGAGAGAACCATTGTGGTTGAGAGTTCTTTGGCTGGGAAAATACAACCCGATAATGGTAGTAGTGGGAAAGAAGGAAAATGACGCCAGTCTCAGAGACTTGGGTGTGTAAATTTTTTTTGGAAGATTAAGTGATAGGGAAAGATAAATATACAAGGAAGAAGATTTGTAAGTGGATCTTGGACAGCAGTATGTGTTGGTATACATTTTGACATGTTATAACCACCACCCCAATGTGGTCCCTACTAGGCTCAGGGAGTTGGAGTAGAGGGGAAGGAAGTAGCTGCATCAAGTCAAGGAGTGTGACCCAAGGGCTCTAGTAATTATTCAAGCTACGTATTGTGTATAATACTAGATGATGTATTAATAGACATAGGTACAAATCCTTCTTTCTATCCATGAATATTTTTCAAGACATCGAGTTTCTGGTTAAACTGAATACATGACCCTTATGTCTGGAGATACCAATGGGAGGAGAATCAATAATCACACTCATTCTAACAGTGTGATTTGACCCTAGAGGCAAGAGTTTCGGTTGCATCCTCTTCAAGGCAGCGTCGAGACCATACAACGTTAGTTTGGGTATGGACTGGGCATCTACAATTTATACAATAGATCGACTATGTTAGAAAAAAAGTTTTAGTTTATCTATAACGTTGGAATGGTTTTTTCCTTAGTTGATGAAAAAAAGGAAACCTAGAATGCACTAGATAGAATCATGCATTGGAGGGTGTTGCCGACCATGCATGAGTCGGCCAGCCTTACCCGCTTGGCAGTAGGAGTTTTTAGTTTTTAGTTCCCAACAGGAGTGGAAGAGTGTGAGGAAATCTTTTCAAAAGATGTTTCCAGGATTACCTCCCCGTAGTGGGAGAGGGAATTATGCTTTGGATGTGTACTACATGAAATTTGTACCAGACTTCTCCAGGGTAGCGACACCCTTCTCGTGTTTGATGAAGATGGGGGAGCCCATTCATGTGGAAGAAGAAGTGTCAGCAGAGCTTTCAAGAGCTGAGATAGAGACTGAAGAGTGCCCCCATCTTGAGGCTACCAAAATATGGTGTGGGGTATGTAGAATATTGTGATGCATCAGGGACTAGAATAGGTTGCTTCTTGATGTAGGTGTGGGCAGTGATTTCCTACGGCTCACAGAAGTTGAGGAAGCATGACCAGAACTATGGTACCCATGACCTGGAGCTAGTACCAATTGTCTTAGCGCTAAAGATTTGGATACACAAATTGATGGGTGAATTATTTACAGTTTACTCTGATCACAATAGTATTAGGTATATCTTCCCATAGAAGTACCTGATCCTAAGACAATAATGATGGATATAGTTCCTCCAAGACTATGATATTGAGATAGTCTATACTTATGGGTAGGGGAACATCATTGCATACACACTTATCAGGAGGTCTGGTCTACAGCTGCTGAGTGATGTGTCAAAGAAACTAGTCGTGCTGCGAAAATCCCTCATGGATAAAGATGGAGAAACATACCTTCAGTATATAACTGTCACTCCCCCAATTCTTCAGCGAGTTCAAGAGGCACAGATTGGGGACATTAACTGTGAGGTCCGACATGCACAGATTTCCTCAGGGCGGTCTCCTGTAGGATTTTCTGACGGTGGGGAGAACATCATCCTCTTCAGAGGACCAACCGTGGTACTAGTGATGCTACGGGAGAGGAGTTGAGGGAGATCAATACATCCCCTTTTGTGGTGCATCATGAAGTAGTGAAGGGTACCAGGACTTCCGGCATCAGTACTACTATCCAAAGAAGAAAAAATCACTGGAAGAAGTCTTATGCTGACAAGAGATAGATAAACATAGAGTTCAAGGAGGGATACCATGCTTCTTATGGGTATCACCCCGACGAGGATTTTGGAGGTTTGATTGTGGCGGAAAACTATCATTGAGGTACATCGGACCTTTTTAGATTCTCAGCAGAGCGGTTTAGGTGGTGTACCATCTATCTTTTCCCCCATAGATGCACTGAGTGCATAATGTTTTTTCATGAGTCGTTTCTTAGGAAATGCGTGCATGATCCATCGCACGTTATCGTCTAGGGAGAGTTGGACTTTGATGATGGGGTGAGATTTATAGAGTTTCTGGTGGAGATAGAGGACCAACGAGACCATGTCTTTCATGGATGGTCGATCCCTCTAATGCGAGTTTGGTGGTATCATGAGAACCTCCCAGAGAGCACAGTGGAGAGGGAGACTCTGATTCGTTCTCATCACACTCTTTTGTTTGATTTTCCTTTTTTGGATTTCGGGGACGTAGAGTCATAAGGTGAGGATAATGTAATGTCCTGGATTTTATGTATAATTTTTTTTAAATTACATGGAATTCTTTCTAGAACAATAAATCTGATGGAACATGATTCTGAGCCCCGGAGTGCCCCGAATGATCTATCGATGTTTTTTAAGCCTTAATTAGCGTGGGTAAGATGTTTTCTTTAAAAATAGTGGAATAACTCATAAAAGGTTTCCCGAATCAGAAATAGGATGACACTGTTTCATTAATGATTTCAGGTTTACCCTAGGCGTGACTTAAGTTTAGTCGCCACATGCATCCTATGAGAAAACCAGAAAATGGCATAATTGTAAATAAAGTAATTAAGTAATGTTATTTTATCTTTCAAATGCTTATAAATCACGAACAATGAATCAAATTAAAAATCTAAGACCACATTGAGCTCATGAGGATATGCTTTATTTAGACAGATACTAACATTGGCGGGCATGGGACAACTATGGATGTTTGTTTTTGGCCGTAAATAAAATTTTTAAGTTACAAATAATTTATCGTTTAAATCCACAGCTTCTAAATGATATCTCAGATTAAAAATCCAAGAGTACTGTTGAGTTTGTTGGGCCATGTTTCCCTTATGCAGTGCATAACCTTGAGTGGCGTGGGTTGTCTGTGAATGTTAATAATTTATTTAACTTTTAATATGTTACGTTCAATAAACGTGTCGGTAGATTTTTTTAATTTTTGAACCAGTGCTCAGATTAAAAATCCGATGGCGCCGTTGAATCAACAGTGCCAGTGTTCGCATAAGGGAGGATTCACTTAAACAGCAATAGGTCCAGAGAAAAGGTTAAATTTTTGAATTTTTAAAATAATAATAAAATAAAATTTTTATTTTATAACATTCATATTTTTCATCCAACAGACAAGTAGCAGTGGGCGGACCAACAACGCGTTAAGCCATTAAATGGATTGACTCCTCATATCCTTTGTAACAACACTTTTGGAATTAGGAAGGTTCCTATTAAATGTACCCCAATTAATTCCAGTGGTGATACTCGTCCTCCGCCTATCATATTAACATTAAGCTTGGGGGAAGTAATTGGAATAGCTTCACCAAGTGACGAAGCTCTGGTAATGTTCCATGACGCCCAACACTTGAAGGATGGATTCGGTTCCAGCAGGCGGTGACGAGTGACACCGAATAACAAAACAAAGGATGATGTTTGAGCGACAACATTGCCAGCATGTTTGTAACACCCCGAGCTTCCACAGTACGCTTCTCCTTGAATAATACAGTATTGTGTGTTGTACGCAACTTCGAGTTCTAACACACACCATGACCAATCAAAGTAGCCGTTATGAATAGTAATACCTAATTTTTAAAATTTTAGAAATTTTATCTCTCAAAATTGACTTCATTTTTGGATTCGGAGTATCGAATTTAGCCTAAGGTGAAATTTTGGTACTTTGTGGATAACTTTAATATTTTGATGAATAGTGAAAATTACTAAATTTTAATTAAAAACAAGTTTTCTAATCAAAATAATTATTGGTGATAAATTATGAATTTGAGTGGTTTTAAAGTATATTTATAATATATTTTTACCATTTAATACAATTTTGGTCATTGGACATAATTTCACAATTAAACCGGACATAAAAAAGTATCAATGTTTTGATAGTTATTATATCTTAAAAACACGCTTTTTGTTTTGACAGCAGGAATTAATTTTAAATTAATTTCTGCCACTTCTATGTTTTGAATTTGGTAAAATGGATTCCATATTTGGATTCAGGATGTCCAAATTGTGTAAATAGGTAACTTTTATTTTTAGGCATTTTGAATAATTATTTCGGTAAATATTTTATTTACCATGGTTAAAGGGTAAATCAGGTAAATAAGGGTTAACAAATAATATTATAATAATACTAAATTACCCTAAAACGTGTCCTAACTTTATTGGTGGATACATGTCCAAGCATGGGTATCTTTGGGTCGAGTTTGGGACCCCATGGAGCCACTTGTAGGTGATAGGGACACCTTATTTTAATTAAGTTAAAATAAATACAAAAATGACATAAGCACATATCTTTTAGAAAAACTATTTTTACATAGGGTTTTATATGTTTGATTTTCGACTATAAATATTAATTAGAAAGCTAAAAAGATTTACTACATAATTATTTTTTATTTATAATTTTTTGACATTATATAAGTTAATTTATTTATGACACAATGATGATGCAGTAATTACTATAATAGTGAAACATTAAAATAATTGATATTATAAATACCAAAATAAATATAATTTGAGACTTTTAATGAATTACAATAATTTTATAGTATAATATGACATATTAGGATTTATTTCATTAACCTTTTCTAAATAATAATTTTGTTATGATTTTTACAAAAGTCAATTATTGAATAGTGTCAAAATTGACATAAAAGAGTTTTTAAAACAAATATTATATTATTAATTGATATTAAATTACTAAAAATCTAAGGTTCGTCCAAGAGACTTATATCATGATAGTGGTATCATTAATGGACCACTTGGGGGTCTCTTGTATGTATATAGTATGTTTATTAACTATATAATATAAAAATACAAAGTTACATAGTAAGTGTCAAACCAAATAACTAAGAGTTAAAACTAAAAGATAAGGTTAATATAATGACCCAAACCTGTCTAAATTCTATTGGTTGAGTGGTTTTCGACTCATCCCCACCTTAACCTTTAAATAATCCACTTTGGAGCCATTATAAACCAAATATTATTTTATTATAAAATAATATTTCTAGCTTTCCCAAAGGTGCCACTCACCCCTCTTATAAACAGGCACTCCCCCTTATCATTAATTCACACAGTCAAAACCTTTTGGTTCGGCCAACCCCTAACAAAATACTCTCTCAACTTCCATCAGTTCATCCTAGAGGACTAAATTTAGTCAGAAATCCATTTTAATGAGCCCTTTTGATCAAATCAAAAGGAAGAACCCGAAGAAGAGGTAATGATTTCACCACCCTTTTTCAAGTTCCTTTCTTCTTCCACTTATTCTTTATTTGTTATTACCATTCTAAAATAATGAATCCAGTATCTACTATATACATTAATATTATTATAAATATTTTACAACCATATTCAGTATTCTATCCATCCTTTGAATGACATGTCACCATACGTGCGTACGTACGGCTTACCGTCTCCACAACGTGGTGTAATTGTCATTCAATATATTATTATTTGTATGGGTATAATAATGATTTGTAATTCATGTAAATAATAAATATAACATGATAAGGATTCTGTATATATGATATACCATCCAATTATATATTATTTTAATATCAAAATAATGAAATTTTTTCTCGTGCGTACGTACGGATTACCGTCTCCACGACGCAATCAGATTCATTTCCTAGTTCACCATTCATCGACGATTATAAATATATATATATTACTAATAAGTATTTAATATATGGCATAATAATTATAATGTAGATATATATATATATATATATGATGATTTATGTACTTACATATATCTTATTAACTTACTTCCGTTCAATACTATATGAAAACAGAAACATTGTTTATGCATACGTACGGACTACCGTCTCCATAAACGGTGTTTTCCATTTCATATATATGTCTATTATACATATTTATATTCTAAATATATATGATATATTTATCATTTTTTATATTCTGGAAGTATTTAAATCATTATCTAAGTGATACAACCAAGAGTGACAAGTTAAAACACGTACAATAAAGAAACTGATTATTACCCGAAATGTTAACTTAACAAGGAAATTATTATGAAATGGGTAATATAAAGTCATAAATGAATCATTCATGATATCATAAATATTAATATGGTTCTGGTATAATTTAATAACATACTACTATCTTCGTACAGGAGGTTAAACGTACCTTCGACTAAAGGAAAGTGCAAGGTAAGGGGTTTTCATCTCACTCCTTATTCCCGTGAGATTCATGCCATATTGCCACTATTACCTTTTGTGTGGTGTATGTACTGCCCATAATTGTATTCTTTGTGTAATACACTTTAATTTATGTGTATTTACATATTCATTTTATGATACCACTTTCATGGGTTTTATGTTTCGTAAGTTACCAAATTGGTAAGGGTTAATTCCTCAATCTCATCATTATCCGAGATTGTTTATGTGTAAGTATTTACTGGGACATTTTTATCATCCATGTACATTTTTCATAAAAATGATTTCAAAATGAAGATTTTAAGGATTTTTAAAGTTACTCTTTATCAAGATCAAAATTTCAAATGTTTTAATGATTTATCTTTCTAACTCATTTCAATTAATGTCCATGTTTTCAAAATGATTTTAAGGATTTATTTGTATGGACATGAATGTTTTGAAATGATAATTCTTTTCAAAATTTTCAAACTGGTATGGGAAACATTGATTCAAAAATTTCTTTTAAAATTACATCCTTTATAAATGTGTGACTTTTAAATGATTTTACAAAAAGAATATTTCTCTCAAAAATCTTTACTCATCATTTGATGGATTTTAAGCTCATTTGAAGTTGATTTATTATACAAAACATCTATTGAATGTTTTGTGATATGTTTGACTGTGGATGTGTTATTTTTATACCATTCATGGTTTATGGAGAAAGTATTGACATTTCATATGCTAGTTTTAATACGAATGTTTATGTTATGTTTAAACCTTTTCATATGGGAATGAATTGGACTTAATATGTGACGGGTGGAGCCCGCTATAGCTCCTCGATGCATCGGTAGGTCTCATGAGACAAACTAGTGTCTTGGCACAAGGCCTTGAGAAAATCTTATTTGTAGTCTTGGCACGAGGCCTTGGCTATGTGGTTATGATATTCTGGCATTATGCATTCCATCATTATGAAAGTTGTTATTGATATTGCATGTGATTATTCGAATAGTAGAATTTCTATGTGAATAAGTAAATGGAATTATTTCATTTTATCATTGCCATATTATGCTGATGTTAAAGTTTAAAAGGGTTTTGTTTTAGTTATACATTACCTTAAATTTTTATGCTTATTTTTGAAAGTTTATGCTGTATTGATTACCCTTACTGAGCATTTGAGCTCACCCCTTTCTATGTTTTATTTTTCCCAGGATTCCAAGAAGTGTAATGTGATTGATATACAGGGTTAAGCCAAGGGAATAATGGTGTTCATAAAGATTATTTATGTTGTTTTCTACGTATTAAAGTGAAAATGTAATATTCATGTATGTGATCTATTTTTCCAAGACTACTAAACTGATCGGTCCTTCAGGACTTGATTCCTTGTAATCATGCCAATGTATTAAAATAATGCACCGAATCTGGGTAACTGGGGTCGGGGCGTTGCATTATTCCATGAACGATGAACACCAACTCTTCCTCAAACATGGGTTTCATCCAACGATCATGTGTTAGAGATTTATTTTGTTATAATTTCAAGTAATTGGTGAATCCTTTTTCCCTCCCTCGTGTTATCAAACTAACGCAGAGGTCGTGCACCAAACGAAGATACCCAGACCCTCTGCTACCTTGTTTCCCTTTCTGTCTCTCTCTCTCTCTCTCGGTGAAAGTCTGTCAGCACAGTGGCACCGACTAGCCATGATGGAGGATATATTCCATAACTCACTATAGGAGGAGGCCGTGACACTATGTTGCGGGGGTAGTAGAGCAGACGACAACGGTTGGTCGTGGAGGTGGTGTGGCGCACTGTCACGCGCCGACGGTGGGAAAGGGTCGCGGATGAAGCTGCCACAGTTGAAGAAGGCTTCCAGCCCATGACGGACTTGGGAGGCAGAGGTAATGCGGCATGTCGTCACACGCCCTTGGAGGATGTTGTGGCATGAAGCCACGACAGGTGGATAACGGCATGGCGTAGGCCTGCGCTGGGTCAGCTGACCCCCGGTCGGCCCAAATGACTAACCATTACGCGGTATGGAAGCACCCCACCGGCTGAACAAAATGGCCACACCCACTCGGCCAGCTAGGATGATCGGTCCTCCATCAAGCGGACCAGACCAACCAGCGAACCGGGCCGAACCCGTCGCCCAGGGGGCCAACACTTTTGGGTCGAGCCCCACCCGACAGGTCGGGCCAAATGCGTCCCAGACCCAAGAACCGATCCACGCCGACCCCATTATGTTGTTCCAAGTGAACTAGGATGACCCTTATATGGCCAGTCCCATGAGGGGTCATGTAGACCCTGAGATCCATTGCATTGGGCCGGTTTGACCGAGTCAGACTGGGCCCCAACCAAACCTATCCCCGAATAAAAAAACGCTAGTAACTGAAAAATCAGGTGTTTGATTGACACACCATCAGCAGTGTTGGTACCCATTTTGGAAAGTAGTACCTTTGGCATATTCATAAGGACTCGATTGAGGTGATTCGGACCAAGGTTTTATCACCCCAACTCCACAGAAAGGTGTGTAACTAACAGACTGGGCGTCTGATTGGCACGCCGTCTGTGGCATAATGACCCTAGTGAGAAGGCGGTTCTTTTGAGATACTGAAAGAGTGTTTTTTAAAAATTTAGAATATGGAATAGTTGGATCAAATGTAAATCCAAATTGGACCTCGGTACTGAAATGCCAATAATATACAGACCGTGAATCCGATTGGCGCACCATCTGTTGCGTTGGAACCCATACAAAGTGACAGATCATTGGGTTAGTTCATCTTTGCACTTTATACCATTTAAAATATGACTGAATGATTTAGGAGTGGTTCTACCAAAATCAATCATTCTATTAGTGGGAATCTAGTTTCTGGTAGTGAGGCGAAGGTCAAGGATAGATCATACATAGGTTTTTACCGAGCGATTCTATGTGGGTCAGCATTGATCCTGTGTGGGTCAGTACTCAGTGATCCTGTGTGGGTTAGCGCATATTGATTACGTGTGAGTCAGATCATATGTGGGTCAGTGCTAAACAATCTTGTGTGGTTCAGCGCATACTGATCCTGTGTGGGTTAGATCCAGTGTGGGTCATTGAAGGGGTTTGTACATATCAACTCCGGTCATGTCATATCCTGTATGGATAATTGCGGGGGTTAGTACCTACCGATCTTGTGTGGGTCAGACTCGGTTTAACCAGTAGGAGAGCATCTTTAATGAATAAGATGATCTAGATTCGTGAAAATTGATCTGTAATTCTATACTTCATAAATACTTGGGGTGATCAGAGTCTTTTATCTTCGTGGTGTTACCTGGGTGGTACTTTCATTTTCGTGGTGTAATATTCATGGTGTTACCTATGTGTTTCCTTAACTATTTTGGTGTAATCATCTTGGTGTTACCTATATTGTACCTTCTCCTTTGTGGAGTTATCTTCATGGTGTTACCTGTGTGGTGATTTTACTTTCACAATGTTATTCTTATGGTTTTACCTGTGTGGTAATTTTAGCTTCATGGTGTTACCTTCATGGTGTTACAATTGTGGTACTTTTAACTTTGTGATGTTAATTTTGTGGTATTCTTCCCTCATGTATGAGATGAGTATATCTTGATAACATAGGTATATGTATGGGAATATACCTAATTACAGTTGTTGACTGCTTCATGCTTTTTGAATGAGGTCTTACTTTGCGGTCTATCCATTGTGGAACTCTGGGAGACCTTTGTGGGTCTAGAGGTCCCTACAGAGTATTGTTATACTCTCCCATTCACAAGGTTTTCTGAAACCTATTTGTCTGTTGTGTAGATGACGATTAATGTAGATCGAGGCTGAGGGAGCCTTGACTGGATGGTGCTCAGAGGTGGACCATTTGGTGTGACGTGACGCAGGGACTACTGATCGGGATCCGCACCTTCCCTTCATGTAGGATCCTTGATAGATGATCCAGTAGATTCTTTTTTGTCTCTTTTCTGTTGTACATGTACTTTCCAGGTGGGCTTGTATTCCAGACCCTTTACATTCAACATAATTTTTACAACAACAGTTTAATTTGTGGTTTCTTCTTCTCATGTTCTTGGATTGTGTGTTTGTACATGTTTAAAGAAAATTCCTTCCCATTATATGGATACAACTTTCTAGTGCTAGTTTCCAGGCCCTGGGCTATGGAAGGATTGATTAGGGTAGTAACGGCATGGGCCCTAGGGGACGGGTCGTGACAATGTTGTGGCACGAGGCCTTTACATTATGTTTATGATTCCAAAATTTATTCATTCGATCACTATGTAATGTGTTATTAATTCCCATGTATTATTAATTTTTCAATATTATCAATGGATTTATTATAGTCAAATATTATATATTATATGGAATATTAATTTTCTATTCATTCTGTGTTATTCTTGACTAGTTTATTCCATGACTGATTATGTTGTTTTCTAATACATATAGATATTTTAATCCCATTATACTTATGTTCCCATTACACCCAGATAAAAATAAAATCATTACATATGATATTTAAAAATGGGGGTTATCTGTGGGGATTTTTTGGGAGATGTTAAGGACATATTTGTAAATGATGTGTCCTTATTTTAGTGGTAAAGTTACTAATTTGATTGGGAAGATTTGATATTTCATAGTTATAGTGTTTTCTGAATATTCTAATTCTACAAAACATAACAGTATTGGGTTTTCATGTGACTAATTATATTTTTATAATGTTTTATATATGTAAGGATACATTTGGGTCACTACAATTGGTTTCAATGAAAGTTCTTAATAGTATTTTTTACCATCATATCATGGAGTGTAGGTCTAGGGAATGAAATATTCCACCCTATTCCACTTAAATATGGAGGTTCCAACAAAGAAACTAATGGAAAGAACAACCTCATGGGTCATAAAATATGAGCACATGACCCAAACATCCACATCCCCATGGTGTGTGGTATCACCCACATCCTATCTTCTCATCTTAGAAAACATTCATATACATAGTATCAGTAATCAATATAATCAATAGTTACATTGGTAGCATCATTCAAATTAAAAAGAACCAAATCTACCATAAAATATCTCAATAAATTATTATCAAAAATAAAATTTCAATCTTGTCTTAAAATAAATTACCAATATATCCATTCTATTCCCAATCCAACACACTATTTCAGACGTGAAATCAATTCCACATTTCCGTTAAAAACTATAAAACTACTAAAAGTACCATTCATGTAAAATCGCATGACCTTCCAAATAGTTGTGCATCGCATCAGATATTGATACATATATAACAAATTAAATAACTAACCAAAACCGACTTGTAGTCATCATGACTCGACACATCTAGATATAATGTTCAATTTATAACACATCATAATTTAACATGTAATAATTAAACCCCTAATTTAGATAAAACCAATAGAAAATCGGACTAATATTTTAGAAAATAGATAGTAAATGTAATATCCAATAATTTGAACCATTTTTCAATTTGTAGAGAATTTTAAATCTTCATTTGGTGGATAAGAAATTTTTTTAAAATTAGACTCGAATTAGAATTATTTGAGTTGTTTCTTTTGAAATAATTTTTTATGTGTGGTTTAAGGCCCAAGAGGATTCTTGGTAGTTTGGAAGAGTTTTGGGGGTAGAGATAATTGAGAACTGAATATTGGGGAATAAAGGTAGTATAAGGAACTATCCATAAACATTACATAATAACGATTTATGTCAACATTTTTACATTATCTCACACTGGGGATCATTTTATGTTTATATAATTATATAATTAGTCAATAACTATTAGATAACAAAACAATAGAAATAAAACGTTGACACATCCAATGTATACATTTAATTCATAAAATACATTGAAAAACTAACATGGTTTATTATCCTTATTAATCATCTTAATTATTTATTGATTCCACCTGTGACTCTATTCTCCATAAAAACTGGTGAAAACATTTAAAAACATTGGATGAGAACAAAAATAATAGTAAGGGACAAAAAATAGTCTAAGGAAAAACATGGTAACCCATTTAATAATTTTTGAGATAATTAAACAATAAATTCATATGAATAACACATATACTTTTTTTCTGAAATAAAACATTAAATCCAATTCCAAGAATATAAAACTCATTTCGGTGACTTAGAGAATAATATACATAAACCCATTCAAAATTGTTTCAGTTTGAATAACCATATGTCCTACATAAAAAATTATTATTACCCAATGAATAGGAGATCTATAATGGGGATCACCATTCTTATAAGATATATCAAGCTCACCGGTGAGATATAATGAGGTTAATCCCTTCATATAATCTATAAAAGGCTGAAACATGAGCAATAATGGGAATCAAACCTTCGTATAAGCTATGTTGGGCTCACCCTTAAGCTGTACTGGCACTAAAACCGTAATAGATGCTTTATCAGGTATAGCCATTTAATATCATGCTCATGTACCAATTCATTAATAAAACTCTTTCATCACAAAAGCCTTCTGAAAACATCTTCTAATACCATTTGAAAAAACATTTTTCTATAAAAATTACAATTTCATTTAAGAGTAATTTTTCAAAACTATGATACTAAAAAAGAAATAACTGATTTCCTTTACATTTAAAAAAACTATGGATTAAATTGAAATCCACTTATTAAATAATGGTTATGGTGGTATAGAAGATTTTTTTGTTGTATACATTAAAAGGAACACTCCTTTTTTCATTTTTAAAAACATTCCTCATAAAACATGTAAACATATTCATTTTTAAATACATTAACTTAAATTCAAAATATTTAAAAAATTCTATTTATGATTTTTTTATAACCTTATAATAAATATGTAAATTAATATACTAATTAAAAATAATTGATAATTAAATTTTTAAAAGTTCAAGTTGTCCCATACCACTTTGAACATCTAAATCATAATATCCATGAATTAATAAAGTTACCAAAACATTAAATGTAATTAATATAGATAGAAAACGTATATTAAATTTCATATTTTCTGTATAAAAATATTACAAAATAATAAAGAAGAATATTATCAAAAAATGGGTCAGTGAAAGAAGATTGAGATGAAGTCCCCTAACTCGAGTTGGAATCATCTCGTAAATTCATTATCTTCCTGAATAATAAACTTAGGTTAATTTTTAATTTCATTATATCCTAATATATTTTCATTATTCCTTTTATATCACTTAATATTGGGGTATTACAAGTAAATAATTTGTTATCTTCATATCAGATGTTTTGTCGATATTCGGTACTTGAGTCGAAAATGAACATTGTATGTTTTCAATAGTCCAATTGGAAATAATTAAATAATATTCATAATAATATTCAAGACATAAGGATCACATTTATAAATCAATTTTACATTTAAATTAGACAATTTTTTATGGTACTGGAAAATGAACAATGTAATAATCATGGAGATGATAGGTCGTACATACGAATGAGTAACGTTTCCATTTTTAATTAATCATTATGTAAACGAGATGATTATTATTTTAAAACTCTATAATTATAATATTATTATTAAAATCATAATAATAATTATTTAAATTTAATTATATATAATAGAAAAGTGATGTGGTGAAAAAAAACTGATTCACATTTCTTTGTGAAGGTGATAATTCACACCTACGCACAAACGACATTATCATTTTTATGTGTTGGAAAATTAAAAAAAAATTGATAAAAAATTTTCATATAATTATAAATATGTAATTAATATCACATATGAACATTAATTTTACCATTATAATGAGTCATTAAAGAAGGTGGTGCAAAATTAACTATATCGGTTCATGAGGTGGCAGTATGTCGTACAAACGAATGAAAACATCATTTACCTTTTGAAAAAATTAAAGATTGATTTGGGTTATGATATTAACATAATAACATATCAGTATAATGAGGATTATGTAATTATTATTTCATCATGGTTTAAGTATATTATAATAAGTGTAAGAAACAATAATATATAAATAGATAAATAACAATGACACATATTATTTGGTTGATCAACCTTTGATGAACACATTAACAGCTATAATGAGGGTGGTATGCCAAATATAATTCCTGATGAATGTGGATAGTAATTTTAGGAATATGTATGGATGATCTAGGCTGATCCAAATGGTTATTTAAGTGTACTTAATAGAGAGGAATGGGTGCCTTTAAATAGGAGAGGGGAGGGTCACCATTGTAAATTTTAAAAGTATTAAATTAAAATAAATTCAATTCGGATTCCAAATGGGTTCAAACATACTCATCAAGATTATATAATTATTATGGGTTTAAACCCATTCATAAAATAAAAAATTCACATGTTTTGGTTATTTTTTAATCCTTATCTTTATTTTTTAACCCTTTTAACTCTTACCATTTGATTATGTAATTTACACTTTGGGAGTTAAAAAAATTACCATATCAAGTCAAATGACCAATGAATGAGTCATTATTAATTTTTTTACATATATAAAATTTTTGTTCAAATCATTGATTTTTAGAAATTTAATATCATTTAATTAGATATTTTATATTTTATGTTATGAATTATTTCAATTTGACACTATTCTTTACATTACTTTTTTTAAAAATCATTAAAAATTGATTCATTTAAAGAAATAAAACATAACACTTTATAACATGTCAATGAAATCCAAAAATTTAATTGATGGGGTAACATATTTCAATGATTATTTAATTTAATATCATTAATATCATATATTAGATTTTCCTTTAATAAATCTAATAATTTAACATCATTGTTGTATTAGTTATTTTTCTATTTTTTTCCTAAAAACTAAAAATAAATTAGGAATATATAGGTAATAATTTTATATTTATAATGAATAATTATAGTCTAAGATAGAAGTTTTATAAACCCGTATCAAAAATATTTAGTAATAAGAATCATATTTATAACAACTTATCCATTACCTTAAATAAAATGTTATAAATGTCATAATAACACCAAAATGGCTTGAAAAAGACAAAATATCAGCCCATGGATTTTCATGGTCGACAATATCCCATAAACTAGGATTAGTATATGTTTTTGGGTAGTTTTATATTACTATAATATTTTTTATCTTTAACTACCCGATTTTAATTTAACTATATTAAATAAAATACTAATGTTAATATTCACCAAAAATTATTTTCATTCTATTTGATCTCATTTTTTATACTGATTAATACCATTAATGTACATTTTTTCCAAATTCAATTGACATATGTAGATAAATTAATTTAATATTTACCCCATTGGAAGACAGATAAAATGGTATTTTTTTACGTAAAACACTTAATAGTTCCTAAAGTTTTTATATCTTTTTTCAATGTGAAATGTATTCCAATTACCTATATTGGATCAATAGATAAAAAAATAATCTAATTACACCTTAAAATAAATTAAAAGGACAATATATCTATATAAATAAATTAATAAAAAAAGTACTTTTTTAATTAAAATGTTTCATTTTTCTATATTCATTAAAAATTGAATTTTATCATAGAAATACCAAAACTAAAACAAAGAAAATTTTAAAGTCCCATATAAAAATAATATGGTTATTGTGTCATATAGAACATAAAAAAGTGTCAAAATTTTATATTTTAAAAAGTTTCTCTGTTAATTGGTTGTAAAAGTACTTTTATAAAAATATGAGATCTTTTTATGCTTAAAATCAGATTTATTATTTTTAATCCCATAATGTTTTTCTGGAAGAATTTAAATATATTTAACATACATGTGTAATAATGATATAGTTTGTTATATTCTTTCCTTCCAATACAACATCTAGTTGATTACTACCATTTTAAAAAATAATATTGCAATATATTATTTTTCTATATATAAGTATTTTTGTGTGTGCGACGTGTGATTTTAGAGAAACCCATTGTTGTGGGTAGATTATTCTATTGGATATAGATTCCCCATAATGGAAACATTACTATATATTTCATAATTATTAATAAATATAAAATTTTATTATTCTATAATTAACTGGGATGTCACATCCTTCCCCCTTTGGGAAATTGTGTCCCTATAATTTTAAACTTGGTCTTGGTAACTAAGGTTTAACTTTTCCAAATTATTTAATTAAACCCCCACATCAGAAAACAAGTCAATAAAAATTCTAATTTAATATAATTAATGTGATTTAAAAAGGTCACAAGAGATTACATATGCTAAGATTCCATGTAGGGAAACATGAATGTGTAAAAGAAAACTATGCATCATGTTTAGATAGATATTCATAGAATAAATTGTAAGAAAATCTAACAATCAAAATGCTATAAATATTCAGTGATCAAATGGATCATTTGATTCATGTTAAAAAGGTACTAGGGTAACATTTTTGGTTTTAGTAGAATTTACTAGAGTTGTAGACTTCATTATCATCATTGAATAAGAATATATATAAACATAATTAAATTAAATATTTCTTTTTTAAAGGAATAATTTTTTTCTCATAGTATTCCTTGAATTTTGATATACTTCCATAAAACTAACCTTATTCATAGAAGATCAAAAAAACCATGAAGGTAATAAATATCTTAAGACTATGGTACAAAATTAAATCTATTATCCACATTAAACAAAAGCCTTACATAAACATAACCCTACAAAACATATCCCAGAATGGTCCCCAATAACATATTATAACTTCACATAAAACCTTAGAATCTGTGTCTAAAACTGTGAAGTTAGGTTTATCCATAAAAAAATATCATTCTCTCAGGAGCATCCATCACTTCACTAGATGTCTCACAATAAACTAAAGAGGTAGGAAATGATTCTCCTAAACCATTTATCAATTATATCTATTTCCTTCATGTGTCTCTTCCTTCAGACACTTAATTTATTAATGTCCCAACTCATTAAAAATAATGAATATTATGGTAGAATAGCGATCTCTTATAACATTGTTTTACTATTCTGTACCCTTTTCCTTACATCCACCAATGTTTTGTCCAAACTTACTACACTGGTAACACTTACCTGATCTAGAAATGCACTTCCCAAAATCTATTTTTTCAGACTATGAACATGTTTTATCCTTACCTCATGAAATATTTTTTTTCTCCCCCATTTCCAGGCACAATGACAATTTCATACTGTTATCATCTCGTTGCATGTCTGTTTTGTAAAACTCCATTTCAACTTTCATTACAAAAAATATCACTCTTACATAATATTAAAATTATATGGATATCAAAGATCATTATGTCCTAGGTTTCAATCCTATGTAAAATCTATTAATTTTAATTTCAACGTCTCAAATAAAATCCAAAACATACATAGAAAATCTTGTGGTGTTCACTTCATATAAAATAATTGAATCATCAACTGTTTGATTTAATTCCAATAATATTTTCTCCAACCTAAGACAAAAACCCTTAGGGAAATATTTATCAAGGTTAGTTTCCTTGAATTCATCCAATTCCATGGAATAAATTTCTTATTCTCTATACTATTCATAACCAATAACCACCATCAATCATCTTCAACATCAAAATGATATATGGAAATAGTTATTATTGGACGTTCTTAACATCCCATGACTTCAAATATCTTCTCCATGGTAATTATCAAACATTAAAATACCACCAAGACAGATTATCCATTGTATTAGGGGGGTGTTTCCTCATAAAAATTTCTATTATTGGCATATTCCTCTGTGGTATATTGGTGTGATCTCATGAATGTATTATGTGAAAATTTATAGATTGTGTCAGGAGATCCAAAATAGAAAGAAAATGTTCTGTTATGATTTCAACCACATCATGATGTTGATTTGAATAGTTGTTTTCCTCTCAATACCTTCCCATTACAGCTTTCCTATTTCTTCAATTGAATACCATTCTTAGTATAGACATTTTAGGTGAAGCAATAAACTAATATTAAAAAGACACATCCCTAAAACATAACCAAAATTAAAAATCCTCTAACGGAAATAATTAACACCATCATAACCTCCCAATTTGTCTAAAGAATCCCTTGAAGTAAAATATATGTACCAAGACTTAACCTTTAGATAATATTCAGTTATGTCATTATTGTAATGTTATTTCACATTTATAATATTTTAATTTTTAGAGTTTTAGAGAATTAGGCCACAACTATTACATAACAAAACCATATAAATATATTGTGGAAACTTCCAAAAAATTCCATTTCTTTCATAACACAAAATCATTTAAAAAGAAACATTATTTCTTTTTAGGTTTAATCATCGTCACTTTTCCATGATTCCATCCTTGACTCTATTATCCCTTAAATCCTGTGAAAAAAATTAAAAACCTGGAATAAGCACAAAAATCTCAATATGGGAAATAAAATGATAGAAACCCATTGGTCTAGTGACCACATGGTATCCAATTTAATGTTTATGATTAAATTAAAAAAACAAACAACTAATGGGAATACTTTTTTCTCAATGAAAAAAATTAAATTCAATAGCAAGAAAATAAAACTCCTTTTGGTGACTTACAACATAATATACATAAAACCCTTTAAACCTAATTTCAATTGGAATAACCATTTGGTTGACCTCAAGTATCATTAATACCTAAGGAATTGGATATCTATAATAGGACCACCCATGGTATATGCTATATCGAGATCATCCATGTGCAATAATGGAGCTCATCTCTTCATATGAGTTACAACGGGGTCACATGTGGGCCATAATGGAGTAAAACCATTGTATAAGTTCTGTCAAGATCACCTATGATCTATAATTGGGATAAGCCATTCATATAAGCTATATCTAAAAAATTGTTTCATATAATGTTGAAGTACCGTTTCATAAATAAAACACGTTCATCAAAAAACTCTTTTTAAAATATCTTGTAATCCCAAATGAAAAACTATTTAATTTAAAAATAATGTTTAAATTTATGAAACCATTTTAAATACTATGATACACAAAAATGGAAGAAGGTATTTATTTCCTTCTAAAAAAATTAGAATTCTAGAAGAATACAAATATCAAATAAGAGTTATAGAGGTGGAGAATTTGTTTTCACCGTATACGTTAAAAAGAACATTCATTTTGTTGTTGGTCAAAACATTATGTATACAAAACATAAAAATAATCCATTTAAAATCATTTAATTAAATTCAAAAAATATAAAAAACAATTCCTTTAAAATTCATTTATATCTATATAATAGTTATTTAAATTAATATCATGATGAAAAATATTTGATAATTAAATATTTAAATGTTCAAGGTGTCCCATACCACTATAAATAGTAAATTATTAATCTCTATGAATTAATACCTTTACCAAACCATTAAATAATATTATTATAGATATTATATGGATATTAAATGTCGTAGTGGCTGTAAATACACCTCATAAATTAATAAGGGTGTATATTATCATGAAATGACACTGAAAGGAGATTGAGACAAAGTCTCTTTCCTCAAGACTGAATCATATTTTTCATTCATTATCATCCTAAATAATAAACATATGTTAATTTCTACAGGCCTTAGAATATTTTTCATGTTCTTTATTTCTTATATATTAGTTATTATCATGTAATAACAATTACATAATTATTTATGTTCATATTAGACATTTTTTGATATTCAGTATTTGAGTTGAAAATAAACTTGTTAAGATGTTAATAGCTAATGTGGTCTTAATTCAATTATATACAGAATAATATTATTGAAATAAGTATCACATTATACATCCATTATAAATTTATATCAAACCATTGATTATGGTAATGAAAAATGAACAACGTTATATTCATGGAGACGGTAGGTCGTACGTACGCATGAGTAACATTTCCATTTTTAATTGATCATTATTGAGATAAGATAATTATTATTTTAACATTATAAAATGATACTAATGTTATTAACATCATAATAATCAGTTAAATATAATTATATGTATCGTACATGTGATGTGGTGAATAAGAACAATTCACATCACTTCGTGGAGGTGATATTTCTCATATATGCACGAACGACATTATCATTCTTATGTGCATTAAATATATTTAAGTAGTATTTTATTATAATGATAAATATATCGTTAATATAATATACAAACATTAATTCCATCTATATAACATGTCATTTATTATTGTGATGAAAAAATAACTATATCGGTTCGTGAGGCGGTAGTCCACCGTACAAATGAACGAAAAGATAATTTCATGTTAGAAAAAATTAGAGGTGTATGTACTGATATTAACATATAACATATAATTATATTAAGGATACAGTAATTACTATTTCATGATTGTTTAATTATATTTGAATAACTGGAAGAAGGAATAATATATAAATACTTAAATAAAAAAATACCTCTCTTTCGGTTGATCACCATTGGATAACACCTTAACCCCTCTAAGGATCCTGTTCTACCTTAAAAAAGACATCAAAAAATGTGGAGAGGTATTATAGGAATAGGAAAGATACGATCTTGGTTGAACCAAATTTTTTTTGAAGAGTAATGAATAGATATGAATGGGTTTCTTTTTATAGGATAAGGGGGGAACCGTTAGAAATATTAAAAATATTAAATTTATATCAATTCAATTACAATTACAAATGTGTCAAAACATATTTAGTTTTATTATATTATTAATATGGGTTGGTATCCATTCATATACTGAAAAAATGACATTTTTATTTTATTTTTAAATCCATATCATTATGTTTTAACCCTTTTAACTCTTATCATTTTATTAAGTAATTTACACAATGAGAGTTAAAATAATTACCAAATCATGCTAAACGAACAATGAATGAGTCCTTGATTAATTTTGTGAAATATATATACATTTTTTTCTATGTTTTTAATATTATAAATTTATATCATTTAATTATATATTTTATTTTTAAAGTTATGAATAAGGTGAATTTTGACACTATTCTTTACCTGAGTTTTTTTTAAAAATAATATTAACTTTATTCCATAAAAATAAATACATTAACTAATATATAACATGTCAAAGTAACAGAAAAAATTCTTTTATTTCATAAAATATCTCAAATTATACTTATTTTAATATCATTAATTTAGTTTATTTTATTGTTCCTTTAATAAATCAATTATTACATCATCGTTGTGTTATTATTTAATTTTTTTATTTCCAAAAAAAGTTAATAAATTACCATTATATAGTTTATCTATTTTGATTTATCATTAAAATTTATAGTATAAGATATCACTTATATATCCCTATATTAAAATTGGTTTATTAATAAGAAACATATTTAGGACATTGTTGCCATTACATTAAATAAAATGTTATAAATGTCATAATCACACCCAAGTGACTTGTGAAGGCCACAATTTTGGCCCATGGATTGTTTTGGTAGAAAATAAATCATCCAATGAATTATTCGACGTTCTAGGGTAGTTTTATAACACTATAATATTATTTTTACATTTAATTATTGGATTTTACATTAACCGTGATAAATAAAATACTAATGTTACTATTAACCAAAAATTATTTTGATCCTATTAGATAGAAGTTTTCATACTGATTACAACCATTTATTTTAATTTTTTAAAGTGAAATTCACATATGTAGTAAAATTAATTTAAATTTATTCTCGTTGACGGATCGAGAAAATGAGTTTTTTAGAGGTGAAAACGTTCAAAAGTTCACAATGCTTTTATATCCAATATCAATGTGAAATTGATTAAAATGACCTCAATAGAATTAACTGATACCAACATAATCAAATTTCCCTTTAATCCCAATTAAAATCATAACCTAACTATATAAATAAGCTATAAGAAACAAGTAGTTTTTAATTAAAATGTAGTATTTTTCATTATTAATGAAAAAATGAATTTTATCAAAAAATACCAAAATTCATCCCAATAAAATTTTGATGTATTAATTACAAATACATAGTTTATTTTGTCAAATAGAACCTATAAATGTTTATAAATTTAGGTTCTAAAAATTTTCACCATCAATAGGAAGTGAAAATATATTAAAAAAATATTATAGCTCTTTATTCTAAAACAATATTTATTCTTATTTTAAGTTCATACAATTTATTGGAAGAATGTAAAAATATTTAATAATTTTTTTTAAAATAATATAGTTATTTATGTTCATTACCACCAATAAAACATTTAGGTGATAACAATAATTTTATGTAACAATATTACAATATATTGTTTTTCAGTATAAATTAGTCTTGCATGCAATGTATGTATTTCAAAGAAACCCACTATTGCATGTCGAGAATGCTATTGGACATGAAATCCCTATTTGAGTAATATTAATATCTAATTCATAAATATTAATAAATATGAAGAAGTATTTTTTTTGTAATTAGAAAGGATGTTTCTGGTAGGGGATCCTTGATTATTACAAACTATGTGGTCCCTGAGATGAAACATTTTGCCCCAAACATGGGAGCTGGACAGTTTGGAAAAGCATACTTCTAAGGTCACACAACCATACAATGGTATTAAATAAAGTGTGGATGATGGTTTATAGACACATAGTCATTTATTTTTGGTTGTGTTGGACTTACCTCAACAAGACTATGATTCTACTTCCTTGTTTTCTTCATTTATATTTTCTTAACAAATTATATTTTTGAGAATAACAATTCACACTATTTTCATGACTTTTTTGAATTTTTTCATTTTATCTTGTTTAAGAATTATTTAATTAAAAATAATGGATCAGTGATGATTTCTAAACATGATTTAGGTGGTCAATATTTATTTCCCATAAATATCCCATGCTTTAGGAGTATAAATTTGTTCTGTGGGCCAGTCATTCCTTGTGTCACTTATTTGACATGAATTAAATTAAACTAAATGCTTAGTATTTGACCTAGAACCCATATTAAGGTTGGAAATCGATTAAATCGAAATTAAACCTCATTTATGTTGAGTTAAATTAAATTTTTATAATTTTTATTGTTCCCTCATTAATTAAACAACCCTTATGGGTGTTTTGAGAATGAACACCATTGTTGGATGCCCCAATAAATTAAATGGGTTGGATAAACCATGATTTTTCAATCAAATACCATATTCTTAAACATGATTAATTGATTTATAGAATTAATTATAAATATATTTGTGTCTTATAAATAATTTTATCATCATAAAAGGTGTGAGAAATGGATCTTTACTGTATATGATTTTGTGACTTGTAAATGATAAATATTAAATTTATAGCTGATAAATATAGGAAATAAAAGGTTCCATGGTCTGTTTTAAAATATATAGAGAATATTGTATTGAATTGTATTACAACATGGGTGATACTAAGGTTCTTCATGTTGAATTTCATATATGGGATATTATGCACACATAGTGATGTGCTCACAAGTCCATTGAAATTATGAAACAACTTTAGAGATAATTAGTTTCTGATACAGAATTCCATGATGAAGTCATATTTTGAATGGGGTGATATATCCCTTGAGAGATTGTTGGAATCATGATATGGGATTATAGGGATGGAATCATAGTTTAAATTTTATCATTGAATGACTTGGGAGATACAGGGTTTCCTGATACGATATTCTTTAGGTGGTATCATAGTTCAAGTGAATGTTATCTAATTTGATTGATAATCAAGTTACACATGCATAATAAATATTTAATTTCTAAAAACAGTTTTAACATTATATATTTATAATTACACATGGAATATTTTGATTATATCCATCAGCCCTAACATTTGATTTTATGCTTTGATAGTCATATTTGGGGCTTATACTCACAACTTAACAATGAGACACTTACAATATTATTTTGAATATTCATGAACTCATTACTTATCTTTGTTTCCATGATAGTTATATTTATATATATGTATTTAAAAATATGTTATTATGTTAATAATTATATTAAATAATTCGTAATTAAATATACATACTTTTATAATGATGGTGACACTTATTAAATGGAATTATATCTTGGGTTGATGTGAGAATGGTCATCCAGGTGTCCTTAAAGAAACCCTAGTTCTAATCATTTATAGTTATTTTTTAAAAATATTTATTATTATACATTAATACTATCAATTTTAGTCTCATGGACTGAACTGTATTTGGAAATTTTGTTGGTTTCCTCTATTGTTTTTATTAGAACCCCTTCGAGCCACCATTTGGTCCCTGAACAGACCTTATGGTTGCAAGTTCAAGATCAGTTATTATGTTTTATGTTATTACTTTAATATAATGGGATTAATATCACATGAATTATGAGGGGCTCATGATGCTTCTTGATATATCCTTTGGTGATTAGTTTCATTTTGTTATGCATGATTCTGTATTATATGTCGTATTTTGATTGTTTTTCATTTTTCCATTTCATGACTAATTGACCAAAAATAAACTGGTTATTGATTTAGAAAACGTATGTGTAAGAATAATGGCGGATAAAAATGAAGAAGGCCAGAATATTCACCCTTGTAAATGATATTAATGTCATTTGGGAGAGAGAATGTATCCAAATATAAAATAAGTACCTCCTATGGTATTCTTTTTCTGGCGAACGTGTCATCTGTAATGTTTTCATACATTTAGGTATGACCAACCACCATTCCACACTCCTTAAATAACCTACACTTACTGAATATTTAAATAATATCCCATGGTGGGATACTTTTTCCTTGCAGAACAACCACTAAGACCTTCGAGTTTATTTCAACCTCCTTGATCATAATGTTGTATAACCTATATAATAGAATCCCATTGATCAAGGAATACACTTCCTCTCATAATTAGTATCTAGAACCAATGAAATCTTTGAAACCAAATAGAATTGAGCCACATTTATCATAGAATAGAATTGCTCCCCTCATTGTTCCTTAAACACATGACCATTCAAAGTAAAAAAATTAACCTAGTTTATGGAGGAATCCAACACACCCAACCCCCATATGATATATTTATGTTTCTCCCTACACTCAATAACACCTTTGGGATTAATATATTCATATATTTAATGTTGTAATTGTAGGGGTATTAGTCCCCAAGATCATCCACTAGGTACATCACCAGAATCCATATGAGTAAGTGGGAGTATCTACTACCCTCATTTTCCTTCATCCAGGCTTCCCAAAAGGAATTATTCATCTATTTATAATATTATTATTTTAGTCTCCTGCTATGTTTTTACTGATCCATATGGTATAGTAACCAACTTTACAATAATTATACCTTCACTACTAGTTGAAAACATCTGGCCTATGGGGAGGCATGCTTGAAGCCACATAAAAAAAACTCTATGAACTATTTTTTGGATCTCAGTTGGAAAATTACATTTTGTATCCGAAATTTTGTTCTTATGTCTCTTTTTTTATTAGATGTTATAAAGAAGATTATAAATATTTTAAGTTGTGGTAAATAAATAGTTTTTAGGAATGGACAAACCACAGATGAGGGAACAATTCAGCTGTTCATGAAGGGATAATTGTTAATGTTTCTTGTTATTATACATGATTATTATCTTCACATGGGTTATTATTGTAATGTTACTAGTAATTGATTTATGGATTTATTATATTTACCTCTTCTACTCATATGGACAGAGAGGAGAGTGTGTTCATGTATCTTTCTAGGCCCATAGAGTTTCACATTCTATAAATTCTCCTTAAAATGATGATTTTTTTACTTTAATCCACAATTATAATCCATGTTTATCTATATACCATGATTTTTTGTCTATTTTCATTCCTTAATATACTTATTTTTTTTATTTGACAGAATTATTTGTTACAATTATGAAAAAATTGGTTATTATTGTTCTTGCATCTACCTAAATAATGTTTTCCCATATATTGTGATTGTAGAACATTAATTAATCAAATATGACATGTTTGAGTGATGAAATATTGGTTGGATGTGATGCAACCTTAAGCGTTTTGATTAAATCGATGACATTAAATGTTTATAATTTATATTGGTCTTAATAAATTTATATGAGTAACACATATAATTAAAAAATCATATATAAATATGTTTTTTATGACTCATAAGATTAAAAAATGTTTGTATTTACATAAATAACAATTTTAACTAATAATGTTATCCATTTTATTACATGGAAATGTAAATTCATCTAACTAAACTATAACATTAACATATGTGTAAATATTTAATTGAAATTCAGACCGAAAATTGTGTCCTCTATGAAAGATTGTATCCATATAATATCAACAGGAAGACCCATATAACTAAATTCCAAGAAGCACAACTGGACCCAATTAGGTAATTTTTGGTAATATCCTTCTATTATTAACTAAATAATGGTGTAATTAATATTTAATTAAACATCTACAATGTTTAATATAAATGGATCTAGAGTAAATATATAGAACCCTCATAAGACAATTTATCTTTAATATTCATTTTTATCTAACCCTATTAGGGTAAGCCAATACTAAATGAGATTATTTTTTAACGTGTTAGTATCGACATATAAGGCCTTATGTATAAAATTATTGAGGTATCATATTTGAACACCCATTCTAAATTAAAAAAAGAACATATTTTATCATTTGATCATTATTATAGTGAGTTTTTCATTAATTAATATACTAATTACAACCTATTAATTATTTTCATAAATTTCCAGAAATTAAAATTTTCATTAACCAAGCATTGATTTGGGAGTATTGGATAAATATCATGGAAACAATTAATTTATTATGCAATGGCTTAATATTCCATGATGTTTGCTAAATAAAGTTCCCAAAATGTTTTTCCTTTGAAACTGGTATTTTATATCCATTACACTTGAGGTACCTAAATATTTCATAAAAACTGAGAATAATTTAAAAATCGTTGAAAAAGAAACCTTCTAGAATTTTTATAGTGTGAACTATCATGAAAGGGTTTTCCTTAATTTTTCATGGGATATTCCTAGAATAGGAGCATGAGCATTACCCAATGATCTATGATAGATTCCTTTCAATTATTTCATGAATCGAATCTATTGGTGGTTGATCATAGTGGGATTTGTAATTACCCTAGTTTACAACGTCGATGCCTTTAGTAAAAAATGAGGGGTTAGCCCATTTAGGTAAAAACATTTGAAATTAGAATCTGGATGACATTGAAAATGAGTTATTAGGTATGATAAGTTTTTTTATTGAATATATGATTCACACAGGACACTTATATGGTAATATGATTCATAAGGAGACATGTGGTTTCTTTGTAATGTGGGCCTGGAGTCGGTATCAACGTGTACTGATTTCCATTGAGTGTCATATATTCCTACTCTATGGTTTATTTTGTGTCCCCTATAGATATAATAATTTCCATCTAGATTTGGTGGTAACTCTTTCATAAGGTGTTGATTGGAAAGTTACATTATGAGTAATAGATTCCTCTAAGTTGGATACAACGATCATGCAAGAGGACTTAGGTCCTATTAGAAGAACTAGATGCCTTTACACATCACCCATACACTAGTTGGATAATGATTTTTTTCTAAACGAATATAACAAGAGGGGGTTTTTCAATGTCAAATATTTACTTAAAGTCAATGTTCTTTGTTTTTCACTTATATAAAGACTACTTTGTGGATATTTATTTGTTTTTGAATTATAAAAACTTTGATTCATGGGTTTTCAAGTAAGGACCTTGGGTTCTTGGATATCGAAACACGCATCAATGGGAACAACCATTCGAGTTACTAGATAGTTTAATAGTGTATTTATTTTTTATACTTTATATTTAGATAAATAATCCCAAATATTAGTGTTATTTCAATATACTATGGATCTTTTACATTCCTATTTTTGAAGATGAGTTCTGAGGGAGCACATGGAATGTTAGAAATTAACGTGTCTTATGGGATATTCAAATTGATCTTGTCATTGGATGAAATTTTTAATGTTATTCATGTCTTAAAATAGATGTAAAAGATTTTCTACCAAATGTGAATGAGTGGTTAGTTCACACTAGATTCACATATTAATTGTTCATAAATTGAACTTTTTATAATGGATAAGTGCTAGCCAGGTTGAAAGGGTTTTAAATAAGTCACTCTTACAGGAATCATGAGCTTGAGTCTTGGGGAAAACTAAACAAATCCCCTTAAGAGAATTTCTCTTGTAGATATTAACTTGGTGAGATGAGTTGATTTACCCTTTTATGGACTCATACAAGATTCATAAGAAACATGTTGTAAGGGGTTGGTTAAAGGAATATTAAATATATTTTAATGAAAAAAGAAATTGGATAGAAATATAAAAAAATGGATAAAATATATGTATACTCATAGTGTATAAGTGTTCATTCTCCTTAGATGAAATTATCCTGATTACGTTGAGAGTGCCTCTGTTATACACTGATCTATCTAACAAAAAATGATTTTATGGTTAGATAGAAGATCTCCTTGGTATTTTTACTCGAGGAGAAGATTAATTTAATCCATAAGATTCCTAGTACTCTAGTGTCCCATAAAGGATGGTGAACCTCTTTTTACCATGTAATAAGTTATTTTAATAGAAAATTTTCTCATGGTGTTGGAATGACTGATGAGGAACATTTATGTTAGAAATTAGGATGGGATGGTTCGTAACCCATCTTGCTACTGTATCTTTTCATGGTCTGTGGTGATCATTAAATTGTTTTATTGGATAAATGAAAATATTTAACCAAGGGTGGGGAGTGGGACGTTAGTCGTCAGTGGAAGAAGCTTTTCTAAGAAGGTTTTAAGGATCCATAGGTTTGCGGTTGGGTTGTCCTTTTGAATCTCATATAATAATTTATATATTAATAAATGTATAGATATAATCCTAAGGAAAAAAATATTATGAATTTTATTATCTATTTTTAGTGAATGCTAGATTTGTATGTTAAACCAGGAGTAAATTAGGGTGATCAATTGATGTTGTATTGGGACAATGTTAATGGTTGTGTGATTTCACAACAACAATTTATTTTACATAGTGTTTCAGCTAGTTAATGTGACCAGTAGTTGGTATATTTATCGGTGATAATGCACAAATAAATATTAGTATGCATTCAGATAATACGTTTTGATGCTATTATGGTGATGTGATGAGTATTGCTGTTTAGAAGTTTTGAAATATTCAATAAGAGGTATTCCAAAATGATTTCTCTCAGACAGTTCAGTGCGTCTTGTGTAAATGTGAGCCTGAAATTCTAGTAATATGTTATGGGCGAAACATGAAGGGTTAGTTAGTGATTCTCATGGAAAATACAATGTTAAAATGGCTATTTTGGGATAATTGGAATTCGACTACTCAATTAAATAGAAAAACTTTCTAGGAGTGCATTGACGATATTAGGGGTATGATTAAAGAAGAAATTATTATGGTGGGATAACTATGGTTCATAATGTTCCTTGACAAATCTATATAATATTTTTTTAAGATTCATCAGGAGTGAAAATATAAAAAAAATATGCCAATCTAATCATTTCATGGGATAGAATTGATTGGGTAAGTTCAAGCGTTATGTGATATTTTTTCATTTGTGAGATGATTGGAGTTTTAGATGCGCATTCATTATGTTATTAATGTATCATACCATTTTAAATCAAGTTAATAACCATTAAATATTTTTTTTCCAAGCTATTAATGTGACCCATGGTGCATGCCTGCACCGCTGCTTGCAGATCATGAGCGGCAATACAATTATATAAGTTATTGTGCATGATTTATATAAAATAATACATAACAACCTAGTAAAATATAAGTGATATAATAATTTTAAAAAAATTAAAAGTAATAATAAAAAATTTAGATAAATTAAAAAAGATGAACATGGATATTGAAAAATAATAAAATAAAAAATAGACATGAGAAGAGTAAAAATAATTAAAAATTGGTTTATACATTATTATTTTTATTATTATTTACCAATTCTCATTCCTTTTATTATAATATTTTATTTTATTTTATTCTTTTTCATTCTTTTCATTTTCAATTCATTTATACTTTACTTATTTATTTTCATTACCTTTTTTCCTCCTCCTCTCCTCCCTCTCCCTCTCTATGCATCGCACCTATGGAGAGGTAGCGGGAACCCCCTTCATCCACTTTATAGGCTTGATGAACCTCCATCTCATCTCCATTTACAATGATGTCAAAAGCAATATTAATATTTCAGTCAGGCTAACCTCATACACCGTAAATTGTTGTATTTAATCCACTATGTGTTGTGCAGTCCCCCACATAAAGTTTTGACATGAAATTGGTGTTTTTATAAAATCCCCAATTTTATTCAATTTTTGTTCAATTCCACGGTTTTCACGAGATGTCAGAGATAATATTAATATGTGGTAGGCCTTCTATTATCTTTCTCATTTATTTTCATCAATATTAAATTCACACTGTTGTGTCGTTATTAACTTCCTACTACAGAATCTCAATTAAAGACTATTAATTTTACAAAACTACGTATCCTTTAATCTTTGAAATTATGTTAAATTATTACCCTTCCCAGGTTGTTTCCATGACATTGAACTCCTTCTCGGGTATGCCATCATATTCGGCATATTGTTGCGCTTAGTAGTGATTTTTTAAATTAAAAGTGGTGTCGGTTTTTGTGTTACCTTAGATCAATTTTTAAATTCCATAAATTTAGTTCAGGTAAATATTTTTCTTAAATAATATGGCTTTCAGTTTTGGTGTTCCATGACTTTTTTAAAATATTGTTCCCTCTAGTTGTTCATAAAAATTCCATGTTCTTTTTTACCTAAGTTATGATGTTGGAATTGATTTTTCATATAAATGGATTGAATTATGATTGATTTCTCTATTATATATATATATATATATATATATCTGTGTGTGGGTGTGAGTTTGTGTCTGTGTATGTGTTCCTCTATTGTTATTTTTAGGCAATCAAATCGGTAATAGAACATGGGTTCGGTATTAAAATCATACAAATGGACTCACCATGCTTGATAGGTTACAACATGATGCACCATGGAAGTGATGTTTTAGGCTTTCCATGCACGTAATCCCAAGGGTTTTTATATACTATGGAGTGTATGGGGAATATGACGATATACCAGTATGAAATATGGCTATTCCAGTCCTCGGTTGAGAGTCGATCCCTTTTTTGAGATACTTGTTATGGACTCGCGGTTACAACACCACAAGTGATGCCTTGGATTCCAAAATGGATTACCTTGTATGGGCTTAGAGGCATTGGATAATTGAATGGATGTACCATAGTAATACCTTAGGGATTGCATCAGACTCCACCATTGTAGTTATATATTTTAATATAAATTCATGAGATTATTTTATTGATGCATCATTGTTTTTTCTTATGTTTTGTGACCCTCTCTTGTTCTTTCAGTGTTCCTAGTTTTGACATATGGATTTGACTCTAAACCAAACCACAATCATCGGGGCTTTAACTTTTTCATCATTTTTCATGTTACTAAGGTCTTGAAATATATATTCCTTTTTACCAGTTATCTCATTAAGAATTCCGTCATAGGTCGAATAATGTGGCGTGGGATGAGTGTCCTCTTGGAAACCCTTCCCAAGTTACATTTATTTTATTTTATTATATTTCCTAATTCTATTATACATTGGAAATTTAATATTTTTTAAATGATTGAAATGGAAAGGTCAATATACCTTGGGTGTCAGCCTACTGAGATTATATCTCACACCCTGCTCCGGCACCATTTGGTACCATAGTAGAGTTTATGTTCACAGGTATGGATATAGGGAAGCGTTCCAATTCCAGTGCTTGATTGTTTTTCTATTTTGGATGGTGATTTGGGGGCAGAGTACTGAGCCATAAATGAGATTCCATGTGACAATTTTTGTTTGTTATTTTGAGACTTTGTTAGAATAAAGTATACGGTTGTACCCCATACCCATTAATTTTTATTTATTTACATTTTTCATCATACATTGACAGCATGATGGTATTCATTTTGACATTTTAGCTCCAACATTAATTATATATTTTTATTCTGGGTAATTTATCTTCTTTTTCTTCAATCTGTATCTTTTCTTATTGCTTCTACTACTTTCTCGATTATATTTTACCTTCCTCTAGGAATTACTATTTCTTATGATGGTGTAGCATATCCATGGACTTACACAGGGGCCTCACTGATAGTTGGTGGCCTCTAGCATTTGGGGAGATGTGCATGATGAGTTATATCCCACTGTTTCGAAGCCCAATTTTAGAGGCACTTGGGGAAGGAAGCTATAAAGTGGTATCATAGGTTCTTTTTTACTTTTTTCTTACAATTTGGGTGATATAGGAGACTTGGATATAGGGATTTTGAACATACCATGTGTTTGGATGTTGCTAACCCATGTACATTGGAAACCAAAATTTCGTGGGTTGGGATCTCAGTTATTGATAATATCATTTATTGTTGATACAAAATCACATTTGGGTGATGGAATTGTTTTATGAAATTACTGATATTGGTATAATTGGAATGATTATTTTAAAAATTAAATCCACGTTAAAAGAAGGAAATTCATTTACATGGATAATATTAGACCCAATATGGATTAAAATAGCATTCATATTTCCATGCCATGTCTACCTTCAGCATGCACCAGCAGCCTTCATGTGAGTGGTTTTGTGTTTAGTTAAAATATTTTATATTACATATTAGTTATACGTATACTGTGAGTAACACCTATTTGGATGAAATGGTCACCATAAGTGGAAAGGAATGACATGGACTTGACTTTACATATGAGGCCTTTCAGATTCCCTTTTATTACTGATCCTTGACTGGTTTCACACATCTACCATAGAATATCATCTAAGGTGCGTATTTCCCAATTATATAGAAATTCCACCATGAGTTATTTATGTTGTACGATATAAGAGTAGTGATGAGAATATTCTAATGATAGTATATCTAGAACAACTCATAGTGCCTGATGAAGTCCATCTTTTTGTGTCTCATGGGAAAGGTACTCTTGATGTACACCTGTGTGCCAATGTATAGTTCAGGGATAGTATTATCATGTATATGTAGTTAGTTTAGAATGTATCCAGTCCTATCCCAATTTTGAAAGAGATTACGCGGGATTTTATATGGAAACATCCTCTCACATTTTTGATGGAGTTTGGTTCAAATGCTGGAGAGTCATTTATTTAATATATGAAATCCATCTTCGACCATCTAGAGATGCTAGAATATAGGAGGTCCAAACATGTTTTCCTTATTCTTCATGAATCCTCCAACCATTGTTGTGATATCATTTCTCATTTCGAGCTACATGGAGATATAGTTTGGGTAGAATTTCATACATATTTCTATGTCCAATTATTTCCATATAGACTGATATAAAATCATTTGAGGGAGTTCTTGCATCCTCTAAATTGTTCTATAAAAGTGTTGGATTATTCTACTCATTTAAATAAGATCTAGCATTTATCACCTTCTCTAACTGGTGACCCAAATACGTGTGTGAGATTATATTATGATGGAAATGGATATGAAATCATCCCATAGGTGAACATTTATTGTTTGAAAACCACAATAGAGATCATGAATCAGGCCCTAATTACAGAATGAAATATTAGAGAAGCTAATGCTTTGAGCCAGGGTGGTTCAGTTCCGAAGTAGGCTGATGGGTCTTCAGGTATTATAATGTGCCTCTTTGAGGGTGAACATAGTGAAAATTCTAGCTAGATGGCACAGACAGATAGCACTATCAGATGCCATTAGCATAGTAGGAATCACCACAATGTTCTTCAGTGCCTGAGAAACCCATTAGTGTGCTGATATTGCAGCAAAATGGGAACCCTTAACCATTTTTACCATTTCATTTCTTCATCATCCAGTGGAAGAGGATTCGTTTTAGAACCTTCCTTGGGTATGGGACCTATGGATTGATGTTAGGATGGGAGTTTTTTTTTCCACTGGAAAATCTGGGTGAGGTAGTAGAGGTCGTGGTCGATGAAATAATGTTCCAAAACATTAGTTTCGGTAGAATGGACCTTCTTCATCTAGTAATCTAGTATATCATATCCAAGGATTAGGACATATGTATATAGTGAAACCAGCACTAGTGGATTAGATTCCACATCCATTAATGTTTACAGGTACTATCCTTATAGCTTCTAAATTAGTGTATTCCCTCTTTGATATAGGTTATTCACACCCTTTTTATCTTCAACAACTGTTGAGATTTTTAGTCTTACCATAGATTAATTCAGAATAATTATGTCTCTTAACACTCTTTTGAGTGTCAGAATAGAGGGAATACTCCATTACCAAGAGTTCCCACTTGATATATATGGGTACCATTTCTTCTTTAATTTCTAACTCCTCGAGATGACCAGCGTTGATTTCATTCTTTGTATAGAATGTCTTGTTCTTTTCCATGAACAACTATATTGCTATCACCATCATGTTTCCTTTATAACACCCTAGGGAAGCACATTTATAAATAATGTATAACGGGATATCCCGGAAAACCATGCTGAACCCAAGTGTTTTGGGTTGGTTAGGACGACACCTCATTTATAATGTGTCTTTATGAGTTATTGGGACTACATTTAGGGGATTTTCCTCCTGTTTTGAATCATTTAAGGGATGTATTCTTAGATGATTTTTATGGATTACCTTAGTTGATAGAATTAGAGTTCACCCTTGAGCTAGTTCTAGGTGAGACACCAGTGCCTATTTCTTGTTATAGTATGGAAGCAACAGAACTTCAAAAACTCAGGAAACATATTCTAGATCATGAGGTGAAGGGTTTCATCAGATCTACAACATCATCGTGTGTTCACCAATCCTTTTCACCAAAAAGGTGAAAAATACCCTCATATTTTCCCTGAAATACCATCGACTCAACCATCTTATGATAAATAATCAATATTAGTTTCCATGTATTGACGAACTCCTTGATTAGCTATATGAATAAACTGTTTTCTCCAATATTGATCTGAGGTTTGGATATCATCATGTTCATCTGAGAACATCATATATACCACATAAGGCATCCAGAATAAGGTATGTATTGTATGAGTTTGGGTTATTCCATTCACTCTAACTAATGCACCATCAGTTTTCATGGATCTAAGGAATCATGTTATCAACTCGTAAATCGATTCATTTGTTGTAGTCTTTGATGAAGACATCTTGGTGTATTAATAATCTATAAACGACCATGAAATCCATCTTGAGATAATGTTGAGTACACTGAGATATCATTATTTATACATGAATCTGGGTAAATTCCACTTTTGGATCAAGATGGTTAACATCTCAAGACATATCATATCTGATGCATGCATATAAGTCGACCTAGAGATGGTGAGAATAATGGTTTTCTAGGATCATCCTAATAATTTTTTGGACACACTCAGTTTATTAGGTCCTAATTTCTATTTCAGATGATTCATCCAAGACTGATCCATCTTAGAAGTGCCTCTTACGACCTTCACTCAGAAGGGTGTGTAGTTCCTCTGGTCAGAAGATTGTCTAAATGATTTTCAAAAGTTGAACGGAAGAATCAATATACATTTGATATTGATTCATTCAGATCCAAGAATAAGTTATTGTGTCTACAATGGTGGATCAAAAATTGGATTGGGTGTAGTCTTGATGTGGGTGATGGATTCCTGGATTATGGATCCTTCCATATGAGGCATCGTGAGCGGAACTATCCTATGCATGAACTTGAATTATCAGTTTTGGTTAATGTTCAATTATTTGGGAGACATTACCTATTGAGTGAGAGTTTTTTTTGTTTACATATATAATAAAACCTTTATATATATTACTACAAAGAGATACTTTCATTTGAGGCTTCTCATGTGGGACCAATACATGGAGTCGTTAAACATTGAACATGCTTATACCTATGGTAAGCATAATTTTGTGGCTGAAATATTAAGCAGCAAGACGCAGAAACAAGCAGTCTAGGTAGCCAGTATTGAGTGGCAGATAATGGCTTTGTTATCCAAGATGCATCTGATGGATACATATCTTCATAGACAACTAGTTATAACAGATCTTCTAGTGAGGTCATCTCTTTTGAAGTGAGTCTGCATGTGACAGTTATCTGATCCAGAGGGGATCTATATGATGGAAATTGTCACATGAGAGACCCCAACTCTTGGTTGGTTGGTTGATGGTAGCGAGACTCTACTAAGCCATGGATTAGTAAGGGTACCTCATGATATTTGGAAAAGAGCTTATGAGGAAATATTATGCCTCTATTTCAAATGTTATTCATAGACCTACCAATATCTACAAAGATATGAATCATTAGTAATGGTTTCATATTATGAAAATAAAAATAATATGTTTCATTAATTGCTTCTCCACCGGTCTGCCGGTGAAGGAAGACCACCAGCGACCTATTGGACTCCTGTAGCCTCAGTCTATTCCTAAGTATAAATGGAATAGTGTCACCATGGATTTCATTATAGGTCATCCAAGATATCCTTAAGGAAGTGATGTAGTATGGGTGACCATTGATAGGTGACCAAAGTAACACACTTACTACATATTCTGGAGACCTTCTCTGTTGATGAGTTTGGGAGGCATTATATTCATATGCATGTTCAACTTCACGGTGTGCCCCATTTTATCGTGTCAGACCGAGACACCCATTTCACATCAGGATTATGAAAATAGTTATAGTAGTTGAATGGTTCATAAGTTCTTTTGAGTATTGAAAATCACCCCTAGACTGATGGGATGTTAGAGCAGGCTATTCGAGAGTTATAGGATTGGTTGTGGGCCTATATCCTTGATTTTGGTGGTGCTTGGGAGAAATATATTCCTTGAGTTTATTTATCCTATAATAACTGCTTTTATGCCATAATTATAATGGATACATACTAGGTAATCCATTTAATTCTATGTCATTCACCTCTATGATGTCATTACATAGGTGAGGTAGCTCTTTTGGGTCCTCTGCTCATGCAGGAGAATTTAGAGCATGTTCGACTAATTCAGAAGCATATGGATAAATCTAATCCTTGACATAAGTCTTATACTAATAACCATTGCGGACCTCATTATTTGAGGTGGGACATCAAGTATTTCTATGTGTTTAATCTAGGATGGTTAATTGGAGAATCAAGAGATATGTAACGCTATAACTGAGATATGTCAGGTCATTCAATATAGTCGAGAGATTTTGGCCGATATCTTATTGGCTGTTGTTACCTCATAGGTACCATTCCATGCACAATAACATCTGTGTATCTCTTAATCGACATCATCATCCACACATATCTCATTCATTTGATCCTGCTGACATCGAGCTTGAGTAGGATGCATCCATTGAGGAGTTTTCAATTTGCATCATCGAACGTAGAAAATAGGTTCTCTGAGGAAGGTTAGTTATTCTAGTCTAGGTTTTATGGTATAATGGGCACATTCAAGATGAGACCATGGAGTGGGAGACATATGTATGTACTTAGTGTCCATAACTTTTATTAGATGAAATTCTACTACCCTCAAAAGGGAAACTCGTGGATGATTTATCTTATGTTGGGGAGGTTTTAATGTCCCATCTTTAATAAAGTTAAGAACTATTTAATTTTTTCTCCAAATATTTTAAAAAACCTAGGGCATGCACCTGAACAACCTGTTGCAGGTCCTAAGCAGCTCTTAAATTATTTAAATAGTTTCACATGATTTATGTAATAAAATGAATCGCAACCTAGTGCAATGTTCAGTATATAATAATTAAAAAGATATTAAAAGGAATAAATTTAAATTTAAATAAATTAAAAGAGATGAAAACTGAATGAAGATAAATAATAAAATAAAAATATTATATTAGAAGAGTACCAATAATTAAAAATCTTTTTATCCATTATTATTCTTATTTTTATTTCCCCCATATCTTCTATTTTTTTATTATTTTATTTTATTATTTTCATTTTCATTTTTTCTCCTTTAATTATTTCTTTCCATTCCTTTTTATTTCTCACCTCTTGTCATCTCCCTTCCTTTCTGATTACAATGTCATCAGAAGTGATATAAAGATCTCTGCAATGGAAACCTCTCACACCAAGATTCATTGGATTTCATCCACTCTCCATCACATAATCTGCAACATAATATTTTTATCTGAATTTGGGGTTTTTATAAAATTAATTTTATTTCATTCATTTAAATTATAATTAAAGGATTACATGGGATATTGGAGATACTGTGACTACGAGGTAGGGAGTCTATGTTAATTACCATAATTTTTTGTTAATCAATTCAAACCATTGGGTTGTTTGTTGGTTCCTATTGGAAAATCTAAATTAAATCATATTAATTTAATTAATGTGATTAGCCGTGATCTTTGTGACCTTTTCATAATTTGAACCCTTATAAGGATTTCTCTATTCCACTGGACACCCCTTCGAGTGTGCCGACATAATTTTCATATTTTTACCATTAGGCTTTATAAATTAAATAATCTTCTATGTGTGTTTTTGTGATAGTTTAGGTTTATTTTTATATTTAATAAAAATAATTAAGATTAATTATTGGAATAAATAATATCGATTTAAATTTTTATTTTCCTTTCATTTATTTAATGGTTTTTTATTATATTTTTGTTGATAAATTCGATGTTCTGTTTGACCTTATTTATGACGATGAAATTTATTGGCTACCAGAATGGCTACAATTATGAATGATTTCTCTAGGATATATATATGTTCATATCTTGTTGTTTGTTGAAAATATAACCCATGATATAATGTGTGTTCTATATTATGAACCCACAAATAGACTCACCGTTCTCGATAGATTATATCATGATTCAGCGAGGAAGTAAGGGTTTAGGCTCTCCTTTCATGGGCTCCCCTAGGATTTTCATATGCTACAAAGTTAAACAATTTACCATAGGGGAAACCGAGGATGGGACCATTGGTAATATGTCTATGCTAAACCTCGTTTGAGACTCAGTCCTTTATGTTGGTTACATGGTATAGACTCATGTTTACCACACCAAAAGTGATGCCTAATATTTCAAAATGGATTTTTTGGGGTGGGATTGGTGGAATTGTATAATTTATTGGATGTATAGTAGTGATACCTTCAAGATGGACTCCGACTCGACCTATATACATGTAAATTTTAATAAAAATGCTTGAGATGATATTACTGATGCAAAGTAGATTTTTCCTTATGATTTGTGATCCACTCATGTTCCTTTAGTGTTCTTAGTTTTGACATATGGATTAAACCCTAATGTAAATAACAATCTTGGGGTATGAACATATCCTTCAGTTTTCATTTTATGTAAGCCTTGCTATATATATTCTACTTTACTAGGTGACTCTTTTAGACATCTAGCATAGGTTGATGCATGTGGTATGGGATGGGTGTATTCTTGGGAACCTAGGAAAAGATACAATTATTTTTATTATTTATGTTTCTTCCTTATATTATAAATTTACACACAATTATTATTTTAATACCTGAAATGGAATTTTCTAGATACATTGCACGCCAGCCTAATGAGATTATATCTCACACCTTACTCGAGCAATCTTGGTACCTGAATAGAATTTATGTTCACTTGTATGAATACCTGGAAGCATGGTGCTTCTGATGCTTGACTGCATTACTATTTGGAATGGACCATTGAGGTTGGGGACTAATCCATCCTTATGATTCCATATAGCAGTTTTTGTTTGGTTTTTTTTTGTATTTTTACCATTCATTATATTGTTCTACCTCATACCTCTTTAATTTTATTTATTTACATTCATCATCTTGTATTTACTTCGTAATGGTATTAGTTTTGACATTTTAGCTCCCGGTTTTATTTTATATTTTTTTGGGTCCATCTTTTACTTATACTAATGTCTATTGCTTCTATTATTTCCTCTGCTACATGGTCGATTAGATTTTACATTCCTCCATGTTATACCTTCTCCTATTAAGGAATAGTTTCCCAACATATTTACTAAAGGACCTCAATTCTAGTCAACATCACCTATACTTTTTGGAGATGTACTTGAGGAATTGGCTCCCACCGTCTTTTGGCCAATATTCAGAGGCACTTAAGGTGGGATGCTATAATTAAGTTAATATTTTCCATTGTGGGGTGGACTCAAAGTAACCATTGAGTAGGATATTAATGGCCCATGTAAGTTGGGTGATTTTTTAATTATTCCCAAAGGATTTTCAATTTAGAACATATATATGGTGGGTCAATTTTGACATCCTCTGATTTGAAGTAATTAAAGATATCAAATGATTTTGAAATTTTCATTTGGTGGTCGAGAAGAATGTTGAATTGAACCATATATTTAAATTATGATATTTATAACTTTTAATTGCATTGTTTGTTAATTTGGTTTAATACATGATAGTTATTTCAGGTGTCTAGATGAATTTTCAGATCATCATGGGTAGGAAAATATTTTTTTCTGAAATGAAGGAAGGGAGAAAATGTATGTTACAAATCATGTAACCCTCTAGGTAAAATTGTGTTTCCATGAAGGTGTTGTAAATTTGATTGGAACACCATGAAACCAAGTATATAAAAACAATGAATATGTATTTAATAAATTTTAGAGGAGGACGCATGGGATACACATGGGTTTCCAAACCACATGACCAAACCCTGAATATCGATAAGGAGATATAAATTACATTTATGCATCACCATAATTTTACCTCTCCTCCCACATTTGTTTCTCCTCTATGTACAAAAGTTACTTACATAGTTTTCTCTATTTTGGATCCACTCCCATGAATTGATGGATCTCCATCACACTGCCTTGGAATCAGTTGTCTTTGGGTTTTCTATATAGGGAATTGTAAAAATATGATTACATATCCTTATTAACATATATTATATTTCCATGTTAGATATTATTTCTGGGAGACCTAATAAACCCTATTTTCTTTGTAATTTTTAATTCTTATGATTTTCACAAATTATTGATCCAAAAAAATGATGGAAATGTTTTAGTGATGTTTCATAATAAGGTGGTAGGTGGTCTATATGTCTTCCATTAACGATGTGTTGTTTAAGAAGTATATCATTTTTCAGCATGTGGGTCATTTAGTGTTTCATTTTTTAACCTTGAATTTAATTAAATTAAATGAGTATAAAATGACATAAACTCGTTCTCTTAGTTGGAGTTCAATTACATCTACCAGAATCACCATGTATATCAATTTTATCTAATTTCTCAAAAATTTATGGTTGTCCCTTACGTTAAATTTCCCCTATTAGTATGTTGAGAATAACCTTTATTGGATTCCCAAGTAAATTATGTGGTTAGGAAAATCCATTGATATTTGATTACATAAATTTTGATTGATGATGATTAATGGGTCCATAGAATTAATTGTAAAGGTACTAGTGTAATTTAAGGAATTTTATCACCATAAATGGTCTGAGGAATGGGTGTTTCCAATGCACCATTTTATGACATTTAAATGAAATAGAATAATTATAAAGCTGATCTGATTATGGAATTCATTTCATTATTTTCTAGTTAAAATGTTAAATGAAATATGTTTATGAATTGTATTACATATTCAGTGATAATTGGGTTTCTCATGTTTAACACCTTTGATGGGATATTATGATTTTCTAGGGATTAGAACATTGGTCCAATGATGTTATGATGCAGTCTGAGAGAATTCAGGTTCCTGTTAGAGAATTCAATGGATGAACTTATAGGTTTCATGACGTGATATTATACTTGAGTGATACCTAGACTCCTTATATGGGAATCTAGGTTAGGGATCATAGGTTAAATGATATTCTTGAATGAAATGGATGTATGGGGGTTTTTGAATAGAATGCCTTGATTGGTAACATAGATCGAGTGAATTATATCACACTAAATTACTAATTGGGTTACCCATGGAATTAATTACTTTTATATATCAAAACATATGATACTTATAGGATTATCATTACACTTGGATTCATAGGATTATGTCCATAGGTAATGATTTTCTTTTTTATTTTCTTACATTCAGATTTTGGGATTGTTCCCACAATTAAATAAGGAGACCTTTTCTATATTATAATTATTATTTTTTGACTCTAGAGTTACATCTTTGGTCTATGCTAGTGACAAATATCAAAATATAGGTCAATATAAGTTATTATATTTATAGTGAATGTATATTCATACATCATTACATAAATATAGTCCTGTAAACCCGGTGAAACTTATTCAGAAGTATTCGGGCTTAGGCTGAACCATGAAAAGTCTTACAAGTATCCATAAGAGACATGATCCCTAATCACATATAGTTATTTATTTACTTGGTTTATTATTATACCTATATAATAGTTATTTTATACTCAATTTCCAGATTTAATTAGAAACCAATTGCGATTGGATAATACTTTTATCTTACGCACGGTTTTGGATTCATTTTGGTACTAGAATATTCCTCTTGGTTATTGGATCTGGATCGTGGATTATGAAATGTGTTGTAACTAATGTAATTGGGAGCTTATAATCACCAGGATGAGATGGTAATCATGAAGATAATCGTGATCGACTTCATATCCATCATTCATTTCATTATTCATGTTTACGTATTATATATTTTACGCCTAGTTTTCTACATTTGAGAATCTTCATCCATGATTATTTATTCATTTATGATTTGTTGTTAGTTATTCTAATAATTAGAGTCTCTATTTTTCATCTATTTTTGGTATTAACCATTTATGATTATGCTATGTTTTTAATGAATATGAGGATATATCACCCCACGGTACCACCATTAGACCCTCATTTCTAGTTGGAATCCTCTGGTGTATAGGAATGAATGCTTATGGACATGTAATGAAGCTATTTGGGGAACCATTATTATGTCTGTTGGGTCCTGATGTTACAAGTGGTATCCAATATTATTTTAATTTTTCTTTATATTTTGGGGTGGTCGAATGGAGATGAGGAAAATGTTGTCCCTTGGTAAATAACTGGTGTTTGGGTCTAGCCAACCCATACACATGATAAAGATCATTTTGTTGGGGATGATATTTTTTTACATGGTTCTTGTTATTATGGTTGATTATTATTTCTCATTACATGTATTTTTTACATCCATAGGTTAATGATTTTTGGATTTGTGATATTTTCTTCTTATCCTAGTATGGAAATATGTAAGGATTTATTCATGCATCATTCTTGGCACATAGAGTTTTACATGCCACCTATATTTCATTAAATATAGGATTCATTGATTGAGTTCCAGATTATGTACCATGTTTATCTGTATATAATTCATACGTGATGTAATACCCAATGATTTTGGGACATATTATTTTTCAAATTAATTTTTATTTTTTATATTTTTCATTTCTTGTGACATTGGAAATAATACTATATATATATATTAAAACTCTATGTCATTCATTCCATTCACATGACACCAAATTCACTTGTGATACATGAAATACCAACATGGCTTTCTCTATATACAATACTAACTTGGTTTGTATTACCCACAAAAACTACTAGGAATACGTTACACACACCACCATGTTTATGCGAAGAATCATTTTTTAATAATGATATAATTAAAACCTAGCTGTTAAACATAGAAATAATAATTTTAATAACAAAGTTTAAAATATTTTTTATAATTTTTTTTAAAATAAAACATATTGATAATTAAAGATAAGATTTTTGGTAATGTCCTTTTATGTTTAAAAATATTGTTTTCTCAAATGAACCATTTTTAATAATAAATTAATTTTCCAAAAAAATTGATATTTAATTTGAAAAAATAAAATACATTTTTTTAATTTAAACTAATGAAATTTTCTTATGGTGAACATTATTTATTTTAATGAGAAACTTCATTTTTTGATGAATAATTAAAAATATTACTTTTTGGTTAAAAACTACAACTCTGTATTAATAATTATTAATGTAAAATTATATGCCAAATTTTTTTCAAGGTAAAATTAAATCAATTACACATATATTAATAAAATTTAGTCCATTATAATCAATTTCAGTGTGAAATTGAAAATAAAAACTCAATATACTATTGAATATATTTCAACTTTAGAAACCTATAATTTCATCATGTCTGCAGGGTTAGAATTAATCTTACATTTTCGAATTCTATGATTTGAATTTCTAAAAATTAACAAACACCATTTTAATCATTAAATTATTTATATTATAATAAGTGAAACTTATTTTTTGACAAATATATTAGTAAAACTGATTACAATTTATCATGATGATTATGGTCAAATAAATATTAATTAGGGACGAATGCTTAATCTTATAAAATCAAATGACCTAAAAACATTTCAAAAACCTCTTTCCCGGTGATATTTCATCCATACACCTCCCATTTTTGTTTTCTTTGGTTTTTTATGATTGTTTCTTGGTACGAACATGTGTAAACCTAACTTTTTTTTCAAAATATACATGTGAGTCCTTTTCCTTCAATATAAAATGCCCCCCAAATATTCATCTACATTGCACCCCTAAAACCTATTAGTATTTGGAAATATACACCCGATTTAATTTAAAAAATTCCCCACTTCCTCATTGAATACTTCCTTTGGACAGAAAGTCTTTCAAGGAACATTTTTGGCTAAAACCAAATAGAGTTACCCAATTAAGAGATAACATCTTCTCTAAAGTCCGTTCTTTTAGTTTCCTTTCACCACCCCATCCACTTTTTTCCCAAGATTTTATAAAAAATAGTGGTATCCTTAGAATGATTTGATTTTTTATCCAATGGATTCAACCTTCCCTTACACATATCACCATCTAATGGATAATAATCATACAATTTTTCCCTATAGTGAACTAACGCATCACTAAACGATGTTTATTCAATTTTCCTTACCGCCCATCATAGTGGATATTATTGTAAAAACTATATTTATATATGGGATATATTAGATATATTATTTATTTAATCTTATTTATTCTTTTTACAACACATATCTTATAATATTCCATTTGGTGTAAATATGATAATTTCATTTGAGGCATTTTTGATTACCGCTCCGTGAAAGCGATATGATTCGTTCATACACGACATGGATTATATTAAGAAAGATTTTAGTGCGTAAATATGATATATATGATATCATGAATATAATTTAATAAATTTAAATATATATACACAAAAATTTATTTTAGATTTTTCACTCAACAAGACAATAAAATGGGAATAGCGTCCATGCGTACGTACAACCTACCATCTTCATGAATAGTATATTCTATTTCATACATTTATATTCCATAAAATTTTACAATACACAAATAATGTATATAATTTTATTTATATCATGTTTTACATTATTTAAATCTTGATATAATTATAATTAACAAAGTGATAACAAATTAAGATAACGTAAATAACAAAATAAATATTACCTAATGTGAATCCTTAACAGAGGATGGTTAATTAGAGGGTAATATATGATTTTAATAAAAAAATATAAGGTATTAATAAAAGACTATCGTTATGTATAAGATTTATAATAAATTTATATTTATTATATAGGTGTTTTTAATGAGTATGATGAGATTCAAGACACATGGTATGGGGATATCATCTCACTTCTTATTTTTGTGAGATACATGCTATGTTCACCACTATTTCCTTTTTTATAGTGTATGTACTTCCCACGAATGTATTATATGAATATTATAAATAAATTTATGTGTATTAAAATATTTATTTTATTATATTTCTTTCATGGGGATAATTTTTAGAAGTTACCAAATCCGTAAAATAGTATTGTCTCAATTTTTGTTCATTGAAACTCATGTTTTGTTATGAATCCATGTTCTCATTGGAGGCGTATATAATTACATTTACCCATTATATCAGTAATTTACTTGTTTTAATGATCTAAAAATTGTCACATAATTCCTTTTTCTTATCTAAAGATTATTATCCCACATTACCAGTTTATAATAGATTACTGAGACAATCTAATCACTTTTCATGATTGTATAGGTTTATGCTTCATTTGATAAAATCTTAGAACCCATATCTGATGAACAATCAATAATTTACTCCTCCTCTAGTTTTTCAAGATTTATTCATATATTGGTACCATTTCTTCCCCGATTTGGAATATAATATAGTTTATAATCAATTTTCTAGCAAGATATACATTAAATTCTCTTCAGTCAAAAATATATGTTTCCTCAAAACCATGTTTTCTAAAAATGGATTCCAATAAAAATTTTCTAGAATCCATTAATATTTAAAATACATTTGTACCCCTTTGTTTCTTTTACCAATCTCTTCAATGGAATCTTATTTTCAATTTTCTTCAAAGAATTTTTTTTAAAATTTTTACAATGAAAAAAAGGAATGTTCTTCTTGCATAGTACATCAAGTACAAATTTACCCGCTATAATTTTTTTAAATGATTAATTGCATTTTTAGAAGGTTTATTTTGAAGAAACTATTTTTAACAGTGATTTCAATGAAATTTTTAAAAAAACATATTTCTTTCTTTTATAAATGTATAATGATTTTTTTTCGAAATATTTAAAAGAATTATATAAATTATTCTAAAGTATTTTTATGTAAATATAGTTCAAAACATTTTCAATATTCATTCATTTGTTTTTCAGTAAAAATGTATTTAGTATATTTTAATTCTTTATTTTTATATTTTCAAAAGTATTTTCAATGAAATGGTTCATAAAAAAATTTCAATCTTCCTTCATATGTTTTGGTGTCAAAAGGATTTCAATCCATTTTCATATTTTTTTTAGGTTTTAAATGTGTATTCATTGAAATATGTTTTTAAAATATTTTGAATTGTATTTTATAATATATCATATAAGATGGGTTTTGAAATGATTTAATGACTTTTTAAATGTTTTTAAGTTAGTTTCTATTAATATTATTTTGAAATGGTTTTCTATATCAAAATTACATTTTCTAAGAAGAAATCATATTTAACAAAAGAAAAAAAATCATGCCACAAAAATTTATTTAAATCAAATAAAATCAGTACATGTATGAGGTGTAAATCAATTACCCCAGCAGGGATTAAGGGGAGTACAAGCCGAGTTACCAAGAAGAAAAACAAAAAGCTCAAGAAGTAGAAAAAGATCAAAATGCCTTGTCAGCAATCAGCCCATGATCTCCATAAGGTTAAGTAATGAAGACATAGTCCAATACCAACAGGCATCCAGCAGATTATGTTGCAGCAATAAAGATACTTGGCTATAGTAGACGAAACCACAGTCTTGATCTTTATCAATAATGAACAGCACTGGATCTTCAAAACATCTTCAAGAAAATCAACACTTCTTTGAAAATCCCAGAAAATCCCTCAATGCAATCCTCATATCAAGAAATAACAAGCATCACCCAGCTGCCTCACATCAAAGACAGCAGCCATAAAATTGAGCTGCATCTATGTCCAGAAACTCTACATAATAAGCCGTCAACACCATGAACCGATTAAGTATAGTAGCATCAATCTTTTGGGATCTCTTCAACACTAGGCTTCACCATCGACACTTCTTTTTAAATACAAATCAAGCCAGCAAAATAGTGAAGAAAAATAGTGTCAAATCCGTTCAAAAAAAGCCAAACTAGAAACTGGATAGTAGGAAACAGAAGCAAGGATGAGTAGAACTATCTTGAGAAGTATTCCACATTGAATTCCACTAATAAACACTGAAAAACAGCCCCGTAGACCAGTAGAAATAAAGAACATGTAGAAACTAGAGGTCTATCTAAAAATAGACTAGATCAGCACAGTCCACCTGCTTTTTCTGCATCTCTAGAATAAAAACTTCAGACAGATCATCAAGCCATCAGAAGGTCATCAACAAAAGGAGAATTCAGTCCATCAGACACAACAGTGGTCGGGAAAGCAGCATCTCCACCAGAAACCATTGGTCAAAAAATGGAAAGAAGAGAAAAGGAAGTAAATACTAAAACAACCATCACCATAAACCGATCCATATCAAAGAAAGATCACAATCTGAATATCTAAAATCAATGAAATCCAATAACCAAAAGGATCAAACCCAAGGGATATTCCTAAAGTTGAAGTTGGGATTTTTCTTGAATTCCTCAATCATCCTCAAATAAATTCTTTTCCTGATATCCAGATATGTATGAGAAAAATCTGGCGATGAAGGTACTTCCAAATTATCAATTGATCTTGGTCAGCCATCTAAGCAGAGACCTCATCACTCACATCTTCATCTTCAGGTATCTAGAAAGCATCCTTGTATGCAGGATCCTTCTTTCTTTCATAGTTCTCTTCCATATGAATTCGAACCATTTCAGCCAACTCCTTGGAAGACTCAATTCTAGGGGATTAAAATGAGTGGGTAACAATTGTCCTTTCTAATTCAGAGTAATCCCTATGCTTCCTAGTTTTTTTAGAGTTGGGGGTAATAAAATCATCCTCATCAACGATAGGCTTTTTTCGTTTTCGAGAACTTGATTTGAGGTATTCCTCCTCAATTCCAACTGATGAGTCATCCTCCATTTGAAGATTATCAACATTGTTATCATCATCATCCTTATCACTGACATCTTGTTGTTCAAGGATCATCCTTTAATCCATTTCAATAGGAACATCCTGCTATAAATCATTATCTTGGTTTCCCATCAAGGGTTGTAGGTGTAAATTTGAGCCCTCAACTGTTGTTAAATTCTCCTTAGGTGAGACTGAAAAAGGGTCCTTTTCCTCATTAGCCTCCCCAATTGGATGAGAGGTGGAGGCACCAACATTGCTCTGAATAGAAAAATATGGCTGGGAATTTTTAGGTATGTCTTTCACAATCCAAACTGGTTTGAATGTGGGGAGGGGGTGTGATATTTTCTTCTCCTCACACTCATCAATAAAATGCCCAACTCTAGCACACCTCTTACAAAAAGCAGGGACATTTTCAAAGACAACTTCCTGGACATTACCTTTTGAACCATTTTGCAACCAGAATTTCGAGGGAAAAGTTTGTGAAATGTCAACTTCAATACACACACGAGCAACAGAAGGTCTAGTAAAATTTTGAGTGGAAAATTCTAGTTTAATAGGATGTCCAAATAATCTAGCAATGGAAAAAAGGGCTTTTTGCTTAAACAGATAAATTGGGAGTCCTGAGAATCCTAGCCAAATAGGTACAGTAGGTGGTTCGAAGTCAACACTGAAATCGGTTGTCCATTTCAAGACATTCATACTACAACCACCAAAAATCCAAGAACCCCTCTCCCAAAGCCTATAATAATCATCTTCAGATGAAAAATGAAGCAGAACATCAAATTATTTCAAAAGACCGACCTAGAAATTCTCAAAACCTATGTTCTCAAGAGTTTTCCACATAAATACAAGAGAAGGCCTACGCTTGATAAATTTTCCAACAAGAACATAGTGCAAATTTGAAGAGAGTAGTTGTACCTCTTCATCCAAGAAAGCTATGGTTGATAGCCTGTGATGGCGTAAATTCTTTGGATCAAAAGATTCAGGGGCTTTAGGTTCATCTTTAGGGACTCGATTCGCAACCACATCGGCGAAAGATCAGGCATTCTCAACCCTAGTTTGATCGAAGGTGTCAGATTTAGGGTTTTGCCTTCGTTCGCCCGCAGACGGGTTCTCCGACGCTTTCATCCTTCTCAATCTTCTTTCTTTAATATAAGAAATGTTTTATAATGATATTTGAAAATTATTTTCCTTCTTTGATGACATCCTTTGATGTTTCATAGTCCATTCTTAGAAATTAACTAATGGTTTCCTTCATATTAATTCACTGAATGATTATTCATAATTTCATGGTCTTTATGAAACCCATTTCACTTTCATAGGTTATATGATTATTAAATCTATTTCTATTTCATGGGTTATATTCTTCTCCAACCCACTTCCTTTCACAGGTTATGTTTATGATTAAATGATTATGAAACATTTCCTTTAGAAAATTTTGTGATATGATTTCATGTTTATAATAACCATTTAATTTCGTCGGTTAGGATATGATTTTTTATGATATTTTGTAAAATGTACACATGATTTCATTATGAAATGTGTGGGACCTATATCACCCACCAATGGAATGGGAAAAAATTTCTATCTCATGAGATAGACAAGGATGGTCTGGGAATGAACCTTGACTACTAATATGGAAACTAGAGTGACCCATACTAACCAAGATGGTATGAGGAGTGCACTAATATTACTAATATGGCCATGGGAGTGAATCATGACAACCAAGATAGTAATGGGAGTGATCTCGTACAACCATGATGGTTTTGGTAGTAATGTCTTGGATAATATTGAAATCATATTATAATCTTCTTTTCTACCAAAATTCCATGTTATATTCATATGTTTGGATTTCATGGATTATGTTATTTATTTTAGTTATGATTCATGCCTTATAAAATACCAATATTTATTCCATGATTCATATATATGATCTTTGATACGAAGGGTATTATCTTCTATTTTCATGATAATGTTCTCATAAACTAATTCTCATGATTATGCTTATATATCTCCCTTATTTACCCTTACTGAACATTTGAGATCACCCAATTTTTATATTTCCTTTTGCAAGGTTATGAAAAAAGGTGTTAGGTAGAAGTCATAATGGTGGAGGTATTTAGGGGGGATGTTGAAGATATTTCACCCGGATTGAAGGTTTGTTTCTATTATCAAATGAAGCTAAACAATTACAGTCCTCGAGCATGTATTTTATTAATTTACAGAATAATAATCTAATTTTTTTTAATATCCATCTATGTCTAGACTGGGTTTATATATGTGACTATTTTAATTCATGACAATTTATTTTCTTTTGTGATAGAATTTTTTATTATAATTACGATAAAAAATTTGTAATTAAGGTACCAACATCAAAATAAATGTTGTTTTCTAATATAGAATTATGGTTCCACATAAATTAACTAATTAAGAAATTCTCAATCCATGGATCATTGGTTGTGTGGGATGAAATGAGTATAGTTTTTATTAAATATATGTCTTTAATAATTTATAATGATTTTGGGCCTTTATAAATTGATAAGGGTAACATATACATTCAACCCATCATATATAACATTGTTTTATACTATATATTTCCGAAAAACATAGTTGAAAATAATATAAAAGGTTATGTACCTTTATAACATGGTAATGTTAGTTCATATAATTAATCCATATTACATATATATGAGTAAATGGTGAACTATAATTCTTAATGAAAATTCATTCCATTATGAAGGCTTTTTCAACTATAGATTTTTCATGACGACCCATATGAATAAATTCCAATATTCACAACTAAACCCATGTAGGTCAATTGGGAAATGATTATTATTTTATAAACCCAATTATAGTGTAAATAATATTTAATAATGAAACTAATATAGGGATTCCCTTAAATTAATCTATGTTAAAATGATGAAACCCTCATAGATCATTGTATCATTAATATGCCTTTGTATTTAATGAAATTGGGTAAATTTTATGATAAATGAAATTGTTATTTTAAGAGAGAGTATCCACTTATAAAACATGTTTTATAAATTTAATGGGAAATATTACATTAACTCCCCCCCTAAATTGATAAAATACATTTTTTTTCTTTTGAAAATTATTATAAGGATGTTGAACTTCAAAAAAATTACTAATTAGAATCAAAATTGTGTTCTACTCTAAAACTTGATATTTAAATTTTATTTATAATATCCATGTTATTAGTGTTTTGGATAAAAATGGTCAAAATTAATTTAAATGTGTAAAGACCCGAAAATTTTAAGGAAAATTTTTTTCTTAAATTCTTTTGGATTTTACAAGAATGCAGTTTCTGACGGCACCTGATTCCGAGGCCCGGTGTGCCTGGAATCAATTTCTGAAGTTTCGTTAAGCTTAAATTAACGCACGTAAGCAGTTTTACTGAAAAAGTGTATTAACTATTAAATGGTTACTCGGATCAGAAATCTGAGGGCACTGTTGCACTCAAGATGGCGGGTTTACCGTAGGCGCGACTTATGTTTAGTCGGCACGGGCCTCCTGTGATAAATTCCAAAAATGGCTTAACAGTAAATAAAATAATTAAATAATTTATTTTATTTTTCAAATGCTTATAACTCAAAAACGGTAGCTCGGATTAAAAATCTGAGACAACTTCTGAACTCATGAGGGCATGGTTTATTTAGGCAGATACTAACTTCGGCCGGCGCGAGCCACCAGAAAAAATTAGTTTTTAGCCGCAAATAAAATAATTAAATGACAATTATTTTATTGTAAAATTCGTATATTTTAAACGGTAACTCGGATTGAAAATCCGAGAGTACAGTTGGATTCATTGGGGCGTGTTTCACTTAGGCAGAGCCTGACCATGACCGGCGTGGGTCGAGGGTGACTGATAATTTTTTTCCGAACTTTTTTTCGGGTACGTTCAGTAAATGTACGTGTGGGTTTTTCTAACTTTTGAACCGGTGCTTGGAATTGAATTCTGAGGGCACCGATGGAATCGCAGCGCCGGTATTTTTTTAAAAACACCATTTCTGGAGTTGCGTTTGCTCGGGTGTGGTTTTTAATTTTTGGGGTTAAGTTATGAAATAAAATAAAAAGGGGTGTGACAATTTTATTTAATTTTACTTAAAGCCGCTTAACCTAAGTTAAGCGGATAATGTGGGACCCATAATATCCTACCCACATGGTAGGATATTTGTGATGTGGGGCCCGCATGAGCCCCACCATTTCTTCCCTCCTAAGTAACGCACCCGCAACCCCCTCTTTAATGAAAGTCAATTGTGCATTTTTCTGGTTAAGAAACGCCCCATTAAATTGGGCAGTTAAATTGTTACAATTAATTCTTCGAATTAATTGTTCGTTTCTTATCTTTTGATTTTCAAATTCTTAAGTTGATAAAAAAATAATAAGTGGACTTATTTTATTATTATTGGGGATTTTTGTTGTGTTAAAACTTTGGGAGAACAAAAAGAGGATTCTTCGTTTTTCGACGAAGAATGCGAAGAACGCTCTACTGCCAACGAAGAACGCCAACCTCTGACGGCGAGAGACTTCTTCCTCGGAGATCACCCAACGCCAACAGAGAACCTCTTCTTCCGCGGCGATCCGCTTCTTCCGCGACGGTTAATTCCGCGACGAACACTCGTTCGACGACAGCATTGAGGTAGGGTTTTATGCGTTTCTATTTTGTGTTTTTCTTCCGTCGTTTTTCCCCTTTCAATTGAACGGCCTGTTGTCGCATTAACGAGAGGAGGTCGGACCGCACGAACACGGCCAAAACTCCTCCCCTTTTTGGTTGTGGATTTTTTATACGCTGTACAAGGCAACGCGGTGCCAAAGCACCACGCGGAAATTGTAAAAGGGAGAGCGGAGAAACGCGGCGCCGCCACACCGCGCCGTGGGAAGCAACAAATCCGCGGCGCCGTCGCGCCGCGCCGTAGAAGATGAACAAAGGACGTTGCACCATTGAGCCGTGTCGGAGGACCTTAGAAGCACCGCGGCCGGAACGGGGCCGCAGCGGACGGGCGCGGCGCCGTCGCGCCGCGCCGGAGAGACGAAGGTTGCGGCCGGTTTCGAGCCACGGCGGAGCAGGGAAACCAGCGGCCGGTTCCGGGCCGCCGGCGTCGGAGCGAGGGGACAGACCCCTGCCAGTCCCGTGATGGCGGCAGCGGGCGGTTCGAGGAGAGTGCCGGCGGTCGTAACCCCCGACCGGCCAGCTGAGCGACCCCATTAAAGGGGTCGCGGTTTACGTCACGCGGGGGGCAGCGCCCCCCACCCCGAAACCGTTCGGCCATTCGGCCGAACCCCCGGCGGCGCGCCAGCGTGCCGGGCGGCTGCCCTGGCCGGTCCGCCGAACCGGACCGCCAGGCTGGGCCGCGCCCAGGCCGGGCCGGGCCGCGCCCACGCAGGCCAGGCCGCGCCCAAGCGGTCCGGATTCGGACCCGGTTCGGGCCGAACCTGGGGGTATCCGGCCGGGTCGGACCGGGCCCGAACCCCCTATTACCGAACCATTTTCGGCCTGTCGCCCATAACATGAGCTACGGGCCTCCGATCGACGCACCGTCAGTTGAGATGCGATCCTTGGATCGTGACAGTCGTTTCGATATATCGCACTCAAGGTTTCAGAATGCGTTAGGTTCGGCCGGGTTAGTTCGTACACGAAACCAACCGGGCCCTTGGAGCGGAAACGCTCATAACTTGATCTCCGGACGTCTGATTGATGTGTCGTTGACTTTCATGGATTCCTCTAAGTGAGACAGAATTTTTGGCTTACTCCGCTTGAGGTTTGAACGCCGTCGGAGTGCGGTCGGGTTGGTTCGCTCACGAAACCAACCGGGACCCTGGAACGAAAACGCCAATAACTCACAGGTCGGGCGTCCGATTGACGTGTCGTCTATCTCGTTGAATTCCTCTAAGTGAGACGGAACTTTTGGCTTACTCCGCTCGAGGTTTGGACGCCGTCGGAGTGCGGTCGGGTTGGTTCGCTCATGAAACCAACCGGGCCCCTCGAACGAAAAAGCCAATAACTCACAGGACGGAGGTCAGATTGGCGTGTCATCTGTCTCGTTGAATTCCTCTTGATGAGATGGATCTTTTGTCATACTTCGCCAAAGATTTGGATATAGTTGGATAGTGTCCGGGTTGGATTGCACCCGAAATCCAACCGGTCCCCTGGAACGGAAAAGCTAATAACTTTCAGACTGTACGTCTGTTTGACGAACCGTCAGCGGCGTTGGAGATCATGTGGAGAAACGGTCCCTATGAGTATACCCTATGAGAGTTTGGGGTACAGTTGAGATACGGCTGGGTTGGTTCGCACACAAAACCAACCGGGCCCCAGGGACGAAAAGGCTAGTAACTCACAGACCGGGCGTCCGATTGACGCGCCATCTGTTGCGTTGAGACCCCTGTGATGATGCGTTCCTTTAAGATACTTCTTCGAGGAGCGTTGTGATACTTGTAGTATCGACCAGTAGCTCGTGGAGCGGACCCTCCCGGAGATGAGGGTGCGGAGTACGGAGACTGTGTAGCCGGCTGAGACCTGACGACTGCTTGACCGATCGACTCGGTGTGTTTCGGATAGCCTAGTGGGGAGCGCTTGGTTGTAGCGGTAGACCCACGGCAGAGGAGCGCTTGGTTGTAGCGGCAGACCCGCGGTACTCAACAGAAGGAGTACCTCTGGAGGCTATGAGGGGGAGCAATTGGTTGTAGCGGCAGACCCACGGCGGTGGAGTGCTTGGTTGTAGCGACAGACCCGCGGTACTCAACAGAATGGGTACCTTTGGAGGCTATGAGGGGGAGTGCATGGTTGTAGTGGCAGACCAATGGTGGGAAGCGATTGGTTGTAGCAGCATGCCCACAGTACCTGACAGGATGAGTACCTCAGCAGTCTTAGCTTAGTGAGCAATACCTCGGAGTCGTGACAGGACCACTGTACACTCCAAAGATGGGGCTCTTCAGCAGTTGCAATTTGGATAATGAAAATCCTGGTTTGAGATGAGTCTATGACCTTTGTGTTTACCTCATGATTGAGATGGTTCACTTGATAACTTAAATATATGTATGGGCATATACTTGGGTAGTGGTTATCCGTTGATTTCATAATCTTTGTGTTTCCTTATGATTGAGATGGGTTACTGGATAAATTGGGTACATATATGGGAATATACCTAGGTAGAGGTTATCTGTTGAGATCTTCTTTTTGGTTATCCTTGTTTTATTTAGTGAGTCCTTGAGGGTCTCGGGGTCCCTACTAAGTATCGTTATACTCACCCCTGCACGGGCTATGCCCGCACCTCGTTGTGTTGGTTGTAGACGACGAGCAGTGCAGATAGAGGCCGAGTGTTCGAGGACTGGACGGTACCCGGAGGTGGACCTCACAACGAGACAGTATCTGGTGGTGGACTTCACGACGAGACGACACTCGGAGGAGGTTGATGGGCGAGAGCATTGTGGAGGCTATCTGTACCTACCCTTCAGGTAGGATCTGCGGCGGACGATCCAGGAGTTGTGCTATCTATACCTACCCTTCATGTAGGATCCTTGGTGGACGATCCAGGAGCTGCTTGTCACCTTCCGGCTGTTTTATCTTTTTCCTTGTACTTTACAGTTGGGCTTGTATTTCTGGCCCCTTTACTTTCAGCACATCTTGTTTCAGTTTCACTTAGTGTTTTACTTCCTCTTGTACTCTGTGGTGTTTGGTTACTTTTATAAAGGCAATGTCTTCCCAGTTATCGGGATTTACGCCTTTGGTGCTAGTCGCCAGCCCCTGGCCTATGGAAGGCGGGCTTGGGGTTGTCACGGCACGGGCCCTGAGGACGGGTTGTGACAAATTGGTATCAAAGGAGTCGGTTCTACCATAAAACTTATAACTCTGATATTCCCTTTCTGTGAAGAAATAGTGTTAAGGGTACCAAGTGTGGTTTTCAGTTCAGGGAGTCCAGTGTTGGTGCGGCGGCCGACGTATCCGTACACCAGGATCCTGACTAATGATTTACGACTTTGTGCACGAAAACACTGATTGCGTGTGTGTTTCCAATAGTTTTAAAGTCAGCTCAAACCAGGTCAGCTCACCAGGTATAAATCGTTTGACTGTGTCGTATCTGTTCAGGATGTCTCTACGCAGACAGTCAGTTGGAGTTCTGAGAATGTACTCGATGGTGGCCCACCAAGCGACGAGGCTCCGGTGCGGGGACCTTTTTACTATGTTGGCACCCTCGGGTGGTGTACCAGCAGCACCACCACCTATTGGGCAGTAGATGCCAGCAGCTATACTAGCGAACTGTGCACGCTGGAAGAGTGTGTTGCATGAGTTCCAGCAGTAGAGGCCTCCGAGGTTACGAGGTGAGGTAGATTCCCAGACAACAGAGGACTGGATGGAGGCGATTGCTAGAGTTTTCCGCCTAGCTGAGACACCAGTGGAGTAGATGGTGGACTTGGCCACTAGTGTTTTCCAGTAATGACCATGAGGATGGTCTGCATAGTGATGAGGCTTCGGTACGTGGACCGATGCCTGAGATAGTGCCTTTGGGTAGTGTGTCACCTATACATCACTACCTATTGGTCAGCAGTTTCAACCGGCGGTACCGGTAGGTGACACATGTAGGCTTACTGCCTTATACGTGTTCCAACATCAGATACTCTCAAGTTCTGAGGCAAACCTGACTCATAGGTGGCTGGGGACTGGCTTGAGGAGGTGGCTGAGAGTTTTCTAGAGCTTATACAGCTTTGGCAGGATGACGTGTCGGTAGCTAAGAACTCATCGAGGCGTACCAGACATTCCGGGTACTCGATGAATACGATTCGATCAGTTCTTTAGAGATCGGACCTCTGAGCGTGGTGTGTTTAAGGATATTCGAGCCAGCACTTTTCCCTCTATGCATTCCTACTCACGCTAGGGTGCTAGAGAGAACCTTGAGGTTGAATGTTCTTTGGATGAATAAATATAGCTAGAGAATGTTAGAAGTTGGAACGCATCGAGCTGGTGCCAGTCTCAGAGACTTGGGCGTGCGAATGTTTCAAGAAGAGGAAATGTTAAGGACAGATATATCTGCAGAGCAGCAGATGTGGAAGCAGAGCTAGGAGATCAGCATGGGGTGGTGTACATTTCAACATGTTACAACCCCTGCCTTTTTTGTCCCCTCCAGGATCAGGGAGCTGGAGGGCAGGGGAAGAGAGTAGCTGCATGCGGTCAAGGAGTGCGACCGGAAGGGCTCTAAGGATGATTCGAAGTGCAGACATTATCTTCTACTAGCTGCCGTAGCCACAGACATCGATATGAATCATCCCTTCCTTCCATGAATCAAGTCCCAGACCTAGAGTTTCCGGTTAAGACGTTGACTTGACCCTCACGTCTGGAGATACCTTTGGGAGGAGACTCGATATTCACACTTATACCGACGGTGTGATCTGACCCTTAAGGTGAGATCCTCGGTTGGGACCTCTTGGTGACAGCGTCGAGGCCTTATGACGTTAGTTTGAGTATGGATTGGGAAATCACTGTTCATACTCAAATTGACGATATTAGTAAAACGTCGGGATGGGTTTTCCTTGGTTGGCGAAAAGGAAACCCCAGGCAGCACAGGATAAACTCGTGCATGGGAGGGTGTAGCCGATCATTCATAAGTCAGCCAACCTTACCCTCGTGGCAGCAGGAGTTTGAGTTTCAGTTCTAATCAGGAAAGGGAGACCTCTAGAGTTCGAGGATGATGACCACGTTCTTATATGGGTCTCACCACGATGAGGTTTACAGATATGTAGCCGATGCGGCGAGATATCTCTGAGGTTCAATGGACCTTTCTAGGTTCCCAGTAGGGTAGGCGAGGTGGTTTATCGCTTCACCTTTCCACCTCAGTTGCACCGGGTTCATGATATCTTCCACGTACCTCGGCTGAGGAGATACGTTCGTGATCCTTTACACATCATCGACCTCAGGGAGTTGGACGTCGATGACAGGGCGACATGCACATAGGTTCCAGAAGAGATTGAGGATCGACAGGATCAGGTCCTACGAGGACTGTCGATTCCTCTTGTGCGTTTTCATAGATAGCATGGGAACCTCCAGGTGAGCACATGGGAGCGGAAGGCTCAGATGCGTGCTTAGTACTTCTTTTGTATCCCTAGTTTTTGTTAATGCTTTACGGGGACGTAAATCCTTGAGGTGGGAATAATATAAAGACCCGAAAATTTTAAGGAATTTTTTTTCTTAAATTCTTTGGGATTTTACATGAAAGCAGTTTCTGACGGCACCTGATTCCGAGGCCCGGTGTGCCTGGAATCAATTTCTGAAGTTTTGTTAAGCTTAAATTAACGTACGTAAGTAGTTTTACTGAAAAAGTGTATTAACTATTAAACGGTTGGCCGGATAAGAAATCTGAGGGCGTCGTTGCGCTTAGGATGGCGGGTTTACCCTTGGCGCGACTTAAGTTTAGTCAGCGCGGGCCTCCTGTGAGAAATTCCAAAAATGGCTTAACAGTAAATAAAATAATAAAATAATTTATTTTATTTTTCAAATGCTTATAACTCACAAACGGTATCTCGGATTAAAAATCTGAGACAACTGCTAAACTCGTGAGGGAATGGTTTATTTAGGCAGAAACTAACTTTGGCCGTCGCGGGCCACCAGAAAAAGTTAATTTTTAGCCACAAATAAAATAATTAAATGACATTTATTTTATTGTAAAATTCGTATCTTTTAAACGGTAACTCGGATTGAAAATCCGAGAGTACCGTTGTATTCGTTGGGTCGTGTTTCACTTAGGCAGAGCCTGACCATGACCGGCGTGGGTCGAGGGTGACTGATAATCTTTTTTCCGAAATTTTTTTCGGGTACGTTCAGTAAACGTACGTGTGGGTTTTTATAACTTTTGAACCGGTGCTCGGAATTAAATTCCGAGGGCACCGATGGAATCACAGCGCCGGTATTTTCTTAAAAACACCTTTTCTGGAGTTTCATTTTCTCGGGTGTGGTTTTTAATTTTTGGGGTTAAGTTATGAAATAAAATAAAAAGGGGTGCGACAATTTTATTTTATTTCACTTAAAGCCACTTAACCTAATTTAAGCGGATAAGGTGGGACCCATAATATCCTACCCACATGGTAGGATATTTGTGAGGTGGGGCCCACATGAGCCCCACCGTTTCTTCCCTCCTAAGTAACGCACCCGCAACCCCCTCTTTAATGAAAGTCAATTGTGCGTTTTTCTGGTTAAGAAACGCCCCATTAAATTGGGCAGTTAAATTGTAACAATTAATTTTTCGAATTAATTGTTCGTTTCTTATCTTTTTATTTTCAAATTCTTAAGTTGATAATAAAATAAGAAGTGGACTTATTTTATTATTGTTGGGGATTTGTGTTGTGTTAAACCTTTGGGAGAACAAAGAGAGGATTCTTCGTTCTTCGACGAAGAACGCGAAGAACGCTCTACTGCCAACGAAGAACGCCAACCTCTGATGGCGAGAGACGCCTTCCTCGGAGATCACCCAACGCCAACGGCGAACCTCTTCTTATGTGGCGATCCTCTTCTTCCACGATGGTTAATTCCGCAACGAACTCTCATTCGATGACAGCATTGAGGTAGGGGTTTTATGCGTTTCTATTTTGTGTTTTTCTTCCGTCGTTTTCCCCTTTTAATTGAACCGCCTGTAATCGCATTAATGGGAGGAGGTCGGACCGCACGAACATGGCCGACACTACTCCCCTTTTTGGTTGTGGATTTTTTATGCGGCGTACAAGGCAACACGGTGCCAATGCACAGCACGGAAATTGTAAAAGGGAGAGTGGAGAAACGCGGCGCCGCCGCACCGCCCCGTGGGAAGAAACAAATCCGCGGCGCCATCGCGTGGCGCCGTAGAAGACGAACAAAGGACGTGGCACCATCGCACCGCGCCGGAGGACCTCAGAGGCACCGCGGCTGAAACGGGGCCGTAGCGGAGGGGCGCGGCGCCGTCGCACAGCGCCGGACATATGAAGGTCGTGGCCGGTTTCTAGCCCCGGCGGAGCAGGGGAACCGGCGGCCGGTTCCGGGCCGCCGGCGTCAGAGTGGGGAGACCGACCCCTGCTGGTCCCGTGATGGCGGTAGGCGGCCGACCAGCCGGGCCGGCCGATTCGAGGAGAGCGTCAGGGGTCATAACCCCCGGTCGGCCAGCTGAGCGGCCCTATTAATGGGGTCGCGGTTTACGTCACGCGGGGGCCACACCCCCCGCCCCGAAACGGTTCGGCCGTTCGGCCGAACCCCTGGCGGCGCGCCAGCGCGCCGCACGCCGGGCGGTTTCCCTAGCCGGTCCGCCAGACCGGACCGCCAGGCTGGGCCGGGTCGCGACAGCCGGGTCGGGCCGGACTCGGACCCGGTTCGGGCCGACCATGGGGGTATCGGGCCGGGTCGGACCGGGCCCGAACCCACTATTACCGAACCATTTTCGGTCTTTCCCCCATAACATGAGCTACGGGCCTCCGATCGACACACCGTCAGTTGAGATGCGATCCTTGGATCGAGACAGTCATTTAGATATATCACACTCAAGGTTTCAGAATACTTTGGGTTCAGCCGGGTTGGTTCGTACATGAAACCAACCGGGCCCTCGGAGCGGAAACGCTCATAACTTAAGCTCTGGACGTCTGATTGACGTGCCGTCGAAATTGATGGATTCCTCTAAGTGAGACACAATTTTTTGCTTACTCCGCTCGAGGTTTGGACGCCATCGGAGTGCGGTCGGGTTGGTTCACTCACGAAACAAACCGGGCCCCTGGAACGAAAAAGCCAATAACTCACAGGTCGGGCGTCCGATTGATGCGCCGTCTGTCTCGTTGAATTCCTCTAAGTGAGACGGAACTTTTGGCTTACTCCACTCGAGGTTTGGATGCCGTCGGAGTGCGGTCGGGTTGGTTCTCTCACAAAACCAACTGGGCCCCTGGAACGAAAAAGCCAATAACTCACAGGCCGCGCGTCAGATTGACGCGCCGTCTGTCTCATTGAATTCCTCTTGATGAGACGGATCTTTTGACATACTTCGCCAGAGATTTGGATGCAGTTGGATAGTGTCCTGGTTGGATTTCACTCGAAATCCAACCGGTCCCCTGGAACGGAAGAGCTGATAACTTTCAGACTGGACGTCCGTTTGACGAACCGTCAGTGGCGTTGGAAATCACGTGGAGAAACGGTCCCTATGAGTATACCCTATGAGAGTTCGGGGTACAGTTGAGATACGGCCATGTTGGTTCGCACACGAAACCAACCGGGCCCTGGGGAAGAAAAGGCTAGTAACTCACAGACCGGGCGTCCGATTGACGCGCCGTCTGTTGCGTTGAGACCCCTGTGACGAGGTGGTCCTTTGAGATACTTCTTCGAGGAGCTTTGTGATACTTGTAGTATCGACCAGTAGCTCATGGAGAGGACCCTCCCGGAGACGAGGGTGCGGAGTACGGAGACCGTGTAGCCGGCTGAGACCTGACGACTGCTTGACCGATCGACTCGGTGTGTTTCGGATAGCCCAGTGGGGAGCGCTTGGTTATAGCGGCAGACCCACGGCGAAGGAACGCTTGGTTGTAGCGGCAGACCCGCGGTACTCAACAGAAGGATTACCTTTGTAGGATATGAGGGGGAGCTCTTGGTTGTAGTGGCAGACCCACGGCGGAGGAGCGCTTGGTTGTAGCGACAGACCCGCGGTACTCAACAGAATGGGTACCTCTGGAGGCTATGAGGGGGAGCGCATGGTTGTAGTGGCAGACCCATGGTGGTAAGCGCATGGTTGTAGCAGCAGGCCCACAGTACTTGACCGGATGAGTACCTCAGCAGTCTTAGGTTACTGAGCAGTACCTCGGAGTCGTGACAGGACCACTGTACACTCCAGAGACGGGGCTCTTCCGCAGTTGCGATTTCGATAATGAAAATCCTGGTTTGAGATGAGTCATTGACCTTTGTGTTTACCTCATGATTGAGATGGGGCACTTGATAACTTAGGTATATGTATGGGAATATACCTGGGTAGTGGTTATCCCTTGAATTCATAATCTTTGTGTTTCCTCATGATTGAGATGGGTTACTAGATAAATTGGGTATATGTATGGGCATATACCTAGGTAGAGGTTATCTGTTGATGTCTTCTTTTTTGTTATCCTTGTTGTATTTAGTGAGACCTTGAGGGTCTCGGGGTCCCTACTGAGTATCGTTATACTCACCCCTGCACGGGCTATGCCCGCACCTCGTTGTGTTGGTTGCAGATGACGGGCAGCGCAAACAGAGGCCGAGTGTTCGAGGACTGGACGGGACTGGAGGTGGACCTCACGACGAGACAATATCTGGTGGTGGACTTCACGACGAGAAGACACTTGGATGAGGTTGATGGGCGAGAGCATTGTGGAGGCTATCTGTACCTACCCTTCAGGTAGGATCCGTGGCGGACGATCCAGGAGCTGCGCTATCTATACCAACCCTTCAGGTAGGATCCTTGGTGGACGATCCAGGAGCTGCTTGTCACCTTCCGGCTGTTTTATCTTTTCCTTGTACTTTACAGTTGGGCTTGTATTTCCGGGCCCTTTACTTTCAGTACATCTTGTTTCAGTTTTACTTAGTGTTTTACTTCCGCTTGTACTCTGTGGTATTTGGTTACTTTTATAAAGGCAATGCCTTCCCAGTTATCGGGATTTACGCCTTTAGTGCTAGTCGCCAGCCTCTGGCCTATGGAAGGCAGGCTTGGGGTAGTCACGGCACGGCCCCGAGGATGGGTCGTGACAAAATGATATTTATCTAATGATTCATGATGTCAGATGTATACATTGATTAGTACAATTTTACTTTCAAATTCATACTTTATATCTTTTATGTTTGAGCAACATAAAAAATTAATAATAAATGATAATTTGTTAAAACATTTGAAAATTAATCCTTTTAGGGGGTTTTATATTGTGATTCATCATTTATGTGTTAGCTTTTGTTTTATGTGGGATATTCCTCGAACATGAGAAAGATAGTTTTTATTAGAAATCAGTTGGTTTCTATTCTTCTATTTATTGAATATATTGAATAAGTGGTAGAGTATAATGGAATTTTGTGTGACTATTTTTTATAATACATACTCCTTAGGTTGAAAGTTATTTTTTACCCTATTATTTGTTCACCCTTTCAAATAAGATATAAGAAGAATGTTGAACCATATTTTTACAAACGTTATGTGATGTTTGATTGGTATTTGGTCCTAGTAGGACTCTAAGATTGTAATATTACACCTTGGTACTTGGGTGGTTTCTTGGAATATTTGAAATAGAGTAGGTATCATTATATATGAAGATCATGTAAGTGTGATATCTTCACCCTATAACATTGATGTTGTGACCCTTATTATTTTATGAATTTACTTCATACTCTTCTTATACCTATATAATAGGTACTTGACTAGAATGTATCAATCCTAGTAATATTTGACCATAATTTGTATATGAATCTCATGAAATCAACGTTAGGGTCTGGTGGGTGATATAGAGTCCTTTACCTATGATGCAGACTCTAGTAAGATGGCCTTTTTTATTAAAGGAAACCTATGAGAGAGTTTATACCAAAGTTAAAAAAATCATTAAAGAAAATGAGCTTGATTTTATACTTCTATCAAGACCAATTAAATGAACATTATATGGTTTTCATTATAGAAAATGTGATACCTCAGTTTTCAATTATGTAACTATAGTTCTTGGATATCAAAACTCATATTATTGGGTTGATCATTTTGGTCAACATCCAATTGAAATGTGTGTGAGTTTTAGAAGCTTTAGTTTTTTAAAATGACTCTCTAATGTGGGTGGTATATTTATAAATCAAGGAACATATAGGTTATCAATTTTTATCAGAATTTCAATGGGATAACCTCGTATATTATACACTAACATGTCATGTGGCATGGCCAACCAGATCTTACTACTACATTTTCCATGGATATGTGAGTTGGGCCTTGAACCTTTTGTGTGTGATATGACAACTAATTGAAATGATTAGTTTGTTTTTTCTCATTGAATGTGGTATTATTATAGTAATAGAATTTTGGTCAATAGAATGATATGTTTCATGGAATGATTGTTTCAATGAAGTGACACATATACTCATGATGACATGAATTATTTTTGTGCATTAAATAATATTCTGTATGAGAATGGGTAGATTGAAAACATTTAGAGTGACACAAGATGAATGAACCAAGGAAGGGAGTGGAAATGTATCATCATTGGTGTAATTTCAAGTGTATATAAAAGGAATGTTCAACCTATTTTAATGAAATAAGGATCAAGATAACTACACATGACTATCGATAAATCTCAGTGCACTCATAGTCTAGAGGGGGTACTTATCCTTATCTAAAACCATCCATAGTATAGTGAGAGATAATTACTATATATCAATCTTCCTAATAAAATATAAATTTATGGATTGAGGAATAATTTTGTATAATGATTGATTGATGAGTAATTTAAAATAAGTCTTACAGTGCATAATAAATTTTTTCTCATTAATGGGTGGTGACCCCCACTATAACATTAAATTGGTGAATTTCATAGAAAGTATCCTTAGGGTGTAGGAATGAGTGATGGGTTATGTTTATTTTATCACTCATGATGGGTGAATTTTTATCCATACTAGGAATTGTATATTGAGAATGGGAAGTGGTTATCATGAATGTTTTTTGGGGGAAAATAACATGTATGATCATTGGGTGGGGAGAAATAAATTTGTCACTACTGGGTGACCATAAAGTGATAAGGTACATGGGATCTTGATTCTGACCTTTTGCGGTCATTTGTAATCTCACATTCCATATTAGATATGAATCAATGATCACATAGAATCCTCAATAAATTCAAGGTATGGATTAGATTATGGATTTTGGTGAAATCCTTATATGGGCGTTAATCCAAGAGTAACTTATGTTGATTATTTTATGATGAATCTTGACATAATATTTGTATTTGTGATATCAAAATGAAAACATTGTTTTGGAAATTCCTCATCTAGGATATTTCATTAGAAGATGGTATGTTATATCATGGTGGTTCTCTGAAAAATCATATTATATAATGAGATATCGCTCCAGGATCTTGTTTTGTTATCTTGTTAGTCTTAATAGATATAATTTTTTGAAATAGTCAACCAGAGGCAGTAAAAAAAGTGTAATATATGATAGTTCGATGAAGATTGTGAGGAATCACATCTAGAACACAATCGGGATGTGACATGTGAAATATAATGGTTCGGCTAGGATCTCTCAAGGAAAATCCGTCAAAATTAGGATATGTTGGATATATTTGAATTAAACCCCTATATTAAATTTATATTAACACTAAGACTATCTATCAGACATTATGGGTGTGTTTAAACATGAAATTTTGATGGTGTGAGCATCATTAAATTGAATTTATATTAATAAATGATGATCCTGTATTTTGGAGCATCATCAATCAAATAATAATAAAATTATTAAAATTTGATATGGTTATGGGTTAAAATGGATCATGTATGTGATAAAATTATGTTTCGAATTTTTAGAGAGATGTAGAATGTTTTAGTGGCATATTTAATTCATGATTGTGGTAGTTTTACAAGCTTCATTGAGAGTGGGAAGGAAAACAAAACCATTGAGCAGATAATTCAAGACCAATATATGTCATTGATGTATTCTCCCAAAGAATTTTTTGGATTATATGTCATATTATGGGGAGATTGTAACATCATTTCATGGAGAATTAAATAAAATTCAAAGAGAATTTAAACATATAATATTGTGGAGGGGAAGAATCATTAATTGAGCTTTTGATTGGAATAATGACAGTTTAACTTTTAAATAATTTCCAACGCATTTTGTGAGGCAACATGTTTATCATCTATTTGGATGTGTTTTTGGGGAATAATCCTCCAAAACTTGATTTTGGGGAAAATTATGTATGGGCACATGGTTTGTTAAAAATATTGAATCCCTTTTTGTGGAATCCTCTGACCCTGATAATGGTGGAACACCATTTTTATAATTTTTCACATGAGCTATACTGACAGTGAGATATGTTTACAATAAACTAAAATAGAATAATCATAGACCAAATAATGTTTTTCAAACCATTACCCAAGCATTTTGAAAGGCATGCCACCATGGAGAATAAGATCACATAGTTAAAATGTGGGTTTCAAAAAATTATGGCCAAACAATTTGGCTCATTTAAGATATGTAAATTTATTTTATATCACTCATTAATTAAACACATTCTATACTTTATATTTTAATCCAATCACATAAAAGACTCTCATATGTTTCATCCTCTTTAAATCCCTCATAATCATGGATGGATCACCCTAATCTTGAGTTCAAATTGGTGACTATTGGTTGTATTGTATAGCCCTTAGTAAGACTATGATTTGAATTATCTGTTTTATTATTTAGTATTTCCATATAAAATGTTATTTATATGTTTCTTACTAGTCCCTATTATATGTGAATTTAACCATTCTTTTGTTTTCTCTCATTCCAGAATGAATTAAAGCCTGGAAATGACAGAGAACCCATATCATGGTTGGAGGTTGACAACCTCAACCAAAAGTACTATGTTTGGTGTGTTCAAAAAATATATAATATTTATGTATTTTCATTCTTTTAATCAATCCTTATGTGGGTGTTGAGAATTACCTCTTTTGTATGACTCCCTAGGAAATGGGTTGGATAAACCATTAGTCTATAGTTACATGTCATATTATTTATGAGGATAACTTGGTTAATTGAATTATTTGTGATGAAATTGTATTTTTCTAACGAATTATATGAATATAAAATGTTTTAGATATTTGAGTTTTATATTCACGTTTTTGTGAAATATAAATTTAACAGTATAAATTTAAAGGTGAACTGATTTTTGGCATGGATTTCATCATGGATTGTTTTAAATTTTATATTGAATATGTTCATGAATTGTTTTATACAATTGAAAATAATCATGTTCATCATCTAGAACACCTTGTATGTGTTCATGGTATGATTGTGGCAATAATACCCAAGGGATATACCTAGTTCTATAGTGTATTACCTTTGAGGGGATTAGATGGTAACTCTATTATGCCATTCTATAAGAGATACCTTGTTCCATATTTTGTGTACCATGGATGGGATCACAGGGATATTCCATTACAATATAATTTGAGTGATACTTGGGATCTTAAGGACATCTTGGGATGGGTCATTGGTCCAATGAAATAATGATTCACCTTGAGCGATGATTGGTTCTTGATAAAGAATGCCCCGGATGGACTGAAATGTTATTGGATATGATATATAAAACGAGTGATACATGGAATCCAAATATAAAAAATTGAGAATAGTAATATTCGTAAAATGAATATATTTATTGACTTAGTAGAAATAGGTGTCCCCCATATAGAATTCATTAGAAGAACACATGCGTTGAGTGAATTATATAACACTTAATTGATATTTGTGTTACCCATGATTCAAAGTCAATAATCTCAATAATCAATTAGAATATGAAATTATTATAATTACACGTGGATTTTATTGTTTATATCCTTTGTAATAATTTTAATATTTATGATTGATTTTTCAGGTGATATTATTTTACACATAATTTTATAATGGTTCCCTTATAATATTATTATGATTATGTATGGATTCCTGAGTTATGCCCCGAATCTTAACTAGTGCTATGTATGTATCTATATTTATATATATTTTATTATTTATATAGTGAATATATATATATAAAGATTAAATATTAATACACCTATATACATTTTGAAAATTATTTAGATGTGTTATGGCTTGGGTTAAAGTAGGTATGGATTCCATGTGTCCTTAAGAAACCATGGCATGAATCACACACATTGATTTATTTCACTACTTTATTATAATATATACACATCAATTATTTTAAAATCATTGACTATATTTCAATAAAAAAACATTGTTGGCAGCCAATTGAGTTTATTTCACAGCTTTTTTGAACTATCATTTAGTACCAAAATAGACCTCATATATCCTCGTTCAAGATCAAGGATTATTATGTGTGGTGTTATAGGTGTAAATCAGAGCATAGATGCACAAGGATGAGTTGGTTATTAGAATAATCTTGGAGATAATCAATGGGGATTTTGTTCATTTCCATATCCATGATTATTCATTACCTTCCTTATGTCTAATTTTTTACACTATATCATGTTCATTCCTGATTATTTATTCATTTATCACTGATTTTCATTTATTCATATCTTCCACATATTTTTGGTACACCTATTTTAAACATGTGTTATTTAATAATTTTATATATTTATAGTAATCCAGATGGTATTGTTTAACCAATATACCATCATTACACTCTCACTGATAGTTATAAGAATTTGTAATGAAATAGATCAGGGAACCATTTTAGTGGATCCTTAGATTGGATGTTATAGTAATACCCATGTGAACCATGAATTATAAGCAGCTACTCACAATATTAAATGACACAAAAAGAAAATAATGATATGATTCTGGTTTTATAGAGAGAAAACTGATATAAAAATATTTAATAAACAGATTGACATTTTCAACTATATTTCTATTAATAAAAAAAATTAATAACTTTTTTAATTTAACCAAATAATTAATAGTTTAGTGTTTAAAAAATGAATTATGATTGTCTATGTGTAACATTAAATGTTAAAAACATTAAACAAAAAACAATGATAATATATATGAGGTGATATATCCTTTACATAGTTTTAAACAACATACATGAATATAGTTAGAGTCATGACTTCAATACCAACAGTAATTTCATTGTGTGACGACTAGCTTATAGTGTGACCACTCTATCCATCACAATTTCTCAAAATCAAATTCATTACACATCTCCAAACCATTAAATATAATTTATATAAATCTTTCATTTTTTTTCATGGCATTACCTATAGTATATTACATGAGTTATCTCCTGAACAAAATAAAAAAATAAAAAAAAACACACATCATCATGGAATGAACTTTATAGATCATAGTTTAAATTCCTTAAAATATTAAATACCTAAAAAATCATTATATACAATATATTTTTATAAATTTTCTAACACCCACAAAATTTTGACACCCCTGGGACATTTTATGATTTTCTACCTTCCTAAACAACAAAAAACACATTTATCCCATCAAAATTTGGTACCCCATTGGAGAAAAACAGAGCCATTTATGAAAACCTTCCACCATGACATGAACTCCCATATCACAACCTAGATTTATAACATTAGATGAATTATATCCCCCTAAAATTGGAAACATTGGAGACCATATTTATAGAAAACACTAAAATTTCCAAAAAAAATCATATACACATAATGAATCTATGATCTTACCTAAATTAAACCTCGAATACCTAATACATTGTAATCTCTCTACCATAAAATATGTTATTGTTAAGCTATATTGAAACCCAGACTAACAATTTATTACCTAAACACAAGAATATTTCTTATTACATCATTGAGAAACTAAGAAAACACTGAAAACAATATTCACCAATTTGGTAAACATAACTACATTGAAAAAAATTGAATGAAACCTTCCATGGGGATACCCTACCATATGAATTAATCACCACTAACAATTAAAACAATAGTACCTAAAAAGGAAAATGAATTTTCGACATTTATCATCTAAAAAAACACATATTTCACCTCTCATAGAACTTTTTCCCCACACTATATTGGTTCCCATAATCATCCCACGTTAGTTAAATTTCAATATTTTAACTAATGTCAATACATAAATCAGTTATCTTCTGTCACACATGATGATAATAGATTAACCAATATGTGGTCAATAAATTTATCACATATCAAAATTTTTCACTAATACATATCATAAAATGATATGATAAAAAAATTATAAAATAACTAATTTTTTTTATGAATCTCATACCTACTCTATGTCAGTTGTCTTGATCACTTTCAATTATCCTGAATCTTGAATATCTGATAAACAACCCCCCAATAGAGTCACATATAATATTATCCTTTGTACCAATTTATTATTTTCCCATAAAATCCATAGTAAAACATGGGTAAATTATTCTATGATATTTTACTCCATTATCATTCCCCTTCCTACTTCATGATTTAGAGTATTTCCTGAACAGACACACCCTACAGACAGTGAATTCAAAAAATAAATCTTTCCAGTTATCCAATATTGTGACAATATCAATATAATTATGGAAATCCTTTACATTGGGAAAAACCTTATTAGTTATATAATGATAGAAACACTTCATTTATTAACCACATCTTGTTGGAATCGTTAATCCTATTATCCAAAATCCATTGAATGATTACGCATTTTTTTCTATTTAGTCTACCTTAATCATCCAAACCTTTATCTTATAACTCCACTAACTAGTACATTATACTTTCATATGTCAGTTCCAACATTAATATCTATGCATGTTTCATTTATTTTGAATGAGTAGTCAATATGAATATATTCTCATGTACAATAATTGAATACGTTAACCATCCGTGGATTTCTATGCCATATAAATATCCTCTATAAATAGATTCATGGAAATATACATCTAATATTTGAACCATGTGGAATAATATAAGATTGAGGTCTCTACCTACACCATGTGAATTAATTCCTAGGCCATATCTACCCTCAATTAATTAAGAATAAATTCTTAGAGAAAGCCTCTTAAAATATATCCATATCATAACTTTATTCCTAATTTATATTACATGAAAACACTTTATGTGTTTCCTTTAACCATTGATCACATATAAAGCTACATTATCAATCTACTGTAGAGAAATTGTAATATAAAAAGATGTCCAGCATACTGAATCAATCATCTACTATAATTCCAAGGGTCCACCCTCTCCATTGAAAAATAGAGGTTGATGTGACATGAACTTTTGATTTAGATATTATATGGACGACTAATCTCCCTAAGAACATGGATAAAAGATATGGATATCTCATACTATGATAACCATGATCTACTCATATAGACACTACTCCATATCATCCAACCATTGTATCACACATCCCACTCACAAAACCTCCATATGGGGATAATTCTCACCATAGACCTTAGGAGTTACATTTGGTCCATTCCTTAGTGAAACCATGTCTCCACCTTCTCAATGGTCGATTGAATTCTATTGAGGTGGAACCCCTCTATGAACAAAATTACCTTCACAATGTTAATATATAAGTATATATACAAAAATATGGAATCATTTAATATAAATCATGGCTTAATATCTCTTAATCATCCATAAAAAACATTATTTTTATAATTATTCCCCACAAACACTCATACTAATGTCAGGGTCTGATACCACACAACCAATAAACATGAATGATCTCCTTATCTTATCACACTCAAAATCACATCCTAGGTCTTGGTGAGTAGTGTTATAGAATTAATACATATGTTAAAACTACAAAACGGTTTTTCTATGGAATTTAAAAATTAAATTCCCATTAAATTCAAAATAATGGATAAGAATCACTATCAGACACATAAATTTCCATTGAGACAACCATGTCTAAAACAAATCATTTGTACCACTTATCTCTTCATGTGATAAGAGCGTAATATAAATTAATAAAATAATATACCAAATTATATAAAATAAATAAATAATCCATAACCATATATGAACAAAAAATACTTATTCTCCTTATATAATTCAATTTTTTTTAACAATCATGATGATCAAAAAAAATGTTACATTCATCCCAATATCCATTCCAAGAAGAAAACTCTAGGAACCCACAATTATCCATTTACCTTAGCATAAATATTATAAAAGGATAGAAATATATAGGTTTCAACCCAAAGTTCATTGATACAACTTTGAAACATCCCGACCGAGTTCACTCTATAGTAAATGGATTGGAGTGACACTATAACCTAGACATGCCTCAATATAATACAAAGTTAGATGAATAGCACTGAAGGTCTATAAAGTGGTTGTGGATAGTCTGTACCCTCAAAATAGAGATAATAAATCACATACAAATTGTGAAAAAATAAAAATAATGGGAAAAAAAGATATAACATATATAAAATAAGTCCAATTATTATTTATAATTATATAAAAGTTATTTAGAGATAAATTTGACTACTTATAGGGTAATCCTATAAGAACAACACAAGAAACCAAAATATACCTTTTTCACTCACAACCCTACTATGTTATAGAAAAAAACCCTTACCATTACTATTGAGAAAAACAATTTTTATATAGAGATAAAACATCTAAAAATATAGAAATTCATTAAATAATATTAGGATCCATGAAAAATCATATATGAAAAACGTCTTTGGAAGAAGGACACATAAAAAAATAGTTCATAAGAGTATCCCATTATGTTTTTAATAACAGCAACCCTTCTTAGATATATATTTACCAAAAAATATTATTTTTTTCCATGGAATGGGAACATAAAAAATTGTGATCTCAAACTCTCAGTTAGAGAAAAAATGGATATTTTAGTGATTACATTATCATAACATGAGCACAAGGGTATTATAACATTGGATAAACATGTTAAAATCATTCAACCTATATCATATATTATAATATTGTATCATGTCATAAATCATAGAAGTTCATAAGATATTAATCACAAATTAATCGTTATATGTAATCTATGAGAGAATAAAATTGTACTAATAATTATATTTTAGTGATACACTTAACCATAGAAAATCATTTCATTAGTTGTCAAGGATCATTTCCAAAAAAAAATAATTGTTGAATAGGTTCATTCCCCAAACCATCATAGTTGTCATGGTTTACTCCAATTTCTATAATAGTGGAAAAATCCAAATAGAAAACTTGGTTCACACCCCAAAACATTTCCATTTATCCCATGTGATATCCATCTTTAATTGAATCATTTATATGTGACATAGGTCCTACCCATCATGGGTTAAAATGTTACCACCAACTTTATTTATATAAAATACATCATACTTGGTTATAACATAACTATATTCCTTTGTTATAACATAAACAACATCACTGACTAAAATCATCGATATTTGTGTCATAATATCACCAAACATTAAACATATCAGAACCAATTAAAATTAATGGGTTTAATAAACATTTAAATATAGGAAAAACCATTAAAAACATGTTTCAAAAACATTTCATCATTTCATTAAAGTCTAACCCTAGGAAAAGAATGAATTTCATAAAAATCCTTTTGAAGATTAAGGATGGTATTAGAGAATATTATCCCATGTAAAGACTAAGTAACATAAAATGTTGTCGTCTAATATGAATAATTATTTCTAAAGGGATGTTGGAGAATATTTGAGAAAAAGTTCATTTTCACATTCAAATGACCTTTTTATGAATTGATCACTTCTAAATTTAAAAGGAAATTTATTTCCTGAAATAAAAATTTAAAAATTAAAATGAATGATTGGAAGCATTGATCGGTCATGATACCTAGAAATTCTATTCATTTCTTGTATTTTAAAAAACATTCTTTTTAATACTTTTGTAGAATAATTCATAAAGCTTGTCATTTAGAAAATGACTAGATGATTTATTATAAACATTTATTAAAAATAAAATAATGGGTAAAAATTACATTAAACCATAATTTGATTTTAGTATAAACATTCTTTAAAACATTTATAGAAAACATGAAAATTGAAGATTTGTTTTTAAGAAAAAAAAAGAAATAAAGTAAATTTTCCTTTAAATAATTTTTTGGTATATCGAGTACTTAAGATAAGTAAAATGAGAGGAAATATTTATTATCATTAAATAACCATAAGATAATAAAATTAATGATTTTATTTATTTGTAGTTCTTTATATTTTATCATTCGAATCAGAATCATAAACAATCCTGATAACTAATGAGATCTAATATAGAACCCGAAGAAACATTGAAAAAATATTAAATCATAATAAAAAAGAAATAAATAACCATAGATTGATATTTATATACATAATTTCATGAAAAGAGTCTTAAAATACAATCTCTATATGTATATAAACCACAAAAAATAAACATGTAGTGTATAAGACATATATCCCACAAAAACAAAAGCGAGATGAAAATCCCTTACACTAGGGTTACCATTATTCAAATGCACCTTAAATTCATTTATATTAAATTTTAAGTTATTTTAATTATATATAATAATCGTTTAAATACTTATAATTTCAAATATACCCATTATATAAAATTTTTAGAGACATCCTTTAAAGGTATAGATAGAAACATGAATTATAATGTTCATATAGATTATAGGTCGTATGTACATAAGAATACTATATTCATTTTTCAGTGGATGGTATGAATGAAAGTTAAAAAATAAAACACACCTTGAGAACCCTTATTATATGATATATATAATTTATATTCATTGAATCCATTAGTATTACTATTTATTCAAGGGGATTTTTTTCTCGTGAACATCTTCTCCTTGAGATCCTCCTTGGATAAAACAGTTTAGAATTTTGTTGATAAAAATTGCACCTATACATCAGGGAAGATTATTAAGAGATTATTGGTCAAAATATTTGAAATATCCAAGGCATATATGGAGAAAGGAAGATAGTTGGTGAGGTGTAGTATTTATAGTTCGAGTAGAGGGATATTTTTCATTATTTAATTCATTATTTTATTATTACTTTTGATCAATACTGTGAATAGTATTGATTACATTGACTGAATACCATAACAACTACATGTGATATTGATCCAATAGTTATTACATCAGCCATATATAAACCCTTACTCAATAGTTAATGTATTTATTTTATTTACCGTAAATTTCTTTATTTCACTGTTCTCAAAGATTCAACTATTTTAAAAAAACTCCAAAAAATTTACTCCAACAATTTAATAATATGTAGAATTAAAAAATGGACTATGTTTTGTGAAAATAATTTTATAAATATTACTACTTTAATTTTTATTTAATATAATAAATTCTAAAAAAATATTGTTTTCAAAATTATAACTTATTTTATAGTATTTTGAAAACTTAATTATGACCACATAAAATTATTATATAAAAATAATATGACAAAATATTAATTTATGATCACATTTTATAAAAATAATTTTTATTTTAAATATTTATATTCATTAAAATTGTGTAAATATTCATTAAGGTTTCACAAAAATTCCAAAACATAATTTACCAATTTTAAAACATTTATTTACTTTTCCCAATATAAAAATATATTATATTTTCTTTGATAAAATACAAAAAATTAATTTATACATTCATAGTTGAGGTTATAATTCTATTGGTTGGTTTACTATTCCTATTTGAAATATTACTATTCCAAAGGTCATGTTACTATTCCATTGTTATCGGTTCTTAAATTTAATGGAGTGAATATTTTTTCATTCATTCTTTATTTATAATGTATTTATCTTCTTCTATGTTTTTTATGTGACTTATAATATATTAAATAATTATTAGAAGTAATATTTCATTGATAAACTTTGGGGTCATTACATTCTTCCCCCATATATAATTACTCCATAAAAATTTTCTATAATATTCTAACATGAAATAGGTGGGTGTACTTATACATAATTTATTCCTACAGTTACTGTATTTCCTCATCGTACTTTTGGTTACTCCATAGTACATTATCCAGGTGAGTACTATTGTTGTGTCGAATATTATCTCTAAGGTCCAAGGACTTCACTGTCTACTCCTCATAAAAGAGATCACTATCCAATTTTACCACCTATGAATTCAGTGCATATAAGGTATCTATTATATAATTCCTTAAGAGGGTTATATGGAATAAACCATGTACTTTAGACATGGTGGGTGGAAGTTCTAGTTGATAGGACACAACTCCAATTGGATCAAGAATCATGAAGGTGTCTATGTACCTAGGACTCAACTTTCTTTTCCTACCAAATCTCTTGATCATATTACATGAAGATATGATGAGGAATACCATGTCTCCAACCTAAATCTGTAGGCCCTATTAATGATTTTTTCTATAGGACTTCTTTCAACTATGGAATGCCTTGATGTACTATTGAATGGTTTCCCACTTTTAATAATTTCATAGACCATTTTAGGTCCTAGTAGGTGTGGTTCGCTGACATCATACCGAAATGTTTTTTTCATATTTTCTTATCAAGGGAATCATATAGGTCAATTTGGTTGATCGATTGGAAATTATTATTGTATGATAACTCCACTAGTAGTAGACACCGTTCCCTTACCACCTTGATGTCCATAGAAAAATATATAAACATGTCTTCCTGTGTTTGAATAGTCTAATCTAATTGGCCATTGGTTTGAGGATGATAAGGCATACAAATTTTAAACATAGTGTTTAGACCATTTTGGAATATTTTCCAAAACATAAGGTTATCCTTAGATCTCGATCAGATAAAATAGATTGTGGTAAACTATGCTCCTTCACAATGTCATTAATGTGTATCTATTTCAGTTGGTCAAGTGATAATTACCATCAAATTTTTTACAATCTGATCTATCTATATAATTTGATCCAAAATGAACCATATTGTATTATTTACACTATATAATTTTGGAAGTCCAATGAAAAATTCCAAGTGATGTTTTCCCATTTCCATGTTGGTATGGGTAATGGTTGCATCATCCATTTAGACTTTTTTCATTAAGAACTTCCCTTCTAACATACTAGTCATTTTGATATTTATTTAGGAGTCTCTATCTTATTGTTTTCACACCAATAGTTCTCTCTGATATCTAAATACATCTTTGGGATTGCTTGGTAAATAGGTAATGTTTATCTTTTTTCACTATTAAGAATCACTTTTATATATCTATATTAGATGGTTCACATTATCTTAGTCAAAATCTTATGACTCCATCCTCATCAATTTGGAACTATGTATATTTCCCATTTCTAATATCTTCCACCATATTCTATACATCCTAATCATTTATCTAAGAATTCTTTATTTTCTCTATAAGGAATGGTTGAGTAAAAATTTAATAAATTATTTATTATTTTCTTCCCATATTGATTCCCATGTACATATATTGAAATTATAAAAATATATGATCCTTCAAAAATCTAATCAATGATAATGTTGTAGGATCCATTCAACAAATAGGATCCTCCACATTCTTTTCCTTAGTAGAATGGTAGTGGATTGAGAATTCATAATAATTTATATGATTTAACCATATTCTATAGTTTATATTAATATCATTCTATGTTAATATATATTAGAGGCTCTTAGGTTCTGTATATATCTCACACTTCTCCCCATTGAGTTATTTCTCCCTATTTTTGAATGTAATGGTTACATCCACTAACTCTAGATCTTGTGTGGGAATGCTTTTATCAACAATTTACAACATACATGAAATGTATGGTATCATGTTATTATTTTTCATTATTAAACATCCTAATCCCTTCTTTGATGCATCACTATATATGAAAAATATGTCCCCATATGTGAGAAGATTGATTACTGGTGTAGTGGTAAGCCTCTTTTTCAACTCATTAAATTTGTATTCAAAATCATTGGTCTGGAAAAAATATACTACATTATGAATTATCATGGTCATTGGGTATGAAAATCCTGATAATTTCTTCACAAATCCATGGTAATACCCAGTTAGACCAAGGGAACTACATATCTCCATTATTGTTAATGGTATGGGCCAATCATAAATTGCCATTGTTTAAGAGGGGTCTATATATAACCATTTTATATAGATATCATGCCCCAATAATGATACTTCCTTCATCCCTAACTCACATTTATTGTATATTTAATAGTTTCTATCCCATTTTAATGTATTTAAAATAGTTTTAAAATGCTACTTGTTTTCTTCCATGGTCATTGAGTACAACAGAATATCATCAATAATGACTACCAAAATATAGTCTAGGTAATATCTAATGAGTCTATTCATTAGGTACATGAAATTTTTAGGAGAATTAGTGATCATAAATTGAAAATATATTCAATCATAGTGTCCAAAACTTATTTGAAAGGAAGTCCTAGGAATATATTCCTTCTTAACCTTTAATTGGTCATATCCTGACCAAAGTTCCATTATAGAGAATCACTTAGCCTCAGATAGTTGATCGAACTAGTCATCTATCTGTGGAATTAGATACTTTTTTATCATTATATTGTTGACCTAACAATAATCAATGAATAGGATCATTGATCCATAATTCTACATGAGGAAGAGGATTGGTTTTCCCCAAGATGTAGCACACAGATGTATAAAACCCTTGTCCAGATTCTTCTATAACCACTTCATCGGATCCTCTAACTCAAGGTTGGACATTATATAAGGCATGACTGAAATAGAAATGGATCCATGTATATGATCAGTGGTGAAATCAATATATCATTCATAAGAAAGCTTAGGGAAATTTTCAGGGAACACATTAGTGTAGTCCCTCACAAGGGGATGTCATTGAGAATAATTCCTTACTTTTTTCAATCATTTGAGATAGAAATGATTTCTCATAAGACAAAAATATTCATATTTGAGAAGATGATTGTGATAGAGATTCTCCATCATCCTTACACGTTTATGGAATTTGATGATGCATTGGGTTGTGAATTTTTATCTCCTTTTCAATATAGTTGAGGTTGTCTTTGTATAAAGACTGACAATCCATGCCAAATATTGCATCAAAATCCACCAAAAGAAGTATGATGTCATTTACAAGGAGGTTCAACCAAAAAACATTAACTGAGGAGGAGTTAAATAAAATTAATGCAATAGTTGATCATTTTCTATTTTCATAAATAAATATACCTCAAAATTTTGAGATGGTGTTTGAATAGTAATACCGAATGTTAAATATATGAAAAAATGAGTAGTACCGGAATCAAATAGTATTTTTTAATCTTGAATTAATAACCATCATACCTATCAACACGTCATTATCCGTCTCTACCTTATTAGTTATGATAGAATGTTCCCTTCCCAAATTCTGTGGAGTTTGTTGTTAATCTCCACAACAACCATTGGCTTAAGGAAATGGTTTACATAATTTCCATGTACCTTGATGTTGAAACACTACACTATTGGATTTTTTTTCTTATTAACAATCATTTTTTCTTCTACATTAGTGGGATTATTAATATGTCTTCACTTGTTATTAGGAAAATTACCCACTATTCCATATTTAAATAGTCTTCTAGTTCCCTTTAGATAGTACACTTGATGCTTTTTCCCACAATTTTTACAAGTTGGTTGTTTGTTTTTATTTCTATCATGGGACTTATTTGTTTATCCTCCGATATTAAACATCATTTTAACATTTTATCTATGGTCCCACAAGACAACTAAGAGTCTCCAATTTTCATTTTAATATTAAATGGAAAATTAAAAAAGACATATTATCTACCAAAGTCTCTAATCCCCAAATATTTTCATAGACTATGATTTTGTATTCAAATTAATAGATCTGCCTTGATATTGGTGTTCATGAAAATTCATGAAGAATATCCTATATGTATTGTGATGTTTTCATTATACACCCTTATAAAGATATCTTCTATTTATATCAAGATGAGGGAAAACCTAACCATCTTAATATGGAGAGTTTAGGGAAAATATTTATAAGAAAATATTTTACTGAAATATTCCCATTACATGGAATTAATTTCATCTTAGGACTTCGGGTTGTTCATCGATTTCCACCACTCATCATCTTCCCCATAAAAAAATATAACTATAGTAAAAAATTCAATTCTTAGGATCATTAGAGGATAGAGAATATCATATCAATTATGTTAATCCAGTGTTCTTGGAGGAGGGGATCATAAGATCCACTAAACAAGGGAGGCTCTAATCACATAATGTATTCGACCATAACATTACATTATTATCATAAGAAGATTATTACACTAGAATCATGAAATTATTCATAACATGTGAAAATTATTCTAGTATTATCATGATGTCTGCACTACATGTTACCATTAGATTTGGAATATCATTATGGAAACTTTCGTATTTATTATCACATCGACTGGTGGAACAAGTTCTCCTTTTTCGAACCATTAACCAATAAAAGTGAATTAAAATTAGGGTGATTGAATACATAGCTAATGAGGATATAAATAAGTTATCTCTGAACATAGATGGATGAAAATATAAGTGAAATGGATATCCTAACTTTTTATTCCGTCAGACTCACTCAATGGCATCCATGATGATAGATTATCCATTGGGTTCTGAATAATGATTTCTATTCATAATCTGTCAATATAACTATACCATTCACTTAGGATAACTATAGTTACTATATCCTTTTACACATAATATTAAATTATTTTACGTATAATTTACCATCAATTAAAATACAAGGATTAAAAAATATATTTTCTTTGTTATATTATTTTTATAATTAAAAAACATGAAACCAAAACATAAAACACATTTTATTTAATATTCATAATTAAATCTAAACATTATTTGTTTCCTTACATATGCATATGATATCCTGATGAATTAATTCATAAAGGGATGAGCTAAAAATCCCATTAAGAGAATTAACGTATCAATAATGATTTACAAATGGGTTAGATGGAATACAAGCTAACATAATAATTCATGGAAGATGAACAAACATAACAAATACAAACTTTTATAACATGGGACCATGTAATCATGGAATCATAAGAATTTTTAAATAATGTAAAAATTAAATAATTATGAGTTGATGATAACTTACAAGACCATTTCACATCATGGAGTACGAGTCAAGGCTAACTACCCAAACCATAACACATGGTGGACCATGTCCCATAAAAGAATCATGTTTACTCCTCGTCCCAACATGACATTTCATGAGACTATACATTACCCCATGAGTTGGAGTACTATCTAGGCACATCTATCAAAACTTTTTCATGTTTATGTGTTCCACATGAATAATTGTACATAATAAATAATCGAAAGGGTTACCTATGAAAATAAAGGTGTATTGTAAGAATGTCACATGGCCTAACAAATGGCCGTATAATAACGGTTTCCATGAAAGAATAGATTTAAATAATACATAGACATTAATAAGAGAAAATAGCTATAATACATCATATTTAATGTCATACTAAAATTAAAAAAAATTGAAAATTCTTTTTATGAAAAATTACAATTGAGACACATTGGTGCGGTTTAATGGAAAATTGTAATGATTTTATAAAATAGAAAAAGAATAATTTTTTTATATAAAATCATAAATGAACCAATAATGTTTTTCATGATAATATCATTTATTATAGAAAATTAATGGTTTCTAAAAACATAATATTTAATACACATGAAAATTTTTATAGAATTTGGAAGTTCCCTTTAATCATGCTTTTTAGTGAGATAGATTAAGAATGGAATTTTATTAAACAAGTTTTTCCTTATTATTGAAAAATGAATTTAGAATAGGTACATATGATTATAAGATTAAAGTAGAGCACATAAGGTTTATATATGATGAATTAATAAATATATTTGGTTATATAGAGAGAAAGCTATCCCAAATGTAATATAGAGGCTCAGAATGATTTCCTTAATATATGTCCCAATGTTTTATGCAGTTTTACATAAATTCCAATATAATGAAATTAGATTCATTAATAATATAATTCATAACATATTAAACATTCACTAAAATTATTTTAATTTTATAATGTTCCATTATGGAAATTTTGATGAGTTATAAGTTTCAATTTCATCATTCAGGAGTGTTTGTTTACTCAGTTTTCAAGATTGGTTCACTTGTATACATGCATTATAATGATGTAAAATGGGAATAGTTTTGTAGAATTAAAAATATATGTTATTAATGATATTACATAATATTAAGCTGCCCGATATATTTATTTTTCTAAAGATATTATGATGAATCATTAAATAAAACATTAATGTGAACCGTTTAGATTTTTATGGCATCATTTCAATCAACATGAACCATTTTTTATTTATTAGTTATTTTTATTTATATATATTAGTTTCAGGTGCCAAAATAATTTTTAATATTCAATTTACTATATGGTATAACAATTATAATGGTTTTCAGACCATACATCAACGACATATTAGAAAATGAAAAACCATCATCCATGAAGTTAGTGAGTCGATAACTCATGACCGATGTCTCATTTCATCAACCATAGGGGAAGAGAAAACTATTTATGGTTTTAATAACCCACTTATCCTTATTGGCATGAGTGTTCAGTGAGCCATTACATGGCCTAAAGAGACATCCCCAAGAGGCAGAAGTCTATAAAAAATACTAAAGGGTTTCAATACAAGTGGGGTAAAATTTAAACGTTATGAATAAAACCTCTGACCAAACAACCACTATATGATTCATGATAAAAAAAGACCACTCAACTAATTTATTTTATCTCCAAACCAACTAAAGTGTACCATAAAGTAAGACAAAACAAATCATCAGTGTGAACATAAAATAGTAACTAATAAATCCCAAGATGAAAAAAACACACAATGATCCCCAAGATCCAAGATTCATCGTCACCAAATAACCAAATTTATCTGTGGTTGTGCTAAATACATGTGATAATTTACCTATTTCCATGTACTAGAAGATCGCATCTGCATAATAACCCATGATCTAATGAAGGGGTGTGTAATAAAAATCATTAGGTTCCCCCCCCAATGAAATTACTACTCACACCACTAGGATTAGAATTGTAGTAACATTTATACAAAACCATTTATATAAAACAATTTCCAAAAGATTTCATAACTCAATATAAACAAGCTCTAAAATTATTTACAAACAAACATAAATAAGAGCCACATCAAACAATATTATTGAAAAATATATTTTTTAGGAATAAAATAAAACTATGATTTATATCCACATACCAATATCCATTTTTTCATAAGCATTCCATTCCACCATTCCACACATCGATCCATGGATGTAGCATGTACCTCCCTATACTCACGAGTGGTGATTCATCCTTTCACTAAGCCATCAACTAGTGAAAAATTTGATGAGGGGGATACCTAAAACATAACCATCCCAATAATGATGGGTGATACTTCTTACCCTTATCCATATCAAATGAACATCAACACAGAAAACCATTATTAAAAAAACCAATTCCAAGAACAATTGTTTCATCTTTTTCAATACAACCGTTGTTTTATTTAAAACCTTCCAGAAAACCAATTCAAATATACCATACCCATTAAATTAAAATAAAATAATCCCATTTATTTAATAAATTTTGATAAATACATTTACAATAATTCTAGATAATCTATATTTTGAAATAATCTTCTTAAAACCAATAACCAAAGAACCTTATTCAAAACACCCAATTTCCTTAATTTTGAAAAAAATTAATCTATATGGTTTAAAAAATTATAAAATAACCATTTCATAAAAAATTTCACACCATATAAGAAATTTTAAATCATTTTAACCAGTTATAGCAAGAAGAGTCGAGAGAGCAGCCACATAGCTCAATAGTTTTGATGAAAACAAAGAATGACAAGAAGAGCATTCAGAAAACCATGTGAAAACTCCATGAAACTGCCTTATAACTCTTCAATTATAATGAACCATGTCAAATATAATAATATTTTACATCCATAATCATAGATCTACCCACAGAGGACATAGATCTTTGAACTCGGGAAGACATGCAATGTAGATCTAAGAAATGTGACAAGAACTTTTAAGAACTTCCACTTACCATGAGGAATCTACTTTTAATGAACCATGAAATACTTCAGATAGTTTATAGATTGATGGGATAATCATTTTTTGGCCTTTTAAGGATAAAAATTCAAATTTAGGTCCATTTAGGAGCGAAATGAGTAGGGTAATGCTTAGCTTGACCCATGTCCAATTTTTAATGTGGTGGTTTTAGCCCGTGCACGGTTACACAAACCGTTCAATTACTATGAATTAGATACTAAATAAATATATGAAGATATTAATGGTTTATACTAGGATTTTTAATGGTTTATAAAAACCATGTGTAGCCATTTCACATACAGTTTATCCCCCAAAACTTCTTCAATGTTCCCCAAACACTCTGAACCTTCAACCTTATAAATTATACACCTGAAAAAATAATGGGTTATATAAAAAAAAACCGGGTGTGAACCAATGGTATTTATATCCATAGAATTTTGAAAACCATCATTTATCTAAGAGAGTTCTAGCCACTGCTCATTTATTTCTTTCTCGCGTTTCTAACTGACTTCCTGAATCTGACCATGTTGCCATAAAACATGAACATGTCCAATGATTTTCCCATGAAATACTTTTTCCTACCTAACCACATTCTACATTGTGATATGTAACAATTAAGAATTAGGATATAGGTCAACATGATACCTTCTGATCACAAAATCATGATCAGTTTGATAAATTTTCAACTAGGATACATGGAATAAATTATGCACTGCACTAAACTGTGGTGGAACTTCCAACTAATATGACACCTCTATAACTCAATCCATTATCTCAAAATAAATAATGTATCTTGAAGATAACATGAACTAAATTCAAAAAAAATTATGTCAATTCCTAGTATACATTCTTAAGCAAACACGATCACTTATTGCAAAGGACAATGGTCAACGATGATGATCCACAAATGATTTCTGATTACTCTTTGTTATCTCCATTCTCTTTCTGATAAACTGAATCTTCCCCATTTTTTCTTGGTCAAGGATAGAAACAAATGGTGAAGTCTCGCATTTTCCACCAAACAAATTTGAAAATGATAATGACTCCAATAGAGCACATCGAAAGGATCCATATGTTTCAAGCATGGACATATATTATTATACAAGGACTCCACTAATGGTACATGGTCTTCCCATGACCAAACAAAATTCATTACACAATCCTGCAGCATGACTTCCAATGTCTATATCATCATTTTGAAATGTCCATCAATTTGAGCATGATACTCCATACTCAGAGTCAACTAATATTAAAGGGCATTATGTATGGATTTTCAAAAATTAGATGTGAACCTAGGATATATCTCTAAGACTAGCAAACTTTTTTAGAATGTGTCTTTACCAATTTATGTATATATATTTTGGAAGGATCCTCCACCATAAGATTTTCATTTATAGGGATGAAAAGGGCCTACATTTTGGATCTGATCCACTATAACCCATATGGAATCATGTTTTTGACTATTCCTGGGAGACTTGTACTAAAATGCATGATGATATTCTCCCATTTATACATTGAAATAGGTAAAGACTCCGACATACCTACTGGACACTGATGCTCTCCCTTAGAATTCTAATAAGTTAGTAATCTTGAGAAAAACATATCCACCTTATTTTTCATTCTGATCCATCAAAACCGAGCCTCCAATTCTATATAAATCTTCTATATTCATAGATGAACAGACCATTTCGAATGGTTTTATGTATGAAGATTTTGTTCTTGAGAATCCTTAGGTACAACCATCCAATTTAGGAAACACAACACGGAACTCCCAACAAGTTTCTATCCCTCAATGGTCTCCCAACCATTGATTTTTTAACTCAAAACCAAGAATTATGAATCATATTTTTTCACCTCTTTTACCACCATTACCAAATCAAGAATTAATAAAACATAAAATAAAACCACAGTATCACCTCGATCATAAAATTAAAATTTCTTGTTGGCTATAACCGACATCAAATTATATTCATCTAAATCTTGATTCACCAACTGACCATATGAATTTCTTCTTATTGTGTTTCCCACCATATTACCTTTATACAGTGTATAAATGAATTCAATGTTATAAATTTGAGGACACCCCATTGATCTAATTTTCCTTAGATTCAAATCATTTTGTGGGAAAATATATTTTATGCTCTTGTGATCCATGACCACAAAAAATATCTCACAAAAGATATAGTGATGAAAAGACTATATAGAATGGACGACCGCAACTTACTCCAAATCATGTTTTGGGAAATTCTACTCATGAAATCTCAATTTCCTTAAACCATAAGCAACCACATGGTATCCTTCCATGAAAAAACATCCCAACCCAGATCCTAAAGCGTCACAGTACACCACATACCATTATCATTAATCTGTAAAAATCATGATAAGTGCTGATGTAAGTTGAAAATTATACTCTTGAATAGCCAGCTAGAATTTCTCATCCTATTTGAATTTAATGTTCTTATTTTTCAAATATTTAATAGGAGATGGTGGCCGTGAGAATTCGTGAAAAAAAAATTAGTCATGGCCAGCAAGATGAATACTGATTCATATCTCAAAAACATGTTTCAGTGATTGCCAAGAGATAATAGCTTCTATCATTTTCAGATATATGGAAACACCGTTTTCAAAAATAACATGGTAGAGAAAGCATACTTCTTGTATCCAAAAATCACCCTATGAAATTTTGGAATAAAAACAATGGTCTATAAAGATTCCCTAATCTTTATCCAAGGGTTTTTAATTCTCATACCATGTCCTTGAATAGATTAAAATGTCACCCAAAAACACGACAAAAATAGATTCTAGATAACACAGAAATATACAATTAATGGATTCCCTAAAGACTGCTAGTGCGTTCATAAGACTAAAAGGTATTGCCACATATTCATAATTTCCACATATGCTTCCGGAAACTATCTTCAGAATATCATCCTTATAAACACCCAAATGGTGATACCATGATCAAAAGTCAATTTTAGAGAACCACTTAGCTCCAATCAATTGATCGAATCGATCATCAATCCATGGAAGTTGATATTTATTCTTTATCATAATGTGTTTGATCTTACGTTAATCAACACACAACCAAATAGCTCTATATGTGTTGTTCCAAGGAAATAACGATACTACCAATCGATTCATACATGGTTGAAGGAAACCGTTCCTTTCCATCTCCTCCAATGACACTTTCTACTCCCTTGATTCCATTGGAGCCATCCAATAAGACTAAAGGTATATAAGACATGTCCTTATAAGGAGATCAATCACAAACTTGACTTCTCTTATAGTTCGTAACCCTGAGATGTGATTGGGAAATTCATCTTGAAATTAATCTACAATTACTAGAAATCTTATATCCTAAATCTCTTCCTTCAATGATAAATTCATTTCCCCCCAACAAGTAAGAGATCATTCCAAATTTAAGAGCCAACAAGCTTGTTGGACTTGTCTTTATAACTCTTTTTCCTCTAAAGAGATGTTTGATTCCATCCTCAGTTTTGAAACAAACTATTATTATATAATAGTCAATATATTCCATGAATGTTGTCATCCAATCCATACCTAGGATCACATCATAGACATCCTTGTCCAAAATAGGGAAATCACATTTCAACTCAATTCCATCAATAGTAGTAAAACATTATATAAACAGAAAGTCTTTACATTATCATTTTCCAAGAGGAGTTTCATGTTTTATCACATAAAGAATCATCTCCAGTATTAAATATAAGAAATAAAAAACATGAGAAGAAAGGATTTTATGAGACACACCACTATCAAGCAGAACATAAATAAGATTATAACATTAGAGCATAAAACCTCCCACCATATATGGTTCATCCAAATCTTATACAATGACATGCTCACCTCCATATGAATACTTTATCACTTCACTTTATTTCATGTTTCATTTTATAGTTTTCCCTTGATGAAGATTCAGGATATTCCAAGAATCATTATGGCTATCTCTGCTCTACTATTGAGTTTGATTCTGTTTCTCTCATCTTATCAAGTCATACAATGATTGTGACACCTGAAAAGTGTCATGAGGGCATGACCTTAGAGTACTAAGACAATAACTCTTAATATGTCACATCTAGTTACAGTTAAAACATATCCTAGGTGGTGTTGGAAACTATCTCTTCATGTGGTCAATCGAACCATATTGAAAACATCCAGGTTGGATCTACAGTTTTTTAGTAAGATTCACTAATCCAACTATTTAATTATGATTACCTCTCCCACAGAGGAAATATGTGTCACTCTTCTTCTTTCTCCTATAAATTTCACCTCACACCATTTCTTGTAGGAATCATTAGACTTAATCCTCCCATAGATTATGAGATGTCTCTCTCAGCTATCATCTCTTTGTTTACCATATCTTTATAATCTATAATACTAAGCACCACAATTATCAATTTAATCGCATGACCTAGCCCTGATTCAATGATACATTTCTTCAAGTCCACACTAGCCACAAAAATTGGTGAAAAGTAAACTAAATTTAGGAATTCAGCCGCATACTCTATAAAAGTGAAATTTTCCTACTTCCTGCTGAATAATTATTTCATTCTCTATATACTGAACATGTGAGGATATAATTGATTATTGAATAATTTCTCAAAATCCTCACACCTATAGCCCTGATCCACTTCAGCCTACACTTCTTGTTCCCACAAACACTGTGAAAGATCCTCAAGCATATAAGTCCCCAATTGGACTATCAACACTATTGCTGTACTGATGAAAATGAATATATGAGTAATCCTATTTAGCCACACCACTTTACTTTCTAGTTCTAAATCACCCCTGAATATGGGTTGATTATTCTTATAGAATAAGAAGAAATTATCCAAATTTCTTGGATCATCCATACGGTTCACTATGTCGAAATCCTAAAATTCTTGGACGATACTCTAAACCAGCACTCGATTCACCTATTTCTCTGGTGCAACCACATTCTCTACAGCTTCGTCCATATGGTTTCTATAATGCTTACTAGGCCCCATTTTCTAAACTGAAAAAAATATCTGTAATTTTTACACTTTATTTATCTATGTCTTATAATTTCATATTCTACCAATATAACTATTGTAACACTTCTTTTTAAAATCAACCTCTTACACTTTAAACAACTTTTGAAAACAATCAACATTATTTTGAAAATTCAAATCATTTTCCAAATATCACAACTATGTCCTTTTCATAATCTTTCATTTTCAAATAGTTTCAAAATTTACAAAAATAAACCCTTTTAAACATAATAATAAATCATTACTCTAAATGACGTATTGACTACTAATGGGAATTTATCCCTCAAATGCATTCCATGTTCATCTCATTGGAAAAACACATGATAATGAGAATCGATAATCATATATGTGTCTCAAAAATGTTTATTTATCCAAATCACTAGTATCATTATGGGTAGTATAAAAAGGTTTTCTATGTGTTTTAATGGTCTACATTTCAATTTGTTAAGATCTTACTCCTTTCTAAGATCAAAACAAAAGGAATATTGCGGAATGAATTCATCTCTAAAGGAAACAAAACTGAGGACTAATTTTTTCAAAAGTCAATTAACAAGTTGTTAAGAATTATCTAAACATTATTTTGGATAGAAAAAACTGATACCATTTGTAATCACCCACCTATCAACATTTTCTGGAGAGGTCATTGATCTATTACTTGTCCTGAAGTGACATCACCATGATTCCAAAGGCTAGAAATAAATTCTGAAGGGTTTTAATACAAGTGGGGAATCATTTAACCTTTAATAATAAACCCAATAACCAAAACAACCACTATATGATGCATGATAAAAAGAAATACAACTCCACAATTTCAGTTATATCAAAACCAAACAATTTGTACCAAAACATAAGAAAACATAAATAATTAAATTGAATAAGATAAAAGTAACTAATAAAATACAAGATGACAACTACCTCCAAATCTCCACAAGATCCATTCTCCAACATCACCAAATAGACCATGTATCTGGAAGTGGTGCAAAATAAGTGTGATACATTATCTTTTCACATGTCCCAAAAGAGAACGTCTACAAAATAACTAATGTGCCAAAGTAGGGGTGTGTACTAAATATCAGTAGGTTTTACCATAATTACTTTCCTACTCATTCCACTTGGATAATAATGTTATAAACACTTATTGAAAAACCATTATATAAAGAAAATTTTAAAACAGTTCATAACTCAATATAAAAAACTTCTAAAACAGTTTACAACCAAATATAAACATAATCCATATCAACCAATCTTCCAAAAAAAGATATTTTCCATGAAAAGAACCAACCAATTAATTAAATCCACTTCTCAATATCCATTTTGGAATTATCATTCTATTCCACCTTTCCACACGTCCGACCATGCATGTACCTGGACCTCCCTATACTTTCGAGTGGTGATTCATCCATTCACAAAGAGGTCACCTATAGAAACATTTGATGGGAGAGAGACCTATTTTTTATCCATCATGATAATTATGGGGGGAACTCCTTAACCTAATACACCCCAAATTAACAAGAACACTCACAACCATTAATCCAAAAAAATTCCAAGAACAACCATTTCACCCTTTTTAATAAAACCAATATTTTATTGAAATACATAAAAAAAATTCAAATAAACCATCCCCATTTCTTTTATATAATATAATAACGTTTATTGAAAACATTTTGATTTATCAATTTACCACAATTCCATAAAATCAAAATTTAAAAACTGATAACCCAATCACTTTCTACAAAAACAACCAATTTCCTTGTTTCAAAAAACTGTAACTGAAGAGGGTTTCTATAAATTATTAAATAGCCAATTAAAAATAAATTTTACATAAAATAATCAAATAATTCCCACCACTTCTAGAAATAGGTATATAGAGTGAATCCATATATGTCAAGAGTGTTGAATAAAATGAAGAACATCACAAAGAACGTTTAGGAAATGTGTTAAAAACTCCCTAAAACTACCTTAGATATCTTCCCCTATCATGAACCAAGCCAAATATAATCATTTTTCCCCATAATATTAGATATACCATTAATTTATATAGATCTAAATATCTTGGAAGAGGGTAGAATTAGATATTAAAAACATGAAAAGAACTATGAAGAGCAAGAACTTACTATGAGGAGTTGGATTCTAATCACCATGGGAAGCCTTCAGATCACATTAGGATCTTTGTTAGAACCTTATTTGGCTTTTGAAGGAGAGGAATCGTGATTTAGGGTTGTTTATGGGGAATAGAGTTTGTTAATTCTTAGGCCAAACCAACTCTATGTTTTAAGTATGAGGGTTTGACCAACTCATGGTTTAGTCATAGGGTTAGTCAAACCGTGCGCTAAATGTCTGTTAGCTACTACCTAAACATAAATAACTCTGCATTGATTGTGATAGGATTTCACCAGGTTTAGAAAAACTGTGTACGTCCCATGAACCTCCCCTTTATACCTAAAAAATCCTCCAAATTTCCCCAAAATCTATCATCCTTCATCCTTAAAATTTATATACCTAAAAATTATAAATAAGGGGCTACATACTAAATATTTTGGGTGTAACAATGGTAGACATAAAATTATCATAACAAAATTACATTATATAATTTATAATGGTTTTTTCATTCCACATTAGGATAGAGACGTGAGTAGGGTATTATAAAATAAAATAAATTGAAAAGAAATTAAAAGAAATGGAAAATGATTTTATCTCCTTAACATCTTCTCCTTGGGAAACTACAGAGGGAAAAGGGTTTGTCCTTTTATTGGAAAAAAGTATCATAGATGTGGTGAAATAATATTGGGAGAGGATTGTGTAGAATATTAGAAATATATAGGGATTAGAATGTGTGAGTATAAGAGGTGGTATGAGGTTGTATTTATATTGGGAGGAGTGGGGATTTTTTATTATTTTATTCAATTGTTTATTATTTGGGCTCATGACTATAAATATTTTTTAATATTATGACTAAATATAGTAAATCCAAAATTTGAGTTAAAACCAATTAACCTTACAAAATACATGACTAAATAATTCATGTATTTGATAAATACATTAGATTACCGTATTTCACTCTTCACTAAAAATTCAAATAATTTTGAAAATCCCCAAAAATTCAACTCATCCATTTTTGATGTGTAGAGTAGAAAACGAAAATCCATTTAATGAAAATAATTTTCAAAATATTACAAATTTAATTTTGAATTAAAATAATCATATATTAAAAAATACTTATTTTAAAATTATAACTAGTTTAAAACATATAGAAAAATTAATTTAGGATTCATTAAATTAATTTATAGTAAAAAAATATTTTTTTAATATATTTTATAAAAATATTTTTCTTTTAAATCGTTATATTAAATTTAAAATTTTATAAAAAATATTGAGATTCAAAAAAATTCCAAACATTATTTTATTATTTTAAAACATTTATTTATTTATTTTAAGATATAAATACATAATATTTTTAATTATAAAATACACAAATTTTATTTATGCATTCATCGGTGATGTTACTATTCTTTTGGTTTCTTTAATATTATTAAAGCTCACGGTACTATTCTGATGGCCATGTTACTATGTCATTGGTATAAATTCATTAATTTCTATGAATAAATTTTATTTCATTCATTCTTCATTTAAAATTTTTATATTATGTTCTCTATGTTCCTTATGTGATTTATTATATTTTTAATAAATATATAAAGAGATATTTAATTGATAAAATTTTGGGTCATTACAAAATTTGTGTATATTGTCTTTATTTGGCTATAAGTTGTGGTATTTTTTCATTATTATGTTGTTTTGGTGGTATAATAGATATATATTAATATGGTATGTAGTGGCATGGTTTATGAAAGGGAGGGTAATAACATGATAAAATATATTAAATCATGAATTTCACTATATTTGGTTAAGAAATGGTTATGTGGTACCATTCATATATATATTATTATAATTATTTTATTACTCTACTTTTATATTGATTTATTTGAGTTATACATAGTGGGAATGAGTTCTGTATGTCCATGATAGGTGAAAATTGGATTTATTGTTTAATCATAAAGGTATTGTGATTATTCTCCCCTAGTTCACAAATTTGTTTTGGGGTGGGGGTGATCCTACATAGTATACCTGTATTCACACATTCACACACCTCCTATATTGTTTTAAACTAATTTTTAGATTTACTAAGCATGTTGTACATTTGCGCATAATGTTTTTTTTCTAGTTTTCAGGGTGTTTTTTCCAAAGTAGATATGTCAGGGTAAATAATTTATAGATTATGGTTTATATATGAAATTTAATATGTTATTTGATTTTTTAATATGACATATTATTTAGGTGATTTGTAATTTTTCTTACTTTTTGTTGTTCCTTTTTCCACATATGTGTGTAATTTATTATTTTTGTATATGTGATTTCATAAACACAATGCTATTAACTAGAATATAACCCACTAGAAGTAAGCTTCAGGGGTTATACATGTCTTTATTTCCATCCCATGAGGTATTTCCATAGTGGTGGTTAATGAAATGTCATACCATGAAATTATAAGGTAACACTAGTCTATAGCGTGCATGACACACAACACCAAGCATAGAACAGAATATATCATCACGAGAATTTACAATATATGTAGTATTTTAAATTAATTCAACCTATTGTGTAGTATGAAATGAAAATAATACTACATTATCTTATGTATCCCTTAATAATGTGTTCTTTCATTATCACTAATTACACAAAACAACGACTTTCTTCGATGGGTTCTGTTGCATGCAATACTACGTTCTACCAAGTACTATAAATAATTTTTATAAAATATTATTTTAATTATCACCCGGGAATTTTAATGGTGGGAATGGATAATATTAAAAAATTATGAAAATACTATTTAACCATGATTATATAATCAATTCTTTTTGGGACCAATTTATTTTAAATGAAAATAAAAACCCATTTAATATAAATTATATTTTTTTATGAAAAAATATTTTTATTCCAACCAAATAAATTTTGTCATAATAAATTTGAGTAATAATTATTATTGAATTGTATTAAAGAAATTTAAAATGTTATATATTCAATAAAAATTTTCTAAATTCATCTAATAAATTTCATTGTCATATTATAAGATTACGTTAAATTTTGTGCTTCAGAAGATGTATTTTTATAAAAGTAATTTTTTATTCCTTTTAATTGAAATTATTTTTAAAAATAGAATTAGGTTTTGAAAAAATAAATATCAAAATTGCATTAGGTTGACTTTTTTATATACTTCTGGGATGTTTCATTTTTTGTAATAGTGAAAAACACATAATTTTAATCAAAAACATCCTTTTCATATAAATATTTATTTATGATAAAATATATTTTGAAATTTTTACAAATGTATAATTAGATGAATTATAAAAATATTAATCTAATTTATTACATTTTATTATTTTGTATATATAATTATTATATATTTAAATAGTAATATTTTTGAACACTTTCATTTAAAAAATCCCCTTTCTCATCCCATCTATGGGATTACTTTTAAATGAATTTATTCGACACTAATTATTTGAGTTTACAAAAATAGATATTACATTTTTAATAATAATAATATATAGCTTTTAGTGTGTTCAAATTAGGTTTTGAGAAATAACATTTGGGAAATAAATTGAAATTAATTATGATGTTTCTGGTGAAAAGAGTTAATAAGTGGTTAAACATTAATCTTATGTTTCTAAATGACATATAAACATCTCAAAAAAATATTACATGGATGCGATTCAAAGATATATCATATTTTTTTAAATATTTGTCCCTTATTTTAAGGAAATAATATAAGGGATAACTCCTAGTAATGTTTAACTTTATTGGTTTACTAGAATACCACTCTTCATCCACTATAAAAGGGAACTCACACCCCCCCTCCCCTAACTTAATCTCACCGTTCAATCTATTTTTATGAAAAAATACATTCCAAAAAAAATTTCAAACATGCATACCCTACTTGTATAAACCTTACAATATGAATAAATCCATGTAAATAAGTCCATTGTTGGAAACCAAAATTATTCAACAGAAGAAGAAGAAATGTTCTTCAATGAACCCTTTTGATTTATTTCGTTCATCACCCCTTAAATTATTCTTATACAGTGATTATATACTAAATAATATTTTCCTATGTATACTTATATATTTTTTATATTTTGGTTGAAACCTACACGCAAAAACACATCCATCAAATGGGATACAAAATCATCATTTATGTGTACAATAGACTATCACTTTGCAAACTGATTTCATCCATTCTTCAATTACCACCATTAAAGGATTGGAATAATAATACATTTATAATTTATATATAATTTATATGATATTTTAATTTATTTTCGTGTATATAATTATTATATAACACATACATTTATGGATTCAATTTTTGGGAATACAATAACATAGATTGTAGACGTGTGGTCTACTGCCTCCTCAAAGTAATGTTATTCATTATCTATTTGTATGGAATACATTAAGGATGGGTTTAAAAAATAAATGATATATATATAATATAAATAGTTTAATTTAATGATATTATATATATACATAATTTTCTATTCTTACTTTTAATACTACAAGATATATGAAACAACATTCAAGCATATGTATAACCTACCGTTTCTATGAACCGAATATTCTATTTGCATTCACCAAATTTTTATGATTGAATAAAATAAATATATAATAAATATAAGTTATATTTATATAAATGAATACATTATATGGATGATGAAATTACAATGAATTTAAAATGAACAAAAATATAACATATTATACTTAGAAGGGAATTGGCACCTGAAACAATTAAAATAGTGAATGATTATTAGTAAAAGGAAGATAAGATGTTATGAAAGGGTCATATAAGATACAATAAATTTTATTATTGTTCTTTTATTAGTTAATAATATGTTTAAAGCCACCATAAATGAGGTAAAGTCAAGTACGACAAAAGGGAAATGACAAAGCTAATAGATTCTTTCCTCGCTTTTTCTTCGGAGAGGAATAAACCATTTCACCTATTATTTGTTTTATGGGTTTTATATACGACATAAAATTTATTTTTTATCATTAATAGATTTATATTTGTGTACTTTATTTTTTTTATTTAATTATTTTCTTTGGTTGGGATTATAATTCAAATATTACCATGAGGTAGTGGATTTTGTTTCAATTTTTATTTTATTGAGATTTATTAGTTTATATTCACTAATTTAATTTAATGTGGGTTATATAATTACCAATTTTAATTTAGTATCATGATTCACTTATAATTCATGTTATATTATGATAAACATAAACTTTTCTCATCCAACGGGGTTTCTCTTCAAAATTTCCATGCGTAAATGTTATCTTTACAATTGTACTTTATTTTGTGATTCTTAAATATCTCATGAAAAAATTACTTTATTATTAATTTTTCCTTGGAAATTTACATTAATTTTTAATATCCACGTTATTGAATAATTTATTTTATTATTTCCAAAATTTTATTCCATTTTAACATATTTTGCGTACTCTGAACATTATTTGATTAATATGGATGATATTGATAAATCTATATCTTTTATAAAATATAGATATATCATGAAAATTAATAAAGATTAATTAAAAATATTATTTGATATATGAGAAATTATTTGGACTTAATATGACATGGGGGGACTATTATAATATATCCCATTAATTCAATGGTACATCTCATGAGCCAATTAAGTTGGTCACATTAAATTGTGTTCTGACTGTAGTTTTCAACCATCATGTAATGGACTCAACAATATAGTTACAAAGATGCCGAAGATCATGTTTTCTAATAATAATGAATTACATTCATTCAATATAATGTTATAATTATCTATCGAATTTTCACTATGAAAAAATATAGTGATTTATTTCATTTTCACATTATTGATTAAATAGTATGTGTGTTTAGTTAGCTACCTTACCATGTTGTTTATGACTTATCATGTTATTTTAATGGAATTTATGTTATGTTATTTACATATCCATATTTATTATTCATTATTGATTCACTATATCTTCCCATATACTTAAAACATACTGAGCCATTTTTATCCCTCTAATTTTTCTTCGTTCAACTTGGTTATCAAGATGTGATCTTTGAAAGTTTTTTAGAGGATGCAATTTCTTATATTTTGTTATATATTATTTTTTATTTTCATTTTACCAATTCCAAATAGATATCATATATGTATCCTATTTTCCAAAACTAATAAATTTTATGGAACTTTGGGATTTGAATACTGTAATTTTTCCAATGTAATAATCTAAGGAATTGGATCTAAGATATTGTGTTGGGGTCATCATAGTAATTTTCAGAGATATTTTAGTAGAAACCATTAAAAATAGAATTAGTAAAACATATATTAGGGATCATAACCCAAAGTTGGGCATTGAAGATAAGTATATATAAACATCTAAATGTTTTTATTTGAAAAATATTAATTGGGTATTCCTAGAAAATTAATTTCTATACAGAAACAGAAATTTGATTTTGTTCTAGAATATATGTACTTATGGGTAATAAATCCAAAAAGGGCGCATAGAGCTTGACTTATGTTTGACCTAGTATAAAAAAATAGGTATACTACACACTTGGTTAAATACTATCAGGGGATATGTTTAGGACAATTCAGATTTTATTTAAAACTCATATGGAAGGATTTTAAAAAAATATATAAAAAAGTAACCATTTTTATGATTATGAGTTTAGCTACATTGGAAATTAAGAATTTTTGTTAATTATTTCCCAAGATTTGATATTATACATTTTCTTACCCAATGATATAATGTAATCTAGTGTATGTCCTCATTTATAAACACCATACTACTTTCTTAAAAATACCATACTACATGCTTAAAAATAATTGGAGTTTGAAACAAGTGTGAGGATAAAGGCTAATGTGCTTGTGAATCCATGGTTAATATATTTTTCAATTTAAGATACTTGAACTCAAAGGATATGGGACACTATGAAAATAAATGTCTCAAACGTCAAAGGAATATACCCCCAAAAGAGACTAATTTATCATGGTTAAGATTTGGCTACTGTCACTGACAATGACGAATGATTAACATTACTATATATGGATTCCAGAATTAGGTCATTTGAGTTTTTATCATTGATTTAATAGTTGTAATAATTATATAAAATATAATTATTGCACAAAAGTATCATTTCCAAATGTATTTGATACAACATGGTGAATGATTATGATGAATATAAAAATGATTCGGTGTAATATTTATCATTATAGGAAAACATAGGATTGTGGGAATTAGATCATGTTATACGTTCCTAATATTTATATAATGATGATAGGATGATGATATAATTGAAATGAATAGATTAAATTTTATAGTGATGACTTGGAACAGATTAATGATTTGTCGACAATATTTTTTATGCCATCATTTATGAAGTTAACAAGGTATTTCTATCTAAGTAATGTATCCAATAATCTTTAATTTATATATAGAATCGTGCATGTAGTTAATATTTATGGTAAATTAAGTTATTACCATGTTCCAAGGGAATAGATGTTAGAGATATTCAAAACTTTGGTATGTGATGATTTAGATCTGCGTCATGCTGTTTGGAATAATGATAAGTTCATTTTTCATATTTAGATAGCTTATAAAGAATTGGATCTTGATATTTTGGAAGTGATATAAGGAAAAAAATTTATCATATGGTTTAATTTTATCTATGGGAATGTTTTTTGATATTAATTTCATACATCACCATATGATGCAACATATTATAAGAGTTTAATTGAAAATATTTCATGGTAGAACTAAAGGACATGATTTTTTAGGAAATAGAAATGTATAAATTAAGTGTATTTATTTATATTATTATAATGTGAATTAATTATTTAACTCTTTGAAAAATATTATTGAATTTTTCTCCTTATTATAATGTTTTTTTATTACATCAATGAAATTATTCTCACCTAGGTTTTATGGATTTTTGGTTACTAAATATCTCCTAAAACATTTCTCTATAATTATCCCTTAGTATTATAGTGTTATTTTTCTCTTCTATTTCCATGTTTTACATACTCACCGATTTTCTATGTATGACACACAACACCAATCATATAAGGGACTATTACATCCTAATAAATTACTATATATTTACTATTTTTAAAATTTTCAATTAATTATACATCATAAAATGAAAAGAATAAAGAATTAATTTTTTTAACAAATATTGAGTATCTCTGTTATCTTTCATTACACATAATAATGAATTTTTTGATGGCATGCGTTATATAAATGACTGGGTTTTACTAAATATTATTAATAATATTATTAAAATATTATAATAGTTATCACCAAACTATATGAATTTTTGGAATGAATATGATATAATAATTTATGAAAATATGTTTTAAAAAAGTTTATATGATTAATCCTATATGTTTCAATTAATTTCACATTAAAATAAAAACAATTGAAAATTAATGATTTATTTTTATGAAAAATTATTTTTATACCGACCAAGGAATATTTACTAAATAAATCAACACAATCACTATTAGTTAGTGATATAAATGATATTAATACGTTATTTACTCAATAATAATTTTTTTCTACTCATCCAGTAAGTTTTATAGGAATAAAGTTGAAACAAAACCAATTTTAAGTATAAAATATGTATTTTATAAAAGGTAGTCTGGCCACCTTTTAATGGATTACTTATTTTAAATGACAATTTTGAAACTTTTATAATTTTTATTTTTCATACTGAAATTTATTTCTTAAACACTGATTCTAAAATTATATTAGGGCAGTTTTTTATATTCCTTTTAAAATGATTCATTTTTTTGAAAAATAGTTAAAAATTGTGAAAATTTAAAAAAAAATTCACATTTCATATAAATAATTTATAATATAAAATTATATTTTTTTTAATTCGGTTTATAGTCAAATTAGATCTTGTATTTAGTTATAAATCTATGGTAGGACATTGGAAACATTTTTATATTAAATATCGATACAAAAACATTATAAAATACTGAATATTTTCACTTTAAAACCCAACTTTCCCATCTAGTCTACGAGATTTATTTTAAGTTAATTTATTCCACTTGTGTGATTTTAATTTTAAAAAATGAAAAAAATATTTGGAATCAAAATAATTTATAATTCATAGAATGTTTATCTTTTTTATAAAAATGGTTTTTGAATTCTGATTAAATTAATTACAACGATTAAAGTGAAAATGGGTTTTCTTAGTGGTTAATCATTAATATTAAGGGTCCAAATGACCTATAATCATTTCTAAAACCCATTATATAGATATTTCTTGAACATACACATTATTTTATAGAAAAGTATCATTATTAGAGAAACATGAAGTCAGGGAGACATCCCAACAGTGTTTACCATTTTGATTTTACAACAATTGCACTCCTCGACGATAAAATGAACCTCACAACCTCACTTATTTACACCTATCAAGAAATTTTTCAAAACCAAAACATTGCAAAAATAGTTCATAAATTCCCTTAACTTATCCTAAAATTCTCAATTTGGTCATAATTTAAATAATTTTCATTCGTGTAATCAAATGAGATTTACCAAAAAATGATGTATCATTCTTCAACAAGAAATTTTGTATTTTATTTATACACACATTAAATTTTTCATATATAATTATAATATAGTTATATAGTTATCCTAAATATAGTGATATTTTTTTATATTAAGGTTATTTCCTATGCCCACTCAAACCTCCACAAAATGGGAAACATAATCATCATTCTTGTGTATATTGTACTACTAGATCATGAACTAATGTCTTCAGTTATTCAATTACCACATTTCAAGGTTGGTAATAATGATGGTTTTATAGTTTATATATGGTATATTTATTTATTATAATTTCCTTATTCAAATTAAATTAGTATATAATACATAACTTCATGATTTCCCTTTTCTGGTAATATAATACAATCATTTGTGGATGTGTGGACTACCATCTCCACAAAGCGATGTGATTCATTCACACATTACATTAAATGTATTGAGGACATATTTAATAAAAATATTTTCCATAAATAAAATTAATATGACAATATAATGATAATATAAAATGGAAATAACCTTATACACATATTATTACTTGATTTTAATCATATATAACCGTTAAATACAAACCAATGATCGTAAAGTCTAATGCATTTGGCAGATTATATATATAATTAAATAATAGAAGACAAGAAATGTTGTTTATTTAGTATTCATAATTACATCCGAGCACAAATTGATCTCATAGATCTATATATGATACCCCTGGGATTACATGAAGAAATGTGATGATCTAAAAAACCCAGTGAGGAAATAGACACTGTAATAAATCATAACACATGGGTTACAAAGGATAACATGATGACATAAAATGCATTGAAAATGTATAAAAATAATAATTAATAGCATGTATAACAAGGGATCTTATAATTGTTTAATCATAGTAACGTGGTAGCAATAAAAAATATGAATTTATCATCAATCAAAGCTTATTTCACACCGAGGATCATGAGTCACGACTAACCACCATGATTGTTGCTCGTGGAGGAGAAGTCATGGATTACAACAAAGACCATTGCAGATGATGTATCACGAGAATAAAAAATAACCAAACCATTGGATATTTTTATAGTCACACCCATTATATCATTTTCATGAATATGTTATCCACATAAAGAGTCACACATGAGCAATAAAATGTAAACTTAAGGGTTACAGATGAAAAGAATTGGGTATCATAGTCATGTCAATAGACATAACATAAGTGAATATTATGTTGGTGTTTATGAAATAAATGGTGAAAATTGATAATTTAAAATAGTCATATATAATGACAGGTGATGTCAAATGGAGAGAATACATTTGAAGCTAGATTTTAAGAAACATTTGAAACAAATCCATTTAGTGCGGTTTAAGGAAAATATTCATGATTCGTTAAAACAGAAAAGGAATAATTAGTCATATAATACAAAAAATAAACCAAGAATATTTTCATGATAATTTATATTATTTTAGAAATATATTTATGGATAAAAATAGATTATGGAGTAAACATAAAAATGTGTAAGAAATCATCCCTTGATTCGGGCTATCTTAACTGGATGAATAGATAATGAACCTTTATAAATCAAGTATTACACCCATCAAATCAGGATTATATGAAATGTATAAATGATTTTTGAATATATAATTATAATTTATAAATATAATATAATAATAAAAAATCATTAAATAGTATTAAAGATAGATAAAGAGTAACATAAATGAAAAAGGAGGTCTTGGTTGAATCTTTTACCTTCTGCTTGAAACAATTCTTCCCTTGATCATATTGTCCGGAAAAATAAAATTAAACCCGTTATTTATTTAATTCTGAATAGTTAATTTTTTTATATATTAATTCTATTATTTTTATTTATGTCCATTTTGATGGGTTATGATATTCAACTTAATTGTTTGGGAGCATTTGTTTCTTTTTTTTCATGATCAGTTTACTTATATATGTGTAGGGAAAATCATTTTGAATGAGGATAGTTGTCCAAAACTGAACTTATATGTTTTTAATGAACATATATAATATAAAAAATACCATTTTCCATAATTTATGATGATTAATTAAATAAATCATTAATGATAATAATTTTAAATTGATTAACAATTTTGGATCATCAAAAAATAGTTTTGTTATATTATTAAAAATAATGTATATATACTAGTTATATAATATTAAATAGGTTTAACAAATATAATATAATCTGGTTTAAGCATAAATATTTTTATTCATTATCCTTGAATGTTTAATTGAAAGATAAAAGCATTTAATCCATCAATGAGGTAGATAGGTACCTCATAAGTGATGAATTATTTCTTAAAATAAAATCAAGAGGATATGATAATTTAAATAGAATTATTCTCTAAGCATGATAATATTACATATATTTAAGATAATGGATTTTTCATGCCACTTTGACAATGTAATATGGGGAGAATATAAGAAAAGAAAATTACTTGAAAATAATTTTAAAGATAACATAAGTGGGTTTTACCTCTTGATAACTTATTCTTGGGAACCTTCTTAGGGAGATTGGTTTTTGTCTTTTTTAAGACCAAATGCTCATGTACATGTAGAAGGTGCTTAGGAAAATATTTTACCAGAATTTGGAATTAGATCAGGGATTGAGAGGTGTGAAGAGAATTATTAAGGAAGAGAATGTTTTGAGAGGTATCTGATGTAATGGTTCAGACCTCTCTAGTACATTCCTTTGTAAAAATATGGTGTTTGAGGAGTTCCAGGAGGTTAATGTGACTTATCTCCAACACTTTTCCAAACATCCATTTCAGGGAACAGTTCCAATGGTAGAGAGTTGTGAACAGTGCATCGGTAACATTCTGTGAATAGTCCCAACGGTGAGGTCCAACGGTAACCTCTCTTTCCTTTGCTAAATTTCCAATTCAATGAATAGTTCTATCTATGAACAGGTTTATCAGTAAACTCTATTTCATTTTACAATTTTCCAATTCTATGAACAGTTCCATCGGTGAACAGTTTTATCGATAACCTATCTTTCCTTTTCCGAATTTCCAATTCTATGAACAGTTATATCGGTGAACAATTCTATCAGTAACCTCTCTTTATTTTTCCAAATTTCAAATTCTATCAATAGTTCCATCGGTGAATAGTTCTATCAGTAACCTCCAACGGTATCCTCTCATTCATTTTCCAAATTTCCAATTCTATGAAAAGTTCTATCGGTAAACAGTTTTGTCGGTAACCTCTAATAGAAACCACTTTTTCCCTTGCCAAATTTTTAGTTATGTGAACAGTGTTTCCAGAACGGTAGGATTACAGTGTTCTATCGGTGAGGTTCTAACGGTGAGGTTCACGAATAGTGTTCTATCGGTTAGGTTCTAACGGTGAGGTTCATGAACAGTGTTCTATCGGTGAGGTTCATGAACAGTGTTCTATCGGTGAGGTTCTAACGGTGAGGTTCATGAACAGTGTTCTATCGGTGAGGCTCATGAATAGTTTTCTATCGGTGAGGTTCTAAGGGTGAGGTTCCTAAATAGTGTTTTACCTTTGAAAAAATTTTAGTTCGTGAACTGTTTTTCTAACTTCTTACAGTTTCTCCCATTTAGCATTTTCCTTTGACGTAAAATGTATTTAAAGCCTCTTTTCAAGGACTATAAGGCCGATTCAAAGTCCATAACTCCTATATTAATTATTCCTAAGGATCATGATGTTTTTACTTGGTCAAACCATGTGGTTTAATATGATCCACTTTTAATGGGAAATCAAGTGTATCTTAATGTGCCGCTCCGTTAAATCTTCTAAAGGGACATGATATCTTCCTCTCTGATTCTTCCTCATTGTTCTCATATATGAGACACTATTTTTTCCATTCTTTTCCGCAATAGTTGTATAATCAAACTTACTCCTAGGATTAGTTTCGCTCTGTTTTTTATGCAACCAAGCAGTATCAATCAATCTTTGAAATAAGGTGTGTTTTATCATCATTCTTTTGGGGTTCATCTTCTCTTATTTATCACTTAAATTTTATAGCATGGAATCTCTATGCTTCTAATGAATTTTTCTTGGTGTTCGTTTGGTGTTGTCATACCGTGGCATCCTCGAGTAGATTAATTTGTCTCGAGAGGAGGATCGTGACCTGTTGTGTGGATAAAGAATGTCAAGAACTGTTTCAGGTAGGGGATTCATTGCTTCTATTTTCTTTTACGTGAAATTATATTATTAGAATGTTTTATCCCACTAGATGACAATGGTATTGAAAAAATAAATATTTGAACTGGATAAATAAAATGATATCGATCTTATGTTATTGCCTATTGTTTTTCTAGATAGTGTGATATCTATGCTTGCTTCATATAGTTGTTCATTGTTGATGGAAATTGGTAAAGAATGTAAAACAGAATTAATTGATAATTGTTTGGATAAAGATAAAGAATCATGTAAATAAATCTAGTTCTTCTTGTTGTAATTTGTATGTTAATCAACATGGTGCAGAAAGCATGTTTTATTTATTTGTGATAGATTACTGTTTAGGTTTCCGGAATTTGGAACCTACGTATAATAAATCAATTAATTCAAAACGGATTATTTGTTTGACAATTCCTTGAACGGTTCCGAGTTACCCTCTTGATTTTTAAAGGGACAAGATCCCAATTTTTAAGATGTTTTTTTTTCATGATTCTTGTGTTGTGATGTGAGCATAGAGGGCTGTTGTGATATGTGCGAGTATGAAGACTTTTGTTTGTGGCATCAGATGATGCCTAGAGTGGCGAGATGCATTGGTTTTTGCATGTGGGTGTCGGGGAGGACACCAGGGATGATGGAATGGGATGTTTGTGATTGTAGGATGCATGCTTATTCTTATTGGATGATTATATACATTATTTTTCCCCAATCTTCAAGGAAGCTGGTCGTACTTACCCTTCTTCTGAAAATGGTGAAGACGTGCGGGGTATCCCACATGCTTTATGTGTTTAACTTCTCAAGGGATGATGGGTCTATGATCTTTCTATTGGCGTAAAAGAATCGACGGGTAATACATTTACTCACCGTGTTAATCCCCCCTTGTGTTTAATGGCATAGATTGTATTTATCGAATGCCTGAGAATATGGGAAATTAATTATGAAATGAATAATTGAATAAATGATGTTAAACCATGAGGTTGGAGCTTGCTGGAACGAAATGCTCAGGTTGCAATTTTAATGGGACAACAGACATGGGTGTGATTCTAATAAAACATAATGAGGAATTTTTATTGGTTAATTAATGTTTAAATAATTATTTATCCTAAATTATAACTGATAACAAGGGAATGAAATAATTTATTAAATCTCTTTAAATGGTTGTGTGCTTCTAGGATACCTAGTATTAAAAGTGGAATCCTAGTGTCTGAGAGACGTTTGTTGTAGTTGAGTCTTAGTATAGGTTATTCCCATAGTTTGGTTGTGAGATATAGTATATTCTATACTTTTTTTGTTTCTATACACTACTTCACCCTGTCAGTAAGGTCAACTGACACCCCAAGGATTTTGGGCCCTGGGGGTGTTTTCCCCAACATTCCGGTGGGAGGATGAATGGCTAACTACCCTGTTTTCCCCGTTCTCTTCTCTAGGTAGTTACTTATGCTCATAGGCACATCAGTTAGTTTTCCCTATATATGTGTCTAGAGTGTTGTAATGGCTTGTGGTTATTCACACAAATATATTCTGGATATAGTTTCTTATGAAATACTATAGGTGTAATGTGTATAGGTAGTGATGTCTTGAGGATCCTTACTCGATGTATGGGTTGTAATGGCCTTAGTTATAATACTAGATGTATGATACATGTTACGCAAGCTGTGGTGGCTCCCAGAAACTTCCTGGTTACTTTTCATACGTGGACATGGTGGTTTTTTTGCACGAGGTGCACGTTGTGGTGCTTCTCCCGGGTGTCTGCGGGCAAGCCTTTTTGGACAAAGATTTTTAGGACTTTCGACATTGGGGAAAAATGACAAACCAGTGGTGCAGTAGTAGCGGGGTACCCATTATATTCTTCATTATATGATATATTCTTGTATGTGTTACTTGGTGAAGTAGCCATGTTGATGCTCGGAACATGGTATACCTATTTAGCTGACGATTTAGTTTCACTTGTTGTTCACTATTCTTTAGCATGATCTCTTAACTTTTTCACGAGAGGCTTCATGGAGGATCCTACTGAGTATACTATTATACTCAACCTATTTATATATAAAACTTTTTTCATGTCACCTGGAGCAGGTTGGAGATGAAGCTGGTTTCTACTAGCTTAGGGTTGCAGTTTCTGTTCGGGCTTCTAGTTGCTACTGTTTTAACTTTTTTAAGGTACTTTTACTTTTCTTCTTTCCATTGTAGTAGTTTTTCATGAAATTTCATATGTGAACATGGGTTTTCTTTTATATTTTAGTTCTGAGTTGGAGTTAGTTGGTGTCTGTCTTATCTATCTCTTCCACATGTGTTTTCTTAGAGGGTAATGCCTCCCATTTGTATGTTTTCTATACCCTCAGTATTAGTCGCCAACCCGGGGCCTACTGTAGGTTGGACTCATGGGTTATTATCTCCCTTCTCACATTTCCGGCCCTGGAGGGGTACTCTTTGTGGGGAGGGGGTTGTGATAGAGTGGTTTCAGAGCTCTGGTTGAGGGATAAGATGAATTTTGGAGTTAGGCAGAGGTGTGCATGCATGGGTTTGTAGGGAAATAGTTCCATTCATGTTTATAAAGTGATGTAAACCCCGAAGACTGACGGATACAAAGGTGTTTATCCCCCCCCCCCTATGATTTGATGTATGGACCTTTATGATTACAATGGCTACTAAAAAATGTGATAATAGTTGTAGGGTAGAGACCTAGGAAAGTATTGTGCATCGTTCTTATTCTTGCCTGTGTTTTAATGGGTAGACCCTGGGATAGGTTAACCTAAAATCAATGAAAGAAAACAATTAATTAAATAATGTTGGGTCTTCCATATTCTAGATTTAGGATCTATACAGGATTGTTATTTTATAGGTATGGCACCTGTTCGACTTCCTCATCAGGTTTTCGTAGAAAATGTCCACCAGGATGTTCTAGTAGATCTCCGCATGGTAGAGGTTGACGACGATGACACTTGGAGGAAGACACTATGAGATTTTTAGTGACAAAGTTTTAAAAATTATGAGGGCTCCGTTTTATATGCAATCACAAAAGACTGGTGGGAGGAGGTCGAGATAGGCTTTAGTTTGATCAGTTCTAGGAAGGATTAATGAGTGTCCTTTGTTGTGAAAATGCTTCGCAGAGTAGTGAGGCAGTGGTGGTTCTTGTTCTATAGGGACCGTGAGGTGTCTGAGAACTCATGGGAGGAATTCTGAGACAAGTTTAGAGTCGAGTTTCTTTCTTCTATTGTGAAGGTGTCCAGTCACCAGGATATTTTTTCCCATCGACAGGGGATCTCCAGTATTTGAGATTTTGGAATCTGTTTCAGGAACCATTTACAATATGCTTCGGACCTGCTTCTAGATAGGGAGGATAGGGCAAGGGATTTCAAGGAGGCTTTGCATCCATAGATCCTGAGCCAGGTCACCCCATTTATGGTGAAATCATATCTTGAGGTGTTGGAGAGGGAAGAGGTTGTCAAGAGGAGTTTTTTCAGAACTGGATCATCACGAGAGAGGAATCCTCATGACTCCTCAAGAAGAAGAGTTGTGGTCCGGGGTTCCTGGTTTTCGGGGCAGAAGATTTTCCGTTCAGCCGGGGTAGGTCTTAGCCCTTCACATCTCTTTTGTCCAGAGAAAACAACTCTTAGGACTATTCCAATGGATCATGCACTTTTTTTCTTGTTGTGGTTGTGGTCATAAGTAGTTGGAGTGCCCGACCTTTCAGAACAGTCATCATGCACCAGGTGCTATGCTCCAGGTTCCTCTGTTGAGGTCATTCCAGCCGAGGCAGCATCAGCGGATTACACCAGAATTAGATCAGTAGAGGGTAGATGTGGAAAGCAGAGGACATCCCCATGACTCTCCCCATTCTCAAAGAGTATAGTGCGACCATGGTGGTGGTCATCATTAGGGTCAGAGAGGCCGTAGGGGAGGTCGTGGTCAGCTTCATGCTCTAGAATTTCCACCTCCAGGTGAGTCATACATCGTTTGTGCTACCCTTTGCTTGTTTTATACCATGGTGTATAACTTGTTTGATTCAGGAGTTAAAAAATTATTCATATCACCTACCCTTATCCATGCTTTGGTACTTGAGGTAGAGAATCTTCCAGTTCCCATAGTGTTGACTACACCAGTTGGAGGTCGAGCTGACTTGTTTGAAGTATATAGAATCTGTGAGCTAGTGTTGGGGAAACACCACTCTTGGGGAGATTTCCAATGTTTATGAATAAAACCATATTATTTAATCCTTGGAATGGATTGGTTGTATTCGGTGCAGGATATCGTGTATTTCTTCTAGAATAAGGTCATTTTCTTTAGAGTAGATGTAGAGCCTTTGGTGTTTTTTTGGTGAGTGAGATCCTCAGATGGGTCATAGGCGTGTTCCATCCTTATCATCTATAATGACTTAGATGATGTTGAGTTCTTTATAGGTTCAATAGTAGGAATTTATTAGGGTCGTAAAAGAGTACATTGATTTTTTTCCAGAAGAAGTTGTAGCATTACCCTGTCAATGAGAGATCGGGTTTGGGATCGATCTACAACAAGGATCATCTCTAATATTTATGTCTCCATATAGGATTCACCCTTCTGAGTTACAAGAGCCATTTATATAGCTTGATGGTATGTTACAGTGCGGTTTTGTTTGGCCATGTGTGTCACCATGGGGTGCACCAGTTTTGTTCGTGAAGAAGGCTGACGACAGTTTGTGGTTGTGGGTGAATTATCATTGCTTAAAAAAAGTGTCAATAATGAATAATTATCATCTTCAACATATTGATGATTTATTCAATCAACTGAAGGGTTCAAGTTGGTTATAAAAGATCTAATTGCAGTCAGGATATCATCAGATGCTTGTAAAGGATGAGGATATCCCGAAGTCTGCTTTATGTTGTCTTCATGGGAATTATGAGTTCATTGTAATGTCGTTCAGCATGACGAATTCTCCAGCTATGTTCATGTGATTGATGAATGTTGTGTTCTATGAGTTCCTGGACATGTTTGTGGTTGTTTTAATTGATGACATCCTTTTGTACTTCACATCTTAGGAGGATCATGAAGATCCTCTACACGCCGTTTTGAGAGTTCTTCATCAACATCACATTTTTGGGAAGTTTTCAAAGTGTGAGTTTTAGGCTATATAAGTCTGTTTCTTGGGGAATGTTGTGTCCTAGAAGGAAGTAGTTGTGGATCCATAGAATATAGAAGTGGTTGTGTCTTGGGAATCCCCCAAGACAGTGTTGAAGGTGTGAAGTTTCCTTGGTCTCATAGGCTACTACAGGAGGTTCATAGCCAATTTCTCACGAGTTGCAACTCCTCTGACAACATTGACCAGGAAGGATTAGTCATTCATATGGACTGATCAGTGTTAAGAGGCTTTTGAGTATCTAAAAGAGAAGATAGTAAGTGCTTTAGTTCATTGTCTTCAAGGTGAGGGAGTTTAGTTTGATGTTTTCTGCGATGCATCTCATCTGGGTTTGGGCTGTGTTCTGATGCAGAAAAGATCAGTTGTTTCTTATGGGTCTCATCAGTTACATCCCCATGAACATAACTATTCCACTCAAGATCTTGAGTTGGCATTAGTGGTGTTTTCTCTGAATATGTAGAGACATTACCTCATTGGTGGGCGTTTTGTGGTTTTCACCAATCAGAAGTGTTTGGGGTATGTTTTCTCTCAGCGTGACTTGAACTTATGACAACGTCAGTGGATGGAGTTCTTACAAGAATATGACTTTGAGATATCTTATACACCAAGGAAGATAATTTTGTAGCTGATTCATTGAGTTGAAAGTCACGTCGTGATGCTGTTCGTGAATCAGGTGATTCCTGGAGAGTAATGGAAGAACTATCAGCATAATATCTTGATATTGGAGATGTTGGGGGCAGAGTTTGTCTTTTTTAGATGAAGGTATAATCAAACCTAGTGTGGAAGGTAGAAGAGTCTTAGTTTGGGGATCTAGAGGTGGAGGTCTGGAGAGATCGAGTTGTTTGTGGGGAGGCACCTGATGGTTGGTCAGAGGATTAACAACACCAATTTTTGTATCACGGAAGGCTTTTTGTTACTTTGACAATGCGCTAGATGGTTGTTAGAGAGTTTCAAAGTTTCCCTTTAGCGGTGGATCTTGGCATGACAGAGATGTACCGAGCCTTATGGAGCCAGTTATGGTGGCTGGGGCTGATGCGTGTAGTTGCGGAGTGGACTTCCTGAAGGTGAAGGCCGAACACCGTGTTCTTAGAGGTCTTCTCCAGCCATTAGATATTCCTCAGTAGAAGTAGGAGGACATCTCAATGGACTTTTTTACTAGTTTACCTCGAGCTCCAGGATGACATGATGATATTTGGGTGTTAGTGGATTGTTTAACAAAATTGGCCCACTTTATAGTGATCAAGGATTTGAGCTCAATTGAAGTTTTGTCGAGGCAGTATCTGGAGGAGGTGGTGACACTTCATGGAGTCCCAAGGAAAATCATTTCTAATCGAGGTCCTTGTTTTACCTCTAGGGTGTGGAGAGGTCTCCAATATGCTTTTGGTTCTCAATTATGCCTTATCAGTTCTTTTCATCCTCAAATAGTTGGTCAGAGAGAGCGAACTATCCAGACTCTTGGAGACATGTTACGCTCTTGTGTTCTTGATTTTGGAGATTCATGGATGAGGCACTTACCCTTGGTGGAGATCAATTACAATAATAGTTTTCACTCCACCATCAGTATGGAACCGTTTTATGCCTTATATGGTCGGCCTTTTCGTTCTCTATTGTGCTGGACTGGGGTCAGAGAGTCCGCAATTCTCGGACCGGAACTAGTGCAGAATACATCAGAGATTGTTTATTTGATTCGTGAGAGGACGTAGACAGTGCAAGATCATCATAAATCATATGTAGATCAAATAAGGAGACCCTTAGAGTTTAATTTTGGGGATCACATGTTTCTGAAGGTTACTCCACATCATGGGTAGTGAAGGTTTGGTCGTGCGAGTAAGATTTCTCTCTGTTTTGTTGAGCCTTTTGAGGTGTTAGATCATGTCGGAGATGTGGTGTATCGAGTAGAACATCCCCCTCATATGAGTCAGATACATAATGTTATCCATGTTTCACAGCTCTGTCGTTATCTTTATGATTACTCTCACATCATCGATTGTGGAGAGATTGATGTTGATGATGATGCATCCTTTTAAGAGAGATCTGTAGAGTTCCAAGACTGTAAGGAGAAGGTGTTTCACATTCATTCTATCCCCTTGGTTCATGTCTTGAGGCTACAAATTGGCATGGAGGAGAGTACTTGGGAATGTGAGTCATAGAAACGTGCTCAGTACTCAGAGTTGTTTGATGTTTAACTCATTCCATGTAATGATGTCCCCTTAGTGGTTAGACCATTCAGGTTTATAATATGAATTTTTTTATGCTTCTTTTGGCATTCTCTCTTTTGAGAGGTATCTTGATGGATGGTTGTTCGAACCCCATTTCATTTTCCCTCTATGTGGGCTTTGAAGTCTTGAGGATGAGAATGTTTTGAGAGGTATCTGATGTAATGGCCCAGACCTCTCTCGTACATTACTTTGTGAAAATATGGTGTTTGAGGTGTTCCATGGGGTTAAGATGAATTATCCCAAAAACATTGCCAAATTTCTATTTCGGTGAAAATTTACAATAGTAGAGAGTTGTGAACAGTGCATCGGTAACATTCTGTGAACAGTGAAAATAGTGAGTTCCAATGGTAACCTCTCATTCCTTTTCCAAATTTCCAATTCTATGAATTGTTCCATTAGTGAATAGTTTTATTGGTAACCTCTCTTTCCATTTCCAAATTTATTTTTCTATGAACAGTTCCATCAGTGAACAGTTCTATCGGGAACCTCTAATGATAACCTCCCTTTCCTTTTTCAAATATCCAATTCTATGGACAATTCCATCAGTAAACAGTTCTATCGGTAACCTCTAACGGTAACCTCTCTTTCCTTTTCCAAATTTCAAATTCTATGAGAAGTTCCATCGGTGAATAGTTCTATCGGCATCCTCTAACGGTAACCTTTCTTTCTATTTCCAAATTTTCTATTCTATGAACAGTTCTATCGGTGAACACTTCTATTGGTAACCTCTAACAATATCCTCCTTTTCCTTTTCCAAATTTTGAGTTCTGTGAAAAGTGTTTCCATAACGGTTGGTGTATAGTGTTTCCATAATGGTAGGTGTATAGTGTTTCCAAAATGGTAGGTGTACAATGTTCTATCTATGAGGTTCATGAATAGTGTTCTATCGATGAGGTTATAACAGTGAGGTTCCTGAACAGTGTTCTATCAGTGAAGTTCATGAACAGTGTTCTGTCAGTGAGGTTCATGAATAGTGATATATCTGTGAGGTTCTAATGGTGAGGTTCATGAACAGTGTTTTTCCTTTTCCAAATTTTGAGTTCCTGAACAGTGTTTCCAGCTTACTACAGTTTCACCCCTTTAGCATTTTCCTTTAACGCAAAATGCATTTAAAGCCTCATTTTAAATACACTACGGCCGATTCAAAGGCCATAACTCCTATATTAATTATTTATAAGGCTGAAGATGTTTTTACTTGGTCAAACCACGTGGTTTAATACGATCCGCTTATAATGGGAAAATGATTGTATCTTAAACTAAAACTACGTTAAATCTTCTTAATGGACGGGATGTCTTCCTCTGTAATTCTTCCCCTTTGTTCTCAAATATGAGATTCTAGAACCATTCATTCTATTCTATAGGAGTTGCATAATCAAACATACTCCTGGGATTAATTCTGCTCTGTTTTTTTATGCAACCAAGCAGTATCAATAAATCTTCGATATAAGGTATGTTTTATCATCATTCTTTTGGGTTTCATCTTCTCATGTTTCTCCATTACATTTTATACCATGTAATCTCTATGCTTCTAATGGAGGTTTCTTGGGGTTCGGTTGGTGCGGTCGTATCGTGGAATCCTCGGGTAGATGCAGTTGTCACGAGAGGAGAATCGTGACCCTTTGTGTGGATAAAGAATGTCAAGAACTGTTTGAGGTAGGGGATTCGTTTCTTCTCATTTATTTTATGTGCAACTATATTGTTATCCTGTTTTATCCCACTGGATGACATTGGAATTGACATAATAAATATTTCAACCAGACAATTAAATTGATATCGATCACATGTTATTGCCTTTTCTTTTTCCAGATAGTGTGATATCTATTCTTGTTTTGTATAGCTGATTTTTCTTGACAGAAATTAGTAAGGAACGTAAACATGAATTAATTGATAATTTTTTGGATGAAGATAAAGAGGCATGTAAATGAATATGGTTCTTCTTTTTGTAATTTTTATTTTAATCAAAAATTTTCAGTAAGCATGTTTAATTTATTTGTGATATCTTACTGTTTAGGTTTCCCAAATGTTTCACCTACATATAATAAATCGGTTAATTCAAAACAGATTATTTTTATGATAATTACTTGAAGGGTTTTAAGTTACCCTCTTGATTATTAAAGGGCCAAGAGCCCAATTGTTAATATTTTTGTTATCATGCTTCTAGTGTTGTGATGTGATCATGGAGGGCTGTTGTGATATTTGGGGGCGTGAAGAATTTTGGTTGTGGCAGCAGATGATGCCTAGAGTGGCGAGATGCATCAGTTTATGCATGTGTGTATCGGGGAGCACACCAAGTATGATGGAATGGGATGAATGTTATTTTTTGATGATTGCTAATTCTTATTGGTTGATTATCTGCTTTACTTTTCCCCACTGCTCAAGACAGCTGGTCTCACGTACCCTTCTTCTGAAAAAGGCAAAGATGCATGGGGTATGCCACGTGCTTTACGTGTTTAGCGTCTCAAGGGAGGATGGGTCTATGCTCTTGCTATTAGATTCAAAGACTTCATGGGTAGTAAATTTACTTACCTTTTTGATCCCCCTAGTGTTTAGTAGCATTTATTGTTTTTCTAGAATTCCTGGGAATATGGAAAATTAATTCTGAAATGAATAATTGAAAAAATGATGTTAACCTGTGGGGTTGGAGTTTGCTGGAATGAAATGCCCAGGTTACAGTTTTAAAGGGACAATGGAATTTGGGTGTGATGCTAATGAAATTTATTGAGGCATTGTTATTGGTTAATTAATGTTTAACGAATTAATTAATGTAAAGTGAAACTGATAAAAAGATAACGAAATAATGTATTAAATCTCTTTAAATGGTTGTGTGATATTGGGATACAAAGTCTCAGAAGTGGTATCCCGGAGTCCGAGAGACGTTAGCTACAGTTGAGTCTAAGACTAGGTTATGTCCATAGTGTGGTTGTGAGATATATTATATTCTTTACTTTTTTGTATCTATACACTACTCCACCCTGCCAGTTAGGGAAACTGACACCATAGGGATTCTGAGCCCTGGGGGTGTTTTCCCCAACATTCTTGTGAGAGGATGAATGGCTGACTACCCCCTTTGTCCCAACTCTCTTCTCTTGGTAGTTACTTGTTCTGGTAGGCACAATAGTTAGTTTTCCTCATTTTTGTGTGTAGAGTGATGTAATGGCTTGTGGTTATTCACACACATATATTTTGAATATAGATTCTCATGGACTACTATAGGTGTAACGTGTATAGGTTGTGATGGATTGAGGATCCTTAATCAGTGTATGGGCTGTAATGGCTTGAGGTATAATACTTGATGTATGAGACACATTTTATGCGAGCTGTGGGGCTCCCTGAAACTACCTGGTTACGTTTCTTATGTGGATGTGGTGGTTTTGTTGCACGAGGTGCATGTTGTGGTGCTTCGCCCAAGTGTCTGCGGGAAGGCCTTTTTGGAGAGAGATGCCTAGGACATGCGACGTTGGGGCCAAGCGGCAAACCAGTGGGGAAATAGAAGTGGGTTACGCTTGATATTCTTCATTATATGATATATTATTGTATACATTACTTTGTTAGAGTATCCATGGTGAGTTTGGGAACATAGTATACCTGTTTAGATGACGAGTTAGTTTCACTTGTTGTTCACTGTGATTTAGCATGATTTCTTTACTTTTGCAAGAGAGGCTACGGGGAGGATCCTACTAAGTATATTGTTATACTCACCCTTTGTATATATAAACTGTTTTTCAGGTCACTAGTAGCAGGTTAGTGATCTAGCTGGTTTCTACTAGCTTGGGGTTGCAATAGCTATTCGGGGCTGTGGTTGCTGCTGTTTTTACTTTTTTTAGGGTACATGCAGTTTTCCCCTTTCATTTGTAGTAGTTTTACATGACATTTCATATGTTCACATGGGTTTTATTTTATATTTCATTTCTAATTTGGAGTTTTTTGTGGCTATCTTATCACTCTCTTCCATATCTGTTCTCTTAGTGGTTAATGCCTCCCTTTTTTTGTTTTATATACCCTCAGTTCTAGTCGCCAACCTAGGTCCTACTGGAGGCGGGACTTGCGGTTCATTATCTCCCTTCTTAGATTTTCGGCCTAGCAGGGCTACCCATTTTGGGGTGGGGGTCATTATAGTGCCCCCATATTGACATCTAAGGTCTCATGTGATGATGGTCCACCAGCTTCAATGATTATTTTGGTGATAAAATTTGAGCTAAGAGGTTGGTTATTGGTCTGGATCTCTCACTGCTATGCATAAATATGGTCCCTCTAAGGTAGATTTCCCCTTGTTAGCAAGGCTCTCCTAGACCATTAATGATCCAGAACCACTTCCCATTATTTTTTGGGGGCAAGAAATAAAATTTGGATCCATACGGATGGTGTACTCTTTTACCTAAATGAAAAAAAACATGATGGATCAAGGCCCTTGTAGAATTATTATACATGTGATAAGGAATCTGACTGAAAGACAATTTCAGATAATGAGATGGACCATTACACAATGATGATGGAAGGGTATGGATCAAGAAACGGAAAACAGGGAAATTTACTCTGGTAATTTTTTAGCCATCAAATTGAAGAAATAAAGGCCTTTCTTAGACTAATCCTCAATAACAAGAACTGTCATTACCAGATATTCAAGAAAAACTAAAAATCATGTGTTAGAGACAAGGAACGATTAACAAGCATGAGTCAAACATATATCTTAGGACCTCGGTATGCACATTAATCTAGTTCCAACCTTCACTGTTAGTGATGAGTAGGATCAATGTGATAGGAGATTGATAGAAGAATCTTTGAAGGGATATTGGGTGATAGGGATGTCAACCCAGTACCTAACCTAGCCTAAAATATTATTTCTCAAAGATAGGATGATAAGGATGTTGATGGTGAAGCATTCGTTTGGGAGCTTCTCCTTTATTCTGCTAAATAAATGTCAGAGGACCCTTTCAAGATAAATTTTACTAAGGAGGATGCACATAAAATGTTTGAAAGATCATTTCAGATTGATTTGAGTGAAGAACTACTCTCTTATATTGACAAATAAAACCAAATTTTGATACGTGTCTTAAACAATGGGATAACAAGATTGGAGAAATTGTATTGGCATGGGAAAAAATGAAATTTTAATTTAAGGAGCTCTTAAAGAACAATCAATACCTAGAGGTATCTTCTATAAAATGGAAACTATATAGACTTAGTCTTTCCAACTCCTTTAACTATATCTTGAATGAATAGTCTTTTCCCTTAGAGGTTTCATATCCCTTTGTTTCTATGTACTTTGTCACCCACTTTTCCATAAAAGTGATTCATTTACTAAAATTTTTAATTTAGTAGTAGTAAATATAAAATTGAAAATAAATTCATTTGTATTATTATAATATCAATAGTTAATTATTAAATTATAAAAAATTTATTTACTTATAGGGTGATATTATTATAAAATATTATCATTTAAAAGTTTCTAAAATTTTATTTTCACTTTCATAGCTGAGTTTACTATTCATTTGGTCATATTACTATTCATAAGGGTAACATTTCTATTCCAATGGGTCAGGTGACTATTAAAAAAAGATATGTTGAACCTATCAGACATTATATGTCTTACAGATCGCAACTTTCCATATCTGTTTTTCAAAATTCAATTCAAAAAAGCAGCAAAAATATGGTTAATGGCTTGGGTATAACTACCTCCTTTAATTTATTATAATAAAAAAGTCTTATTTCATAGATACTTGATATTCTCTTTCATTAAATGCTATATAAAATTTATTTTTAAATCCATGGGGTGTTTCCTTCATCCCCCCTTATGAAATTTCTCCCACATTATTTCATTTTACATTCTATGTTGAAAAAATGTGAGGTTTCTTCCCCTATTTTGATATATTGACTTGAAAATAAATATAAAATAAAGTGGACTTGAATAAATATCTAATTAACATATAAAAACATTGATTATAGATGGATAAACATTTAATGAAAAGGTATATCATAACCTGTGATTTCCAATGATTCAATATAGGTTATCTAATATCTGATTCCTAACATCTATTCATATGGTAATTTTCTTTGTTCCCTTAATAATGGTTCATAAATAGCTTATAAATTTACCAAAAAAAATATCCCTTGGAAGTGTCAAACCATGTGAATAGTAAGGAATATTGTCATTTACCACAGTATCTCAAGTGAAATTTTTACACATATGTACATATGTTCTTGAATCACGTCAACTTCTAGTATCAAGAAAAGGATGTATTTTCTTGATAAACTACTTAATCTATACCAACCAAAAATTAAGGATGTTTTATAATACCTTGGCTTATCCCTAAAGTTCATAAAAATGATATCTACTACCATTCTTAAAATAAATACCATCCTTAGATACAAATAATAATATCGAAACAATTCACACATATTGTTAATTGATTCGAAGAATACATAACCATTATATAGAAACTAAGGACAACACATTCTACTATATTTGGATGATTAGATAAATAATATAACAACATGAGGCAAAAATAAAACTTCTATTATTTAATATTCATAATGATATACAAACTCTTTTAGATCCCTAACATCTATATAGCATACCCTAAGGAATACATGAACAAAAGGGTGATCTAAAATCCCATCAAAGAAATCGACATATGAATAAAACAAAAAATCAGAGTTACAAAGAAAAAAATGATGACATAAAAGGCATGGAACATGATTAAAAATAAAAAAACATGTATAATAAGGGATAATATAATAATGGAATAATAATAATGTTCCTTTAATAAAAATCATGACATTAACATGATTCAAGGCTCATTTCACAAGAAGGAGCATCAGTCAAGTCTAACCACCAAGACCATTTCACATGGATTAGCAGTCAAGGATAACAACCATGACTGTTTCAAATGACTGCTAATGAGAATAAATATTACCCAATGTATAATAGTTCCATCTAGGTGCCCCCATCATATCATGTTCATGAATATGTTTACCACATAATGAATCATAAATAAGAAATCAAATATAATTATAAGGGTTACCCATGGAAAGAATTGTATATCATAATCAAGTCAAAAGGTATAACACAAAGGAATATTTTTATGGTTTAAATGAATGTATGTATTAATATTGATTAGGGAAAATTGGTACAGATCCGGATATGTGATGTCAAACTGAAGTGAATATGCATAAAAATAGTTTTTAAGAAATGTTATAAATAAGACATTTTAGTTCGGTTTAACGAAAATATTATGGATTATATATAATGGTAAAGGAATAATATCTTTATAAAACTTGAAATGAAATTAAGGGACTTTAATGATAAATTGAGTGGTTTTAAAAATTAAAAATGGCTTAAAACAGATTTTGAAGGGTACTTGGAAATGGGTAATAAATTAAGATGTTCTCTTGAATGAGGGTTGCTATACAGGAATAATTGAAAAGGAAACCACTGCAAAACCAGTATTACCCAATAAAAGAGGGATTATATAATCAGGTTAAATGATTTTTTATCATATAGGAATAATTTAAAATAATTCTATAAAAATGATAAATCATTAAATTGGGGTAAAGATATTGAAATAAGAACCTGAATGAAAAAATTGAGGGTCTGGTAGAATCCCTTACCTTATTTCTAAAAAAAATTTCACTTGATCTTAATGTCCAAAATAATAAAATTATATCCATTAATTAAATTACTAAAACCTTATATAATTTTTTAAAAAAATAATTATTATATTATGTTCATATATGTCTCTTTTATGGATTATGAGTTTCAATTCCATTATTTGGGAGTGTTATTTTCTGTGGTTTTCATGATCGATTTACTTATTTATGTGTATTGAAATCAATATATAATGACGATAGTTTTCCAAAACTAAAATTATATGTTATTAATGAACATATAAAATATTTTAATACTATTTGGTTTCCATAATTTAGTATTATACATTAGAAAAATCATTAATGATAATCATTTTGATTAATTTAGTTTTTTAGCCCTTCAAAGACTAGTTCTACCTCTTGATTCATTCTTATTGAGATCAAAATTAAGGGAAATGGTTTTGTTATTTTTTTTTATACCAAAATCACGTAGACATGGGGGAGGGAATTGAGAAGTAATTTTAGAATAATTTATAAAATTATCATGGCTTGAGAAGTTAATGGAGAAGCGGTTGTGAGGGTGTTATTTATGGTGCATGAGAAGGGTGTTTTCTCATTATTTAATTCATTTGTTTATTAATTTTCTCATGATAAAAAATAGTGTTAATTCCTGAGGACAAACATGAAAATTAGTTGATGTGAGTTTGAATAAATGGTTCTTACATTATACATGACTCAACTAATATTTTATTTAACTTATAATGTATATACACCGAAAATTCCAATATTTTACAATTCATAAAAAATTCAAGTATTTCAGAAAAATCCCAAAAACATTACCTAACCATTTTTCAATGGGTACAATCCAAAATTAACTCCATATTATAAAAATAATTTTATTAATATGATAAATTATAATTTTAATTAAATACAACATTTACTAGGAAAATACAGACATTAAAATTATAACTGATTTTGAAACACATTGATAAATTAACTAATCTCTCAAATTTTATTACTAGAATCATCAGATATAGTATTATTATTTTATTAGAATAGCTTATGGAAATAAGTTTACTTTTAAAAATATATATTAATTATAAAATTGAAAATAAATACTAATGATTTATAAAAATATCATTAATTAATTAATAATTTCTAAAACATTTATTTATATATATTATGATATAATTATAATATATTATCATTTATATATTGTTTAAATTTTATTTATTTTTTCATAGCTGAGGTTACAATTCTTATGGTCATATTACTATTCATATGGCTAGTAATACTATTCCAAAGGGTCATGTTACTATTTACCAAAAAAATATGATTACCCTCTATGACTCTAAATATATTTCTTATCACAACAATGTATGTCTATTTTTTAAAATTCAATTAATAAATGTGGAAAAATTATTATTAACTGCTGCGTTATAACTATCTCCATTAAATTTTTATAATAAAATAGTGTTATTTCACAGACAATCGGTGATTCATGCATTATAGGCTATATATAATTTATTTGTAATCTCGTGGGGTGTAACATAATACATATACCTATAATTTACTTTTCGTTCTTTAAATGAAATATCAAAATGGAAGCAACATTAATGTGTATGTACGGCTTACCATCTCAATGAATGGTGTATTCCATTTTCTATATCCAATATATATATTTTACTATAAATACATAAATAATAAATATATATGACATTTAAATAATTTTCTATATTATTTATACTAGGAAATCATTATCTGTGTAAAAATAAAAAAAATGTCAAAAAATACTCGAAAAACAAGGCAATTAACATTGAAAATAATAAAAATAACAAATGATTGTTATCAAAAAATTAATAAGATATTATAAAGGGGTAACATATGTTAAAAAAAATATTAAAAGGGTTATTTAATAATTTAGTAACATTTTAAAAAATATTATTGATGATTTTAAATCTACTATCACTGAAAGGAATGCATTATGTTAGGTATTCTAATCTCACATTGTCTTCCATGAGGGATAAACCATTTCGACCACTTATTTCTTTTGTGTGGTATATTAGCTAAAAATATTATATTTTATATCATGAATACATTTCTCTTTAATTTTTTTAATGTTCTTTTTGATGTTATATATTTCTTGGCGATTATAATTCAAATGTTACCAAGTGGTAATAGATTTTTGTTTTAATTTTCATTTTATTGATTCTTATTTATTAGAATTAAACAATTAAGATTAATGTAGTCCATATAATACCCCTTTTTCATTTAATATCTTGATTAACTAATAATTCATTGTATTTTAAGATTCACATGGAATTATCTCATCTAAGGGGTTTAGCGTAAAAATTATCATGTGGTACAACTTATCATTGTAAACCTAATTTATTTTGCTATTGCTAGCTTTCTATAAAAACAATCACATTATTGTAATAGTTTTTCATCAAAAATTATATTTCAATTAAATTTGAATATTATTTTAAAATGGATATGATTATTTCAGAAGCCTTATTTTATTTTTAAATTTGTTTTTTACTTTGAATGTAATTTTATTAAATTTGTAAATAATGATAAATCCATTTCTATTATTCAATATTGATATTTGATTATAAGGTATATTGATTAATTAAAAATATTATTTGATATATGAGATATTTTTTGGATCAGATGTTATGGGTGGTCCCAAAAAAGTAAAATCCCCATGATTCATTTCTAGGTTTCACGAGACAAACTAATTTGGAAAAATTAAGGGAGTTTCTACAAGAAATTGCAAACCATATAGTGAAAGGTATTGATGGTGGATGCACCCTAATGGTTATGGTCCTAGATTAAAAAGATAAAGAATTACATTCATTCAGTTTTAAATTAATATTATCCATAATATATTTTATATGATAAAATCTATGTATGCATTTCATTCTATTATTATTGATTAAATGGCATATGTCTTCATTTATCTACCATTCTTTTGGTCGGAGTCAGTACTCAAGAGGGGGGTGAATTGGGTTCCAATTAAATTTTCTGTTGAAAAATCTATGAATTAAATCCCCCATTTCAAAACAGCCCATTCAATTAAGGTATTAGAGATATAAATTTTTAATTTTTCAATATGTTTCTCTATGGTTGATTAATCCTCAGTTAAATCAATGCAACCACATATTCAACTTTTGAAACAGGTTTACTAAAGTAAGCACATAAACATACTAACCAAACTAACTATCAGAGTGAATTAAAAAACAATTATTCTTCTTTGAAATATATAAGTAGCATATAAAATAAAATAGAGTATTTGAGGACTTTCTCAACAATGTAAACAAGAGGTTCAGTCTCAAGTCGATACCTAATCCTCTCCAATTGGTGATCACCTAACTCCAAGAAGTTTTTATAAATGAACATGATACACAACCTGAATTGGGTATTACAACAGTTTTTACAAACTATCTAGGTTATACAACCTCTACGACAGTTCTATGTGGGAAAATAATCAACCAATCCACACAAGGCTTCTTCCACAGTTATGCATGGGGAACAAGAATTGTGAGAGTTTTGAGTGGGGATTTTCATTATCCCCCTATGAAAGCACAGGAGATAGTGTGTGCATAACAAACACAAACTGCTCAGAAATGTAAAATAAGAAATATAGTAGAGCCAAAGAAATTAGTATTTGGTTTACAATGCTCTACGTGTTTTAAGATCAGCACCAGATTTCTTGGGGTTGAGGAAATGAAGGTTTTTTTATTCTCTTCAAGTTTCCTCCAAAAACAGATTGTCCCAACTTTTAGCTATTGGCGTCTAAGTATTGATATATTCAACATCTTGGTACATGATTTATTTTAACCACAGCAGTACATCCTTGAATATGTTCTTCAAAAAGATCTTCCTGAAGCACTTGGATTTTTAGTGTAAGCACTAGATTGTTCTTCTTCTTGTTCTTCAGTAATTTCTTTCTCATGAATTTAACTTCTGGACTCCACATACTGTTTTTTTGTGTTCCACTATGTATATATATCTTCCTTGGTCTTTTTCATTAATATTTTAGGTCCGACAAAATGAGTAAGTACATCATGTGCAATCTTTCTCATACCTCTTACTGCCAATATATGGTCTCCTTATATGTATAAAAACAATATTAATTAATGTTAGATGAATTCAATCAATAAAATATGATTGTTATGATAATATTAAAAAAATTGTTAAAGTGTATAATATGTTATCAGTAGACTGGAAATAGTAGCCTTTCAATCGATAGCATCTTCAACAGGAAGCTTGATCAGCAGTGGACTTCCAACTGTAGGATTATCTAGCGGTAGACATGTCTGGAAGTATACTTCACCAACAGTAGACTACCCAACATTGACCTTGTACTGGTGACTACTAACAGTAGTCTTATCTAGCAGTAGACGTTTCCTATGGTAGAATTCAGCAATGGTAGACTTCACAAACATTAGACTTCACCAATGGTTAACTTCACCAACGGTAGCCTTCACCAATGGTATACTTCACCAACAGTATGATTCACCAATGGTAGGCTTCACCAACGGTAGGTTTCACCAATGGTAGCCTTCACCAATGGTAGCCTTCACCAATGGTAGACTTCATACTGGTGACTTCCAATAGTAGCTTTATAACTATTGTTCTTATAATATTAACCTTGTTCAGTAAGGTCTTCAACAGTGACCTTTTCACCAATGAAACTTAAGGTTCAGCTATAGGTTTTTCAATGATGACTGTGATAGTGGCCTAGAATAGTAACCTCTTTCCATTAACCTTAAACAGTGACCTTTGAAATAGAGAGTTTTTATATTGTAAACGGATTTTAACCAAGTCATGAGATTAAAATGTATTGAAATATATTTTCAAATAACTCACCCATTATAATAATAAACATGATTTTGGATTATCAAAATATGTGTGTCCAACAATATCCCACTTATTGATAATCACTAATTATGCCATTAATGATTAGAATAATTATAATATTATCAAAGATAATGAAATTCTAGGGTATGTTAATAAAATAAATAGGTGTTACAGATAATCCAATCACACACGTAGTAGCCGAGATAAATGTGATATGATTTTGAAATACTTGTGTCGTATTTTCTCCCCCTTTGTGATTAGAAAAAAGAAATACAATAATAAACAAAAGATAATATTTGTATTAATTTTAAAATTATTACATGTTTCAAAGAGAATTATAAAATCCCTATCAAAAGATACAACCACACTCAATCCACATTTGAAATAGGTAAGGACGCCTTCCCTTTGGAAGAGGACGAGGGAGGGTCTGCAGGTTGTTGAAGAGACTAAGGCCTAAGTAATGCATCAAAGATGATAGGAGAAGCTGCAATAGAAGTTTCAGTGTCTCTGGATGGAGTGAATCTCAAAGGAATCATTGAAGGTAGGCTTCTGATGTCTTGAGTAGGAGACATCTTAGGAGCAGCACTGGCCAAGGCTGAGGCAGTGGAGGCAGATGGTAATGCTGGAGGAACAACAATGGTTGTATAGTCTACATGGAGGAAGGGTAACAGAAGATTCATGAAGTCTGTGATGATGCTTCCACCACTTTCCATGGATGAGATAAAGTCATCCTTACTTTCCATACATTACTCCAATGAAGGAGTCAGCTCTCGATGCTTGCTCAATGGATCCATTAATTCATGAGTGATAGGTGTAATCCTCATGTTCTCCAACTATAACATGAAGTTTCCATTCATCGGATGCCTTGTGTGTACCCTTTTGTAAAAAAAGTAAACTTGTTCCTTGATGGACTTATGATCTTGAGCGTCTTCCCTTAAATAATTTCCCACAAGGGTATGAATTTCCCTTGTAATAGAAATGACCTAAGAGTTTGAAGTACTAGAACCAGAGATCTTTTCCACTTCTTCTCTAACAATGGATTTGGAATCTTCAATGTCCACTAGAGGAGAGGATAAAGTGGAATCGAATGCACCAAGTGGAGCCAGATAGAAATCCACTGTCTCCTTAAAGGATTTATTCAGGCCCCAGATTATCCTTCTCACATCATCATCTTGACCTTTCACATGTGTTTCCATGGACTTCTTAAAGTCCTTAAACACAGTTACCAACAACAGCACTACCCTTTCGATATAGCTAAAATCTCTATCCACATGAACCCGTGAAGTCAGATAGGAGTCCAAACATACAATTTACTATTTCACATTTTACATAGACTCTATTAGCTCACTCATTTGACTTTGACACTACTTTACTTCCTGGAGCAGAATAGATTGAATACGAGAGTGTATTTTAGCGAACTCAGATGTCGAATGCTCCTGAACTAGAGAAACAACATTGTCCATCTTAGAGGACCTATCCTTAGACATTCTTTGCAGGTAAGATTTCAAGGATTCAAGGTCTTCCTTTCTGACATAGTCCTGAGGGAATGTCTTTTTTGGAGGTACGAAAAATTGGGTTGGCACTAATGGTCTTCTGTTAGGACTTTCATCTTCTAAGTCATCATAATATAGTCCCAATATGAGAAACCTTGGGTCCTCAGTCCATATTTCAATTTCATGCACAACTGATACTATGCCTTTGGAAATGGGATGATCCCCCTCAATTGGAGCTACCTCTTGGAAAACTATTTCAGCCTCTTCCCACCTTACAACCTCAGCTGTATTTTCTGTTTGATCAACTGTCTCACTAGTAGAGTGAGCCATTACTTCTAATGATTCATACAAAATTTCCATTTCTAGGATAGTAGTTACAACTTCTTCTTCATGTTAACTCACTTCCCTTTCAGTGACTCCTATAAGAATACTCAAACTAAGTTCCTCTCCTTCACTATCCTTATCAGCAGCAGCCTCGTGTTCCTCATGGTCAGAATGGCCAGATTCACCAGCTTCTTCCTCTTCTGAGGTGCCTCTAACAGTGATATGAGCCTCATCATACTCTTATTCACTGGTTTCTTCAACCCCATTGTCCTTAAGGATATATTCTATCCTCATTAACTCTCTTGGAGGACTTGGATCTCCAAAATCTATCATTCTAACTAGAGGATTGGAAGGTAGATCAAGATCACTCATATCATCTATAAAAGAACCTTCTTTCTCATTTTCCATAGCCTCCACTACATCTTCATCAGAATATATAGGTTCTACCTCATCAGTCATCAGACCTGGATCCCTCTTATCCATTGTCCTAGAAGGATTATTTACAGGGTCAAACTTTTCATAAATCTTCTCTTTATCATTTACCAATTCTCTTCTCTAGGGATTCCAGCTGATCTTCATGAACATGAAGATTATCTTGGATATACATAAATTTTTCTTGGCTACAATTTTTTCCTCTTTATCTCCAGAAATTACCTTAACCTTCAGCATCACATTTATCTGTTTGTCAAGAAATAGTGCATATGATTTAGAACATGGCTTAGTCATGTCTTCCAACTGATCCATCAGTAACCTACACAGGTTGATCTTATGTCTATGATTCAGTAGATACAATATGAATATGTCATGATACTTCAACACAGGAAAGTCCCCTATCTTAGGAATTATCACTTTTTGGATAAACTTGAAGAAAAATCTATCCTCTCCATTAAATTTAGTAGAAATAATCTTCCTTGAGATCCCATTTACTAACAGCTCTTCCAATGATTTTTCATACCGGAAAATCTCACATTCCCAAGGAGTCACACCATAGTATTATTCACATACACTCTCATGAGGTACCCTTAGACATTCAACCCACTCAGGAGATGAAAAACATACCTCATTTCAATTTACTCTTGACCCCAGTCAGTTATCATCATCTGACTTCTCGAATTTCATATAATTGTAAAATTATTTGACTAGCCTCAGGTAATACGACTCATTATTGTTGGAAAATCACTCCACCCAGCCTTGACACTATAATTCTTCTATCACTAAGGATTTTCTCGAGAGGAACCAATCTTCACTTACCTCATTTTCAGCCACAATTATTCCCTTTATCAAATGCGTGTTAATCGGCTCTTTTGATATATTACTACCACCACTGGACATGGCTCGGGGTCTCTTAAGCCTTGGTGCATCTCCATCATCTTCCAAAGGTCGCCTGACTCTTTCCATTGATGTTTGAATGGTTTGAGGATTTAGAGGAAAGTTAGGGTTTATGGATTCTAAGAGAAAGAGTTCTAGAGTGAGGAAGAGAGTGGATCAAAATGTGTTGGTAATCTATTTTTATCATATAGGGATCGAAACAAAAACAAATCGAGAAAAACAATACTAATAAACCAGTTCATATTCCTGTATAAAATATGATGTAACATTAAGGTCAAGCAGTGAGGTAAAATAGTGAGGTTCTAATAGTGAGTTGCAACGGTGAGGTTCTAATAGTGAGTTGCAACGGTGAGGTTCTGACAGTGAGGTGCAACGGTGAGGTTCTAACAGTGAGGTGCAATGGTGAGGTTTAACAGTGAGGTGCAAAGGTGAGGTTCTAATAGTGAGGTGCAACGATGAGGTTTTAACAGTGAGGTGCAATGGTGAGGTTCCCTATATTAAAATTAATCATCCCAAATTCTTGTTTGATGTAGTTTAACCTCTCAGAATTCAAGGTCTTTGTGAATATATCAGCCAATTGTTTTTCAGTGACAATGAATTCAACTATGATATCACCTCTTTGATAATTATCTCTCATGAATTGATGTCTTACATAAATATACTTTTTCCTAACATGAGATACTGTATTTTTATAAATTTTAATAGCACTTGTATTGTCACAATTTATAGAAACATGTTTGAATTGAGATCCATAGTATAGTAAAGTCTATTTCATCCATAGAATCTGATCATAACAACTACCAGCAGCTATATATTTTTCTTCTTCAGTAGATAATGAAAAATAATTTTGTTTCTTACTACACCATGATAATAGTGACTTGCCTAAAAGGTGACATGTTATAGAGATGTTTTTTCTATCTAACTTGTAACCTGCAAAGTCATCATCAGAATAACTTATCTGATAAAATGATTGTCTTCTTGGATAAAATAGTCCTAAGTTGGGACTATATTTGTGATATTTTAAAATCCTTTTAACACCATTTAAATGACATTCTTTGGGATTAGCTTGAAAGTGATAACACATGCATACACTGAACATAATGTCACGTCTACGAGCTGTAAGGTAGAGAAGACTCCCTATCATACCTCTATAGTTGGTTTGATCCACTACTTCTCTAGCTTCATCTACATCCAATATACAAGTGGTACTCATAAGTGTATCACTACCTTTACTACCATCCAAAGAAAAACATTTTAAAAGATCCTTAACATATTTACATTTATTTGAAATAATACCATCTTTATTTTAAAAAATCAGAAGTCCAAGGAAAAATTTTTGTTCTCCCATTAAACTCAATTCAAATTCATTTTGCATTATTTTTGAAAAATAAGAACATAAATAATTTTTAGAAGATCAAAAAATGATGTTATATATATAAATTTTTATTATCAAAAAATATTTGGAAATTTTATTAATAAAGAGAGTAGGATGAACTATTCCTTTAGTAAAACTTTTTGAAATAAGGAAAGAACTAAGTCTGTCATACCAAGCTCTTGGAGCTTGTTTCAGATAATATAAGGATTTTTGCTGTTTAAAAACACGACTTGGAAAATGGGGTTTTATAAAACCAGGGGTTGTTCAACAAACACATCCTCAACTATATACCCATTTAGAAAAGAACTTTTAACATCCACTTGATAAAGAATAAAATTTAGATGTGCTGCATAAGAAAGTAGTATCCTAATGGCCTCTAACCTAGCTACAGGTTCAAAGGTCTCCTCATAGTCTATTCCTTCCTCTTGACTATATCATTTTGAAACTAACCTAGCATTGTTTCTAACTATATTCCCAGACTCATCAACATTGTTTATAAAACCCAATTTAGTGCCTATTGTCAAAGTGTCCTTAGGTCATTCAACTAGTTCACAGACATTGTTTCTTTCAAATTGATTCAATTATTCATACATATCCATGACCCAAAATTCATCATTGATAGCGTCATTAATATTTTGGGTTCATGTTGTGAAAGAAAAGATTTATGTTCAACCTAGTTTCTCAGAGAAACTCTCTTTTGTGTCCCTCTATTTAAATCACCTACGACAGCATCTAAAATATGATTATTGAGAGTTATAATACCTCAAAAAATAGTTGAACTAGACTCCACATGGTTATCTATAGGTTCAAACTCAACAGGTGTAGATTCTGGAAGATTCCTAGAACCGGTCACTTTTACAGGGTGTTCACTATCATTATCATTAAGGTCCAGAATTGACATATATTCCTCGAGATATTCAAGAAAGGTTTTGGGTTCCTGTGGATTAGTCTCATCAAATTTGACATGAACTGACACTTCCACGCATTTGGTTTTCTTATTGAATACTCTATAGGCTTTACTCGAGAATGAGTAACCTAGGAAAAATCCTTCATCACTTTTGGAGGAAAACTTGTCAAGATTGTCCTTATTGTCAAGAATAAAAAATTTTCAACCAAAAACTCTAAATTAATTAACCTTAGGTTTCCCATTGTTCCAATGTTCATAAAGGGTATTTCTATGAAAAGTTATAATAAAGACTCTATTGATGGTTTAACAAACTATATTTACAACTTCATCCCAAAAATAAATTGGTAAACCATACTCATTGAGAATTGTCCTAACAATTTCTTGAAGGGTCCTATTTTTTCTTTCCACTACTCCATTCTATTGAGGTGTTCTAGTAGAAGAGAAATTGTGACTATAGACATTGTGTGAGAAATAAGATTCAAACTTCTAATTTTCATACTCACTTCCATGATAACTTCTCAATATATTAATTCTAATTCCACAAATATTTTCTACAGACTTGGAGTATTTGATACAATAATAACAAGATTAACTTTTGTGAGCCAGAAAGTATACCCAAGTGTACCTAGAAAAGTCATCTAAAAGAACATTAACATTGTTCTTCCCATTTATACTTGAAACTCTTGATGGTATAAAAAATTCCATGTGAACCAACTCAAGTGTTTGAAAAGTAGATACTTATATCTTTGGTTTGAATGAAAACTTGTGTTGCTTTCCATTTTGACAAAGACTGCACACTTTGTTAAGAGGAAATTACATTTTAGTTATGTCTCTAACTAAATCATTCCTAGTCAGTTTCATAAGTGAAGCAAATTGTAGTGCCCTAATATTCTGTGCCACCACCAGGATTCCTCATGAAAATAATTTAGGGAAGAAAAATTTTTCTTCGCTAAGGAATTTAAATCAACATCATACATATTATCATTTCTATAGGAAGTGAATACTAAATCATTTTTGGAATTAAAAACATTACATGAATCATTTTCAAACATGACATTAAAAACATCATCGCAGAACTGAGATATTCTAATTAAATTGTACTTTAATCCACAAACAAAAAGATCTTTGGGAATTATTATTATATTAGGGTTACCAATCTGGCCTAATCCGACGATTTTTCCCTTAGTATTGTCACCAAAAGTTACATGTATATCATCAACATTGATTAGTCTCTTGAAGAAGTAATAATATATTGTCCTATGTCTTTAACATCCACTTTCCATGTACCAAAAGGTATTACAGGAACTCTTTAGACAACTTCCCTTCAAAAACAGATTAGGCATGGGGTAACTTTGGTACCCAAATTTGATTGGGTCCTAAGAGGTTTGCATGTAAAACATCGGGAACCCATATTTTCTTTACAGGTTTCCTAACATTGAAATACATATTAGGAGGCATATATACTTTATTAGGTCCTTTAGAAAATTGTCTCTCAAAAGATGGTCCAGAACTGGAATTAGCAGTGAAATGTCCAGATTTTGGAACAAATTTGGTTTTTCTAATTTTTCTCTTTCCTGGTTAATATCCTAGATCATTTGTATATTTTGGATCAATATATTTTCCTAGAAACTAAGTTAAGGTATCTATACCTATAGTAAACTTCTCATGATCTCTCTTTAATTGTCCACTTGATAATTTAAGTTTAGTGTTTCCTTTTAACAGATGGGAGAATTTCTCTTCTTCAATATCCAGATTTGACTTACAATTTTCTATAAAGCATGATATCTCTTTAATGATTGATATATTTCCTTGATCTTATTAAATGTATTCTAAATTATTTCATAGTATTCAAATAGTTAATACATAGTTATATATTCACATTATGTGACTCAGTCTTATTCCCAATATAATAGGCATTATGTATAAGAGAATTAAGTGTCACATTAGATGTTTCTGTCATGAAACATAAGTTGGAATGATTGATCTGTTCACTATCAGAAGTATATGATCCACTAGAGATACCTTCTAAATAACTCCAAGTATCTCTCATAGACTTAATATATGCCTTGCCCTTATCTTCAAATTTCTTCTTAAATTTCAACTTGGGGTAGTCATCCTTCACATGACCTTTTAATTTTCACTCCAATCAGATTATTTCATTGGAGTTGTCATTCAATTTTCTTGTCTTTCTTCCATTGTCCTTCACTAACATACTTACCCTAGTTTTTTTGTAAAGACCTGAAAATTTCAAGGAAATTTTTTTTCTTAATTTTCTTTTGAATTTTACAAGAACGCAGTTTCAGACGGCACCTGATTCCGAGGCCTGGTGTGCCCGGAATCATTTTCTGAAGTTTGGCTCGGGTACGTTTAGTGAACGGACGAGTGGGTTTTTCTAAATTTTGAACCGGTGCTCGGAATTGAATTCTGAGGGCACCGATGGAATCACAGTGCTGATAATTACTCCAAAACGCCTCTTCCGGAGTTGCATTTTCTCGGGTGTGGTTTTTAATTTTTGGGCTTTAAGTTAAGAAATAAAATAATGTGGTACGAAAAACTTTATTTTATTTCACTTAAATCTGCTTAAAGCCACTTAAAGCTGCTTAAGCTGAGTTAAAGCGGATAGGGTGAAATTCAAAATATCCTACCCTCTTGGAAGGATATTTGTGAGGTGGGGCCCGCACGAGCCCCATCGTTTCTTTCCGCTAAGTAACGCAACCGCGAAAACCCCTATTAAATGAAAGTCAACTAACGCATTTTCTAAACTCTTAAATGCTCCTATTAATTGGGAGGTTTATTTGTTAAAATTAATTCTATGAATTAATTTTGTTCGTTTCTTAACATGTTTTGAATTTGTTGGCATGTTAATAAAATAAGGCCAACACGCCTTCTTCTTGAATGTTGTGTTAAAACATTGGAGAATCTCTAAAGATCTTCCTCCTCTTTCGTGAAGAACGCGAATAACGTGAAGAACGCGAAAACGAGAAGAACGCCGACCTCCGACGAAGGGCGACGAAGAATGCCAGGCCCCCCGGAGATTGACGACGTGACGCAGACGATTCTCCCTCCGCGACGCTTCTTCCGCGACAAATCTCCGATCGTCCGTTGAGGTAAGAGATTGCGGTCCTTTTAATTCCCTTGTGGTTTTTATCCTCAACATGGATTTAATTGTTATAATGAAATCTGTGTGTTTTCTTTAACCCTCGGAGATCGTCGACGCGACGCCCTTCCGCGAAGAAGCGATGCCCCTTCGCGATGCGAAGATCACCTCCTACCGTGACGGTCAATTCAGCGACGTACTCACACTCGTCCAACAACAGCTACGAGGTAGGGGTCATTTTTAAAATGTTTTACCCATGTTTGTTTTCCTCCAAGGCAAGAACGCGGACCAACCAATTAACAAGTTGGCCCGCGGATTATTATTGCAGGATGTGGATCATTAATTGCTGGGATTTTATGGTGTTGTTTCAAACCGCTAACGCGGTGGGTGCGGACCAACAAACAAGTCTGAACCCACCGCCCTTTGTTTTTGGTGTGCGGAACGGCGGACGATGAAAAAACGGGTCGCATAGATGATTTGTTAATTCCGCAGTGAAGAATGGAACCCGGGAGGAGCTACGGCGCAGACAGAAATGGAATCGGACCACCGGAGCAACTCTGGTGGCCCGCGAACTCCTCCGGCGGCACGGGTCACCGGCGGCCGGAGGTGGCGGCGCCCCGGCGCGCCGCCGGACGGAGCCGCCGAGGCTGAAGCCGCGGCGGAGGGAGGTGGTTCTGCGGCCGCGCGGAACCGAAGCTAGGGACGCGGCGGCCCGGCCGCGTCCGGTGACACCGAGCGTCCCCACGCGGGGCTGCGGCTTCGCTTCACGTGGGGGGAAGCACGCCCCCTGCGGCTTCCTTTGCTCAGCCGCTCGGCCGAGCCGAGCCGACCCGCCAGCCAGGTCGTGCCCTGGCTGGACCGGGCCGCCCTGGCCAGGCCGGGTCGCGCCCAACCGGGTCGGACCCAGGTCGGGTCGACCCAGTTCGACTCGACCCAGGGGGGGGTTGGGCCGGCTCGGTCCGGGCCCAGACCCCCCGTTTCCGGACCTTTTCTGTCTTTTTCTCATAACTTGAGATACGGGCCTCCGAACAACGCGCCATCAGCGGAGATGCGATCCTTGGATCGAGACGGTCGTTTTGGTATATCACACTCAAGGTTTTGGAATAATTTGGGTTCGTCCGGGTTGGTTCGTACACGAAACCAACCGGGCCCTCGGAGTGGAAACGCTCATATCTTGAGCTTCGGACGTCTGATTGACGTGCCGTCGACTTTGTTGTATTCCTCTAAGTCAGACGGAACTTTTGGCATACTCCGCCCGAGGTTTGGATGTAGGTGGAGTACGGTCAGGTTGGTTTTGCATTAAAAACCAACCGGGCCCCTAGGACGAAAAAGCCAATAACTCTCAGACCGAGCGTCCGATTGAGGCGCCGTCTGCGACGTTGAGTTCCTATTGACGATACGGAACTTTTGGATACATCAAATCTGGACTATGTGTCAGTTGATGTATCAGTCTCTCGGCTCGTGGAGCGGACCCTCCCGAACGAGCTTGCTGTGTGCGGGAACCCTAGAGCTGGCTGCGAATGCTACTGTGACGACGAAGACTGTGCCGAGATCCTCAGTGGATTCGACGGTGACGACTATAGAACTTAGCGATCCTTTGTGGGTTAGTGCTACCGATCCTGTGTGGGTCCGATCCTGTGTGGGTCAGCGCTCAGCGGTCCTGTGTGAGCCAGCGCCTACAGATCCTGTGTGGGTCTGATCCTGTGTGGGTCTTTGCGGGGGTTAGTTACCTATCGATCCTGTGTGGGTCAGATCCTTTGTCGGTCATTGTGGGGGTTAGTACCTATCGATCCTTTGTGGGTCCGATGACTTAGATGGATCAGTGATCATCTCTATCGTCATTCGAAGAAGTCTACCTGTGTGAGCTGAAGCCCTATTTTTCTTTCCTTTGTGAATTGTGTTGTCCTATCCTGTGTGGATTTACGTTTTGCTTTCCTTTGTGGATTGTGTTGTGCTATCCTGTGTGGATTTACATTTTGCTTTCCTGTGTGGACTGGGTTCTACTTGAGCTCGGATGTTGGAGCTGAGTGAGAATTGATGACTTAGGTATATGTATGGGCATATACCTAAGCCGTGTCGGATGTTACTTCGTGATTGTATCTTTCCTTTGTGGATTATCCTTTGTGGATTCTGGGAGACCTTCAGGGGTCTCGGGGTCCCTACTAAGTAGCTTGTACTCACCCCTGCACGGGCTATGCCCACACTACGTTGTGTTGGTTGCAGACGATGAACATCGCTGATCGTGGGGGAGGCTTGCGGAGTAGGATGATACCTGGAGGTGGACCACTGGGTGGGACATACTCGGAGAGATCTGCTGGACCCGAGGAGCAGTGGAGGCTATCTGTACCCACCCTTCAGGTGGGACTTCCAGAGGACGGCTCGACGCTGTGGCTTTTTCTTTCAGTTGCTATTTTCCCCCTTTCAGTTGTACTTTACAGTTGGGCTTGTATTTCCGGCCCCCTTTACTTTTCCGCACTTACTGTGGTACTCAGTTTTTACTTAGTGTTTACTTCTTCCACTTGCTTACTCTGTGGTGCTTGTTTACTTTGCAAAGGCAATGCCTTCCCTTTTTCCGGGATTTACTCCTTGGTGCTAGTCACCATCCCCTGGCCTATGGAAGGCGGGCTTGGGGTAGTCACGGCGCGGGCCCCAAGGACGGGTCGTGACAAATTGGTATCAGAGGAGTTCGGTTCTACCGCAGAACATGGGACTATGATCTTTTTCTATGTGAAGCAATAGTGTTTAGTGTTTTGGGTGTGGTTATCAGTTCAGGGAGTCCAGTGATGGTGCGGCGGCCGACGTATCCGTACACCAGGACCCTGACTTCTGATTTCCGACTTAATGCACGAAAACATTGATTGCATGTGTGTTTCAAGTTTTATTTGAGATTACTTTATGTCAGCTCACCAGGTATATTGTTCTAATAGTGGTGCACCTGTTTCTTTTCAGGATGGCCCCACGACGGCAGCCAACTAGGGTTCCGAGAGTTGAGCGTGACGACAGCCCACCGAGCGATGAGGCCTCAGTGCAAGGCCCTTTGACAGCTGAGGCACCGGCGGTACCTTTACCTGCCGAGCCACCGATGCTTCCAGCCTCAGCCACTGATGATGCACGTCGCCTTAGTGCACTGCAAGAGTTCCAGCACCAGCGACGGCCGAGGTTCCGCGGGGAGACGGACCCCCAGGCAGCCGAGGACTGGCTGGAGGTAGTTGTACGAGTTTTCAGGCTAGTGAGGACACCAGAAGACCTCATGGTGATCCTCGAAGCGAGCCTATTTCACGCAGTAGCGGGCCGATGGTGGAGCTTGATTCTCCAGGTGCACGATGAGGCATCTCTTCTCTGGATGGACTTTGAGAGCCTCTTCCACTCGGAGTTCGTCCCAGCCACCCTTCATGCGGTGCGCATCCAGAAGCTTCTTCAGCTGCGGCAGGGAAGCTTGATGGTCACCCATTACTCGGCAAGATTTACCGATCTCTCGCACTACTTGACAGACATGGTACGGGACCCGTTCTTCCGGGCCCGGACCTTTGAGTAGGGATTGAGACATGAGATCAGGGCATCGCTGATCTCTCTCAGCATTCCAACTCAGGCAAGAGTACTAGAGCGAGCCCTTCTGATCGAGAGCTTCCTTGCTGAGCCTTCATCAGAAGCGAGACCTACCGCGGGGCGGCACATAGCATATTATTCTGCAGCAGACAGTCGATGGATGACTCAGGGGTCCAGGCAGACCAAACCCTCATGCAGACGACCTCAGGACACTGGCTCAGTAGTGCGGGGCACACAACGTGGAGCCAGTCTTTCGAGAGGCAGGAAGTGATACACATGAGGTGGACAGGGTCACATGGCTCGTGACTGCCTGACCCACCGTGCCGAGGAGCAGCAGACGGTTGAGGGGCCACCCAGGCAGAGGCAGAGGGTGGACCGTGGCGGTCCGCAGGGAGGAGGCGGACGAGACAGAGGATCTAGCCGAGCAGGAGGTGGTGGGCGACGCTTTGAGGCTCTACCACCACCACCACCAGGAGGTCCACCCCGACCACAGGGAGCCGATGGGCAGAGACAGGCACAGCTCCAGGAAGTGGAGGCCTACGACCACAGCGCGCCCGAGATGATTCGAGGTACTATCTGTGTCAATTCCACCCTTGCTGTAGTTCTTATAGACACAGGATATAGTCACTCTTTCATAGCCGCTGCCCTTGTTCGGAGCTCGGAGATTCGACAGAGCCGTTGGCTCAATCCTTACGGCTAGAGACTCATACGAGAGCAGACTCGACGATTATGCACTGGTGACGGCAGTGTGAGCTTACTCTAGGAGGCGAGAGCTTCAGTTGGGATCTTCTTGTAGCGGCGTAGAGGCCTTACGACATCATCTTGGGAATGGATTGGTTATCTACAGTCCATGCATAGATTTACTGTATTAGGTGCAAGGTGCGATGTGTATGCACCGACAGGAGCAGGTTCACCTTCACCGGCGAGAAGGGAGCCTTCACAGCATAGGATGGACTTCCGAAGAGGAGAGGATAGCCCATCACTAATCAGTTGGCTAGCCTCATCCTAGGATCAGTTGACATGTGGAGTACTATTTTTCCTGCAGTGGTGGATCAGTATGTGGATGTCTTTCCCAACAACGTTCCAGGGCTACCTCCTCGCAGAGAGGTAGACCATTATATTGACCTATACCCTGAGATCGCCCCGATATCAACTCCAGCATATCGGATGGCCCCTGCTGAGCTTCGAGAGCTACAGGTACAGTTGGAGGACTTGCAGGGCAATGGTTTTATCCAACCCAGTGTTTCACCCTGGGCTTCCCCGATATTGTTCACCAAGAAGGCGGACGGGAGCTTGCGACTATGTGTCGACTATCGTCACATGAACCAGGTGACAGTGAGGAACAAGTATCTGCTACCGAGGATTGATGACCTCTTCGATCAGCTCAAGGGAGCACGGTGGTTCTTGAAGATAGACCTCAGGTCAGGCTATCATCAGCTCAGAGTTCGGGACGAGGAAGTGTAGAAGACGTCCTTCAGATGTCGGTATGGACACTATGAGTTCTTGGTTATGCCATTCGGCATAACCAATGCTCCAGCAGTGTTCATGGGCCTCATGAACATGATCTTTCAGCCATACCACGATCGATTTTTCGTAGTCTTCATCGATGACATTTTGATATACTCGACGACTGAGGATGAGCATGCCTACCACTTGCGGGTTGTACTAGACACACTCCGAGAGCACCAACTTTATGGAAATCTCTCTATGTGTCAGTTCTGTATGTGTGAGGTCCACTTCTTGGGGCACTTCATCTCTGAGGAGGGAGTTTTAGTGGATCCTGCGAAGATCGAGGCAGTGCTAGATTGGGAGCCACCCAAGAGCGTGACGGAGGTGCGTAGTTTCTTGGGACTAGCTGGTTACTATCGGAGATTTGTGCCAGACTTCTCTAGAGTTTTGGCACCACTCTCAGCTTTGACGAAGAAGGAGAAACCCTTTGTGTGGTCAGACAGATGTTAGCAGAGCTTCCAAGAGCTGAGACAGAGATTGACCAGCGTACCTATCTTGAGGTTGCCTGAGGAGGGAGTAGGGTACGTAGTCTACTGCGATGCATCAGGGACCGGACTCGGATGTGTCCTGATGCAGGAGCGGGCAGTGATCGCCTATGGATCACGAAAGTTGAGGCCGCATGATCAGAACTACGCTACCCATGACCTAGAGTTAGCAGCAGTGGTCTTCTCTCTGAAGACATGGCGACACTATCTGATGGGCGAGCGCTTTACAGTATTTTCTGACCATCAGAGTCTCAGGTACATCTTCTCGCAGAAGGACCTGAACCTGAGACAGCGGCGATGGATCGAGTTCCTTCAGTACTATGACTTTGAGATAGTCTATACTCCTGGTGAGTGGAACGTGGTAGCTGATGCTCTCAGCAGGAGGACGGGCATTCAGCTACTTGAGGAGGCGACAGAGAGGCTATCCGCTTTGCAGATATCCTTTGTGGATAGAGATAGAGCAGCCTTCCTTCAGTCTCTCACAGTCACCCCTCCTCTAATACAGCGGGTCATAGAGGCACATCATGGGGAAGATGACTGTGAGACGCGGCGTACATAGATATCCTTAGGACACGCACCTGATGGCTTCTCCTTTGGAGCAGAGCACGAAATCCTTTTCAGAGGACGTACCTTGGTACTAGTTGCTTTACGAGAGGAGGTGCTGAGAGAGTTTCACACTTCTCCTTTGTCGGTACATCCTAGAGTGGAAAAGATGTACCAGGATCTCAGACGGCAGTACTGGTGGCCGGTCATGAAGAAGGCTATGGCAGAGTTCGTTTCTCGATGCCTCACCTGCCAGCAAGTGAAGGTAGAGCATCAGGTACCAGCAGGCTTGGTACAGCCCTTGGAGGTCCTGGAGTGGAAGTGGGACCGGATATCTATGGACTTCGTGAATGGACTTCCGCGCACTTCCAGAGGTCACGACTCCATTTGGGTGATTGTCGATCGACTCACCAAGTCGGCTCACTTCATACCCATTAGAGAGCAGGGGTCGGTAGAGAGCTTGGGACATCTCTACATTCAGGAGATTTTACGGCATCACGGTGTGCCATCATCTATCGTCTCCGATCGAGATGCTCGCTTTACTTCCCAGCTTTGGAAGGGGTTGCAGGAGGCGTTCGGGACGCAGCTTCGTCTTAGCACCGCCTTTCATCCTCAGACGGATGGTCAGACGGAGAGGACCATTCAGACTCTCAAGGACTTGCTCCGCGCATGTGTCCTCGACTTTGGTCGCAGCTAGGAGGACCACCTACCCTTGGTGGAGTTTGCATACAACAACAGCTACCACTCCACCATCGGGATGGCACCATACGAGGCGTTGTATGGCAGAACTTTCAGATCTTCGTTGTGCTGGACAGACCCTGGGGAGTCAGCACTTGTGGGACCAGAGATGGTCCGGGCCACGACAGAGAAGGTCCAGGTCATCCAGGAGTGAGTGAGGACAGCTCAGAGCCAACAGAAGTCTTATACTGACATTAGGCGGAGGCCACTAGAGTTCGAGGATGGCGACCACGTCTTCTTGTGTGTCTCACCTCGACGTGGATTATGGAGATTTGGCCGAGGCGGAAAGTTGTCTCCACGCTTTATCAGACCATTCCATGTCCTCAGCAAAATTGCCGAGGTGGCTTATCGCCTGGCTCTACTAACTTAGTTGCACCGGGTGCACGACGTCTTCCATGTATCTCAGCTGAGAAGATACGTGCATGACCCGACACACATCATTGACCATGGGGAGCTGAACGTTGATGATGGGGTGAATTTTGCGGAGATCCCGTTGGAGATCGAGGATCGACAGGAGCGGGTCCAACGTGGACGGTTGATTCCTCTAGTGCACATCAGATGGCAGCATGGGAACCACCAGGAGAGCACTTGGGAGCGGGAAGCTCAGATGCATGCTCAGTACCCACTTTTGTTTACCTAGCTTTTGATGTATCTTTACGGGGATGTAAAGCCCCGAGGTGGGAGTGATGTAAAGACCCGTAAATTTCAAGGAAATTTTTTTTCTTAATTTTCTTTGGAATTTTACAAGAATGTAGTTTCAGACGGCACCAAATTCCGAGGCCCGGTGTGCCCGGAATCATTTTCCGAAGTTTGGCTCAGGTACGTTTAGTGAAAGGAAGAGCGGGTTTTTCTAACTTTTGAACCGGTGCTCGGAATTGAATTCTGAGGGCACCGATGGAATGGCAGCGCCAATAATTTCTTAGAAACGCCTCTTCCAGAGTTGCGTTTGCTCGGGTTTGGTTTTTAATTTTTGGGCTTTAAGTTAAGAAATAAAATAATGTGGTACAACAAACTTTATTTTATTTCACTTAAAACCACATAAAGCTGCTTAAGCTGAGTTAAAGCGGATAGGGTGAAATTCAAAATATCCTACCCTCTTGGTAGGATATTTGTGAGGTGGGGACCGCACGAGCACCACCATTTCTTTTCCGCTACGTAATGCAACCGCGAAAACCCCTATTAAATGAAAGTCAACTGACGCGTTTTCTAAAATCTTAAACGCTCTTATTAATTGGGCAGTTTATTCATTGAAATTAATTCTATGAATTAATTTTGTTTGTTTCTTAACACGTTTTCAATTTGTTGGCATGTTAATTAAATAAGGCCCACACACCTTCTTCTTGATTGTTGTGTTAAACCTTTGGAGAATCTCTAACGATCTTCCTCCCCATTCATGAAGAACGCGAAGAACACGAAGAACGCCTGCCTCCGACGAAGGGCGACGAAGAACGCCAGGCCCCCCGGAGATCGACGATGTGAAGCTGACGATTCTCCCTCCGCGACGCTTCTTCCATGACAAATCTTCGATCGTCCGTTGAGGTAAGAGATTGCGGTCCTTTTAATTCCTTTGTGGTTTTTATCCTCAACATGGATTTAATTGTTATAATTAAATCCGTGTGTTTCTTTAACTCTCGGAGATCGTCGACGCGATGCCCTTTCGCGACGCGATGATCACCTCCTACCGCGATGGTCAATTTCGCGACGTACTCGCAGTCGTCCGACGACAGCTAAGAGGTAGGGGTCATTTTGAAAATGTTTTACCCATGTTTGTTTTCCTCCAAGGCAAGAACGCGGACCAACCAATTAACAAGTTGGTCCGCGGATTATTATTGCGGGACATGGTTCATCAATTTCAAGGATTTTATGGTGTTGTTTCAAACCGCTAACGCGGTGGGTGTGGACCAAAAAACAAGTCCGAACCCACTGCCCTTTGTTCTTGGTGTGCGGAACGGCGGACGACGACAAAACGGGTCGCAGAGACGATTTGTTAATTCCGCAGTGAAGAACGGAACTCGGGAGGAGCTATGGCGCAGACGGAAATGGAATCGGACCACCAGAGCAACTCTGGTGGCCCGCGAACTCCACCGGCGGCACGGCTCGCCGGCGCGGCGGCACCGGCGGCCGGAGGCGGCGGCGCCCCGGCGCGCTACCGGACGGAGCCGTCATGGCTGAAGCCACGGCGGAGGGAGGCGGTTCCGCAGACGCGCGGAATCGAAGGCAGGGACGCAGCGGCCCGACCGCGTCCGGTGACACCGAGCGGCCCCACGCGGGGCCGTGTCTTCGCTTCACGCGGGGGCAGCACGCCCCGCGCGGCTTCCTTTGCTCGGCCGCTCGGCCGAGCCGAGCCGAGCCGAGCCAACCCGCCGGCCGGGTCGCGCTCTGGCTGGACCGGGCTGCCCTGGCTGGGCCGAGTCGTGCCCATCCAGGTCTGACCCAGGTCGGGTTGGGTCGACCAAGCTCGGGCCGACCCAGGGGGGTTGGGCCGGGTCGGTCCATGCCCAAACCCCCGTTTCCGGACCTTTTCGGTCTTTTTCTCATAACTTGAGCTACAGGCCTCCGAATGACGCGCCGTCAGTGGTGATGCGATCCATGGACCGAGACGGTCGTTTCAGTATATGACACTCAAAGTTTTGGAATACTTTGGGTTCGGCCGAGTTGGTTCGTACACGAAACCAAACGGGCCCTCAGAGCAGAAACGCTCATATCTTGAGCTTCGGACGTTCGATTGACGTGTCATCGACTTTTTTGTATTCCTCTAAGTGAGAAGGATCTTTTGGAATACTCCTCTCGAGGTTTGGATGTAGGTGGAGTACAGTCGGGTTGGTTTTGACTTAAAAACCAACCGGGCCCCTAGGACGAAAAAGCCAATAACTCTCAGACCGGGCGTCCGATTGACGCGCCGTTTGCGACGTTGAGTTCCTGTTGACGATACAGAACTTTTGGATACATCAACTCTGGACTACGTGTCAGTTGATGTATCAGCCTCTCGGCTCGTGGAGCGGACCCTCCCGAACGAATTTGCTGTGTGCGGGAACCCTAGAGCTGGCTGCGACTGCTACTATGACGACGACGACTATGCAGAGATCCTTAGTGGATTCGACGGCGATGACTACAGAACTCAGTGATCCTTTGTGGGTCAGTGCTACTGATCATGTATGGGTCTGATCCTGTGTGGGTCAGCGCTCAACGGTCCTGTGTGGGCCAGCGCCTACAGATCCTGTGTGGTTCCAATCCTGTGTGGGTCTTTGCGTGGGTTAGTTACCTATCGATCCTGTGTGGGTCAGATCCTTTGTGGGTCATTTCGGGGGTTATTACCTATCGATCCTTTGTGGGTCCGACGACTTAGATGGATCAGTGATCATCTCTATCGTTATTCGAAGAAGTATACCTGTGTGAGATGAAACCCTGTTTTTCATTCCTTTGTGGATTGTGTTGTGCTATCCTGTGTGGATTTACGTTTTTCTTTCCTGTGTGGACTAGGATGTACTTGAGCTCGGATGTTGGAGCCGAGCGAGAATTGATGACTTAGGTATATGTATGGGCATATACCTAAGTCGTGTCGGATGTTACTTCGTGATTGTATCTTTCCATTGTGGATTATCCTTTTTGGATTCTGGGAGACCTTCGGGGGTCTCGGGGTCCCTACTGAGTAGCTTATACTCACCCCTGCATGGGCTATGCCCGCACTACGTTGTGTTGGATGCAGATGACGGACAACTCTGATCGCGGTGGAGGCTTGCGGAGCAGGATGGTACCTTGAGGTGGACCACTGGGTGCGACGTACTCGGAGCGGTCGGCTGGACCCGAGGAGCAGTGGAGGCTATCTGTACCCACCCTTCAGGTGGGACTTCCAGAGGACGACTCGATGCTGCGGCTTTTTCTTTCAGTTTCTGTTTTTCCCCTTTCAGTTGTACTTTACAGTTGGGCTTGTATTTCCGGCCCCTTTTACTTTTCCGCACTTACTATTGTACTCAATTTTTACTTATTGTTTACTTATTCCGCTTGCTTACTCTGTGGTGCTTGTTTACTTTACAAAGGCAATGCCTTCCCTTTTCCGGGATTTACGCCTTGGTGCTAGTCTCCAGCCCCTGGCCTATGGAAGGCGGGCTTGGGGTAGTCACGGCACGGGCCCCGAGGACGGGTCGTGACATTTTTGGACATCATAAATAATTTTTTCTTTCGATAGAAATTTTTTATCCTTATAAATAGACGAGGCATCTACTCATCACTGTCTGTGTCTGACTCTTAACTAGTGGAACTGTCTACAAGAACATGAACATTTTCTTTTTCTTTGCTCTATGAGGTTGAATTATTGAATGCTATTGAATTCTTCCTTGGTTCTTCTCCTACATCTTGATTCACTTTATGTTCTTCTTCATACATCATAATCTTTCCAATTAGTTCCTTCACTAAATATTTTCTTATGTCACATAATTCTCAGATAGAAATAGAAGGTCCTCTCCACTTGTCAGGTAGGAATAAATGAAATCTCATTATTTGGTCCTTGATATCCACTAGTTTCCCAAGCAGGATCATGGTTTTCACTATTTCTTTGAACTTAAGATACATTTTAGAAATAAGTTCATTAGGCTTCATTCTAATATTATCATATTTAATAGTATATGTATTTAATCTCATTTATTTAACATTAGTTTTTCCCTCATGAGAAATTGATAATGTATACCAAATTTCATATGCAGTTTTGCAAGAAGATATTCTATTGAATTCCTCATCACCTAGAGAACAGTACAAAGAATTCATTGCTTTACAGTTATTATTATATGTTACTTTAGTTAACTGAGACCATGTGTCCCTAAAGTAGTAAGCAATACATGTTATTCCTCAATTGTATCCTAGATTTCAGGTCACATGCTCTCTATATAATTTTTCATTTTTAATTTCTACTGAGCATAGTAATTACCATTAAAAAGGTGTCTTTTTAGTAGAAGCAACCTCAATTCTAGTTTCCATAGTTACATAGAATTTAAATAACTGAAAATAAAGATATGATAGAAATTTTAAAATCATTAAGAAACAACTAAAATCACAATTGAAAATAATTTTAACACTTGAAAATAAAATCCATCTGATACCAAATGTTGGTCAGAGTGGATACTTAAGAGGGGGTGGGGGTGAATTGAGTTCCAATTAAAATTTCTGTTAAAAATGTATGATTATAATCCCCTAATTCAAAACTGCCCATTCAATTAAGGCAGTAGAGATATAATTTTTTAATTATATAACATGTTTCTCTAAGGTTGATTAATCCTCAGTTGAATAAATGAAATAACTAATTCAACTTTTGAAACTGGTTTACTGAATTAATCACATATAAACACAAACCAAAACTAACTATTTGAGTGAATGAAAAAATAGTTTTTCTATCTTTGAAAAATATAAGCAGTGGATAAAATGAAACATAGTATTTGAGGATTTTCTCCAAAATGTAAACAAGAGGTTCATTATCAAGATGAGACCTAATCTTCTCCACTAGGTACCTAATCAAACATTTTAAAAACAACATTTTATTTAAACATCATAATCAGATCCTATATTCCATTGTGCTCATACATCTGTATAGGATAACCATGGGATAACATGAACAAATGGATGAGCTAAAATCCCAGTAAGGAAAAAACCATAAGAACAAATCATTATCACATAGGATAGAAGACAAGGCATGATGATATAAAAAGGCATGTAACTTATGGAATCATATCATATAAGCATTGGATCATTTAAACATGGAATCATAGAAATATGAAAAAAACATAAAAAATTAATTTAGTACGATTCAATGCTAACTTCTATGTTCGTTTCCCATGGTATCACAAGCCAATCCTATCTTCCAAGACCGTTGCACATAGTAACATAAGTCTAGGATTACTACCAATATCGTCGCACTTAACATCTCATGAGACACATCATTACCCAACTCATTGGAGTGCTATCTAGACTCACCCATCATACATTTTGTGAACTTTTTTCCACATAAATAATTATACATGATCAATCATACATTATCATAAGGTTTACCCATAGAATGAATTGAGAACCACAATCATGACATAAAGCATAACTAATGGGATTATCATGAAATTTTCCATGAAAGAATGGAATTAGAAAAAACATGGATTTTCATATGGTGAAATGGGGATATATAATTTTATGTGATGTAAAATAGATGTGAGAACATGTAAGAAATGTATTTGAGAAATTTTAGAATTTAATCATTTTTGTGCAGTTTTATGGAAAATACTATAGATCCTTTAAAATAGAAAAAGGAACAATCATTTATTTAAAATCAAGACTGTTTTCATAATAAATGAATGATTTTATAAAGATAATTTTGGATTAGAATAGAGGATAGAGTGAAGTTGAAATTGTGTAAAAATTTGGGAAGTTCCCTTAAACATGTTTGTAAATCAGGATGTATTCAAAAGTGAATCACTTAAAAACAAATGTATCCCAAAAAGATAATGATGGAAGGGACTTAAGAGGGATTAATGAGAGATAACGGGGTTTATCAAAACTTATAAATCATTAGGGAAGTTTGGGGTAGGTTAAAAAATCATACCCCATCATTAGGGATTACACATAACATAGGATATCATAGAGGACATTCTAGAATAAATGTGAAATGGAGAGGATCCCTTACATTAAGTATGTTGGTGTTCTCCACATGTTATTAATGGCTTGAGTAAACAAATTTGGTTTGTTAATTAGTAATTAAATAACCTATTATATATTTAAAAGTTTTAGTATAACCTATTTGAGTTCATTCATGACCTTTTTTATGGGTTAAGTGGTTCAGTTTCATTTTTCATGTTCGTTTGTTTTCTTGGTTTTTAGGATATATTAACTTATATTCATGAATGAATAAACATTTATGATGAAATTTTTTATTCATTATAGATGTTATATGACATTAGTGAACATCCAAGAGATTACATGGTAGTAAATTTAATTTGGTTACTTGAAGTGAAGTCGAATCATTAAATAAAACATTAATGATAAACACCACAATAAATTTTAGTGATTTTTCTCCAAATTAACATGTTTTGTATTATTATTTTTTATCATGAGTACATATATATTATTGGAAATTAAATAAGATAAAATTCATAGATAATAGTCAGGTTCAACTATAAAAATAGTTTCATGACCTATATAGAATATAATAATATAAATTGATAACTCGTTGTTTTTAATTGTGTTAAATTAACACATCTTAAATAGTGTTTTCATTTATTTCAAATAAAAGGCTGGGAAAAAAGATAATATAATTAATTATCCCATTAGAATAATATAATTCCATTAGATTTATGTTTTTAGTGTTATCATCCCATTTGGGTGATGGGAGGTGAGGAAAGAAACGAGAAAATAAAACAACATAAAAGAATGGAAAAGAGTAATTTACCTCTTGAGTTTATCTCCTTTGAGAGCCTATTAAGGGGAGAGTATTTAGTATTTTGAGGACACCAAGGGCTACAGGACGTGGGGGAGGATCTTGTGGAGTGATTTGGCTAGAACATAGGATAAGCCCAAGGATTGAGGGGTGTGAAGAGAAGAGGTAAGGAGGGTGGAATTTATAGTGGAGGAGTGGAGGAGTGGACGATCCTCATAATATTTCATTCCTTAGTTTAATATTTTTCTTCAGGACCAGAAATTGTGATGATTCAATGACCAAAAATTGTATTAATGTGTGTTCGAACCAATTAAATTTACAACCATGTATTAATGTGTGTTCGAACCAATTTTATTAATGTGTGTTAATGTGTGGAGGAGTGGATGGTCCTCATAATTGTATTAATGTGTGTTCAAACCAATTAAAAATTGTTTCATGTGTGTTCGAACCAATTGGTATTACATTAGCAAATCATCATCAATGACTCAAAAAAATACATTAATTATCATTTATTATAAATTATCATATTTTAATATTCATAAAAAATTCATGTATTTTAGAAATATTCTAGAAATTGTCTGTAACCATTTTTTGAAATGAAGAATCAAAAAATAAAATCTAATTTTAAAAAATAATTTTTATAAATATTATTATTTTAATTTTTAATTAAAATAACAAATTATTCAAAAAATAACAATTTTAAAAAATTATTTTCGTATTCCATGATATAGGTATGGAATACTCTCACCTGAATTTTATTTATATACTATCATATGTAAGGTTATAATTCATTAGGGTATGTCTCTAATCATACGGGAAACATTAATATTTATAAGGGTATGTTTCTAATCACCAAAAATTAAGTTGTTCATATTAGACTCCAAATAACATACAAATTACAACCATGTATGTAATATTTCTAAAATTCAAATCACTGAAGTGAAAAACATATGTTTAAAGGTAACATAATACATTATAGTTCATTATGTTGTGATTTCATGTGATTATATAGAACAATAATAAGTTAGAAATATCCATTGAAAATCATTGGGTCATTATATTCTTCCTTCCTTATGATATTTCACCTTGAAAATTCATTTAACATTCTATGCCATAAATAGGTGTGGATAATTTTCCTTCATTTCCTCCTCCAGTTCCCATATTTCCTCTTCTTACTTATTATTCCTCTATAATACCATGACTAGGTGAGTAATCTTGTTATGCAGAAATTTATCTATATGATCCAATATCTTCGCTGGATTATCCTCATAAAAAAGATCATCCTCCTACTGTACCACCTTTGAAGAGTGTACATGTGATGAGACTGTTAAGAACTTCCATAATTGGGATACATGATAGAAAATATGTAATTTTCCAATGGTAGGATGAAGTGATTGTTGATTGTCCATTGTCTAAACACATGCAAGAATCTCTAAGGGGCCGATGTACCTGGGACTTAACATTCTTGTCTTTCCAAACTTCATAACCTTCTTCCACAAAGATGTGCATAGAAATACCATGTCTCAAACTTTTAACTCAAGGTATCATAGAAGATTGTCTTCACAACACATCTACCAAGTTAGGGATACCATGATATGATTTTGATTGGTTTTCACCTTTTCCTCCATTTCATTGACCATTTCATTTCCTAGCAGCTTACGCTCACCAACTTTATCCCAAAACACAGATATTATTCACCTTTTACCATAAATGGCTTCATATAGTTCCATTCAAATGCTTGGGAGGAAATTGTTGTTATGGGACAATTCAACTAGTAGAAGATGTTGGTTCCATCCTCCTTAGAATTCCATAGAACATTCTCTCAAAATATCATGCAGTTCCTTAATAGTTCACTTAGATTGGCCATCAGTTTGAGAATGATAGGTTTACTGATGTTTAGTTCAGTGCTTAGAGAATGTTTAAGACTTTTCCAGAACATCGAGTTGAATATTGAAAGTGACAAGTTGGTTTAATGTATCACTTAGGGGGGAGAGGTGAATCAGTTATACTCCTTTTCATTTGTGCTTCTTCTCAATTGAAACATCCTTCACTTCCTAATAGAGATCTCAATTCCCTGTTGAAAAAAGAAAACAAAACACACATCCACAGGAACACAAATATTTATAAGGTTCTCTATTCAGTAAGAACATCTAAATCCTTAGTAATGTTTCGAAATGATCCAATATTGTAAAATATAGTAATAAAACAATCCTTCGATTAGAATGAGTAGGAAGTACCCTTACACTCATGTAGCACTATGGAACAACACAACTAGTGCATTTGAATACTCTTAGCACAATATGGAATGCAATTTTTTTGTAATAACTCATTTTACCTTCACTTATTTTCAATTAATCAAATGAATTCAAATTGTAATAAAATTTATCAATTTCTTTCCCAGAGGAAAGGCAAGAACTACCTAGAATTTTTTATAAAACACTAAGTCCGATCTTTTCTGAGTATGATTACTCTGAGTCTGATTCATAAAAAACAATAATCCCATTCTAATTTTTAAGATAGAAAACAATAGAGTAGAAACAACACCACATCAATTCCCAGACACAATTTTCATTCCCAAAAAATATTAATCAATTAGAACCACTCAAGACAATTTTCAATTCGAACTTAATTGATATCTCCTTATCTCTAGAAACCCAGATCACCTCTCTCTTTTATAGTGAACAATAAAAGACTCTATGAAGTACAATGTACTATTTTCTCTTTTATTGGTGACCAAAAAAATATTCGGGAATCCAAAAACAATTTCCTGCTCACTTAAATTCAATGAAATATGAATTTCTCCTAAAATCTCAGAGCAATTATGAATTCTTCAATGCTTCTCGATTCTTTGAAAAACTTCCACAGTCTGAAAATGTCCTTCTATAGACTACCTTTTCAATTTTCAATAAGAGTATAATTGATGAGAAATATATGGGTCCATTCATCTGAGTCTGATTCTCTCATGTTTATTTCTTTAAAATAAAGGTCTATACCATTTGAAAAAACATATATGATTAAATTATTTCTTCCCCAAAACACTCATTCGAATGAAATAATCCACCTTTAAGAATTCATTCTTAAGTATCCTTTTCTTTTCATTTATCTTTACCCACATGATAAAACAAATCATCTCTAGAAACTACTTTCACTCATCAATATGTGCTTGTATCATGACTTAATTCATGACCTTGAATTCATTGAGGATCAGCTTTAGCATCACCTGATTCCAATTGGAATGTATTGTAGCATTCCATTCATTACTTCTTCGTTATTCTTATTTCAACCAAAGAATGATATTTTCTTAATATATATGGTCTAGAAACGATCATCCATAATATGATCATTTCTGGTTATGATCACAAGTTATGATTATTGGGTACGATCATTCCGGTTATGATAATTTTGGTTACGATCATTCTGGTTTCGATTATTCAGGATGTGATCATTCTGGTTATGATCATTTATTTTTATGATCAAATACGATTAGAAAACAATGATCTTCTTAGATTTGATACAATACAATATAAAAACACATATCTTCCCGAATACGATTCAATCGGAAAAAAATTATCTTCTCGGATATAATACAATCTGAAAACAATGATCTTCCTGGATACAATACAATCTGAAAATAGTTTGATAAGGAATATTTTCTTGTAATATATACAAAACAATCTAATTGTGATTCACTCTCAATTGACACCATCACTTTCCTTTACATCTATCAGAATGTGATTATTTTGAAAAATAGTTGTTCTCTCATCTTACATCGGCATCACCTCTTCCATAGGAACCACTTAAATCGAAACAACTTTCCATAAATATCACCCTTTTAATCAGAACCTCCTTTTCCTTCGGCACCACCTTCATCGGCACCACCTTTCCCTCAAGACCACTCTCATCGCCACCACCTCTTCAATCTAGATAAAATTTTTTCTGATTGTTTTGAATAAAAATCGGTACCACTTCTTTCTCACTATCATCAAGATACAATAAATTTGAATATGATTCATTTCTATTTTTTTTAAAAACAATCAAAATATAATTCTTTTTTGATAATTTTGAAATAAAATTTGAATACAATTATTTCTTGATTACTTTGAAGAACAATATAAATATGATTCTTTTCTAATTGGCTGCATCTCCTTCAATCCCCATTCCTTCTATCTAGATTTCATCACTTGTTCTCAATAAAACTCGTGATTTATATGAAATACAAATATGTGAGGCATTGTCACAATTACATGTAAAAGTATCATAAATTTCTATTAACTAATGATTTTTCTTGCCTTCTCATTCTCATCCTGAGAAAAATATTTCTAAATACATGAGTCCAATTATCAAAAAACATGGTTCTAATTATTTTAAAAACTAACCCAAAAAAATTGATTCCACAAGAAAAAGTGAAGTGATTTTCATTTATTCAAAACATACTTTGAAAACAAATGACAAAAATTGAATGGAAAACAACTTCATCATCAACTTATTCCTAAAAATCCCCCTATTTGGATATTGTTGTCATCCATGCAACATAATTCACTGAACTTTGTATCAGCATGAAATGGATTACTTATCAATAATACTAAGTGTATGTGAGCTAACTCATTTTAGGAAACAAGAATCATTAATAGAAAAACAATGGTATCCAAAAAAAAATGACCATGAAAACCTCTTTCCTTTCTTCATTCCCCCTAGAAAACAATTCAATTTCATTTCCTACAACCACTCCAACAAATAGTAAGAATAGTTCAGACACTAAATAATGCTGAATTCACAGCATTCCCACAACTCTCTCTTCTGTGCAATAGATTTATGAAACAAAACAATTTTCCCCCATTAAAAAACAATCCAAACGTAAGATGAAAGAGGGTACAGGTACACAAGCCTCAATCTTGAAGAGAAAGAGGTTTGAAAACTATGTTCAACTTTAGTTTTGAGAATTATTCCTTCAATAAATGTTTTTTGAAAATATTAGTAAATTGTTATAATGTTGGAACATATTCTACCTACAATTCATTTCTATCCACATGCTCTTTTATGAAATGATATTTGATATCGATATGTTTTAAATGAGAATGTTTCACTATATTTGTTGTGATATTGATTGAACTTTGATTGTAACAACCCAAGAGAAAGGGTTACTTTACTTCAACAAGTATATCATCCAATTTTGTTTTCATCCAAATCAGTTGAGTACTATCTTTAGTAAAAGAAACATATTAAGCGTCATATGTACTAACAGTTATTTAGATTTTTTTCTTTGAATTCCAAATAACACAATTATTTTCCAATAATAATACACCACCAGATGTGCATCTTCAATCATCAATAGTTCCTACATATTATACATTATAATACCCAAATAAATCAATACTGTTTGAGCTTCCATACATGATCTTGAATTATGTTTTTCCTTGTATGTATCTAATAATTATTTTTCTAGAAATAATATGTGATTCGTATGGAAAACTCTTAAATCATGCACGTAAGGTAATGACATAAAAAATGTCAGGTATTGAGGAAACAAAAGAAAATAGACTTCCAAACAACATTATATACTCTTTATGATCCACTACATTTTATTCTCCATCTTTACTCACCTTTATTCCTACTAAAATGGGAGTGTAAACTGGTTTTATATTTTCCATGCCAAACCCTTTGAGAAATTAATTTTCATTTTTTTCTTGAGTGAGAAAAATTTATTCTTTCTTTTACATGATTTGTAAATCAAGAAAGTATTTCATTTCTCCTAGTTTTGACATTTCAAATACATTGTTCATTTCTTCAGAAAATCTTTGACAACTTCCATTATCATTACCAGCAAATATAATATCATCAACATAAACAATTACAATGATTAAATACTCTTGACTTTTTCTTATGTAAAGATTAATATCTACTCTTCCATTTTTAAAATTCATCTTTAATTATAATGTATCTAATTGGTAATATCATTCCTTCGAAGCTTGTTTTAGGCTATACAATTCCCTTTTCAATCTTCAGACTTAACTTTCATATTTTCTAATAACAAATCCACAAGGTTGTTCGACATTAACCTCTCCTTCAAGATCACTTTTTTTGAATGAAAATTTAACATCCATTTGAATGATCTAGTAGCCCTGTTGTACGAAAATAGAAATAAATATTCTGATTGTTTTAATCCATCCCACTGAATAAAAGGTTTCATAAAATTCAATACCCACAATCTGTGAGTGAAATCTTCATACCAATCATTATTTTTTTCTTATAACATCACCTTTTTCATTCTGTATATTCCGGAAAACCCATTTTGTGTGAATGATGTTTTTGTTTTCAATAATGGGTTTGATTTCCCATGAATAGACCTTTTCAAACTTATCCAGTTCTTCATTCATCGATTGAACCAATTTCGAATGCTCAAAAGCTACTTTCACATCACACAGTTCCACTTTTGAATACAAAGATGTGTGTGTAATGGAATTGGTTATCTTCATGTTTGAACCTTATAATGTTGATAACCAACTATATTTTGTTCTTCCACATGTTTCCTCATCCCTGGATAATATTTTTTATTGTCTTCCACAACACTAGAAATAACTGAGTTTGATTCTACACCTTTATTAGGATTAAAATCATTTGTATCCTAATTAGAATTATCTTATTCAACATTTTTAACATCTTTGTCTACATGAACATCTCTTTCTCAAATACTTCAATCACTTTTACTCCAAAAGAATCAGTAATTATTTTTCTTTCGTTGTTGCAGCATTTATACCCTCTTCCTTCTAATCTACCAATCATAAGGGGGGCAACATGGTGAGTAGAAGAACTACCCGTTAAGTCTTTTCCACCTATATGAGGAACATAGACCTATCTTCCCTCGAGATGCTAAACATGGAAATCATGTGTCATACCCCGTGCGTCGTTGCCTCTTTTGGAAGGAGGGTATGAAATACTAGCTACCTTTATTAGTAGGGAAAGTAAAGAAGATAAACAACCAACAATATTCAGCAAGCATCCAACATTCATATCCAACATGTTTCATCACCTATGGTGTCCACCCCAACACCCACATGCATAAACAGATGCATCTCTCCACTCTAGGAATCAACAACTGCCACAACCAATGGTCCCCCTACCCGCACATATCACAACAGCCATCTAGGCTCCCATCCCAACAAAAGCAACAAGAAACAACATCCTATCAACTGGGAACTAGGCCCTCAAACACGGAATCTAACCTTCAAACATAATGAGTACTCATGGCTCCAAAGCACAAGGCACTCAGCCTTACAAGTAAGAGGGTAACATAGAACCCTACCCGACACTATCTTTTTATAAACCGACTAGTTCGTTAATCCTTCATGAATTAACCAATTCATTATTAGTAGGTTCCAACTATGGTAAACCTAAACAGAAAGTTATCATAGAAACCACAAATTAATTAAACAATTAATTTGACATGACTTTAAACAACAACCCCAACAAACCTCAGGTTTAACAACAAACTGAATTAAACATGCGTATTGACATCAACATTATTAACATCAAATTAATACAATAACAATTACATGATTCATTTACTTTCATATTTATATTCATCAATTTAATTTTAATCTAATTTAGTATTTACATTATTTACCAATTTCATCAAGAACAACATGCTAACAAGCAAATCATAGATATCACACTTTCTAGAAAATCAAAAGGTGAACCCTTATCACTGTTATAAGAGACCAAATGAAATTTAAAAAATTATTTTACTCTGGTTCAAGTATTTAATTAGGTAAATTCCATTGTGATCCAAGGGGATAAATCATGCTAACTCTACGACTTCACATAAATAATTGTATAAGAAACGAATCCCTTACCTCAAAATGTTTTATGACGTTATTCGCTCAAGAATGGATCAAATATAAAGATCATGATTGCCTTCTACGAAACAACTACATCCAACCAAGTATTTCGCGGCACAACCGCACCAACAAAAACCAAAAAGAACTCCATCAGAATAGTGGAGATCAAACTTCATAGCATGGAAAGGATAAACATGAGAAGATAGATCGAAGAAAAAAAATGAACGAAGGTAGATCTTACCTCATATTGAAGACAGATCGAAGAAAGGAAGCGGGAAACCGATCTAGGACAAAAGAATCCCCCAATGTTGAAGAGGGATGTTTGTTGGTCGTCTAGGGTTGAGAGGGGATGTGCTCAAGCTAGAGGATTGAAATCCTCGAGTGGTTGGTTGTCTTTAAAAAACCCAGCGTTAGGGAGGCACACGACTAGTAACTTCACATAATGTCATGTATCGCCTCAAGGTGACTTACATTGAAAAACATGTCACCTCATCGCTTTGTTTTATTTTTCTAAAACCTGAACAATACACATCGTGTCTCACTTAGTCACATCATATACCCCCTGTTTGACGTTTATCACAACCGAACTCCTCCAGACATCCTCTGAGCCTTATCTGGGCACCTCAGTCTTTGAAAACATTCAAAGGGATGATCCACGTGGATCTGAACCCTTACAGTATTAGGATAGGAATATATTATATTGGAAATAAAAACTCATTTATTTATCATAACATAAAATTTTATCTTATTTAAAGACTTATATAATGTTTATCATTGATTATTTCTCACCTAATATATAAAAATAACTAAACCATGATCTAATACAAACTGATGTGTGCCATGTATTCCAGTAATTAATATTACATCCTATTATATGAATATTCATTACATATAAACACTATCTTGAATATAACTATAAGTTTTTACTATCCCTAAAAAATGGATACATAAATAACTAGAATATACACAACCTAAAATATCTTCCTTAATGTTTCCCTATCATGGTACTTTACTTATACATAACCAATAGTAAAGGATTCTGCATAAAATGGGAATCATGGAAATAATAAAGTGTGACCTCATATCACTAGTAATGATAAATACAGGATATATCAACAAACTATCATAAATAATTATAAGGGAATGAAAATTTTATCAAAAAAAATTTATAACAAATATATTAAATAACATTGATCATGAGTTATGGAAAAAGGATTTTTCTTTTTAAAAGAAACACTAATAAATTTTAAAAGGGGAACATCATATTAGATTGAGTATAGGATAGGAACATAAAATAATATAGGATTACGTAACACACCATGATTTTATCATGTATATAATTTTTTATTAATTAAATCCATTTTATAGCTTACAATGCACACAATATTGTGTTTAAACGAAATGATATACAATAATAAAATATTATTTTGAAAATTATATTCTACATATCAAGTTGGATTGTTTGAATAATAATAATTATGTTTTGAAAAAAAAATTTAAAAAAATATTTAGTTAAATTCAATGGTTATATACTTTCTATAAATAAATTTAGAACAATTTTAATGAAAAATAATTTTTTTCAGATTAAACCTATTTTTTCTAAAATTCAGTCTACATACACTTTATAGGCATAAGTTAAAATTAAATTTTTAAACATTTATAAAATATATTTTATAAAATAAACTTCATTTATTCAATATAAATGTAAAAATTAGGTTTTGGTAATTTATTGTTTTTATTTTTTTAAAAATATTAATTTTTTGATGAATTGGAAAAAATAATGATTTTTATTTAAAAAATAAACTTTATTAAAATTATTATAAGAACATAAATTATATTAATAAATAGTTTTAAAGTATAATAAGTTCAATTATATTAAAATTTAAATAATTTAGTAAATTTAAATAAATTTGTAATAAATTTTTTATATTAAAACATTCTATACTTTTGATAATCTTTTCATGGGAAAACCTCTCATTCGTCACAATTGTGATTCAATTTTAAATCGATCTACGTCACTAATTTGAATTGAATTCAGGAAAATTTATTAAATATCTTTAATCATCATTTTTTTACCTAATATGGTCAATAAAAATTTTCACCATAATCCATAATGAAAATAATTAAATATTATTTTACCGTGGATAAGGTAAGAACGGGTTTGTCGGTGGCTAAAATAAGAAGATAAAGGTTAAAAATGACATGAAAATTTTCAAAAAAAAACATCAGATCGATTTATTAAAACCTTATAATCTATATGATTCTATAATTACACATTTTTATGTATTTTGGAATGAGAGAAATGTGGGAATCAATTTATCTATTCAATAATTCTCAGTGATTCCTCTCCCCCATATATAAAATACCACCCACTGTCCTCCCCTCCTAACCCTTAAAAACCCCATTGGATCATCCAATAAATGATCAAATATCTTAAATTAGTCCCTTAAAAATTATATATAACAAATATTTATTATTAAACCCTTAAATGAAGTATTTATGTATAAACCTAAATTTTCTCTATGATGAAGAAGTAAAATTTTTAAACGTGCCTATTTTCATTATTTATTCATTCAACTCCTTCAAAACATATTTTTATATGATAATATAATAACACGTTTATATAAAATATATTTATATTTTATTATGTTAATTTAAAATCCCATATCCATCTCCACTTCAAATAAATGAAAACAAAATTATATATCCTTTGTAAGGTGGATTATATCCTCAAAAACCGACATAATTTGTTTTCCCTAACCACCATTAAATGATGGATATATTGAAGGATTTAACATAATTTTATTAACTTTTTGACAATATTATAATCCTATAATTATTATATCACCTATTTATTTTTTACATTCCATTCCATGTACAATATGATAATGCCACTCATGTGTATGGCAGACTACCTCCTTGCGAAGCAATGTGATTCTTTATTCCAATACGCTTTACATGAAGGGTAGAAAAGTTAAAGTAAATGAATATATTTGATATTTAATATAAAAAAATACTTAACAAAATACAATATCACATATGACATCTTACAATACATTATGTATTGAAACAAAAATGGCACTCATGCGTATGTGTAGACTATATCATTCCCATAGTGATGTGAACTGTTTTTCATTTTATTTTAAAATGGATGGTAATAAGGATGTATTTGAGGAATATAAATTCTATATATTAATGAATACTTATTTTTTAAATAATAATTAATATTTATTTTCCATTTAATATATTAATTACGTAGAGTTGAAAAAAAAACATCCATGCATATGTAGGACCTACCGTCTCCATTAACTGTGTAATCCATTTTCCATCCAAAATATTACTATAATACCCATAATAAATATATAGTGAAAATTATAATTATATATATCATGGTTTAAATTTTATAGATCATCCAAACATGATAAAATGTAAAGAATATTTTTCCTGAACTAAAGAATACATGAAAAATTATACAATTCTCACATAAAACAATATATCTAACAAAGAATTGATAATAAATGAGTGGTAAGAGATTCTAAAAAATCATATATGTCTTGAAATATATTAATATTATTATGTAATATATTATTACTAACCATATATTTATTATATAGGATTTTTAGACACATATAATGTATTTAATACCTAAGGTTACTGTTTCTCGTCTCTATTTTACATCCATGAGACATATGCCATATATAGAAATTAAACCATTGTTTGGTGTATATAATACACATTTTTATATATTATACCAAGAATATATTGTTATTAATATTATTTAATGTTTAATATGATTTTATTTTCATCATGGGGATTACAATTCAGAAGTTACCAAAGTGCTATTTTTTCTCAATCTCAAAATATATAGGGACTATTTTTGTTTATGTTTCACATGGGATAATTATTGGTTACTTATATCATAATATTAATATATATTATTAAAATAATTTTACTCATGATATTTTATAATTAATATTACAATTTTTACACCCTTGGGTGAAAAAAATGATTAAGAATTTTTATAATAAAATCTTACTTTATTTATCTATTCGGTTGAAAATAATTTTTCATCAAAATCCATATTTTATGAGAATTGTATTAGAAATATTTTGAAAATTTAAAAAATGATTTTAAAATTCATTTATAAATTTTTTTAAATTTTTTTAAAAATGTTTCAAAAGAATATTTATGTTTTCTTCCAAATAATTCTGATTTTGATTTACTAAAAATGTCAATAGAATCTTGTTTTTATGTGTGTGATGTAAATAGAATTTTTTGTCATCTTGACACATATTTTTTTAAAAAATATTATAAAATATATCAAAGGTTACATTCAAATAAAATTATTTTGAAAATATTTTTTCCATATTTTATTTTAAAAATATTTTCAATATGAAACAGTTACTTTCCTCAAAAAATAATTTAAAGCCATTTTTTGTATTTATGTTCATCAATGACATAAACCCTTTATGGTATTTATTAAACACTAGGTGTTTGTTTTATTAATAACATATACATTATTTCATTATATTTTTTTATTATCAGTTTTAATAAGGATGTATACTTTTTTTATAATTCACCATATTAATCTTGATGGAACATGATTATGTCTATTTCATTAGGGTAAGTATGAACATTTATTATGTAATTTTTTTTATTTTTATTATGTTTTTACAATTAAATATGATTAATGAATTAGACTTATAATGTAATAAGTGGGGTATTTTTATAGATATCCCCACAATGCATTGACATGTCAAATTAAAAAAAATTAGTTGGCCAAATAAGAGTGGTTTATTTTTATAGATTGAAATTGTATTGTGAATGGTATTAAGAGTATATTTTATACGTATGATATAATTTACTCCCATAATATGATATTAGATATTAGTTCACATTTTATTATTCGGTATTTTATAAATTCCATGGATGTGTTTTGAGATCATTTGATTATTTATATAACTTTATTTTAATATCACTTCTATTTACCATATTATTATTTATTTATTTATTAAATGGAATGTGTTTCTGTTACATACCATTCAATATTGAATATAATTATTTATTAATGATAAATTCCATTGTATAATTTCCCTTAAATAGTATATTATTGGACTATATTCTTATATTTTATTATCCCCATGATACCGGGAAGTGGTTTGTAAAAAAAATATTGGGTAAAATATGAGTAATAATATAATATTCAAATAAAACAATTTGTAAATTTTATGTTATCAAAAATTATTAAAAATTATATATTTATATCATTTACAAATACTAATGAATATTATTTTTCATTTAGGATGATATACCTTGTATGTATTGCCAATGTAATTAAATACACACTAAATCTGGGTTACTGGAGTTTTGGTAATTATAGTTGGTATTAAATAATATTTAGTATAAAATTTGGGAACTAGATTTAGGGAAACATATATTTGGAATGAAACTCTGATAAATGTTTTGAAGAAATTAATATGAACATATTTTTGTGGTGGTAAGGTTGTGATTTTTTTTACATATAAATACACCCATGTATAGATTCTAAAAGAATATTTTGTGCTATAATAGATGTACATAAGGGTAATAACTCTAAAAAAGTCTCATTGATCATGCCTTACTCATTTCCTAGAATACGATAATGAGCCTTATTATGAAGATACTTAGGCACCCCTTGAGGGTTTTTTGGATAATTCATATTTTAGTTACAAACCTTTTTTAATTGATTGAAAGTATTTATTTTTATTTTATTTCTTTAAAATTTAAACCATTTTTGATTGGTTGATTATATATGAAAGAAATTTCACATTTATGTTAGGTATTTCAGTATAATTGGGATTTTAAATTAATTTTCATAATGTTATGACCTAATATAGTGTATTCTAATATTTATAAATGGGTCGTAGTGGATGGAATGTGAACTACTGAAACACACGTACCCCAAGTATAGATTTCCCTCCAATGAAAGATAATGAAGTTGGAGCTAGATCTGTAGCTAAAACGTATCCATTTATTTCCATATTGGGGTAGCTAACTTAGTTTATGATAAATAAACTTTATCTTATATATAAGCCTACAAATTCAAGATATGGGGAAATAATGTTAGACTACAATATATGTGAGCATTCTCCATCATTTAATGGGACCAAAAATAAATTTTTTAGCTGAGAAATGGATAAGTTCATTATATACTATATTTCCTACTGAGATAGTAATTAAAGGGATAATTTTTTCAATATAGTTTATTTTCTCCCATGAGATGTGGATCAATGGTGGTTATTGATTAAAAATGTAATGAACTAGTGTTTTTTTAATAACTGTTTTTCAAATAAATGTGGTTTATATTATGTTATATAATAATATAAAAATATAAAATATATTGATGAAACCAATTAATAATTTATTTCAATAATAAACACTATTGTATTATTTATCAATGAAACCAATTAAAATCCCAATCATTACAAGTAGGAAATATTATTAAATAGAAAATCTAAAATGGGAAAATATGGGTCGCCACAATATACTAGTATCATAACCGCCACTAAAAATATATATATAAAAGAAAAAATATTATTAAATAAATAAACATATTAGAAAATGGGAATATAGATCCTTGAGAGTAATTGAGATTAAAACTGGGTGAATAAATGAAGTTGTATTTAGAGGGGATAATGTAACTGTGGGAATCATAAACTAAAAATTAGGAATAGTAACCTAATCATTGGGAATAATAACATGACCATTAAATTAGTAATTTTATCTCAAAATAATATATTATGATTTAAATAATATTTATCATGAATAATTTATTTAAATATAAATATTATTATTAAAATAATATTCTGATTTTGAAAATCAATAAAAATATAAGAAAATTTTTAATAAAATAATTTTTAAAGTATTTCGTAAAATTTATATTTTATATATTAAAAAAATTAAATTACCTATTATATAAAATTTATTTGAAAATGACAATAATAATTATAATTGAAAATTTCAGAATTTTTAAAGGGTTATTTTTTGTTAATTTTCTAAACTACTTCAATTTTCATGTCTATAGTAAAAATATAGTTGTTCACATAACATGTGTATCTTAAATTTTATCCTTCATCATATAATAATGGAACATTATTTTATTTAAAATGATGTTTTGAAATGATATATTTTTTAACAAAAAATATTCATTAAAATACAATAAACGCAATTTCCAATCCTACAAAGACATTTACCAAACATAAAGATAAAAGTGAATCCTTAATTTAAGAACTTTCTATTCATTCCCATTTTCTTTTTAATAAACTGAAGAATTGGAATCATAAATGGGATTTAATTTCTTAATCCTAATATATTATACTTATATAATTTTAAAATTATTAAAAATTCACTATACATTGTTTTATATGTAATATAATATTTTATTCAATATTTTTTTTCTAAACCACCTCCTCATGTATAATTTACCCCTAACATAACTTTGAATACCACCCCTACCACATATTACAAAGACCGATACCTTCCCAACTCCTCACAATGAAGTGTCCTCAAATATGTATATAATCCCTGAAGCAATCGAACTCCAATCATAAAGGGATTTATATTGTCGTACAAGAGAAGTTTCATTGAGGACAAAGTAACTCTATATTAACCCTTCCCTTTTATCTTATTCTCATTATTGTTTTGAAAATTATTTTTTAAACCATATAATATAAAAAATCATAAAGTAATTGAACATAATATTAATGATTAAAATTTTTTATAATTATCATATTTATGAAAATTATAAATTTCATACCTTACATTCCAACTTTCATAACAATGTCTCGTCAATGGTTGGTTAATACACAACATAGATATGTCTATGTCACTGATTATAACCACATTCATGGATATATATTATGAAATATATATAATATATAAACATGGAATTATAATTATTATAATTTCTAGAATTAATTATAGAAATTTATAAATTAAATTTTAAAAAATATAGAAATCTGGGACATGGAAATTTTTATGAAAAACATGATATCGAAACAATTCAAATTGATAAAAGGAAATTAATAAATATAATAAAATGATTATAATAGTAAAATAGTTTTATAAATTACTGTAATTAAATTATAGATCAATGTTTTAATAAACAAAATTTTAATATTCATGAGGTGAAAAAGCAACAAAATAAAGTTGGAATTTATGTAAGGGGATTATTAAACCTAACTCATTTTCTTTTGGATATCCATGTTTCATGAATTATTTGTTATTAATATTTTTCTATTGTCACATAAATATTATGTATGTATTATTAAATTTTATTTTTCGGTATAAACATGTTTCCAACATGATTTTATGTTAAATAAAAGAATTTCCTTTAGAACTTTTATTTCTAAAAAAACCAAATCCTCTTCCGTTATTTATTGTTCGATCAAGAATGATAAATCTTATAACAAATATGTTTTCCAATTATTTATTTTGGTACCCATGATTAGTCATAAATGATTAAATACTTATGAAACTAATTCATTTACATGGGATAGCTGTTGTCTAAGATTATAATAAATTCTTTGTGGTGTGAATGACTATGTAGATATTTTAATGTGACATGGGGGCCTAGAATTATATATCCCTCTAATTAATTGTGTAATGTAATTTATCTCAAGGGATATTGTGTATTACATGTGAAAATGATGCTTAGTTTATTAAAAATATGATTTTATGATTATGAATAAATGTTATTCACAAACATATTTCTAACTTTATAAACAACAATGTGTAGTATTTGAACACTACAATAATATAATTCTTTTTTATGAAGTTCAAAATTTAATGCCATTATCATACGTGACCATCATGATGTTGATGTCGATATTATTATTATTATATGATGATTGTGATTATTCTCACCCATGTTAGATTGATTCATGTTAACGATTCACATTGATACTGGGATTTTAGCTCACCACTTTCACTATTGTACATCCATAGGTATTTACATTTACTAAGGATAGTGAGAGTTTTAAAAAATGTAATGGATATGGATTAAAATATATTTTTATGCTTTATTATGTACAAGTTATGTATGAACCTAATTTATCCATGGTACTAAACCATTAGATCCTATATTGTAACCCTATGATGTTGTTTATCTTAAATGTTTTGTAATAGTCAGGTATATAAAATGAAGGTGGATATAGTTTGTATCATAGGACATTTTAGTAAATTTTGAAATTAGGATTCAATAAAAATAGGTAAAATAGTAAGTATAAGTCATTGTATAGGTAAAACATCCTAGAAGGATATTTTTAATGAAGGAAAAACATAAGGATACCGTAAGATATGCCATTCATGTTAATTTTGTAAAAGAATAAATTATTCACGCTATGTTAACTAACTTTTTGTTCAAGAAAATTATATTTTAAAATACAGTGGGAATTAGTAGAAACTAGTTTAACAACCCATTTTGTGGGAAATGTGAAAATTGTCCTAATAAAATAAAAAATAGAATGGGAAGTGGAGTTTAAAACATTATGGAAATGCTTACCTAGTTTTATTAGGCTATTAATAATAAGTAGAACCATTTGGAATGATTGAATTCACCCAAGTAGGATAAAATATCTATTGATTATTTCATGATACAATGACCACCTATGTTTTGTGGAAAATCATATCCACGTGTCATGGAACAATGGTTTATCTCAATATAAATAATCCTTCATGTGACCTTATTTTTTGAGATGTAGAAGATGGTTTTAGCTATTTATCATCATATGTATAAGCTAATTAAGAGTGGGTGTTGATAATTAATACCATGAAATTTTTTGAAATTGACGATATGGAGTGGGAAGATATTACGAAAAACATTTCTTACCATGTATTTACCCCAATCTCTTCGAACAAAGATAGAGAGAGAATTCAACGTGTGGATGATAAAGGATAGTGAATAATCAATGGATTTTAATGAAAAATTCAAATGGACTACAAGATACACCACTTTATTTGTTATCAAAATTGATATAAAAAATAGATATATTATTTTTGGTTTAAAACCACACCTTCAAAAGGTTCTATTTATCTGCTACTTTGCGAGTTGTGAATAAGTTAGTCAATGTACTCTAAAATTAGAGATGTAGTTTGAAGAATTGTCCCATGGTTATAGAGATAAGAATAAAATAATGGAGATTGAAGCTAGATGGCCAAATGAAAAATGAAAAAAGGGTATTCAACTACCCACATGAAAAAAATTAGAAAATGCCTAAAGGGAATTATCAAAAAGGGTGGGATAAGGATTCAATTTTGGGAGAGAAAGCCACCAAGATCATGAATATAAATGAGGCATGAATAGTAAATCAAACCTAATAGAGGAATGTGACATAACCCATAAATCGCCACCCATGGCTCAATTCTAAAATATTTGGGAGCAAGGGGACAATACAAGCAATTGAACTAAACCACGAGTCCTTAAGCGTAATCAGCATCGGAAACCCCCAATTCCATATGTTTAAGAGAATTCTTATTCCATAAATCATTTTTAATTAGAATATTAATATGAATTTTTAAAAGTTACACATCTTATTCATTGAAGAATGGGAAAAAATTTATTTTATTCTAGTTCAACGCATTACTTGGTATCCTTCATGTTTGATAGAACTATTGAATCGTCTCTCGAATAACATGATGTAGAGATATCTTTAAAAACACATAGTAGTAAAACCATTGAAACCCAAGATTCGAAATCTTATCCTGTAGGCATCAGTGGGAACATTCTTCCAAAATATATCTTAATACAACTCTCTTTTGAATTTGAGGCTATACTGGTCGTGGATATGCTCTCATTATAATGAACACACAAAAATTTAAGGTAATGTATATCACTTTTCATATTTTGTAGCATCAATATTCTCATCAAAAAAATTCAAGTAACATGATAAATATATTTTTTAAAATCCACCATTAATGTGGTTATTGATACTCTCTTAATAAGTATACCTGACCCAAATAGTTTCATTGAAGGAATGATCCAAAATTTAGAAAATGACTATTGTGAGGGAATACAATAATCTATTTCCTGATGATTTACTGAAACATCCCCTAGATCATGAGTTATATTTACTAATAGAGATCATCAGCAGAGCCATTGCTATCTCAAAATTCCCTTATAGGATGGCCCTGGTCAAACTAGATGAGTTAAAAAGTAGCTATAAGGTCTTTTTCACAAAGGGTTCATTTTCCCCAGGTGAATAACCTTATGGTGCGCATGTTCTCTTTTTCATGAACAATGATGCATTAATGAGGCTTTGTATGGATTAACAAGATCTAAAAAAATTAACTTTAGAAAACAAGTATCCTTTTTCATAGATTATTAACATATTCGATCAAAAATGAGTAGATCAGTACTTCTCAAAGGTGGATCTTCGTTCTAGATATCATCAGCTAAAGAAGATGATGGACTATATACAGAAGAAAACCTTCCATAGAAGGAATGGGAATAATGATTTTATAGTGATTCCATTCAGATATTCAAGTTCCAATTAAATATACATGGATTTCATGAATAGAGTCTTTAGAGAAAACATTGAAAGTTTCTTGGTTTTTTTATCTATTGTATTCTAATTTACCCCAAGAGAAAGGAAGAACATGAAGATAATTTAAGTATTGTGATATGGTAATTAAGGATGGAGAAAATGTATTCTATGTTCATAAAGATTGACCTATGGGTGAAAAAAATCTCTTTTTGGGGGGAGTTGTAACATCCAATTATTTAGAAATGAAACACTATGTTCAATATCATAAAAGATGTGTCATATAGAACTTAATCAAATGATGAAGTATTTTTATGTAAATGCGTCAATTGTATCATTGACATTATATTGGTTGTTATAAATAGGGATAACTAACTTATGAAAATATGTGGTTTAATTCATTGGTTAACAAGTGATTATAGAATAAAATAAGAAAAAATTGAATGTAATATAATTATTTTAATAAAAAATACAATTTTTATGCGCCTAATGCATTTTATCATAATAAATAAACTTTCATTACTCTTACTAAATGTTATTAATAAAATTTATAAATTATATATTCAAATAAATGTTTTGATAAGTATATAACAGTTTTTAATGGTATAATATAATTACGAATAAAATTTTACACATAAATATGATATATTTTCCAAAAGGCAAGTTTACCTCTTTTTAATTGTACACATGTAATGAGAGAAACTTTTAACAAATTTATAAATTTTATTTGAAAAAATAAACCTCATCTTTTAAATTGTAATGTAAAAACTCTCTTAGGGTTAATTTTTGAATTTTTTTGGAGAAGTTTCATTATTTAATGAAGTGTTAATAATACTGAAATTTTATTGAAATTCTAAATTTCAACTAAATTATTTATAAGTTTAAATTAGATTTTTCATTGGTTTTAAAGTCAAATTATATTAAATATATAAATATTTATCCAATTTTTGTCATTGGAATCATTTTTATATTTAATTTATATATAAACACCTAGTAATCTTCTGATTTTTTAACTATTAAAAACACACTTCTTCATCTACTTTGTGAGATTTATTTTAACTCTAATTTTACAAATTATGTGAATTTAATTTGGTAAAATGGATTCAATATTGTGAATTTAATGGTCCAAATTAAATTTAAATTTAAATTTAATTATTATATATATAAAAGTTACTAGGCTAAAAAATCTTAGTATAGGTAAAATAATAAAACAGATTGTAGTTAAAATGAAAATATTACAATACCTAAACACTACAACATTAAAATGGTGGTTGAGGTGTTTATTGGCCAAAACCAAACTTTAAAACATTAATTATCAATATAATTAATTGGAAACAATTCCACCTCATTGTTTTATACTTTAAATATAAATTAATAATTATTTAATCTCCTAAAACTAGCCATACTCAAGTACAAATAGCACTCCTCGCCAACAAATTTCTTCTTAAAATCCCTGAAGAACCTCAATTATCATCCAAACCATATCAAACTCACTACATCCATGTCCATGTGCTTATTATCTCCCCGTTACGCTTGGCCAGCTGGTCGAGCCAGTGCCCCCCTGGCTGGGCCAGGGCGGACCACGCGAGCTGGGCCACGCCCCGCCGGGCCGGTCCGTGCTCTACTGGGCCGGACACAGACATGGTTCGGGCCATCCTGATTTGGGCCGACCCAGGGTGGGTTGAGCTAGGTAGGACCGGTCCCAGACCCCCCCACTTCGGACCGTTTTCGGTCATTCGCCCATAACACGAGCTACGGACCTTCGATCGACGCACCATCAGTTGTGTAGGAATACATGGATCGAGATATCCTTTTAGGAATATTACACTCATGTTTTCAGTGATTTTTGGGTATGTCCGGGTTGGTTCTAACCCGCAACCAACTAGGCTCACGGAGCGGAAACACTTATAACTTAAGGACCGGACGTCTGATTGACGTGTCGTCGACTATGTTGGATTCCTTTTGATCAGACGGTTCTTTTTGCATACTCTACACAGAATTCGGATGTGTTTTGAACATTTCCGGGTTGGATTGTACCCGAATTCAAACCGGGCCCCTGGAACGGTATGCTAATAACTCACAGATCGGGCGTCTGATTGACGCGCCCGTCTATTGCATTGAGACATCTATGGTGATGCAATCCTTTGAGATACTTCCACGTGATATTACGTGACATTTGGATGTTTCGACCAGAAGCTCGTGGAGTGGACCCTCCCGGAAAAGAGAATACGAAGTACGGAGACCTTGTAGCTGTTGACCTGACGACTGCTTGACCGATTCGACTCTGGGTGATTCGACTAGCCCAGTGGATGGAGCGCTCGGTTTGGTGGAAGACCCACAGCGGACGGAGCGCCTGGTTTGGCAGCAGACTAGCGGTACTTGACAGGAGGAGTACCACTGACGACTATTAGGGGGAGCGCCCAGTTTGGTGCCAGACCCACAGTGGAGGAGCGCCCGGTTTGGTAGCATACCTGCAGTACTCGACAGGAGGAGTACCTCAGCAGTATAAGTTTAGTGAGTAGTGCATCGGATTCGCAACGGGGCTACTTTACTCGATAGAGGATAGGTTCTCCAACAGCTGTGGTTTCGATAATAAAAATCCTGGTTTCAGCTGAGTCAATGAACTTTGTGTTTTCCTTATGATTGAGATGGGATATTTGATAACTTAGTTATATGTATGAGCATATACCTAAGTAAATTTTATCTGTTGAGATCATTCTTTTTGGTTTATCCTTTGTTGGATTTAGTGAGACATTGAGGGTCTCGGGGTCTCTACTGAGTAATCGATATACTCACACCTACACGGGCTATGCATGCACCTCGTCGTGTGGGATACAGACGACGGACAGCGCTGACTGAGGCAGAGTATACGAGGACTGGACGGTTCATGGAGGTTAACACTCGGCATGACGGCACACAGAGCGGACCGATAGACGTGAAGTGCTGAGGAAGACATCTATACCTACCCTTCAGGTAGGAACCCGGAGGACGAACCAGGAGCAGTTTCACCATTCAGCTATTTGTCTTTTCAATTTTACTTCTTTCAGTTGTAGTTGTAAATTTCTATTGGGCTAGTATTTTCGGCCCATTTGTTCTTTCAACACACTTGTTTTACTACTTTACTTTGTGTTTTCTTCCACATGTACACTGGTTGTGTGTGTTTATGTTTTATAAAGGAAATTACTTCCCGATTTTAGGGATTTATGCCTCTGGTGCTCGTCGCCAGCCCCTAGCCTATAGAAGGTGGGCTTGGGGTAGTTACGACACGGGCACCAGGGGATGGGTCATGAAAAATTGGTATCAAAGGAGTCAGTTATACCATAGAACAAAGGACTCTGCTATTTTATTTTCTGTGAAGAAATATTATTAAGCTTACTAAGTATGGTTTTCAGTTCAGGGAGTCTGGTGTTGGTGCGGCGGCCGACGTATCCATACACCAGGACCCTGACTTCTAATTTCCGACTTAGTGCACAAAAACACTGATTGAGTATGAGTTTTCATTAGTTTTTCTTTAAGTCATCTCAAATCAGGTCAGCTCACCAGGTGTAGTCTTTTGGCCGTGTCGCATCTGTTTCTTTTCATGATGTCATCACCTAGTCAAACAGCACAGGTTCTGAGTGGAGAGCGTGATGATATCCCACCGAGCAGCTGGGCCACGGTGCAGGGCCCCATCATAGCAGAGGCACCATCCGTACCACTAACCACTGGGAAACTGTTGCCACCATCCCCAGTAGAATATGATGCACGCCACTTGAGCGTGTTTCACGGGTTCCTGCGATAGATTCCTTCGAGGTTTCGAGGCGAGGCATAATTTCAGACGGCTGATTACTTGTTGCAGTTTGTATAATGAGCATTCCACACAGCTGGGACACCCGCTGACATGATGGTGTACCTAGATGTTAGAATTCTTCAGGGAGCATCTGAGAGGTGGTGGAGCCAGATGCCTTATTTTTGCAAAGATACGACCTTCACTTGTGGAAATTTTGATGGTTTTTTTCAAGGTGGAGTTTATACTAGTGACTCTACACTCTTTGCGTGCTCAAGAGCTGCTGCTCTTGCCGTAGGGCATTCTGTCACTAGCCAAGTCATCTGTAGGAAGTAGATAGATGACACAGGGGCGTGAGTGGGTTAGGCCTACTGACAGACGACCCCAAGATGAGGCAATAGGGGTGTGGGGAACACGATGCAGAGGATGACCTGAGCGGAGAAGGGACTGTTATTCCTAAAGGGAATGGGATCACAAAGTGCGTGACTACCTGACTCCCCACACAGTTTATTAGCAGGTGTTTGAAGATCCACTCAGATTGAAGAAGTGGCGGGAGCTTGAGCATTAGCCAAGCAATGGACAAGGCAGTGGAGCAGGTCCATTAGCGGGTGGTGGTCAGATTCATCAAGTACTACTACTCCCACCACGAGGTGGGTCACCTCGAGCTACGGAATCAGGTGGATAGGAGTGGGACTAGTTCCAAGAATAAAGGCCTTTATTCATGATGTCTCTAGCTTCGTTAATGTCATGGTTTTGGTTGCATTGTATCTTTTTTACTTCGAGCTGCAGTAATAAAAGACACTTGTCCTTGTGGCATTTTCTTTCTTTCTTTTTGTGTGGTTAATACTAAGAGGTTCCGTTTAAAACAGTTTTCTTGAACCTCACTTTCGATATTCCTACTAGAGGAGACCCAGTGACCACACACTGATGCCGAAAAAGTGACTCGACCCTTGGAGGCGAGAGTAATGGTTTGATCTCTTGTTATTAGCGTTGAGGCCTTATGACATCATCCATTGCATGAATTAGTATTGTTCAGGTCAGGATGGACTGTATTAGGCATTGGGCATAGTTCATCCAGGGGATGAGACCGGATATCTATTTTCGGAAAAGGAGAAATATTACCAGCTCTTACAGATCGTAGGCGAAGATGGGTGATCATTGACCAACTTACCAAGTCGGAAAACTTCCTACCGACCTGAGATGGTATGAGCATCGACGGAGAAGGTGCAGATCATCCAGGAGCGGATGAAGACTTCATAGAGCAGGCATAAATCTTATGTTGATAGGAGACGGAGACCACTGGAGTTCAAGGATGGATACCATGTCTTTATATGGGTCTCACCTCAACGAGGTCTAAGGAGATGTGGTCGAGGGGTTAAGTAAACTCTGAGGATCATTGGACCATTCCAGGTCCTCAACAGGATATGAAAGGTAGCTTACCGCTTGGCCTTTCCACCACAGTTGCACCGGGTGCACAACGTCCTCCACGTATCTCAGTTGAGAAGATACGTGCACGAACTGTCCCACATCATCACCACGGAGGGATAGATATCGATGATGGGGTGACATTCACGGAGGTTCTAGTAGAGTTTGAGGATCGATAGGAGGGGTCCTATGAGGATAGTCTATTCCTCTGGTGTGATTTAGCTGGCAGCTTGGGAACCTCCCGGAGAGCACATGGGAACGGGATGCTCAGATCCATGCTCAGTGCCTCTTTTGTTTTCCCCTATGTGTGTTGAAGCTTTATGGGGACGTAAATCACTGAGGTGGGATTAATTTAAAGACCTGAAAATTTCAAAAAACAAATTCTTAAATACCTTGGAATTTTATGAGTCTGCGGTTTTCGAGAACACTTGATTCTGATGCCCGGTGTGCCCGGAATCATTTTTGGACTTTTTGTTTGGGTACATTCAATAAACGTTCGTGCTGGTTATTATATCTTTTGAACCAGTGCTCGGAATTGAAATCTGAGGACACCAATGAACTCGCAGCACCGGTATTCTCTTAAGGGGACCTTTACCGCTGTTTCATTTTATGTGGGATGAAAGTTAATTTTTGGGTTTATAAGAAAAAGAGTTAAATAAAATTGTTGAACACGATTTTATTTAACATGGGTGGTTATATCATCTAATAGAAAGTTAGGGGTGGGGCCCACACCCTACATTACCTCCCATGAGAGGATATTTGTGAGGTGGGCCCACATGAGCACTAACACTTCACCTCCCCTCAACTCCCCTTTGTTTCTCCTTTAATTAATTTTTTACAACACCTCCCTTTTATTATGGTTAAACCCCCACCTCCCTCTCTCCCTAATTAATATGCCCACTCCTCTTAGTTACTTAATTGATCAGTAATTAATTCTTTATTTCAAGAGTTTGAATGTTGAAAAGGCATGGAATTACAATATATTGGGGAAGCCTTTACATACTTTTGGGTTGGAAAATATCCTATTGTGGAGGCTCTTAAGAAATAAAAGAGAAGGGTTCTTCCTTCAATGAAGAACCACTGAAGAACGGTGATCATCTCCTTCGATCTTCAGCCATGCCAATGGAGAAGGAGCCACCCACAAGGAATGCCAACGACCTGCCATCCTCAGCTTCTTCTTCCTTAATTTCAACAAGTTGACGCCATCTCCCCGCGATGTCGTTCTACCATGATGCTTTTCCTCTTTCCACGACACGATGGTGTGCAACTTCATAAGAGAGGTTGGGGGATTTTTTATATTTTATATGTGTCATTTATACCCTCGATCATGGGTGTTTAATTGGTCGGATGATTTATTTGAACAACTAAAGCTGTGGGTACGGACTAACGAAAATGTATGGACCCATCACTGTATCGTTCATGATGCGTAGAATTTTTGGCGATGACAAAACAGGACGACAACGGAAATTTGGAGATTTCAAAGTGGAGTATGGGTCCCGGGATGACCGCCGGCGCAGATAGAAGCAAAAACAGACCACCAGAATGACTATGGTGGCCCGCAGAATACCGCGGCGGCGTGGGTCGTCGGCGCGGCGGCGGTGGCGCCTGAGCACACCGCCGGTAAACGATCCACCGCGGCATCAGCTGCGGTGGTGGTGGATCAGATCCCGTGCTGGGCGGGATCCAGGAAGGCGGGGAGGTGCTAGCCAGGCGCCGCCGTTTCGGAGAAACCGGGGGGTTGCGCCCCCCGTTATGTTCGACCGGCAGGCCGAGCCAGCGCCCCCCCCCCCCCCCCGGCCGGGTCGGGGCGGGCCACGTGAGTCCAGCCGGACCCTGCCATGTCGGGCCGGACCCGGACCCAGTTCGGGCCGACCCATGGTGGGTTGGGCCGGGTCGGACCGGTCCCAGACCCCCCACCTCGGACCGTTTTCGGTCATTCACCCATAACTTGAGCTACGTAACTCTACTCGACGAACCGTCAGTTGCATATTAATCCAAGGATCGAGACGGTCGTTTAGGTATATTAAAATCTAGGTTTCGGAAAAGTTTGCGTATGGCCGGGTTGGTTCGAACCCGAAACCAACCGGGCCCACGGAGCGGAAACACTTATAATTTAAGGACCGGACATCCGACTGACATTTCATCGACTGTGTTGGATTCCTCTTGTTGATATGGTTCTTTTGGAATACTCTACATATGATTTGATTGTGGTTTGAGAATGTCCAGGTTGGATTGTACCCGAAATCCCACCGGACCCCTGGAACGGTAATGCTAATAACTCACAGACCAGGCTTTTGATTGACGCAACATCTGTTGTGTTGATACCCCTATGGCGAGGAAGTACTTTGAGATACTTCTACATGAGATTACGTGACACTTGGATGTTTCGACCAGTAGCTCATGGAGCTGACCCTCCCGAAGATGAGCATACGGAGTACGAAGACCTAGTAGCTGTAGACCTAATGACTGCTTTAACGATTCGACTCGGAGTGATTCGACTAGCCAAGTGGATGGAGTGCCCAGTTTTTTGGTAGAACAACGGTGGATGGAGCACCTAGTTTGTAGAAGACCCACGGTACTTGATAGGAGGAGTACCTCTGACGGCCATTAGGCGGAGCGCCTGGTTTGGCGGCAGACCCACAGCAGAGGAGCACCCGGTTTGGCAGCAGACCCGCGGTACTCGATAGGAGGAGTACCTCAGCAGTCTAATGTTAGTGATTAGCGCCTTAGAGTCGTAACATGTCCAATGTACTCAACAGAGGAGGAGTTCTCTGGTTTCCGTGGTTTCGATAATAAAAATACTGGTTTGAGCTGAGTCAATGACCTTTGTGTTTTCTTCATGATTGTGATGGGTTACATGATAACTTAGGTATATGTATGGGCATATACCAAATTAAAGGTTATCTGTTGAGATCATTATTTGTGGTTTATCCTTGTTGGATTTAGTGCAACCTTGAGGATCTCGGGGTCCCTACTGAGTAATCGTTATACTCACCCTTGCACGGGCTATGCCCGCACCTCGTTGTGTTGGATGCAGACGACGGACATCGCTGACCGAGGTAGAGTGTACGAGGACTGGACGGTACATGGAGGTGGAGACTTGGCATGAAGGCACACAGAGCGGACAGATAAATGCAGATTACAGAGGAAGACATTTGTACCTACCCTTCAGGTAGGTTCCCGGAGGACGATCCAGGAGCTGCTTCACCATTCATCGGTTTTTCTTTTCATTTTTACTTCTTTAAGTGGTAGCTATACCTTTTTGTTGGGCGTGTATTTTCGGCCCCTTTTTTATTTCATCACACTTGTTTTACTTATTTACTTTGTGTTTTATTCTTCTTGTACATTGGTTGTGTGAGTTTACATTTTATAAAGGAAATGCCTTCCCAGTTTTTGAGATTTACGCCTTTAGTGGTAGTCGTCAGCCCCTGGCCTATTGAAGGCGGGCATGGGGTAGTTACAACATGGGCCCCGGGGGACGGGTCGTGACACTAAATAATTTATTCTTCATTTGAATTTTTTTTATTTTATCAGTTTCTCATTATCAAGTACCAACCATTTTTCTTTTTTTAATCATAATGAATAAATGAACAGATAGTTATAATTTTGTTGATTTTATGATATATAGAATTTTATTATACCGATTCATGTATGAAAAATTAATCTTCAATGCTCTTCATTTGGATAAAATATGAGGATTAAATTATAATTTTCATGTAGGTTTATTTCCTAATATTTTTAGTTTATGTTTTAAATTATTTTCTCAGTATTGGGTACATTATTTTGAAAAAAACTATCCAATTACTTTTCATATCATTATATTAGTGTGTAACATCCTAGACTGGGACACCACTGAACAGTGACCCATGTATCTTTGACATCATGACCTCATGCGAATCTCCAAAAAATTCCATAGGATACTATCTAGAATTAAGGGACAATGTCTATCTATGGGGTTACTATTCGTTCATTACAAAATTGTAGCACAATAGAATCAATAATGTACAAGTAGAAGAAGTAGTATAATCTCTAGGAAACAAGTAAATATTGGATGACTGATATATAAAAAACACTAGAAGTCATTACATATAAATATTGATTAAAATTTCATTTATTTCTACTAAAGTGTGGAAAAAATATTCACAAGGAAGATATAAAACCCAAATAACAAAAGTAAAAAATTCTAAAAGTATCTTAACTACCATCATGAGCCCCAAATCAGTCCCATTCTTCCCTGATCCTAGACATTAATCAATAACCTAATGTATGTTGATTTTTCTAATCAATATCTAAAACTATATAATTTGTTCGTGTATCCATGGCATCCAAAAGAGGGTGTGAGACTGAATCCAAGTATGAAAACACCCACAGTCTATGCCATCCAATCAGTGAATACATATAATAATTGAGTGCAGGATGATATAACACATGTAAAGGGTGTTTTCAAAAGTAAACATCCTATATATTTAGGTTCTCATTTCATAAACAATTCATTTGGTAATTTTTTATTTATGTAATAATTCTCCCAAATAACAGCCATTCATGTGTCATTTATAAACATGCTCAATCATATAAAAGTTCACTTAATATAAAATCTTAATAACTTGGTATTAATACCATTGTTCCCCATAATCACATGCATCCAAGTATGCCTAAATAGGACATCCATAATGTGTAAGTCTAAAGAAATTCAATGATTTTTCATTGGAATAGATAATGTATCATATAATTAATTTCCCTCATTATTCAATTTATAACATGTTCCCATCAATGGAATTCCTAATTTAAAATCTAGTAATCGCTCCAGGTGAACTACAAACTGACACCCAACAATCCTATCCATGGAGATCCTCATGAATGTAGGTATCAGTCTTGGTGTGGTATAAAGTCACAGTTATTCAATACAATACTTAGCGGTCCACTATGTGAGACAATGTATCACCTATAGAATATATGATCAATACCCTTTGAGTCCGTCCTTGTAATTCTAAATTTGAAATCCAATTATCACTCGACATATAATAATCATCCCCTAATAGTCATTTCTTGGTGGTACAATTATCACTATGATGTGTAAAAGACATCACCAAAGAGTTCAACCTTGGTAGTCCATAATAGGAGTCCAAGCGTGAATCGAGAATACTCAAGTCATAAGCCCACTGTCTCACTCCATAGTATTTTTTTATATTAATCCACGTGTCACCCATGGAATATAAGAATGAAAAAATATCACTCATTCAATATAATAGAATTATATCAAGATCGTCGCCTTTAATTTCAATTAAAACTCACCAAATAAGGTGACAGAAGTCATTGTCCAAGAATAGAAGTTTTTCATCTACACAATTCATGTGGAAAAATAACTAGAATATTATCACATGACAAAAAATCCATTATAAGGAAAGGGTCTTGCGTCATGGAATCCATTCCCTATTCTTTAACCATTAAATTCACAATTGATATGTCAAACCCATTTATAATACATTTCAAAAACATTATAACGATTCAATAACATTTAATTGTCCTCATTTATTCAATTTCATTTAAACAAGTCATGGTAAATATCAATAACATCTCATTCAAAACTCACCTCAGAAGGTGGATAAAGGTATCGACCAAGCATAGAAGGCTAAGCTTTTAATTATAATCCAATGGGAATGCATTGATTCAATATATTAATTATTCAAAGGTAGAAACTATAGTCAATTCAATTTAAACAATTCCTCAAACGGTGGTTAAATACATGTCTATGATTATAACTCTGAGCTTTTAATTCTCTAACATTGAAAATAATCTTTAAAAATGAAAGTCAATATTCAACGAGCTATTACATAACCCATACTAAGGGCATGGTCATTCATAACATCATATTGATTAATTCAATTACCATTTATCTCATATTGAAATTCCATTCATAATCCAATTAGAATTTGTTATCCCAAGTAAGGGGTAAAATGGGACACCTAAAGGCATCCAATTCCAAAATCCACACACGGTGGATTAATTCAATATAAACTCTCCCTAGGGTTGTTTTTGATTCCAGGTTATCTATCATTTAAATTTTAACAATAAGAATAATTATTTCAATAGGATATATATATTAATTCAATTCATGGATCTAAATCCAATTTATGGAGTCACTTAAGAATTAGGTGTGTGGCATATTAGTGAATATATAAATCACTTGACTATAAGAACCCGTTTTATTCTTTGATGTACAGATATTGAGTTTTCCATCAATTTTTCATTTAATAACATAAATATAGTATAATGTGGATTCATGTTAGGGTAATAGTGGTCTCTAGGAGTTTGGGATGGTCAGGAGCTCAGAACCCAAGCTTTGGGTGAAAAGAGGAGTCTGCCTGTTTAGTGAAAACTATGCTGATTAGGTCACATGACCATGCAAACATATCTAAATTTTTAGCAGAGTTAACATACATATTTGTAACATTACATTACAGTTATTGAAACCATGAAGGGTAACCAGGAAATGTGCCCCATACTTTTAGTGAGGTTAGCATAGTTTCTGCATGATTAAGCAGACCGTGCGTAGAAACTGCACAACCATGATATTTTGGGTTAAAATGAAAATTCTTACCAAATATTGTTTTTATCTTTAAATTTATTCTCTTTATTCATTTAAAATCAGAGTATAACCATGTATGAGTTCTATTTGAAGTGTATTCTCCAATTTCAGAGCCCTTCTCCTTCCATTGTCTCTTTCGATTGCCATTTATATCCAAGGATTCACAACAGTAATGCCTCAATTACATTTTTTCCATGTTTGATTCTTATGATTATCAATATTTATGTTTGTATTTAGGTTCATATTCCCTAATATCCCATTCTTCATCCCTTCTTCATATTTCCCTCAAACTAGTGAGAATGAGAGCCTCATACGGGACGAGCTATCCATCATGGGTCAAAGGTATGTGGTATCATTCCTTGTGCTAATTTCCAAGGTGTTTATATATGCCAGAGTGTCGCATTCCCATTTATGGGGTGTCACCGAGATTATTAAATCATTGATTTTTTAACCTATTGTTTTTAGGTAATTAATTAACTATTTTAAAACATTTATATGGTTTTTAATAGGATTAAGGTCCACCCCATGGGTGACAACCCATTTTGACCACTTTATGGTCGTTGGACAAGGATACCTATGTGTTATTAAATGAATACATTTTTAGGGTTATTTAAAATGTAATTTCTTATCCAAATGTTTGTTTAATATAGTTTTATGGGATTATAATTGGTTAGGTTGGATGACAGATGAGTTTTTCCATTAACTCTTGTTATGCCAATGCTTGATAATACATAATTGGAATGTTTTTATCCAACTATGAACATTCCCATATGAGTTAATTAAACTCAAATCCATGTAATATTTTAATTTTCATGTGTTTCTTGTTATATTAGTTTCAACCAAGTGAGTAATGATAGGCCAAGCCTTTCAGGTTGGTCCTATATCAAGACACCCTTAGTTGTAAGATATTAAATGATTATGGTTTTGAAGAAAAAATGTTAAATTAACTTTTAAAATGAACCTGTTATGGTTGAATGGTAAATATAATTGAGTGAAACATGTATTTTTATGGAATTCCATGGACTACATTATATTCCAATTTTACCTTGATCCCTTGAGTGAACCATGGATTCTCTGGAATTTCTTGGATGACCTCAATGGGTTTGTTAATTAATAATAAGTTGTAAGTGAACCATGGATTCCATGGATGTGCTCAAAGAAGCTATGTAATGATGAGTGAATCATGGATCCATATATGATTTATAAGACAGCTAGGGACGGGTTCAGTGACATTTGCTATAACACACCTATAGTGATACCTGATTTCCTCTATGAGTTTCTCTTGGGACGGGGTCATAGGTTGTTGTTGGATATTCACTATAGTGATACTTGAATTCCACTTTAGGAATGTTAAGGATGGGATCGACATTATATGGATGTTGAATGGTTTATGACATGTCCGCCAAGGCAAAGAACAAGGTTGCTTTCAGTCATTGCCTATGATTTCCTAGATAGCCTTCTAAGGCATCTATTGCGCTTAATACTATTGGGTGGATCTTCCGTCCAAGGAAAAATCTTGAGACATATAATTTTAAATTTGAATAACTATAAATTAAATGGAAATTAATTGTAAATAGACACCATTTCTTATATGGCTATTGACTATTTATTGCATCTAAGCTTACAGATTCACTATTATACACTGCCATGTATATATATATATATATATATATTCACTGACAGATTAGAACCAACCATGGGTGGAATCCTACTGGGATTTAGTCTCACACCCTATTTGGGTCATGCTTTGGTCCCAAATGGACTATATGGTTGCATGAGATGATAATGGAATGAGAACTTCTATTGGTTCTTGAGATACTGCAAATGAGCAAGAGAGCATGGGACCAGTCTAACGATTGTGATGCTTTCAATATTATTTTTCATTTTTTAAATTTTGAAAATACCTTCAATATTATAGCCTTGTGACTTGATTGATTTAACTAATAGAAACATCCAGCATGCATCTTTATTTATATGATATGTCATATGGATATTGTATTATCAGTCTTACAATGGTTACTGCCGTTGTATGGTCTTATTGATTTTTATATCTTTAAGTTATTTTCACTGTGTTACAGTTTTCTAATGATGGAATAGTTTCCCCACTATCACACCTATGCCATCAATACTAGTAAGTAGCCTCTGGCATTTGTGGAGATGGGATGCAGTTCATGTGGACAACTAGTCTTGACGCACTATTAGGTCACATTCGGACCCGGTACATTACAAAGTTGTATCATAGGATGTTATTTTCTTGGTTTTTACCTCTTTTGGATACAATTTAAAAAGATAGAACCGAAAAGGGATTTGGTAATAAGCTGTTCTCTGGAGTAGCTACCCTCATGTATAGGAAAATGCCAAATTGCCTCAAAATGAATTCTGAATTGTGATTTTTGAATTACTACATTTGACTCGATTTCACCATTGGTTGGTAGGCATGTATTGTTTTGTTATTATTTATTTGATTGCTATTATATTCAAATGCAATATACTGAGATGAGGGTATTCCATCTCATGCATCATATAGGAAATTATTAGAATCAATCATTCCATTTATAGTGCATTACTTATTTCATGATGTTGTGATATGTTTCATTATAGATATGTCTAATGCTATGATATGTGTATTGGTACATGTTGTGGTTTGAATTTGATGGACGCCCAGCTTTGGTCCCTGAGGTGTATGACCACCATTGGATCAGAATTTGGTGGATCAAGTTTTGGACTTATATTAAATAGTGATACTATGATTTGTACTTGGATTCCAAAATTTGATTCATGGGGAGTATGGGTCCCATGGGTTGTAATTGAGAATACCATTGGTTACTCTTTAGTAAAGGAATGTGAAAAGAAAGTGAACTAAAATTATATTTTGGTAGAGAGCTTGACTAGACAGGACTTTAGTAGTGGGATTTCATTTGTGATTCTAATTGTTTTACACCTTGACCTAACCCATGGGAAGGAAGAGGGATTGTGTTCTTAGAGTAAGGGTTGACCTATATTGTTCATCATTCAATTTTGAGTTATGCGTTTGTTTTTTATCTAAAACTGTGGTGTGTGCTTGACCATGTAGAGTCATTCCACAATGATGACCTCCAATTCTATACCCGGAGGGAGGTGATGATCATACCCTGAAGGTGGTAGGCCATGGGCTATGAGTGGATCCTCTATTTGTGTAAGACATGGAACAAGCTGTTATACCGGATGCATCTGCAGATGAACAATTCTATGAAGGCTTTATGAGGTTCATGAAAAGCTTTTAGGGTGAACCATATCCTACCACGTATATGGATGAGCTGACTTGGGTGTTCCAATATCTGAATCCACCCATGTTTTCTGGGGGTGGTAGACCACTTGGAATAGTGTCATGGCTAGAGGCTATGTTTTCAATCGTAGATCATCTAGATATTTCTTCTGAGGAGGGTAAAAATCGTGACTTAAATGATTCATAATTCTTCCAATACATGCTAGGACATGACTACTCAACTGAGAATCATTGGGATATGTCTTCGGAAGATTTCCAAACAATCTTTCAATAATACTAATATCCTGAGAAATTCAGGGTTGATAATTCGTGAGAGTTTATATATCAAGATAAGGGTGATTTTTTAGTGACGGACTACTTGACCAATTTGACTAAGCTCCAGCGATTCACACCAATTCCAATGGATGAATATTTATCAATGTTTAGGAGGTTTTATGATGGTATATGATAAAACATCCTATCACCAGTGAATTTCATCAGGTTGAAGACCATTTCTGCTATAGTGAACCATGTGATGATTACTGGGTGAAATTTTAGGGAATATAGAGTTGCGGTCCAAGTTCATTAATTACATAGATATCGTACTGTCTTGATAGGTAGTAGGGTGCATCATCTTTATATTTCTCAGAGTGATGTAAGCGGTCAGAACAATAATTTTAGTAGCCATATGAGGTGCTACCAGTGTAGTCGGTTAAGGAATACTAGACCATAGTGTCTGTAGGACCCAACTGAGTGTCGATATTGTGAAATAATGGGCCATCTGTAGCACTTTTTTAGGAATTTTCTTCTATAATCTAGTGAGAGAAGATATTCAATGTCTCCACGTTCAAGAGTGGGGTTTACAGCTTCTCACTGGTCATGGAATTGGAATGCATCATTCCATTCAGGCCTTTGTGTTTGTCGTGGTTGTGGTAGCTAGACACTAGGTTTGCAGAGACGACATGTTTGATCAACTCAGGAAAGATAGGTAGTGTAACATTGACATGTTAAAGGCTAGAGAAATTCAATGCAACAGACCTAGATAGATAAGGATCCATGACCTTCTACTAATTTTTGTACTATTCTATTAGGTTCTGTTTTAGCTTATATAGTTTTTAATATAGGGGCTTCATATAGTTTCATAAATTTTCCCATTGTGAAGAGACTTGGACCACGTTTCGTTACTTCTAATAACATCATGAATCTGGACACTGTATTAGGGATTAGAATGGAAGGTGTCTGTAAATGTAAGGAGTGACCCCTGGAGGATGGTGGGTGTCACTTCTCATGGAACCTCTATGCTCTAGAAATGTCATGTTTTGATTTCATTATTGGGATGTACTGGTTGGATTCCTTTTACGCCTTTGTTGAATTTTAACAACATAGGGTGAGTTTTACGTCACTGGAGGGAGGATCATTTCTACACAATGGTGAATGTGATGTCTAGGTGAGCCGAGCAAGAATCAGGCATCATGAGTTGGGTGGGATGACTGACAAGATTGTGACTTTGTATATGGAAGAATAGAGAAAGCATCAAAAACATATCCCTCTAATAATTGATCATTTTAGGGATGTTTCCCATATAAATTCTCAGGTTTACCACTATTGAGAGAGGTAGAGTTTTCTATCAAGATAGTGCTAACAGCTTCATTGGTATCCATTCCTCCTTACAATATAGCAACCAAAGATTTGAAATATCTCATGAGGTAGCTAGAGGAATTTAAAGATAAGGGTTTCATCAGTCATAGTACTTCTCCTTAGGGTTCACCCATCCCTTTTTGTGAAGAAGGTGGATGATATCCTCAGGAAATACATGGACTATCATAAATTGAACCAATTAACAGTTAAAAACCAGTATCATTTCATATGAATAAATTATATATTCAATCAGATCTATGGAGATCATGTTTTCACAAAGATCTACCTATGATTTAGTTAGCATCAAGTGTGTGTTAGATCATCGTATATATCTCACACATTATTTAGGATCAGTTATGGTTTATTTTAGTATCTTATTATGTCGCTTTGGTCTCAAAAATGCACCAATATTTTTCATTGAATTGATGAATGGTATGTTCCATCCTTATCCTGACTTGTTTTTTGTGGTTTACATGGATGACATCATGGTGTACTATCACAATCGACATGACCCTGACAATCATTTTGATATCAAATTGAATTCACTGATAGAGAATCAGTTATATGCTATGATCACAATGTTCCACTTTTGGATGGATCAAATTCACTTACTAGGTCACATAATCTTAAATATTTGTGTACTAGTGGACATAGTGAAGGTGAGATCAATAATTTTATCGGAACAACCCAAGAATGTATTTGAGGTGTAGAGTTTCATAGGTTTGGCTAGTTACAACTGGTGGTTCGTACACGACTTCTCACATTTGGTAGCATCATTGTCGGGATTGACTAATAAGGTTCTGATATATGAACAGATATATTCCTATGATATTTCCTTTCAGGATCTAGAAAAGATACTGACATTATCACAAATATTGACCTTGTTAGAGTCAGTCAAGAGTTACAATGTGTACTGTGATGCATCAGGTAATGGGCTGGGAGCAGTTCTTAGCCCAGGGGATTGAGTTTTTGTGTATGGGTCTCGATAGTTGAGGCCACATGAGATTAATTACCAGAATCATTATCTTATGTTAGCATCAGTTGTGAACTTACTACGATGTTGGAGACATTGCGTTATGGGTGAGTGTTTCGTGGTGTACACGGACAAAAAATCATCAATTATATATTTACATAGCCTGACTTGAATCTTGGGTGGAGAAGGTGGGTGGAATATCTTATGTATATTGACTTCGATCTTTCCTTCATGCTAGGTAATGGAAATGTAGTGGCTGATGCTTTAAGCAGGAGGACTCAAATGCAGTCAGGGCAGCATGCCCGTAGCGAGTGGTATCTTATGGTCTTGTTCTCTAAGATGAATTTAGTGGTGCACTATATTTAGACAATGATGTTACTTTCATACTTAGATATTACCTATACCCTAATATATAGAGTATGTATAAGGAAGAAATAGAATTCTGAAGGCCTAGTTCTACATAAAATTATGTCAAGTGAGGAATCACCTCTTTGTTAAACTGTAGGTGAGTATGGAGTTTTTTTATTATATATTCATGTGTGGGTTTTAGAAGACATGTTATAGGAGCTAATGTGGGATTTGAATGCCGCTATGTGGGATTTTCATATTTGGGCCCGCAAGATGTATCAGGATTCACATCGTCGTTATTGGTGGCTAGGTTTGAAAAGTGATGTAGTCGGTTATGTCCGGAGGTGCTCCACCTATCAGTAGGTGAAGGCAGAACACCAGTGGCCAGATGGAACATTGCAGCAGCTACCCATTCTTTATTTTAAAAGGATTGATGACATGATGGATTTTGGGATGCGTTTACTAATTTCACATCTAGGTAAATATGTTTTTGGGGGTTTTCATTTATAATATCACGAAAGTTTTTCATTTCCTATTGATCAAGGAAACCATCAGTGTTGTTGAGAAAGGGATGTTTTACATCAGTGATATTGTGGGTTTACACGGGGTTTCGCATTTAGTCATTTCAGATAGGGACACCTAGTTTACATCTCGTTTCAGGAAAGGGCTATATAGGAATCTAGGTACATAGGTTCTTTTGATAATAGGTTATCCACCCAAGATAGAGGGCCATTCATAATGTAAAATTAAGCTTCTTGAGGACAAGCTTAAAGAATTCATCTGGGATTTCAGTGGTTCTTAGGAGAATTATACACCTCTAGTGGAGTTCTCCTATAATAACTACTTCAAGGATACTATTTAGATGGTCTCACATGAGGAATTATATAGTAGGCCATGCCAATCACCCCAGTGTTGGTTGGAGGTATGAGAGGAAGCTCTGATAAGACCTTGTCTTGTCCATGAGGCCACTACGTATGTTCATTTGAATCGAAAAACGATGGCTACTGCGTGGTTTTTTCAGAAATCCTATGCTGATCGCCGTAGAAAACCATTAATTTTTAGGGTTTGGGTCATGGTTTCCTATGTATTGCACCGAGGTTGGGACACATGAGTATCTGAAGGTAGAGTATGCTTTTTTGGAGATACAGCGGGTCATTTGAGATTCTGGAGAGAGTCGGGTCGGTTGCCTATTGGTTGCAGTTACCTTAGATGTACCAGGCTATACATGAAGTCTTCAATGTTTATTAGTTGCTACATTATTATTCAGAAAAATATAATAATTTTTATCTCAGGGAGGATGAGTTAGAGGAAGATTATTTCTTTGAGGATAATCAAATACGTATTGTGGATTGAAGCATGAAGATTCTTTTGGGTTGGTTAGTTCCTTTAGTATGGGTGCTATGGAAGAATGGCCAAGTATAGGATGAGATCTAGAAGATAAAGGTTGATGATTGATCTTAGTGGTTGTATTTTTTTTCAAATACTTCTATACCACCCATGGAGGGGAAATTCCGGGATAAATTTGTTTATGGGGGGAATTTTGTAAGAACCAAGTTTTTCTTTGAGGAATGAATCATGATTTTTCTATCAATTCCACATTTAATCCTTTAAATATGTTTTATTGTAAATTCCTATTGGGATCATATAGGTCTCTGGGGTGTTTGAGGCTTGTCCAGAGCTCGAAAGCCAAGATTTGTGTGAAAATTGGAGTCTAGACGTTTAATGAAAACCGTGTGGATTTGTGTGCACTGTCATGCGGACATGAAAACAGTTTTAACAGACATAATAGTTGAATTGTCATGGTTACTAAAATATTAGTCAAACTGTGTTGGGTAACTGTGCAATGTTCCCTAGAATTCAAGTGAACTGAGAACAGTTTCCACATAGTTGGGAAAACTATGCACATAAACCATGCAGCCTATTTATTTTTTGGAAAAATTACTAGTTTTCCCTCTAAATGTTTTACCATTAAATTTATTCTCATCCATCAATATATAGTAGTGGAGAAACATGAGAGAGGTCCATTTGAACTATATTCTCCCATTTCAGATCCCTCCTCCATTTGTTGTCTATTTCTACTAATGTTCGTCTCCATGAATACGCAACAATAATGTCTCGATTCCTATTTAGCCAAGTCTGATTCTACTTCATATCTATTGCGCTATTTGGATTTGGCCTCATATGTTTTAATATCCCATTCATCATCAGTTATTTATATTTCTTCCAAATTGGGGTGAATAAGAGATTGATAATAGATGCGCTATCTAGTAGGGGTCTAAGGTAGGTTTTCTCCTGACATTTGATGATTATCATGTTTTTATATATGTCGAAATGTCGCACGCCCATTTTTGTGGTGTTTCCTTGATTTATAAATCATCGATTTGGTTACCTATTGTTGTTTAGGTAATTGATTAAGTGTTTCCAAGATTCTTTAAAGTTTTTAAACCGGATTAAGGTCCTCCCCATGGGTGAGTTCCCATTTTGACCACCTTATGGGAGCTTGGGCTAGGATGGAAATGTATTCCATGAATCCTATTTGTGGGTTATTTAAAATATAATTTCTGGTCCAAATTTTCATTCCATGTAGTTATATGGTATTTTAATTTTCTAGGGTGTGGGGTAGATGATTTTCACCATTAACCCATGCCATTCCAATAAATGATAAAGCATATTTAGAAGGTTTTTCTCCAACTGTGATCATTCCCACATGAGTTAATTAATGTTAAATCCATGAAATATTTTAATATTCTTATTTTCATATTATATGAGTTCCACCCATGTGAGTACTGATTGCCCATGCATTTGATAATTGTCCTATATAGAGATGCCCTTAGTGCTGAGATATTAAATGCTTATGGTTTTGACACTATAATGTTTAATGAACTTGTTAAATGGACCTGTTATTGTTTAATGGTAAACAGAATTGAGTGAAACATTGATGTTGATGGAATTACATTGACGGTATTATATGTCTATTTTACCTTGATCCCTTCTGTGAACCTTGGATTCTATGAAAATTATTGGACGGTCTCATAGTGTATTTTAATTAATGATAAGCAATGAGTGAACCATAGAGGCCATAGATGGGCTCATAAAGGCTACGTAATTCTTTGGGAATCATGGATCCTTACAAGATTCCATGTATGGGATCAAAGGGTATGGTTTATGTCATGAGTGGTACAGGGGCACCCTATAGGACCACTAAGGATGGGCTCAGTGACATAGGCTATACCACACCTGGAGTGATACCATATTTCCTCTAGGAGTTTCCCCAGGGATGGGTTCATTCAGTGTTGGTGGATTTTCACATAGAGCGATACTTGAATTCCACTTTAGGACTTTCAAGGGTGAGATCAAGGTTATTGTGATGTTGAATTATTTATTACATGTCTACCAAGACAAAGCACAAGCTTTCATTCGGTCATTTCCTATGATTTCCTATATGGACTTCTATGGATTCTACGGAGCTTAAACCCATTGGGGGGATCGTCGGGCCTAGGACGGATCAAGAGACATATAATTTTCTATGTGTTAAACTATAAATAAAATGGAAATGAATTATAAATGGAAATCGGTGCTTTTTAGGACTATATTCTAGTTACTAATTCCTATCTTACTCATTCACAATTATACACTACTTTATATATATATATATATTCACTAACAGATTGGAACCAACCTTGGGTGGTTTTCTTCTGGGATTTAGTCTGACACCATGTTTGGGTCATTCATTGGGCCGAAGAAGACTATATGGTTAAAGGAGTTGATAAGTGAAGGTTTCCATCTACGGGTACATGAGATGCTAATTAGGAGCAGGAGAGCATGGGACCAAGTGATGGAACGTGATGATTATTAATTTCTTTTTTCCTTAAGTAATTTTGGATAATGCATTATATATGATATCTCTATGAATTTTTGGGATGTTTTCTTATAAACATGTGACAAGCATCATTGTTTATATTATATATCCTTGGGGTATTGTATTATCAATCTTATACTATTTACTTCCATTGTATGGTATTATTTATTCTTCTATATGTATGCTATTTTTCCTATGATACACACTTCTAATAATGTAATTGTATCCCCACTATCACACCTAAGCCCTCAATTCTAGTCGGCATCCTCTAGAATTTGTGGTGATGTTCTTGAGGCCATGTGGCCAACCAGTCTGAGAGCAATATTAGCTAGAATCCACCCATAGTAAATTACAAAGTGGTATCATAATAGATTCTTTTCTATTCTATTTTACTATTTTGGCAACAATGGAAAGGGTTAGAACTAATAATGGATTTGGTAACAAGTTTTTCCTGGGAGTAGCTACCTTAGTGTACTGGGAAAATCCAAATTGGCTCAAATAGGATTTTGAATTGTGAATTTTTATCTATTACAGTTGATTTGATTGAACCATTGGGTGGTGCACATGTATTGTTTTTTTGTTATTGATATGATTTTGGTTATATTCTGTTGCAACCTGATGAGATGAGGGTATTCCATCTCATGCATCATATATGTACTTTTTAGAATAACCTACCATGCATTCCTTTCATTCCATTTAGAGAGCATTACTGATTTTAGGTTGTTTTGATATGTTCATTTATAGATATACCTACTGTTATGATAGGTGTATCGGTACGTGTTGTGGTTTCAATTGGATGGATTCCATGCTTTGGTCCCTATGGTGTATGGGCCTTCTTGGATCAGAATTTTGTGGATCATGTTTGGCCTTAATATTGAACTCTTCTACAATGATCTATACATGGATTACATGATTTGATTCATGGGGTGTATGGACCCTCATAGGTCAGAATTTAGCATACTATTGGTTACACTTTATTAATGGAATGTGAAAATAAAGTGAGCTGAAATTCAATTTCGGTAGAGAACGTGACCCGACCTAACATTAGTAGTGCGATTTCATTAATAATTCTCGTTGTTTTACATTTAGACCTAACCCATGAGAAGGAATAGGGTGAGTGATTAGGGTAAGGGTTGACATGTCTTGTTTTGTTTTTACTTTTGAGCTACGACATTGTTTTTGTTCTAGTACTATGGTGTGTGATTGACATTGTAGAGTCATTCCACCATGAAGAACTCTAGTTGTATGCACAGAGGGTGTCAATGACCATACCTTGGAGGTGGTAGTCCATGGAAAACTAGTGGATCCTCTAGTTTTCATACTCTTGGAACCATCTGTTATACAAGAATCATGTGCAGATGCACATCTCAGCGAAGGATTTATGAGGTTCTTCCAATCATTTTAGGTAGCACCACATCTTTCCATATCTATGAATGAGCCAAACCAGGTGTTCTAGTAGTAGCATGCACCAATGTTTTTAAGGGATGGTGGAGAAGAAGCCATAGTATTATGGATTGAATCCATGTTGTCAATCGAATAGAATCTCGATATGCCTCCACAGAGGAGGATAAAGCTCACAACTAATATGATGCGTAATTCATCCAAGAGATGGTGTGACTTGACTACTCAGATTGAGAACCATCAAAATATTTCATAGGAAGATTTCCAGTCATACTTTTATGGATACTAATATCCTGAGATGCTAAGGGTTGATAAGGCCTGAGAGTTTATGCATGTGGAGGAGGTCGTTTTTCAGTGTTGGACTACTCGATCCATTTTACTAAGCTCTAGTGGTTCAAACATATTTTTACAGGTGGTGATTTTTCAATGGCATGGTGGTTTGATGATGATATCAGATATGACATCCTATCATAGAATAATTTCATCCGGTTGAAATCAATTTCTACTATAGTGAATTAGGCACTGGTTACCGAGTGGAATTTGGGGGAATCTGGATGTGAAATATAGGGTCATTCATTAAAGAGATCTAGTACTGTCTTGACAGGACTTAGTAATAATCATCTGGATATTCCTCACAGTGATGTGAGCAGTCATAACGTTTCTTACTATAGGTAGATGAGATGATATTAGTGCGTCTGGCTAGGGCATACTAGGTCATAGTGTTTGTAGGACCCATTTGAGTGCTGATATTGTGGTAATATGGGCCATATGTAGTGCATTTGTAGGACTTTTCCACCAGAAGATAGTGAGATAGTATTTTCATTATCTCCACATTCAAGACCGGGTTCTGTAGATTCTCACATGTTAGGTAATTTAAATGCATCGTGCCATTCAGGATGAGGTGATGGTTGTGGGTTTAGTAGCCAGACCCTAGGTCATTAATGAAGAAGGGGTGGATTGGAACAGGGTATCGGGGTATTTTCAAGGGTAATGGTATAATCCAGACTTATGAAATGAAACAGACCCATCTAGAGAAGGATCCCAAACATTATACTATCAAATATACTATTCTAGAATCATCTATTTTAGCTTCTATGCTTTTTGATATAGGGGATTCACATAGTTTCATATATGTTCCCATTGTGAATAGACATGGTCTATGTGTATTTAGTTCTACTGGCATCATGACTATGGAAACTCCATTAGGTATTATAAATGATGGTGTGTGTCAGTGTAAGGAGTGAACCCTGGAGGTTGGTGGGTGTCACTTCTCATTGAACCACTATGTTCAAGAGATTACTTGTTTTTATGTCGTTCTCAGGATGGAAAAGTTGGATTTCTTTCCAGCCTTTGTTTATTTTTATCATCACAGGGTTATTTTAACATCACAATAGGGGAGATCGTATCTATAGAATGGTGAATGGGATTCCCAAGCGTATAGTGCTGGACTAGAACATTGTGGTTGCGCATGATGATAGACCAGATTGTGAGTTTGAATATGGATGGATAGGGAATTCATTTTATGGATTTCCTCTAGTAGATGACCATTTTAGGGATGTTTTTCTGGATGACTTCTCATGTTTACCACTATTGATAGTGTTAGAGTTTTATATCGATCTAGTTCATGCAACTTCACCGGTATCAATTCCTCCTTACAGAATGAATACCACAGAATTGAAAGATTAAAAGTGGAAGATATAGGGCCTGGAAGATAAGGGTTTCATCAGACCTAGTACTTATCCTTAGTGTTCACTAGTCAATTTTTTTGAAAATTTTGGATGATACCCTAAGGCAATGCATGTATTATCATAAATTGAACCATTTGTGAATTTAAAACCAGTATCCTCTCCCGTGAATAGATTGAATCTTTGATACGCCCTGTGGAGCTCATGTTTTCTCAAAATCAACTTGAGATCTAATTATCATCATGTTTGTGTTAGATCATCATACATACCTCGTAAAACCTTTCCAAGCAGGTATGGTCGATATGAGTATTTATTATGCAATTCAGTCTCACGAACATGCCAGAATATTTCATGGCATTGATGAACGGTGTGTTCCATTTTTTTTGACTCATATTTTGTGGTTTATGTGGATTGAATCATGGTGTACTCCTACAATCGACATGACTATTCCAAACATCTTGAGATTATATTTAATATACTAGGGAGAATCGTCTCAATTCTTTGCTTACAAAGTTCTAATTTGGGATGGACTGGATTCACTTCTGGGGACACATCATCTAAGAGATAGGTGTATCAGTGCACCCAGAGAAGGTGAGAGTAGTAGATTCCTAGGAATATCCTAGGAACTTCTTTGAGGTCTGGAGTTTTATAGGGTTGGTTTGTTACTATAGTAGGTTCATACATGACTTCTCGCATTTAGTTGCGTTGTTGAAGGGCTTGACTAATGAGGGTGTTTTGTATGTATGGACCAATTCCTATGAGATTTTCTTTTAGGAGAGACATGGGATATTTACTTTAGTGTCGATATTGACCTTTCAAGAGACAGTCAAGAGTTACACTATGTCCTTCAATGCATCAGGTATTGAGGTGGGAGCAGTTCCTATGCAGGGGGATAGAGTTGTTTCATATGGGTATCATTAGCTTAGGCCACATGAGAGGAATTACCTGACACAAAATCTTGAGCTAGTAATAATGGATAATGCACTATGATTTTTGATATATTACATAATGGGTGAGTTTTTATTGCTTAAAAAGACCATAAAAGCTTCAATTATACATTTACCTAGAATGATTTGAATCTGAGGCATAGAAGGTGGCCCAAATACGTAAAATATTTTTACATTGAGCTTTCCTACATGGCTGGTAATGGAAGGGTAGTGGATGATGCTTTGAGAAGGAGGACTCAAATGCAGCCAGTGTAGCATGCTAGTAGCGAGTGGAAGCTTATGGCCCTGTTCTCTCAGATGCATTTGGAGCAGCACAAGAGTCAGAGAAATACATTTCTTTAAACATTATCTTTTACCTCTACCCTACTATATAGAGTAATGATGGGGAATCTATCATATTCTGAAGTCCTGGTTCTACAAGAATATATGTCAGGTGAGGACCCTCCTGATGGTTGGACCGTAAGCGAGGATAATGTTTTTCATTTAAATGGTCACATGTGTGTTTCAGGAGACATGTGAGAGGAGATGATGTGGTATTTTCATGAATCTATGAGGGATTTGAATCCTAGTGTCACTAAGATGTATCAGCATTCACATTTTCATTATTGGTGTCCTCGTATGAAAAGTGATGTAATTGGTTTTGTCATGAGGTGTTGCACCTGTCAGCATGTAAAGTCGGAACACCAGCGACTGGCCGGACTGTTGTAGAAAATACCCATTCCATAGTGGAAATAGAATGATTTTGCGATAGATTTTGGGATGGGTTTACTGTGGTCACCTTAAGGTAATGATGATGTTTGGTTTGTCAATGATATGATTATGGAGGGTCCATATTTTTTGTCGATCGAGGAAACCCTCAGTTTTTTTGAGAATGGTAATTTTTACATCAGTGATATTGTACATTTAAAAGTGATTTGGCATTAAATCATTTCAGATAGGGATTTCTGGATTATATGTCATTTTGAGAAAGGTAAATAGTGGAATCTGGGTACACAGTTTCATCTAATCAAAAATTATCCCCTCTAGACTGATGGCAAGGTAGAACCCAAGATTTAGTTGCTTGAGGACATGCTTAGAGCATGCATCCTAGATTTCATAGGTTCGTGGGAGAATCATATACCTCTAGTGGATTTTTCATAAAATAATATCTTCCAAGATACTATTTAGATGGTTTCGTATGAGGATTTATATGGTAGGCCATTCATATAACCCCTATGTTTTCTAGAGGCTGGAGAGGAAGCTATGATGGGACCTGTATTGTACAGGAGACCATTAAGTGAGTTCAGTTGATTCAGAAGTGGGTGGATACCATGAAGTCTCACCAGAAATACAATTTTTATCAACACAAATGACCCTTATAATTAATGTTTTGGGATCGAGTTTTCCTACGTGTTGCATCGAGGTCGTGACAGAAGATGATATGGATTCAGAGTAAGGTTTCAATGACACATGTTGGGCCATTTGAGATTCTGGAGAGAGTGAGTCCAGTTTCCTATCGGTTGTTGTTACCTTAGAGGTACCATTCTATGCATGACTTCATCGATGTTTCTTAGTTCCTATGTTTTTTTCGGATCTATATCATGTTTTTAAGCTGGAGGAGTTTGAGTTAAAGGAAGTTGTTTCCTTTGAGGAGCATCCAATATATATTTTGGATTGAAGGAAAAAGTTTCTTTGGGGTCGGTCTGTTCCATTAGTATGGAATATTTGGAAGAATGGACGAGTAAAATATGAGATCTAGGATTGGGAGGTCGATGATTGATTGCAGCGAAAGGAGTTGATTTTAGATACTTCTACACCACCACTGGATGGGAAATTTGGGGTCAAATTTCTTAAAGTGTGGAAGTTTGTAAGAACATTGTTTTTAATTGAGGTACAGATTGCATGTTTTCCATAAATTCATCATTTAATTTCTTATATATGGCCTAATGTGGATTTCCATGGGAATCATATTTGTATCTGAGGTTATTAGGGTAGGTTTGAAGCCCCAAACCCGAGTTTTGGGTGAAAATAGGAGGCCACATAATTAGTGAAAATAGTGCAGATTTGGGATCACCACCATGCGGACATGACTAAGGTTTTAAGAAAACTTTACAGTGGTGTATGCATGGTTACGTCACGGTTAGTCAAAACATGTGAGGTAAGCATGTGATCTTCCCCAGATATCAAGTGATTTGAGAATGTTTTATGCATAGTTAGAAAAACAGTGTGCAGAAACCGTATGGCTCAGATAGTTTTGGGTAAAATTACATGTTTTCCCTCAATTTTTTTATCATTAAATTTATTCTCTTAAAACAATTTACAATAGAGGAGAACCATGTGATATATACCTTTGAAGGATATTCTCTTATTTCATATACTTTCTCTATTGGTTGTCTCTTTCGACTGCAGCACATCTCCAAGAATATGTAACAGTAGTGCCTCAATTCTATTTTATCCATGATCAATTATTATTCTTATCGATTGATCTATTAGGATTTTGTATCATATTACCTAATGTCATATTCTTCATCTGTTAATCATATTTCTCCCAAACCAGGATGAATCAATTCCTTATACTAGAATATCTATCCAGTAAGGGTCAAAGGTATGTGGTCTCATGCCTTTCACTAGTTTTCAAGATTTTTATATTTTCTGATGTTTCTCACACCCATTTTTGGTCGCGTTGACTTCATTTATAAATCATTCATGTAATTACCTATTGTGGTTTAGGTAATTAGTTTAGTGTTTTAAATAATGTTTAATGTTTTTAACTGTATTAAGGGACAATGCATGGATGAGTTCCCATTTCAACCACATTATGGTCGTTTGGCCTAGGATACATATGTTGTATTCCTTGAATCCCTTATGTTGTTTATTTAAAATGATATTTCTTAGCAAAATGTTTCATAAATGTCGTTTGATGGGGTTTTAATTGTCTAGGGTGCATCATAGATGAGTTTCTCCATTATCCAATGTTATTCCAATGCTTGCTAAAGCATATTTGAAATTTTTTTCTTTAATATTAAACTTTTCCACAAGAGTAAATTAATGTTAAATCAATGTAATAGATTAATTTTCTTGTTTTTCTTGTTATATGAGTAGCATCATTGTGAGTTATGATAGTAAAATATTTTTAGTTTGGTCCTATATTGAGACATCGTTAGTGGTATGATCTTAAGTGCTTCTTGTTTTGAACCTATCATTTTTAATAAAATAGTTAAATGAAAATATTTTTGTTGAATCATAAATATCATAGAGTGAAACATTTATTTTGATGAAATTCCATGGATGAGATTATATGTATATTTTACCTTAGTCCCTTGAGTGAACCTTGGATTCTCATGAATTTATTTGATGGGCACAATGGGCTTGTTAATTAATGATATGTCATGAGGGAACCATGGACGCCATGGACAGGCTCAAAAAGGCTACGTAAAGCAGAGTGAATCATGGATCCTTATAGTATGCCCTAGAAAGGCTAAATAAGAATGGTTTATGTCATGAGTGATACTTAGGATCCCTAAATGATCATTAATGGTGGGATCAGTGGCATAGGTTATACCAAATCAAGAGTGATACCAGATTTCCACTATCGGGATTTCCACGAACATTCTTGTTGGTTGTTTGTGTATTTTCTCCTAGAGTGATAGTTGAATTCAACTTTAGTACTATAAAGAAGGGATCAAGGTTATTTGGATGTTGAATAGTTTATGAAGAATCTTCCAAGGCAAATCACGTTCTTTCTTTTGGTCCTTTATAAATCTGTATTAGATGGACTTCTAAGGCATATTTGGTGCTTAAAACTATATGGGGGATCATTGGGCCTATGATAAATCCTAATAATTATAACATTTAATATATTGAATCGAACATAAAATGGAAATTAATTGTAAACCAGAACATGTTCTTGTAGGACTATTTAAATTTGAGTACTTCCTCGCATACTGATTAACTATTATACACTTCCTTATATATATATATATTCAATGGTATATTATCATAGAACATGGGTGGCTTCTTATTGGTATTTAGTCTCAAACCTTATTTGGTTCAGGATTTGGGCCCAAATAGACAATATGGTTGTGGGTGTTGATAAGGGAAATCACCCTTCTATATGTACTTGAGAATCTTCTTAAGAGTAGGATATCATGGGACCAAGATGAGGGTTTCTATTATGAAATATTTATTTTTCCTTCTGTACTTTTGGATAATTCAATTTATATGATAGCCTTGTTACTTGTTTGGCGATTTTATTTGAAACATGTATCATGTATCATTTTTTATGTGATATGACTCATGGATATTGTATTATCTACCTTACAATGTTTACTTCTATTGTATTTTATTATTTCTTCAGCTATCTATATGTTATTTCCATTGTGTAACACACTAATAATGAGGGCATAGTCTCTTCACTATCACTCCAAATCCCTCACAGAAATTCAATATCATCTGATATTTAGGTAGATATACTTAAGGCCATGTGTCCAACCGAGCTTGGAGAACTTTTAGGTGGCATTCAGACCCGGGACGTTACATCGATGTTAAAAAAGCATGATACCACCTACCATAGGTATTTATATGATAGATCATCTATAATCTGCTGCTAATATGAGTTTGATTTGTAGAAAATTGAAGAACAGACAAAAAAACTAATAGTAAGGAAATTTAATTTGCACCTCAATAGTGAAACTAATACCAAAATAAAATGATGAATTCCGGAAATGTAATGGGGACATTCTGATATAGATAAAATGAGATTAATGAACCTCAAATAAAATATCTGATAGAAATGATATCCCAAATCTGAGAATATACTCCCTGGAGGCATCCTAATGGTATTCTTGTTGTGCTGAAGTAGAAGAAATTGAATTATGTTGAAATTGAATGAAGTATTTGAAAATGATAATTTTACCCAGAATGTTTAGGATGCACATTTCGATGGCACAATTTCACCAAACTATTCACCAACTATGCAGAACCCACTTCGTTATAAACTCGTCCTGCAAGGTTTTCCCAGACAATTATCCTAATCATGCACAAATAGTGTGATGAATACTTTGAGGGAATTTCTTAGGTGTCACTAACTGTATGGGCCAGGTGGATGGTCTGGATAAACCATGCATAGCCTGTGCAGGGCACATATTCTCCCTCTCTATATATGAATATTTTTATGTTGGGGACACATGGTTTCAAACAAATAATGGGGCCTATGAATACCGTCTAAAGATATTATTATTAGACCCTAGTGCTCCCAAAACTCAACGAGACATCCAAGGGACTCTCCGAGACATTAATAAAGTCTAAAAACAATACATTTCGGTCTCCAATTATTAAAAATCAAATTCTAATTATTGATTTACCAAACGACATATCCAATAATCACCAAAATTAAAAATCCCTTCCAATTCTATTCAGTCTAAAAACACGGGACTCTAAAAACTCTCCAACATAGAACAACTCATCCTTAAGATGCCTCAGTGGAAAAAATAACCCATCATCAGGCCTAAAAATTCTGTGACGTCTTGTTCAGATTGTCATGTTGATTTTCCAAATGAAACGTTATCCTCAATGAATTTCTTATACTTACGATGTTTAAATATCCAAAAAAAATTGATCCAATGATCAGTTTCTAATTGAATCATTAAAACAAACCTTATCCATGACCATGAATCTAGAGGCATGGTCCTGACATTGTCTATATTAAAAATTGATAGATGGTTCTCCACACCAAAGGACTTGGTATTAAGAAGGGGCCAATTTCAAACCACAAGACCCCCATTATCTGAATAACCTTAAAAATCATGCCACTTAGTGTTCTAAATATTCTTATTACATGATTTTAGAAATGGATATACAACTACTTCACTATCGACCTCAAAACCTACATGAGTAGGCTTTCCTAGAAATACACCAGTCAATAAATATAACACTCACCTCCTCTTAATGAAAGGATAAAATGGCTTCTCATCAAAATTATCAATAAACATGGAGGATAATAAGTCATCACCCCTTAGGATGACCATTTTAGATGATTCCTAACATAGATGGTAGACAAATCATAAAATGAAACATAATGCCTTCCTCCATGGTATCTAGCATTTCCCACAAACATACAAACTAAATCACATTCCTTACTTTTAGTGATTTTCATATATCAATCCATCACCTGATCATTCATGTTTACGTTCCTCAGCATGATCAAATGTGTAACACACATCCATCCAACTGGAGTCGTTACCCTTCCAGAAAACTGCGAAGTATAATGATAAGTCTGGGGTAACATCATATTCATTAAACTGTATTCTAAGAAACTATTCCAAGGTAGTCCATGCACCCTTTTATAAGTGATTCATTGGTATAAATCCAATACGTCTAGGTAAGAATGTTGAATAAGTCCATAGAGGTATCCACCTTGTAGTCAAGTCCAATGAAATATATGTTTTCTATGAGTCTATTTAATTAATTCCTACTTAAGAACCAATTTATCTCTCAGGACTAATCGCGCCTCACCAAGAACCATGTGTAAAACCAACAACATTAAGAAAATCACCCCAAAAATCCCAGAGGATTTTAAAAATTTATAAATCCATAAGACCAATACTCTCTCATTGCATCACGGATGATGTCAAGATAGGGAAAATGCTCCTATTTTGTAAGAATACACTTATAGGGATTCTATGGAAACTACATGGATATCATTAAATCCATTACTAGTAAACCTATTTAAAGAATCTCATCTTCAACTTCCAATGGTATTTCATTTAATTGATCATAATTCCATTAGTACACATGGAATTTCCATGATAATTCAAGCGTAATCCCCGAAGTCATTCCTAGAAAAAAAAATTGTCATGGGTTGCGTACAATACCAACCAAAAAGTCTTCTTACTACCTAGATAAAAGAAGCATTAACAATATTTATCATCCTCACAGTAATTCAAAAATAGTAACAACCATTTCCAAATTTTTTCATTGGGTGTTCAACTTCTACATGGGAGTACATATTTCCCATAATTGACATAATTCTCTCATGATTAGGAGTGTCATAGTCATCGAACGAAAAGATAAACCATAAAATCAATAGAATGCTAGGTAAGAACCTCCTTAAAATGAAATGTTTAATCCATTGGTAAGATAACCAATAAAAAATTACTGCTCTGTCAAAACACCCCAATCTCTATAAATTAATCTAGAGAATTAGGAAAAATTTTATTTTTTATCTTGGGGGGTCACTCTATTATGGAGATGACCCAAGAATGCACTAATCAGCACAAGGATTAACAATTTAAATTAAATCCATTGGTTTAATAAATCATTTAGTTGAATGATATCCACTGCCTATATGAACAAATTCTACCTGAGGTATAGCAGAAAAACATCCATCACCGATATTATCCCTATGTTGTCATTCTTATGCATAAAAGTATTAGGTGACTCATGCAGAAAATAGAACATGTCGTACAATCCAATATGACTATAAAATAGACTAACAACCTATCGATGCATCCAAGGAAAGTGAAAGGATGTCAAAATACCCACTAAAAAGTCAACCATTCCCTAGAAATGACATAGCTACTAATTATGGGAATTACTAGATCATTACAACTATAATAATGTTCAAGGATACAACAGCCACCCATCCAAAAAAGGTTTCATTTAAAAATATAAAAGTCTTAACAATGACAAAAAAACTGAACAACATTAAACATTAGAAAACTCATGGAAATATAAATTAATTTAAGAAATAAGGGTATTACCTACCATGGTCTAGCCCCTTATAAGAGAATAAGAGTACAATATTTCAGTAGGTTGCATCTACGGAAAAGTAACTAGTAATAAGAGCCTAACAATTAAGACATTGTTCAATGGATGAAGGCCTATATAAAATTTTAACGATTATTTTCTAATGAAACTCTATGAGGGATTTAAAAAACCCTTACATGCGGTTTTTTCCAAAGCACTGTAGTACTGGTTCAATTTTTAATTCATTATATTGATTCACTTTCTACCTTTTAAAAATTAAGGCATTTAAGTCTCAGCATCAAAAAAATAAAAAAGGAAAAATCACTCAATACTATAGTTAATCAATATCTCAATTAAAAATCGAAAAATATTATAGAAAATTATCTTTACACATTTAACATTTATCAACACCCATCACAATTATAAAATTAAAAAAAACAAATAACTTTTAAATAGATAAGGTGGCCTATGAGTTCCCATTAAACCAACCTAGGTTAACTTGAATGAAATATTATCATTGCTTCTTGTTTCATAAATTCTTAGAACACATGAAGAAAGTTATCTCATTAGTAACATTCCCCATATAACCTACACGGGTCTAGTTGTGCATTTAGAAAGGAAATCACAAGTCATTATAGAGGAACCCCGTTCATTTTCGTTCAAACCTAAATATATTTTACTATTATAGCCATTTAAAAATGTATCATGCCCATACATTTGGGCTCAGTCATATGGGTTCCCATCTAAAAATCAATAAGGCACCCACACATGTTTCATTTCAGCATTTGTCTCCCATTAAAAAAAACAAGTCACTTTAAAAGTTGAAATTTAATATCCATTTCATTTTATAAATGGTCTATAGGTATATATATATATATATATATATATATATTGTAGAATGATTCTAGTATACGTGTTACCCTTTCCCAATTATAAGTCATCCATACACCTTACAATTGGAAACCTGGTCCCATTTAAATTGCAACCAATTAATTTCATCCCATACAAACATTTATATATTTAAAACCAAAACGAGCATGTCATCGCAAGTAGAAAAAAGTGAGAGAATTTTAATATCTACTGAAACCTAATACATAAGAAGAACAAGCTATAACAAGCATGCAACATGAATAGAATCACAAAGAAAAGTTATGTAAGCATGCATGATAAATATTACAAGAACATGTTCAAAATAAGCAAGGCATAATGATGTTCCCACGATGACATGGAATATACATGGCCTGTGAATTTCTATGATCCTATAATGATGAATGCAATGGTTCATCATTTCTATAATAGGACAAGGTTAAAATTACAGAAATCTGATAAATCAATAAGTACTAGAAAGCCCACCATTCACAAAAATGTGAAATAATAATGAACGGTAACATCGAATAGATGGAACAACAATCCCAGTCATGGAAAATTAGTCATTTCCAAATGGGTGGCATTATCAGTCAAAGACATGGCTATTTACTAAGCACATACACTTTCTTATTCTCATGTCTACCTACCCAAAAGAGTATGAATATGGAAATATAAAGTCTATGATACAACTTTGTAACATCCTAGACCTGAATTCCACTCAAAAGTTTCCAAATCCATATTAGAAACATTGAATCAAAAAACCTCCCAAAACAACAGTGGAAGATGAATACCAGTGAGGGACTATGTGTGTCTGTTGGGATATTATTCCACCATTACAAATTTTTAACACCATAGAATCAATATCATACAATTAGAGGAATTATTATTATCCCCATATAAGAAGTAAATGACGGGATAAGGATAAGTAAACAACACTAAAAGTCATCTAATACAGAAAACAATGAACATGTAATTTGTTTCTAATAAAGAATCTCAAACATGTTCACAAGTCAGATATACAATACATGTAACAAAAGTAAAAGAGGCCAAAAGTATCCCAACTAGAATCACATGCCTCATCTCGATCTCACTCTCCCTATCTCCTAAGAAGAAATCAAGAATCTAATGTTGGGATATTTCCTTAATAGATACCTACAATCATATAATATGTTCGGGTACCCTTGGTGGATCGAACATGGTTTGAGACTAAATCCTAGTAGGAAATCACCAAGGTTTGTGCCATCCTGTATGTGAATACATATAATAACAGAGTTTTGGGAGATATATTACATGTAAAGTGTGTACATAAAATCTAACATCCTATAATTTCAGGTTCTCATTTCATAACAAATTCATTTAATAATTTTAATTGAAATTGTAATTCTTTGAATTAAGAGTAAGGTGATGTGTCCCTAAATCCACATGATTTTCCACATCATTTAAATAACTTTTTTTTAATAATTTATTTAATTAATTATGCCCATTTTGATAACTAAATTTACTTTTTGATTTTATCATTAAATTTATCAGATAATATTTTTTCAATAATTAATTTTGATTTTTATCTTTTAAAATCATTATTTGTGTTCTACTTATTTTTCAGTATTTATTATTCACATTTCTAATTCCTATTAAAATATTACCTCTATTAATATTTCAATAATTAATAATTTATCCATTATATATTTAATTATCTTAAACATTAATTTATTATTTAATCTATTAATATTATAATATTAACATATTTTAACATTAATATATGAATAACGTATTTTGATTGATCTCACCAACTAATTAACATCTTTTAAATTTAATTATTTAATTCAATTTTTTAATCTTAATCAAATTATAAATTTTTTCTACTATTTATTATTATGTAGTGTTTAATTTATGTTTAGTTTATAAATGTTTAGTCCACTATTTTTTTATTCAATTTTTTAATTATTATTTATTCATTTTTTATAAGTTGATATATTATTTATGTTTTAATTTATTTAATAAATAATTTTTATAATTTTTTAAATAATTTTTCATAAATTTGGGTTTAGTTTGTAGTTTAATTATAATACACTATGAGATCCTTTAGAAAATTTTCAATTCACACCGCGAACAAACAACACAGATCCAATTGTGAGACATCGTTGTTGTTGGAAACCAAGGCAGATTCATCACAATGGAGTTCCCATTGTGACATCGCTGGCCTCTTGATTCGGAGACACACCACTGTGAAAACTACACACTTGCAGACACATATCTCACTGTTAGTGCATTAACTGTGTTTTCATCAATGCTTTACCTGAACCGGGACTAATCATCACTTACTGCCATCTCCACCAACCGCTATACACAAAGGATCCCACTAGATTCTGGATCCACTATCATATGACCTACGGACGTCCCTGAAGGAAAAAAATTCAACATCTCTTCCACCACAAACCCATGTTACCACTTCCCTTCACTGCTGGCTCGGAGCTGCTACTACCGTGGGAAGAAGGGGATATCGTCGTATGGAGGAGTGATATCAAAGCTCTTGTAGAAGACCCGAGTCCCCCTAGGGAGTAAAAACTAAACAAAAACAATAAAACCAAATAAAAATAATTACCTTATTAATGATCACTAAATAATTTAATTAACAGTAAAAAACAATAAACATTTCAAATAATTTACATTTCTAAAGAGATAAATAACATTAGTGAGAGTTACCACATAAAACCCTCGATAGTAAGTTTCTCCATATTATGTGGGGGAATACGTTCTACATCAGTCAGTTTATTGATAATAATCTGAGATAATTGGTTAAGAATCAACATGAAAAATTCAACTCCACCTCCCAAAGAATTGGGGATGTCATTCATGAATGCAGTACATTTTCCATCATATGGTTTGTTGTCATAGTTTCTACTAGTTCCCACCATTTTCTATAATAGAAAATTTTATTACATGGAAAAGGTGAATATGTTTTGAATGAATTATATATTCGTTTTTTAAAATTAAGCCTAAAAAATATTCTACAGCATTCCTATGTTTAGAATTTTCTAAAATAATACTCCATGGGTTTTTACATGTACTAACTCTTATAACAATGGAATTCACTATGGTTCTCTAATACTAATTCCCAAATTCACTTAATCATCCTCTGATTACAAATCTAGTGATTGTTATTTTTATTACATTACAATTACACAATTTTTATAAGAAACAACATAAAATAATTACATGACCGAGATCCAAAGGTACCATGTCATTGGAAAACTATGACAATACATGACATTTAAAAAATACAACATAAACATTTATTTAATTCCTTCTTCCCTATCTTCTTATTGACCCTTGAATTCTCATTCATATATGTAGTCTCCTAAGGATATACATCCAAGAAATAAGTGATCTAAAATCACATAAAAAGATAGATAGGAACATGAAATAATATAATATGGGGTGATAATAATCATAAAATCATCATAATTATCAATATGACTTGCATCCACAAACCAGATTCATAGACTCACCACTGTAATTGAGTTTCTTTTTATTTGTTTCCTGATTTTTTTATATTAGAATAGGTTTTTTTTAAAAACAAATACACTAAAAAGGCAGCATCACTGATGCCACATTTCCTCCACCACATTGCCTTTGTCCCAAATCGATGACATGACAAAGGAGGCGGAGGGGATGCCCCCTTTTGCATCAGGGTAAGGCCAAAGGCGGCACCGTTGATGCCGTATTTTGCCTTACCCAGAGGCGAAAGACGACATCAACGATGCTGCCTTGGCCTCACTCACTATAAAAGGGCATCCCCCCTCCTCACTCAATTATTTCCTTCATCTCTCCTAAATTCTCTCTATCCTTCTCTAGAAAACTCATTTTCTGTGAGGGTTTTTTCGAAGCATCATTTAGAGGTAATTTTATTTATTTAATTGAATTATTTTTAGTTTTAAATATTTCATTTTTAAGTAGGTTAGGTTGTTATTAATATATTGTTTATTAGGTTCTATAATTAGTTATATATAGTTTGAAATAATTATTTTTAGTATTATAAATTAAGTATATATTAAGTATAGAATAAGTATAGATTAAGATAGGATTAACTTAGGATTAAGTATTGTGAAATTTTTGTAGCTTAAAGAATATGTGATTTTCTAAGAATTAAAATCCATGTATGGATACAAAAAAGAGGATGTGGCTCTGGCACAGATTTACCTAAGATTGAAAACTCTGATAAGGAGTTTTGGGCTTGAGTCAGGGTATCCTGGTACACGACAATAGGCCTTGCTGCATTCTTGGTTTGACACTCCCGGGGGATATGGTTAAGATGATTCATATTTTATTTATAAACAAATAAAATATTAAAGAAAAAATAAATTGAATTAGTATATTTATCAATGATAAAATGATAATTATGATGTTATAGAATGATATAAGTACAAAATCATTAATGGATAAATGTTAATATTCGTAATTATATCTGTTTAAGTAGTTTAATTAGTTATATGTAGTTTAGAAATTATACTTATTATTAGTAATGACTAACTATAGACTAATTAATGATAACTTAGGATTAAAAATGAAAACATAAGATTAGTTAATTACAAATAACTAATGAATATAATATGATTAAGGTTTAAAGAATAAATAATTAAATAATAACTTAATATTGATTAACTAGTGATTAAAGAGTGAGTGATTAGTTAAAAAAGTTATTATTAGTAATTAAAGATGTTATGTATTCAGTAGTTTAGTTAGTTATATATAGTTTAGAAATAATAATTACTATATTTAATGATTAATTATATATTCATTAATGATAACATAGGATTAAAAATGTATACGTATGATTAGTTAATTATAATTATCTATTAATATTTGTTAAAGTATCATAATTCTGATGAAAGGAACATTTTTTGACCCAGTGATTCATGTTTGCCTGTGTGTATTGGAAGGGGAGGTTATTCAAAGTGATAAAGGCGCTTATTATAGTACACAGCCTATAACGGTGGTTAGTACAATATATTTTTTAACTATAACTGAACTTCAAGAGAGAATTTGGGGTTCCTTAAATATGGGAACTGATCAAGAAATCAAGTCTATGAGTCATAGACATTTGCAAATCCTGGCAACACTGTGGCATCTAGTTTGTCCATTGGTTGCAGATGCGAAGTGGGTACAAGAAATTAATTTATTTTCTCAATGATCAGATGGTACCATGATGGAGTTATACGTCGATTTTTTATTGTACAACAACAATGTCCAGTTGTACGAAGACGTAGAATTACAAGAGTGGTTGAAGACAGTACACCCGATTAAATTGAGCCTATTCCAAATGATGCAGCAGAAGAGGACAAACAAAATGATCTCCGAGATATACATGTCAATCCGACCACCGATGAAAAGTTTCATAATGATGGATCAGATGGTGACAAAAATGATGATGATAAGGGATCAGATGAAGTTAGGAATGAGATATCGAGAAATGAATTATTTGTACATCAACCTCGGCCTACAATAAAACATCACCCACTCCTTTCATCTTTTTCATAAGTAATGACACGTGTGCCTGAATTCGACAATAATTTTCTCACACCGGAAACTGAGTTCCCAAGAGTTGTACTAGATATGTTTAGTGAGCTAGACAAAACCTTATATATTGGAAGGAATTTTCCATGTAAAGATGCATAAAAAATCACTCTAAAGAGATTTCATATTGAGAGGAACTACAGCTATATAGTTCATTAATCATGCCATAGTAAATATTTCATATGATGTGAGAAGTATGGGGATGTTTGTAGATTTCACTTGAGGGCGATTCCAGACATTACATTTGGAGGTTGGAGAATCTCAAGGATTTCGGCGGCTCATACTTGTGTTCAGCCAATCCTCACATAATATCCTATATCATTAGATGCAGAATTTGTGTCATCTATTGTTGTTGAGATGATTAGGACATTTCAATATGTTCCAATAGCCATTGTGCATGAAAGTATTCAACAGACATTTTATTATAATATTTCTTATAATAAGGCATGGATGGAGAAACATAAGGCAATTGTGATGGTATATGGATACTGGGATGACTCATATTGTGTGTTGTTGTAATTGCTAGAAATATTGAGGCATAATAACTATGTTGTCTTCCATCTAGATACAAATGAACATGTTTCTCATGATAACCTACATGATGCATCTTGTGTTCAATTTCATCGGATGTTTTGGGCATTCCTTTCTTATATCTCCGCATTTCGTTTCAGCAAACAGTTTATTCAGATTGGTGGAAGATTTCTGAATGGAAAATACAAGGGCATATTGTTGATTGTGACAACCCAATAAGGAAACCATTAGCCTCTTCCTCTTGCCTTTTCCATTGTAGAGAATGAAAACTATGAATCATGGAGTTGGTTTCTGGCATGTATTAGAAACTATTTCACCAACATTTAGGGTGTTTGTTTGATATCTGATCGCCCTTTTGCAATTAATGATGCAATAAATGCAGATCCGGATACATTGAGATACCCAAATGAACATCATTGGTTCTAGATTAGACACATTTCAAGAAATATGCATAAAAAATTCCACAGTAAACCATTGAAGAAGGTAATCACGAGGCTCGGTACGCATTGTATTCGTAATTTTTTACTATTTCAACTTAAAGATAAAATAAAATTATGTGAAGTATCATCTATTCTATGTAGCATGTGATTCGGACCAACAGCGGCTTGAAGAACGTTTTGAACAAATACTCCAGGCTAGTCAAGAATTTTATGATTATCTGATGCAGATTCCAAAAGAGAAATGGACATTGGTATATGACCGGGGGAAGAGGTACATACACATGATGACAAAAATTGTGGAGTGCATCAATGGTGTCTTAAAAGGGATTCACAAGCTACCTATAACCTCCCATGTTCAGGAGAAATTATATCGATGCGTGAAGTACTTTTTTGATAGAAAAAAACTAGTATCAGACGGAATACATCAGGGGCTAAGATACGGAATACACTTTCAATGAGAAATTGAAAAGAATATTGATGAAGCTCATGGTTATCACGTTCGCCTTTTTTGATGAGAAGACTCCCAATTTTATGTTCAAGAGCATTCAGAAACCATCACAAATAGTATCGGTTATAAAATGGTGGTATTACTGGAATCAAGACAATGTCAATAAGGAAACGTTCAGGCCTTACGGTTTTCAAGAACACATGCCATCACAGCATGTTCCTCTGTGAACATATCATGGGATGCATATGTTGATCCATTGTACTGGATCGATACCATTGCTAACTGTTATGCATCACCATGGACACCTATTTGGGAGTATAGTTATTTACCAATTCTCGAATGCCATCTGATAGTGATAACATACATGAATCTCGGTTATGTCCATGTGGGAGATCAAAGTCCAGTAGGATGCGTGATGAAATGGACTGGCCTCAAGAACAAGGGAAGAGTTTGCGATGCATGTCATAAAGAAAGTCATAATTGTAAACAATTCACTAATGTTGTTGGGTCGAGTTCACAGTCTCATCCAGAATGATGTATTGTTTTCATTGTGACATTCTAATATTGTAAATTAAATGTTGTTATCTCTTCTTTTTTTCATGGTTTTCTAAACCATAAAACCCAAAATCATTACACATAACCAAGAAACAAGTTTCCTAAACCTTAATAACATATTTATAAACCCTAAACCCTCAAACATAAACCCCAACCCAAAAGCATATTCCCTTTTCCAAGGTTTTTGGTTAAATTATGTGTGATATTTTAATAAACTACTCTATAATGAAATAATAATATCATAATGATTAGTATAAGTTATTCAATACAGAAAATTACATAAATTCGTAAAACATATTTAGTAATTGACATGGTTTATCTTCATCCAATCCATAATTACTTAATCATAAAGCTCCTCCAAAATATGTCTTAACCAAATTTAAGACCCAATATTTTAGATAATAGAACTTAGTTCATAAAGACATTCTTACTTTCAAAAAATAAATTTCTCATTATTCCTCAACTATCTCAGTTTTCTAAACCCCAAAACCCAAAATCATAACACATAACCCAGAAACAAGTTTCCTAAACCATTATAACAAAATTCGAAACCCTAAACCCTCAAACCTTAACCCCACCCCAAAATCATCTTCCATTTTCCATGTTTTTTGGTTAAATTATGTGTAATATTTTAATAAAATACTCTATAACGATGTAATAGTATCATAATTATTATAATAAGTTATTCAATATAGATAATTACATAAACTCATAAAACATCGTTAGTAATTAACATGGTTTATCTTAATCAAATCCATAATTACTTAATCATAAATCTCCTCCAAAACAAGTCTTAAAAAAATTCAAGAGACAATATATTAGATAATATAACTTATTTCATAATAAACATTCTTTCATTCAAGAAATAACTTTCTCACTATTCCTCAACATTCTCAGTTTTCTAAACCCCAAAACCCAAAAGCGTAACACTTAACCCAGATACAAGTTTTTTAAACCTTAATAACAAAATTTGAAACCCTAAACCCTCAATCCTAAACCCCAACCCAAAAGCATCTTCCCTTTTCCATGGTTTTTTGTTTAATTATGTGTGATATTTTAATAAATTAATCTATAATGAAATAATAGATTCATAATGATTAGCATAAGTTATTCAATATAGATAATTACATAAATTCGTAAAACATCATTAGTAATTGACACGGTATGCCTTAATCCTATCCAAAATTACATCATTATAAAGCTCCTCCATAATATGTCTTAAACAAATTCAAGACCCAATATTTTAGATAATAGAACTTATTTAATAATAACATTCTTTCTTTCAAAAAATAACTTTCTCCTTATTCCTCAACTTTCTCAGTTTTCTAAACCCCAAAACCCAAAAGCATAACACATAACCCAGAAACAGGTTTTGCTAAACGATAATAACAAAATTCAAAACCATAAACCCTCAAAACTAAACCCCATCCCAAATGAATCTTCCATTTTATATGTTGTTTGGTTAAATTATGTGTGATATTTTACTAGACCACTCAATAACGAAATAATAGTATCATAATGGTAAGCATAAGTATCATAATTTTTAGCTTATGTTATTCTATTTTTTCTATTATTTCCTCTTGTTATCTTTCTTCCATTCAGAACCAAAAGAAAGGGAGAATTATATTTATTTTGGTAAAAATAAAATCATAAAAAAAAATGTGAATAAGCATTTCATGTCTTCCATTCTATAAGTCATAACATTATGATAACCATAATGTTATATTTACATTTTACACTTATGAATCATTTCATTTATTTATATTCAGATGGATGATACCATACTACTCACTCAACAACCTACCCATATTTCATAGGTTGTGTTAGAGGATCATGCAGATCGATCGATTAGGGTGCGTCAAGTGCATCATTTTCATCCTAGGGAGCCTCCACATGTGATTAGACCATACATGTGTCGTACTGGCTTCTATGGCCTTGCCGTATCAGATTTCAAATTTATAGATCATTACCTACTTTCTTCCCTTGTTGAGAGGTGGAGATCAGAGACGCACACATTCCACATGCCTGAGGGAGAGATGACCATCACCCTCAAGGATCTGGGATTTCCTCTTGGTCTTATTATCCAAGGGAGAACCGTTATTAGACTGACTCGTGGAGCTTGGCCAGACCATGCTTAGAGCTTTTTAGGTGTTGGTATTTTGTCTGACCGTAGGGCTACAAATGGAGCGTCCATACCCATGCCTTTGTTGGAGTGGTAGATTCCACATTTAGAGGATGATGATGACAAAAAGAGTGTCATACGTTATGCCCATGCATATATATTATGTCTCATTAGCGGGACCATGTGTACTGATCACTCAGGGATGCACATGCACATGATGTTTCTAGCCATACTAGAGGATTTTGATTGGGAAGAAATGTACAACTGGAGATCAACTAGCTTGGATAACATGTACAAATCATTATGCAGGATATCCGACAGGGACCACATAGTTCTCGGGGGATGAGTCATCCTTATTCAGATGTGGGCATGAGAGCGCATCCCAGCATTCTGCCCTGACCTTGAAGGTCTTCCAGTCGAGATGGAGGTGCTGCAGGACGCTCCACATGGATGCTGGTATGATCACTCATTTCTATTGTTTTTTGATTCTACTATGAGTTATGGACTATAATTTATCATTATTTGTTACTATCGTCGATGTATTTTATAGGTGGTGTGATCAACACATTTTTGACGTGGTTCTAAGACAACATTCAGGCATATATCGGCTACAATTGGAATGTATCTTACCTGCTTAGGTATGTACATGCATTCTATTTCCATCTAACATATTTAATAATAGAATAAAATTTGGTTGTTAGTTAGGTGAATTTTTGACAAAATCACATGTCATTTAAGATTTCATGGCTTCTATATTGGAGTTTTATGGACCATTTTCCATCATACTACACTATTGGGCTTGAGGATTCGATGTTTGTAGTGCCCCTCATTCACATCCATATTATTAAGTGGTAGTAGCCTGATAGAGTTATGTGCCAGTTTTTCTGTACTCGGCCGATTCCATTACCATCGAGACAGACAGACAGACTTCATGGGATGAAGCTGACAGGGAGATAGGATGATGAATGGTCTCGAGTACATTCTAGATTTATTTACTACTAGCATAGACGTGAAAAGTTTCGTATTCAGGGTGTTCATTACGAATAGATTCTCTCTTTCAGAGGAGTTTGAGTATGCGCCATGGTATAGACTGAAGTCTATATTGTATCTCACCCAACCTGACATAGATAAGCAGGGGATGGTAAGTCAATAATTTTCCATCAGTTTTTTTATTGAACTTTTTTCTAAATCAATTTTAATCTATTTACAGTGAAGTCACACATAGCATCTTGTTTGCATGAGTGATAAAGAGGAAGAGGGGGTCTTTAGCCGGGCAGCAATCCATGCTACAACGCTGGAGGCTAGGGAATCTTTTCGTGCACTTTTCGGGAGAATCGTCGCCATTCCGGCTCAGAGAGAGGATGATCCTGACCCATAGGAGCATCCTGCAGTTGTTGCTGGTGATAAGGAGCCATAGCCACAATGACATAGATAGCGTCGTTCTGCACATGAGGCCTTACTCATTCCACAGACAGAGGTCATCCCTCTAGTAGTCCTGGATCAACCGATTCAGGATGTGCCTCAACTAGCATGGGATCCATCTTACCAGACAGGATATCCATATTTCTCTCTATCTTGGGTTCCAGATCCATCACATCTTTTGGATCCATCACAGCATTGGATTCCAGATCCATCACTGTCTTGAGGTATATCTCCATCACAGGCTTGGTTCCTCACTGTGATGGAGGAAGGTCCTTCTACCACCCTAGTGGGAGAAGGAACCGGAGGGCTGTACGAGATGAAGTTAACAACTCCTCCCACTGACAAATAGATGGAGGGTGCACTAGTCGACATTCCAATGCCTGATGATCAGCCTTCTTCAGTTCATCATACTCCACTACTCACTCAACGCGAACACCTTATTCGCAGACCACCATGTGGGACAGAATCTCCTCGCCACAGGCATAGAAAATGATTGCACATTTTTGTTTACATGTTTTATGTATAATGAAATAAAAATACTATTATTACTATTATCTCTTCTTATATGTTTATCCAATATTTCATATTTCATTTATATTTTAGGCACAACTAATATTTGACAGCTTTCAATGTTTACTACTTGATACATAGAGATAATTAGTAAATTTCTAGTATATAACGTTAAAATATTAACAATTCTATAGTATAAAAACAATGTAAATATAATTTAAAATATATCCTAATAATCTAACAAGTTATTGAAAAGAAAGAGTTTCATAAATAAAATAAATAAATTAAAATTATTGGAATGTACGAAATGTAACTCAGAAGTAAGTGAGAAAGGAATGAATGTCGAGGAGGATCTTAAGCCACCTACTTGACTTTGAAACCCTATAAAATATAAACTATAAGACCCTTATAAATAAAAATTAAAAATTGGACTACTAGTTATATGGTTTATCAATGCTTAAAATCTCATTCATATTAGTCTTATAGTTTATATTATAATGGCCAGCAAAGTTACGTACTTGAAGCATTTTTCTGTTTTAAGTAGGTGAATTTGAAAGATTATAAATAATTTTCCCCACGATTTTTTAGAAAATTATTTTTATTTTGGAATAATAGTTATATGTTTAAGCGATGTTTAAAATTTCATTCATATCAGTATCATATTTTATATTATAAAGGCCAGCATAGTCACATACTTGAAACATTTTTATGTTTCAAGTAGGTGGATTAGAAAGCTTATAAATATTTTTTCACCAAAATTTTTTAAGAAATTATTTTTATTTTGGACTACTTGTTATATGTTTATATAATTTTTAAAATTTAATTCATATTTGTCTTACAGTTTATATTATATAGCCTAGAAAAGTCACATACTTCAATAAAAGATATTTTTTTTGAAACATTAAGTTGTATATATATATATAACAATACGAACATAATAATAAAACATTAAAATTTTAATTATATAAAAAACATATTTATAATAGAAAAAAATTGTGTCCTAGGGAAAAGGAGGCATCGTAGATGCCGCCGTATGGTGATATTTTTAATTTTTTTCACCTAGGACGTTTTAATTTTTTTTTTTCAGAAACAGTATAAAAAAACTCACTGTAGTTCTTCCTTATGCCATCATGTAGACACTATCGACCTACCCTCCCCTAAAATCAAAGAATGGAACCTCTGAGCTCCCCATGATAGGGTAATGAATCAGATCATGCTATCCCCGATCCCCTATGTTTAAAACCACATGCCTTCGCCAGCCACTGATAGAAACCCGACCTGAAGAGGACACATTCTTCTATAATTAGAGTATCCTATCAGGACTTCCATGGATTGATGTTGTTTCTATAATAGCCGCCACCGCCCACGTCACCATCCGAGGTGAACCATGCTGCCAAGGGGGAGGAGAGGTTGATCCCCTCAACACAGCCCCAGAAACTAACCCCCATATTCACCATCCACTACTCACAAAGGATCCCACTAGATTCTGGATCCAGTATCATATGACCTCCAGACATTGCTGAAGGAACCAAATTCTACTTATCTCCCACCAGAAACCAATGTTGCCTCCTCCATTCATAACTGGATCGGAGCAGCTACTGCTGTGGGGAGAAGGGGATATCTTAGCATGGAGGAGGAGTGATATCAAATCTCTTGTAGAAGACCCCAGTCCCCTCAGAGAGTGAAAAAGATATAAAAATAAATAAAACCAAATAACAAATAATATAATATTATAAAATCAATAATAACAATTAAAATATAACAATTAATAAATAATAAAATTAATTATTTCAAAAACAATATAACCAAATATTTAAAAATATCTAATTAATTAAAAAAATTATAAATATAATTAACAATAATTAATAATATTAAAAAGTTAATTAATAACATTAACAATAATAATATTATTAAAAAAATATTTAACATATTAGAATAATAAGATTTGATAATATTTAATAATTAATTAATTTGATTATCTTTTATCAAATTATAAAAATAAAAACATTATTAATGATAAATAAATAATTTAATTAATAAAAAATTAAACATTTTAAATAAATTTAACTAAATAAATTATTCAATCAAAATAATAAATAATATAATAATTATTATACAAAATAATTTTAAAAAAATATAAATTAATTGACATAATAAATGAATATTTTTATTAATATTATATTTGTAACAATTATTAAATAATTATTCACTTATAAAAGTTAAATCATTGGAATTATGTTAAATATTGTTTGTTATTGTGAAGAACCCAGCCTATTTCATGTCCAAGTACATATTATCCAACCTCCTGTGTCTGTTAGTTACAAGAGAGTTACTAAAGCTACACAAATGTTAGAGGATTAAGCCACAGGTTCGAGCTTGGAGGAAGACAAAGAAGAAATCAATGATGGTGTAGATGACTAACAGAGAGATGACACAGAACTTTATTTCAATGTAATATTACAAGTATATTTCATTCTTCCCATTTTTTCAATTCATTTCCATTGTGACCGCATTAAAATTAATTTTTTTCTTGTTAATTCATGATGTGATTCAGGGGTAAATTTTTTCAGGGGGGTTAATTTCTTATATTTTATTATATTTCATTTCTTCACACCATTTCTTCTTTGAAATCAAAATTTATCAGTGAAATTGATTTTGAATTCATGTAAAAAAATTTAGAATACTTTTTTCTGGCTTAAATAACTCTATGATCATTTGGAGAGATTGATCATGGTTTTATTTCTCAAATTTCAACTTTAATAAATATTAAATTTTTTGTTGAGAATTATTCCGACATAATTTCTGCAAAACCCATTATGGTTTAGTGTATCTTAGAGTCATGAACTCCATGATTTAATATTTCTGTTTTTTTGATCTCTTGGTGAGGGAGGTAAAATATAATATTTTATCGAGTTGAAAAATCATTTAAAAATTATTATGAAGAATATTTATTATTAAACTCATAAATTTTTCTTCTTTATGCTTCATTCTTCATCACCATTTCCCATCCCATTTTATTACTACAAGTGTAACATTAATGTTTTATTTTTTTCCATTGACTTTTCTTCATATAATAGATAAAAAAATAATTACTTAATACATAAATATATTAAAAAATAAAAATATAAAAGGAATATTTGGTCCATAGTTTATAGTGGGCATGTTTTTAAAACATGTTACACAACTTCCCTATAGATTTACTCCTTTCTTTCCAGTAGGGTTTATAAATTTTTAAACATAGACAATTATTCAACATCATGAGTATCATGTTTCTTATGCCATTTCATGGGAGAGATTCATGTGAACATCCTTTTTCAAAACAATCAAACAATTTTAGTTTCAACAAAATTAAAATATAACAAAAATTCATAAAAAAAATGAAATGTGAAAACTGATAATTTTTTTGTCATATCAATAATTCATATTTAAACGTATTAACTTTTTCAATTTCTTTAAATATAAATTCACGACTTGCATTCTTCTGTTTTCTAATATTACTATTTTTAGAACCTTTGAACTATTTAGTGTGAAATTTCAACATTTTTTACGTACTATATGAGAACAACAACCAATAATGATAGAATATTTCTGATATACTGAGAAATTGAAAAAGAATGTTGTTCTCTCAAAAATAAAAATAAATTAGAAATGGAAAACATTGAAGAGAGAGTTCATGTACATCAAAATAAACCAAACATTAACTCTAAAATCATATAAGAAAATGATATTTCTTTGATGATGGAGTATCAGCTCCATCATGTTTAAGTAATACTTCATCCATTAGGTTATCTCCTCGATATAGAAATTATGCGTTAAAATAGTCCCACCTTTCTCTATTGGCTTCTTTTAATGGTATCTGTAATTAAGACTCACTATCCTTTATTAGATATATATACATCACAATAAAATAATTATGGCTTCTAGAACTCATAGAAAATGAGGTATGAATGAGGGTATTTTTTTCACCTTAATTAGAATGATATGAATATGTTTCAGAGTCTATATGAAAATATATTTGGGAATGGGTACCATGTTTATAAATCTTTTATAATAAATTTTCATCCCTAAAGAATAAAATATTAAAAAAGAAAAAAAATCAAAAGTTTCTATCAAGAGTATTGATAATACTTTCATATATTTTGAGGCATATTTAAGGATCTACTTAGGTAGTGTCCCCATCAACAAGTCTCATCCCATTTTTATATGGACACCTTCTATGATTGAATTTTTCCTTCTGGTCCTAATCTGGTTCACTATTCTATTGGGGGAATTTTATAATGACTCTTATTTTTCATACATTATGAATACATATTTTTGTTGATAAATAACATAAAAGAATTAATTGACTAGGCTAAAATGGTTTTTTGTATTGGGAAATTTTTTAAAACTATTATTCAATTACTTCTTCTATGAGATCTTATTCACCCATGAATTCTTCTTTATATTAGTAGTCACCTAAGAATATAAATCAATGAAATGGGTTAGATAAAATCATAGTAATACTATATATAATAACATGAAAAAATATAACATTTAGTGAGAATAATCAAAAAAACATAATCATAATCATGTGAGGAAGCATTAGATAATGGTATGAAATTTCGGAATACCTAAAATGAAAAAACATGTCTTAGTGGTCGACTACCACACATAGTTTTGAAAAGATATTTCATCATGTTCACACATATTTAAAATTTCTTATGAGATACATAACATTACCCAATATATTGAAGCACTCTATAATTCCGGGCACACTAATTACATCATTACATTTACATTATACTGTATGCCAAATAGAAAAAATAACAATATTGGAAATAAAATATCCCATGTAAAGGAGTGGGTTAGATTTCCTATGGTATACATTAATAAAACATTCTTCCCCAAATTAAATAGGGATAAAAATACTTAATATTAGTATCATCAAACTTGAGTGAAGAAGAAACAATCATAATAAGTAAAAGGTGTGTATGTTTTTGAAAGAACATATCATTTGGGAAACATTTCTATTCTCATAAACTAATGTAGAAAGAAATTATATTCTATAAATTTTTTTATAATGATGATGAAATTATATTTATGGAATATACATATAAGAAATGGGGTGAAAGAGGGGAAACCCAAAGAATAAGACTTGGGTTCGAGAATTCCCCATAACTTATGTCTGAATGTTCTCTTCACTTTTATATCCCGTATAATCACATTATATTAATTAATTAATAAATAAAAAAAATTATATACTCTAATTTTATTAATTATGGGGTTATTAAGTTCATTTATGGTAATTTTATGAGTTATAGAGTTCAATTTCATCATTTTGGAGCATTCATTTGCATGGTTTTCAGGATTGGTTTGCATGTTTTCATGAATGAAAGTTTATGTAAAATCTTGATAAATAAAAATAATTTTAATTATATGATATTATTGATCTTCCAAAATTAAAAATGATCCTATAAATAAATTCTTTTAGATGGTATATGTAAGATTCATAAGATTAATGATAATGATGATCGTTTTAGATTAATTTTGGAGGTTTGTTTTATCACAATGAACTTGTTTTGTATTATCATTAATTATTATATATATAAGTTAGTTATAGATCATAAAAAGGTTCATAAAATAAAATTTAAAATTAGCTTCTGACCATTTAATGGTTTTATTAAAATCCTTTTAGGCATTAATGGAATATGAAAGCGCATCGTGCATGATGTCGGTAAATGGACACATTACGACAATGATTAAATTTTTTAAATTAAAGATATATAGAGAGAGGGAGTGGTTTAATTATAGATATTCTAATAACATGATATCATACCATCATTTCAAACTTACTATAGTTACCATGAATTTTTTATAAGAGATACTGAGGAGAAGAGGATAAGATAAATGAAATTGAATAGAAATTAAAAGAAAAAGGAAGAGGATTTTACCTCTTGAATTTATCTACCATTAGAACCTAAAAAAGAAAATGTCCATGGTCTTTTAAGGCCAAGAGATCTCAAACATGTGAAATGGGATTTGGGAGAGATTTTGAAAAAAATTGGACAAGTTTCAATGCTTTGGAGTTGTGAAAAGAAGTGGTAGTGAGTGGTCGTATTTATAGTGAAGGGGAGGAGTGTTTTCCCATTATTTTACTCGCTAGTTTATTATTTTTGCTCAAGACTATTAATATTTTTTAAATTATCCTCCAAAATATCAAAATAATTTAGGTAATTTCATGATTATGGTTCTAAAATAGCGATTAATCAATGAATAGTGTATTTAACTTATAATGTGCATATACTGTAAATTAACATATTTCACGATTCAATAAAATGTAAGTATTTCAGAAAAATAAAAAAATTTATACTTAATCATTTTTTTATGTGTACAAATAAAAATTTATCTCAGTTTTATGAAAATAATTTTCTAAATATGAGATATTTAATTCTAAATTAATATCATCATTTAATTAGAAAATACATATTTCATAATTATAAATGATTTTATAACACACTGAAAAAATAAATAGGGTAAAATTATATTTAAATCATAAGACATAAAAATATTAATTTATGAATAAATTTTAGGAGAATAAATTTTATTTTAAATTATCAAATTAATTGTAAAATTATAATTAGAAATTTACGACTTACAAAAATGACAACACTTAATTAATAATTCTGAAAATATTTATTTACTTGGGCTATGATATAATTAAACCATTCTTTAATTTATAAGATGGATAAATTATATTTTTTTTTCATGGGTGAGGTTACTATTAATCTATCTAGTTTACAATTCATAAGGTTTTTTTTACTATTCCTAATGTCAAGTAACTGTTTCATTAGTATTGGTTCCTTAACTTCTCGAAATTTTTATTATTTCACTAATTATTCATTTAAAAAAGTTTTTGTAGTCTATATGTGATGTGATTTATAATATATGAATCTAATATAAAACGTGAGTAATTCCATTGATAAATTTTTATAGTTGTTACAAAATTATCCCCTTTGAAATTTCACACTCGAAATTTTGTTTTGTAAAAACTAGTGAGGGTCAATCTTCTTTATCACCCCCTATGGTACCTAGGTTGCGTCTTCATACTTGTGGTCCAACCAAAACACTTTGAAATTCTGGGTTGTCTTGATGCGTAGAACCTTTTCTCTCTGTTCCAGAGTCATTACTGGATTCTCCTTATAAGAGAGATCACCTTCCAGATGTACGACCTCTTAGTTCAGTACATGTGTGGGATCTGGTATGTACATCCTTAAGAGTGATACATGGAACACATATTAAACATGAGCTGTATATGGTGGAACTGTAATCAAACATTCCATGTATCCTATGTTATCATGGATCTAAAAAGATCCAATGTACCTTGGGCATAGCTTCCCTTTCATTCCAAACTGCATGACTCTATTCCACATAGATATTTAAAGGTTGAATTTATCTCTATCATCGAGCTCTTAGTCCCTTTTATGGTTTTTAGAAAAGATCGTTTTCTATCTCTGAGCATCTTTGAAATTTTATTAGATGAATCGAACCATCTCTATCATCTCTCATACATGATCATGCCCATGTTTATTTCTTTGGAAAACATCATCACAAACGGTTAGAATTCAATATCACATTCCATACAGAGCATCATATAAATCCATATAAAGATTCAAGTGGAAGCTATTTTTGTATGAGAACTCAACCTATGAGATATTTTAAACACAACCTCCATTGAATTATAAATAATAGGCACTTAGCATATCTTTAAGAGTCTGAATAGTTCTTTCAAATTTTCTATCTGTTTAGGGGTGATAGGCCATGCTAAAATTTAATTCAGTACCCAAAGCATAATGATGAATCCTCCAAATTTTACATGTGAACCTGGGATCGTGATCAAATACAATCAATTGTGGAACAACATTATCTCTCACTACATCCTTCACATAATTCATATCATGTTTTTCAAGTGGGAGATCTTCCCAAATTATGATGAAGTGGACTGTCTTGGTGAGTCATTCCACCACAACCCATATAACATTGTTTCATTTGGATGTCTTTGGGGGACTAGTGATGAATTCCCTAGTGAAATTATCCCATTTCAATATACGTATAGTTAGTGGTTTCATCATCCCTTGGACTTTGGTGGATCTACTTTAACTTGCTAACATATGATTCACCATTTTATATACTCATCAATATCCATATTCATGTTATCCCACTTTTTGTGTTCTCAAAGATCATGATACATCTTGGTAATACGTGGATGGATAGAGAAACATGAGCTATGAGAACTATCCAAAAGCTCCTTTATCCTAGAAGATTTCAACACAGAAATCCTTTTTCCAAACCGAATCACGCCATCAACATCAATATAGACTGGGGATCTTACCTTCCTTTACATCGTTAGCCTTCTTTTGTTACTATGTATCATCCCTTTATGCCTCATTGATCATATCAAGGATATATGTTTTGAAAATCATTTGTCAATGATAGGATGTAATCCTTTCCATTATGATTTCCAAATCCATCCTTTTCATGTACATGAATATTGATATTTTCTCAATCATTAATATGGATAAAGTAAAAAGTTATTTTTCTTAGAGAATCAGTTACCATGTTTTCAATTTCTAGGATGATTGTGAATAGATCAATCATATTTCTTGATTTTCTCTGAATATTCCCCTTGATAGATGATGATATACAATTTTTTTTAATATATACTTTAGGCTCTTGTGGTTGGAGTATATGTCATGCTTGTCACCATAGAGGCAGTACCAACAGATTTTCTAAGCACAAATAATAGATTCTAACTCTAGATCCGGCCTTGGGTAGTTATTATAATATATGATAAACTACCCTAAGGCATAGGATATCACATTATCATTTTTCATTAGTACATAACCAAATCAATTCTTTAAAGAATTACGGTATATCACAAAAAAAATCTCCACTTATTAGTAATGTGAGTACTAGTGCAGTGATCAGAATTCTCTTTAGCTCCATGAATCTTTCCACACATTCTTATATATAGACATACATTACCACTTTCATTATAAACTAAGCTAGAAGGACTTACAATCATGATAAATGTTTCAGAAAACATATATATCACCCATCTAATCCAATAAAACAACTTATTTCAAGGATACTAGTGTGTATGTTCCATTACATAATTTTTTTTATTTTTGAAGGGTCTATAGAAATTAAATCACTTACGTGTCCCTATAATGAGACTTGATGTATCCAAAATTCACATATGCTGAACTGGACATACAACTTCTCCTTAATTTCACCAACATGAGCCTTAGATGTTCATAATTTTCCTCCTTTATCTTTTAGTAGATGAAATATCATAAATAAACACTACCAAAATTTGTATAGGTAATGCCTAAAGACCCTATTCATCAAATAATTGAATATTTCATGGGAATTAGTAATTATAAATGGAATCACAAAAAACTCATAGTTCTTATACCTTGTACGAATAATAGTGATCTAAATATATTCTTTCTTCAAATTTTGCTGATGATATCCAGAAAGAAGATCCACCATTGAGAGGTACTAAGCTATTCAAAGCTAATAAAATAAGCCAGAAATACTTGGAAGAGGATACATGTTATTTATGTTTATCTTTTTGAGTTCCTGATAATCAATATAGAGCTCCATTGATTCACCAATCTTGTTGACAAAGATCACAAGAAATCCGCAAGGTGATGCACATGGATGTATAAACCCTTTTTCCAAATTCTCAACTAGATACAGCTCTAACTCCATTAGTTTGATACGATCCATTCAATAGGGACACATTTTGATATGATTAGCTTTGGGTATGAGTTCAATTGAGCCATTTACCTCATGATCTAGGGGATGTTCAAGTTAATATTCAGGAAATACACCATTTTATTACCTTATAATGGGAATTTCCCATAGTTGGATACCTACAATTGAATGAACCATTAGAGCGAGGTAAGTTTTTTCACAGGGAATCAATACCCTCACTATTGTAGGATTTTTAAAGGGATAGTCATGATCTACCTTTCATTTGTAGAGGAGCATGGAATGGTTCATAATATGAAATGATATTTCCTTTTTTATGATAGTTTATACGTTCTCTACTATAGAAATCCAATCCTTTCACATTATATCATTGAATCCCACCAAGGGAATAATCCTGTGATTTTTTGGAAGAATCTTCCAACATACTCCAATAAGGGAATATTCGAACACTTGGGTGAAATAATTTCATTGTTTAGTGTTTTTAAATATAACTCAACATCAAGGTTTCAGGACATCAATTTTGTAGTCGTATAAAAAATTCAAGATATAAATTTGTGCATAGAAAAAGAATAAAAAAATGATGTTTTACATTATTGATTTAAAAAAATGTACCTTGTTTGAATTAATTTTATTTCACAAATTGTGTAGTATTGATGTCGTTATCCTTTCCAGGATTCTTTGGATTTGGTGGATGTTGATGCTGATTACCCTCGATGACTCGAGTTTAAGTGAACTGGAATTCCTTGTGGCCTGACACCCTATAGTTATTGCATTGGACCATGGGAGGTTCTCTACATTGCTCAACCACATTATCCTACTTACTCCTCTCTTTTTGAGATCCATGAGCATGGTGAAATTCTCTCCCATACATGAAGTATTTACTCGTCCCAATAAAGAATTTCCCATGATGGTTCTTCCCACATTTTCACATATGAGTGGTTGAGTTTTCTTTAAACCATTTTCATTAGACTCTCAATCTCAAAACTCCAAATTAATTTCTTATCACCATATCCATGGGACCATTCTTTAAACTCCATCTCCATATTGAGATAACATCAAACAATTTCTTCATAACTAAAAATGTCTTGAATTACTAGATCCTTTGGAAGGTGTGGTTTTATTCCTCTAAAGAATCTATCAATTTATCCTATCATTATTAACAAAATAACATTACACATACCTTAAATGACTTGTAAAATTTGCTTCATAATAAATGAAAGATTATCCTTAAATTTTTTCATCACTATGAATATCATCTCCATCTTTGTATGAAAATTTATTTAGAAATAAATGTTATAAGACATTACCTTAAAATATACCCACAACATCCCTTCAATTTTATCCCTTTGCTTGGAGTTCTTAATCAACATCCACCATCGGTCTGCCTCCCCATCTAGATGATAAATAACCAGAGTCAACTTCTCTATCATGGAAAAGTGTTGTTCAAAAAATATCATATCCATAAATTTGAGTCACTATTCCATAACTAGTGGATTAGAAGATCAACTAAACATTGGTGGTAGTTACCGCATAAAACACTCGATATCCTGTTTCTCCATCTTATGTGAGGGAATACGTTCTACATTATTCAGGTTATTGTTAATAATATGAGATAACTGGGTAAGAATCACCATGAAAATTTAAAATCCACCACCAAATGAATTGGGGATGTTGTTCAGGAAAACACTGAATTTCCCCTCATATGGGTTGTTGTCCTAGTTTCTCCTGGTTCCCACCATTTTCTAAAATTGAAAATGTTATTATTGGAAAAAAGAGAATATTTTTTGAATAAAAAATATATTAAAATTTTAAAATTATGTCTAAAAAATATCTTATACGATCCCTATGTATAGGGATTTTTAAAATAATACTCTATTGGTTCTTACACGTACTAAGTATTATACTAATGGTTTTAATATGGTTCTCTAATACTAATTCCCAAGTTTACTAAATCTCCCTCTGATTCCAACTCTAGTGATCATTATTTTTGTTACATTACTATTACATATTTTTTATAACAAACAACATAAATGAATTACAGGACCTAGTTCCAAAGGTATCATGTCATTATAAAATTAAGAAAATATATAACATTTAATAAATTGAACATAAACATTTATTTAATTTCTTCTACCCTAGCATCTTATTGTCCCTTGAATATTCATTTTTATAAGTTGTCTCTTGAGGATATACATCAAAAATTAAGTGATCTAAAATCAAAAAAGAGGATAGATAGGAACATGAAATAAAATAACCTGGGGTCATAATAATCATAAAGTCATCATAATAATCATTAGCGGTGGAATTTGGAAATTCATAATAATGAAACATCATGTCTTAGCAGTAAAAATCACACATAGTTGTGATAAAAAAGAACATATTTTTCACTCATATTTTACATTTTTTAATGAGATGAATCAAATTTATAACTTATTAGATCTTCATATAATTCGAGGAACACCCTTCACATCATAAAATTTACATTGCACCACATAATTCCAAGCACACCCATCACCTCATAACATTAAAATTATCATGAAAGCCACATCGAACAGACATCAATTTTGGAAATAAAATATGTCATTGAAAGACGTTGGATTCATTTCAAAAATCATAAATTCATAAAATTTGGGTTAGAAAATGAATGAGGGAATAACATACTTGGTATAAGATTCATCAACCTTGAGTTATGAATAAAAAATATCGATATGTTAAAAGGGTATTTTTTGTAAGAGGGGTTAATTGGGAAAACATTATGTTTGTGATAAACTCATGTTGAAAAAATGTATATCCCAAAAAAGGTACAACAATTATGATGAAATTATATTTAAGGAATATCCATTCTGAAAATGGGGTGAAAGAGGGAATCCCAAAAAAAGGAGAGTTGAGTTTTGAAATTCCCCTAACCTTTTGTCTGAATTCTATCTTCACTTAAATATATTGTATAATCACATTATATTACTTAATTAACAAATAAATAACCCTTTTATAAATGATTTTTATTTTTTATTATACTATTACGTTTATTTATGGGATATTCAATTATTAATAAAGATTAATTTCCTTATTCTAGAGGATTCGTTTTCAAGGTTTTCATGATTGGTTTGCCTGTATACATGATTGGATGTTCATGTAAAATGTTGATAAATAAATAGAGTTCTTATTTTAAGTTTTTTTGATCCACCAGAAGTACACATCATCTTATAATGAATTTTTTATATGGTATGAGGATGAATCATTAGATAAAAGTTAATGAATATATTGTAAGGTTAATTTTTGCAGGTTTTCAATGACAAAAAACTTGTTTTGTATTATCATTTAGTATTATGTATATAATATAGTTCAATTACATAAAAAGAGACATAAAATAATCATTAAAATCATTTTCAACCATTTAATGGTTTTATTAACAACCTTTAAAGTGTTAAATGAAAATAAAAGTCCATCATCCATGATGTCATTAAAATGACACCTCACTAACCACATATATAAGATTTGATGAGGATAAGAGAAGAAAACAATTTAAAATGAAAGAAATTTAAAGAAAAAAGAATAGTATTTTACCTCTTGGAATTTTCTCCCTTGCCAACCCCCATATGGATATGTTTTTGTTCATTTGATGATACCAATTTCAATTGGATGAGAGATAGGTTCTTGGGGAGAGGTTTGGGAAGAATTTGGACTGGGGTCAAATTTGATAGGTTGTATTTATAGTGGACGAGAGGGGTTTTTTCAATTATTTAATCATTATATTATTATTTTGGTTCAAGACTATAAATATTTTGAGTAATATCACAAAAAATTTAATTAATTTATAGAATTTATAGATTATGAGTCGTACATCAGAAATGAATCATTGTATAGTGTATTTTACTTATAATTCACATATATCGTAAATTACTGTATTTAACTATTCAAAAAAATTCATGTATTTTAGACATATCTTACAAATTTATTGTAAACATTTTTCGATGTTTATAAATAAAATTTGAACACTATTTTATGAAAATAATTTTCTAAATATGAGAACATTAACTTTTAATTAAAATCATCATTTACATGGGAAATTAATGATTTTAAAATTATAATTGATTTTATATCACGTTGAAAAATTACTTATATTATCATTATATTAAAATCATAAGACATAAAAATATAAATTTATGAGTAAATTTTATGAATATACATTTTCTTTAAAAATATTAAATTAATTAAAAATATATATAAATATTTATATCCTACAAAAATACCAACAATTAATTATTAATTTTTTAAATATATATTTACATATACTATGATATAATTATACCATAATTTCACGTATAAGATGCCTAAATTTTATTTTAATTCCATGGGTAAGGTTACTATTCATTTTTACAATTGACTATTCATAAGTGTCATGTTAGTATTCCTAAGGTTAAGTTACTATTTGATCGTGATTGGTTCCTTAACATGTAAAAATAAATCTAATTTCAATAAATCTTCATTTTTAGTGTTTATATTATGGCCCATAAGTGATTTTTTTGTGATTTGTACTACATAAAATTACTATAAGAAGGGAGAAATAACATTGATAAATATTTGGGACATTAAAAAATAAAATAAAGAAACTGAGGAAGATTGGGACAAATTTTTAACAACATTTCATTGAATTATCAACAACAAAATTCAATATAGAAAAGGGTGAATATGAATGAATACTACACTGGTTCAGGATTACATACTCAGAGTCGACATTCTAGAATAACAAACCAACACAAATCGTTAATGAACCAAAATTCCATACTTATGGTAAACCAATTGGGCTATCAAAACTCAAAATAATCACTTATAGAATAGTGTGAGCAATGTGGGATGTTTTGGAACACTGAAAACTACTATTAAAACATTTACTTTCCCACATAACAAGAAAATTAAAACGTTGTTAACTATGGTCAAAGGATGCCTTCCAACGATGATAAATTTTCAAATGACTATAACTAAGGCTCTATGAATCATCATAAATTGTCATGTAAAGAATAAGGAATTATAAAGAACCTATTTCATCTAGTTACCAAATCCATCCAAGATAATAATTCCAAAATTTACCAAGGATTGATTTCTCTAATTCATAATGAAACATTGAGATTCAAAAGTTATCTAAACTCGATCAAATCTTAAATAGAACAGATACTCATGATGAATATTTTAAGAATAAAATTAATAAAAAATGTGGCCAATATGATTATATTAAAATTCATTCTGGAGCATGAATGTATATCAAGGAAACTAAATTGTGACAACTATATGGATAAATGACTTAAAGGGATAAATAATTCCTAGCACAACTGAAATAAACATATAGGGAGAATGAAATGGTTTTGATAAAACGATGTAGGCTTAACATTCACACCCAACCAAAAAAAGACTTAGAAAAGCCCAAAATGAAAAAATTATGATTCTAGAAATAAAATTATGCTTCACAAACAATCTGTAAATCAAAATAAAAGTGATGAAAATATAAAAAATCTAAATTTGCACCATGAAAATCATCCAAAAAAATTATTTAAAAATAATAATAATATGAATAAAGGAAAAAAAGTAGAATAATTAGGGTACATGCCTATTATTCATAGAAACATTGACCCAAACATCCCATCCCAGGATAATTAAAATCAAAAATAACAAAAAGGACGAACTTCATCAGTTACTTTGGTTTTTGACAAAGCTCTAAGTGAATATATCATTCATCTAATACAAAATTAAAATTTTATATTGCATGAAATCTATTAACAAATTAGTTTCTATAAGAAAAATACTTGATGATTTTTCCAAAAATAGCCTCACTAGAGTGTGTAGTGTTATACATCAATATAAAATCCTTCCAAAATCTCAAATAGCTTGGTAGTTTTGACATTCACTGCAATCTAAGGAATAATTGTAAACTAAACTATCTGTTAGTTGGTGTTGGGAAGCTATTTTTCTAATTGACTTCTTAGTCCTAGACATGGAGTGTGACAAAGTGGTGCCCATAATTCTGGGAAGTCCCTACATAGATAGTGGTGGAGATATTATTGATTTATCTACGGGTCAACTTATCTTTAAATATTTGTAACACTAGAAATAATTCAATGTATTTAAAAATGTAAAGGGACTAACATTTTCTGAAAATTGATATATGATAGAGTCCCTAGAAGCTGGATGTTTAGTTGAAAATCTAGTAGAATTTGAAAATCAATACTTTCATAAAGAAATAAAATTGGAAGCTAAAAATTAATTATTACATTTTAATGAATACGATGAAATTGAAAATAGGGAAAATTTATAGAACTGGACAATAATCCTCATTCTAATGCTACTAAAAATGTTCAATCTCTTTTTTATCATAAAGACCTGTCAAGTTAACTTGCGGTTGATTCATTTGTTAATAACCATTCAAAAAATTTTGATTCAATATATTGAGATATGATTGAAAAAATTGATGCTTCAAATTTATAAAGATTCATGAATTTTGAACTAGAATGCTTTGAATGTTTCTACCCAACTGGGATAGTATTCAAGATATTTTAAAATAATGTCATGAAAATGAAAATAATTCAACATTTGAAATGTATAATATGATAAATTTCAAACAAAATTGAACTCTTAGGCTCAAGATTCTTCCATCAGGTGAAAAGGCACACATATTGGAGCATAAAATATTCCATTAAACCTAAAATACACATTTATTTGGTGAAAATTATACATTTCGTGTCATTGATTCTACTGAACGGAAATATGATCAAGAATAAAAATTGTTGGGTGTGTTGAAGAAATCAAAATATGAAATAGTTTTGTCCATTGCTGATATTAAGTGGAATATCCCTTTATTCAACAAGCTCAAAATCACTATGGAACTAGACAACAAATGAATATTTGGGTATAAATGGATACTAAATCCCAAAATGAGAGTCATTTTTGAGAGAATATTTTATTATGAATTTTCAAACAATGATTATGTATTCCATCTCTGATAGTATTCAGCTAAATCCAATCACATTTTTCCTTAAAAGGGTGGTTTCACTATTATGACAAATGGAAAAAATGATGTGATTCAAGTGAAAAGATACCATATGGAGATTATGTATAGATTATAGAAATCAAAATTCGTCCACTAGGAAATGCCTTTTCTTAATTCCCTTCCCTGATCAAATACTTGATAGGCTTGATGGAAATAAAATTATCCTTTAATATCAATGACTATTTCAGTTACAACCATATTTATATAACTACAGAGGATCCAGAGAAAACTGCTTTCACATTCTCCTTTATGAAAATTTCATATCGTTGAATGCCATTTTATTTATATGGTGCTTCGTAAACCTTTCAAAGATGTTTGATGTATATATTTTTTTTAACCTGGTTGATATGATCATAGAGGTTTTATGGATGAATTGTACATTTTCAATAGCACGTTTGAGACATTTTTAAGAAATTCAAAGTCATTGTTGGAAAGATTCATAGTGACCAAACTAGTTCTTAACTTGGAAAAATTCCATTTCATGTTCGCCAAGGTGATTGTGCTTGGACATAAGGTGTCAAGGAGGGGTTTAGAGGTCAAAAAATCCAAGATTTAGTTTATTCAAAAACTACCACTCCCGAAAATAATATTTGTATTAGAAGCTTCTTAGGGCATTGTTGTTTTTTCAGCAATTTATAAATGGATTCTAAAAAATAGATAATCCATTATGTTACCTTCTCTTCTAGGATTACTCATTCTTATTTGATTAATAATTCATTAAATATTTAAATCTAATAAAGGAAAAAAACACATTTGATCACTAATCATTACTAAAACTGATTGGAAATTAACTTTTGAATTAATGTGGGATGCTAGAAACATGGATGCTCGAGTTGTATTAGGACATATGATAGATAAGTTGGTTCATGTTTTTATTTTTCTAGTAGAATTATAGATTAGGACTAAAGTAATTAAACCAATAATTAGAAGGATCTCTTAACTGTTGTGTTTTCTCTAGAGAAATTCAGGAATTACCTTTTAGGATCTAAAGTTATTATCTTCGTGGAACATTATGGATTAAAATAACTATTGACTATGAATGAAGCAAAACCTTGGTTTATTAGGTGGATTATATTATTAAGTGATTTTGTAATGGAAACTAGAGATAAGAAAGGAGATAATAATATAGTTACAGACCACCTTTATTGGATTATTAATATCCACTGTGAAGATACATGTGTGATAAATTCATGCTTTCATGATGAAAAGCCTATCACTGTCTCAATTATGTATTCTTCTTGGTTTGAAGATTTTGTCACTTTTTCAATAGAAACTGTCATTCCATAGGTTTTTTCAAACAACCAGTAAGTGAAATTAATTTTAGTGAAAAATTACTATCTTTGGAATGACATATTTCTGTTACAATGATGTCCTGATTGGATTCTAAGATGAATTGTACCGTAGGATGAGAGGATGCCAATATGGGAGTGTTTTCTCTCCTAATATTGGGGGGGTAAATCACGATGGAGAAAGGAAACACAAAAAATTCCTCCAAGATGGATTTTAATAGACAACATTATCCATGTATACAAGGAGATATGTTGTAGGATATGATAGATGTCATAGGATGGTAAATGTTGAGAGGATGTAGGAGTTACTATAAAAAGGTAAGTTGGAATTTGATATTTTTGATGTTTGGGGATTAAATATTATAGGATAATTTACTTCATGTTATGGGAATGAGTATATTTTAGTTGTTGTGTATTATGTGTCTATGTGGGTTGAGGTAGTAGAAATGATGAAAAATTTACCTAACAAGGTTATAAATGTTTTCAACAAGACATATTTCAAGGTTTTGGGTTCCAAAATCCATTATCAAGGATAATGGCACCGAATTTTAAAATTAATAATTTTCTTCTTTAATAAAAAAATTATGGATACACCCATTGGAATGGAACAACTTACCATCCACAGTCTAGTGGACAGGTAGAAATATTGAAGTGGGAGTTGAAATAGATTGTGAAAGAAATGTTTCTAAATCTAGGAAAGATTGGTCCTTGAATTTTTTTGATTCATTCCAGTTTTATAGAACACCTCTTAAAAACCCAATTGGTATGTCACCATATTGGATTTTTTTGAGAAATGATACCATTTTATTATAGAGGTTCATTTGAAATTATATTTGGAAATTAAGTTATTAAATTTTGATTTTAAGAGTGATGGAGAGAGGATACAACTATATTTAAGTGATCTACATGAGATAAGGATAGAGTATTATGATAATTATAGAATATACAATGAGTGGTCCAATTTTTTTTCAAATTATTTCATTAAAAATATAGAATTAAAACATGGATGACATGTCCTTATTCTTAATTACATGCATATCCACATTCATAGAATGTAGAAATCTAATTGGTTTGGACCTTTTACAGTGCCTAGAGTTCTAATTAATGGAGTTGTTGAGATTGTAGGATTTGAAAACATGCCAATTCTTGTGAATAGGAAAATAGTCAAACATTATTTTTAATGGAATCCAAATGACTTGGTTTTATATCACTATGCTTCAGAACTGATTTTCATAAAGTCTAACTATGGAAAAAAATTTATCTCTTCATGGGAGTCAACCCATAGGTTTTCTTTGATTTCACTTGTGAATAAGGTTTTTCTTCTATGTCTAATGTTAATTTTATTCTTATTATATTATCTTCACTGTTTGGGATTTTTAATTTAGAAATGTTTATTGCTACTATCATTAGAGGAGAATAATTAAATTCATTTCTCAAACTCATAAGAAGTTTCATTCTACATACTCATTGGAAGGGAAAATGTAATTAATTAGGGAAGTTCCTTATTTTAAATAATGAATCATTTTTTCTCTTGACTATTATAAATTAAAATATCAAGTCATTATTCCACTGGTGGATGTGAGTCACCACAATAGTGACTCATTAGTGTGGTTGTTGTGTTGAGTCATTAACATTCACCTACTGCTTGAAGTTTTACTGTACAATGAGATTGTTGTTGGAAAATTTACATCATTTTGTTATTTATCGGAAAATATTCTTATTTTCTATTAAATTCATTCAACTTTCTATATTAAAAGTGTGGGGGTGTTAATACCAAGATGATTGTCTTCTATTGAGTTGTTTTTCTTGTTGGGTGTTTATCATTCCTTTTCCTACTATACTGTATATTCCATTGAAACATAATTTAAAAATTGATTACACCCTATTAACTTTGTACATAAATATTTTATATGCTACTATTTTGAACTTAATTGAAAAATTCTTTTCACTTTCTTTAATGATAAATCATGTTTTTTAGAATTTATTATAATTTTTTATTGTGGAAAACAAACTTTTTAAACTTCATTATGATGCATGTGCATGTAATCAATCTTTTTTAATGAAAATATGTTTTCAGATTTAAAATTCAAATTGTTTTTATCCACAAATTCAACATTGATGAGGAATATGAGATTAAAGAACGGGAGAGAGGGTCCACTTATTCTGAGTTAATCTATCGTTTAATATAAATCCATCATATTCATCAAAACATTCAAATTTTACCTTTAATAAATGAAAAAAAAATTCAAATTCATTAATAATTTTTTGATGTTTTTTAGAATTTTTATGGTTGTATTTTATTATTTCATAATAGATAATTAATTACAGGTTATTGAGGGATACTATGAAGATATATTTTTTAGAATGAATGATTACTGAGTGAAGATTCATATTTTAATTACAAATGTTTAGTTCCGTATCTTAGAACGAGAGTGATATGGGATACATTTTGGTGGAATTATGATCATAAAATTAGGAAACTATAATTTAGAACATGATATTAGGGGTCTCAATTTTTTTAATTTAAATAATTAATCACAATATTAAGACAAATTAAATGTTAATCATTTAAATCATTTGAAACAAGATTAAATTGGGAATATTGGAACCTAGGGTGAACTTCAGACACATTTGGCATGATGTGTGAGTAATCCCTCTAAACAGATTAAATAAGTGCACATCCAGTGTTCCCTGTACAATTTACATGGCTGGGAAAAATAAAAAAAATAATGTTCTAATCTTTCAAAAATTAGTTCATTATGTTGAGAGGAATGTTGAATGCCATAAGAAGTTGGGGATAATTGAATTACATGAAAATAATTTAAGTTGAATCAATAATGGTATTTCAAAAAATATTTTTTTTGTAACCTAATAGAAAGTCTATGTAGAAGGTTCCTTTTGTTAGGATCTTATTTCTAATTTTATGTAACCTGTTATCAATATTGATATTAGAAATTTAACTTTTATTGAGGTAAGTCAGCATGTGACCCCATATATGAGTTATGAATTTGTAATAAGTAAATTATTATTTTCTTCCTTGATCAGCTAGTGATTATTTGATTTCAAATATGACTTATTTTTTAACATATGTTATGAAAAAACATATATCACAGTTTTTCCCTCTTCTTTTAAAATTCTAATGATGCTTCATTTTGAGCTATATAAAAAATATATTTCTATGTCAAAAAAATAAGAAAAATGAAATTGACTCAGGAAAATCAATGACTATGTTTAGGGAATATGATGTGATCTTAAACTCACCTAATTTTCCTCATCTTTTATTTAACTTTTTATTCATTTAATTAATTAATTATGCCTATTTTTTTATTACTTTAACTTCTACGATTTTATCATTAAATATTTTAATTAAATATTTTTTATAATTAATTTTTTAACTTTTAATATCATTATTTATGTTCTACTACTGTTTAAATATTTATACTTCTTAGTTCAAATTCTACAAAAAATATTATCTATATTGTACTTTTATTAATAAATAATTTATCCATTATTTATTTAATGAAATGGATAATTTATTTAATATTTAATATTTTCATTCAGTAATATTAATAGAATATAACATTAATATAAAAATAATGCATTTAGTTTGATCTAAAAAATCAATTCATTTATTTTAATTTTATTTTTTTTTAATTCAATTTATTAATTAAAAATAGAATTATAATTTTTCGGTAATTTTTATTTTAATTTTGTTTTTAATTAGAGTTTTGTGTTTAAAATTTATATTCTCTCTTGTTTAATTCAATTGTTTTTTATTTTTTTATTGAGTAATTAATTTGAGTTTATTTTGTAAATTTATTTAATATGTATATTTTAATTATTTAAATCCTTTATTGTTTGAATGTTTATCTAATATATGTTTATAATTTTTTATTTTAGGTTCCACTTTATTTATAAGACATGGCCAGCTCCTTTTCCAAATTTTCAGTTCACACTACTAACAAACAGATCATTACCAGCAAAGAGACACCATTGTGTCCTTGGACACACAATTGGAAACCAAGGCTGAAACACCACCATGATGTTCCCTTTGGGACACCACTAGACTCTTGATTCCGGGACACACCGCCAACGTACCTCATCTCACCTCCACTATAACTTCTCACTGGTTCACAATAATTCCTCAATCATAAACATTTTTAACATCCGCCACAACACAACGGGGCATACTTGGTTCAACATGGCACCTTCACTCCACCAAAAATCTCTATTTACAGCATCATAGTTCTCCCAACCCTTTACACCATACACACCACTATCTTCATCAAAACCACTCACTATAATAAAGACTACACATCACAAAAGAATTGTCTCACCGATAACGCCTTCACTGCCTTTGTCTCAATGCTTTAAAACAACCTCAACTCACCGTCTCCTCCACCATCAATTTTAAACGCTATCATCAATATAAATTGCCAATGAAGACAAGATTCAAGGCCTGAGAGCAACCGACGGCCCCTAACTCTCCCGGTTCTCCGCTCTTGCCCTCCGCTCTTGCCCCCCTCTAGGGTTTCTAGAGTCTTCCAGTGTGGAGGATGCTTCCCTCCACTCCCTACTTCTTCGGCCTTTCACTTCTATGGTCTTCCCGACGACGACACTTTAGGGTTTTACGACCTTTGGCTCGATGGCGAATCGGCTCTCACCTGCTTTGTAGGGTTCCTCTGGAATCCCCTCTATTCCCTTTCTATTTCTATTCGCTACGTCTCCTCGCTTTCGCGGTTGGTCCGCTCCAATGACGGAGCTCGCCATTTCCCTGGATGTCGCTCCTCGCTCTAACATCGAGTACCGCCGCTCCTCTCCAGGTCGGTTCGGGAGGGGTTTTTTTTTTAAATACGTTTTTAAAAAAAATATTTTTTAAAAAACGCCCAGGTTGAAAATATTTTTAAAACTGCCCCTCAAAGGCGGCAGGCGCGATGCCGCCTTTGTGTTTCGGGGCAAAGGCGGCATCGCGCCTGCCACCTTTGGTCTTTACCCGAAAGGCGGCATCTGCGATGCCGCCTTTCCCCTAAAAAAATTTTAATTTTTTGTTTGAAATTTTTTATTTTTTATTTTTTTTGTTTTGTTTTGTTTAAATATATATATATATATATATATAAAACAAAAATTTTCAGCAGAATTTCTCTGCTACTAAATATCCAGCGGTACTGCCATTACAGCAGTCTAGATTCTGACAGAAACCCTCACCCAGACCTCCCTTTTATAAGATGCATTGCCCTGGAAATCATTCTGCATTTTCGATGTGGGATTCAGGTTCTCCCTTTCCTGCGCAGTACATTCTGCATTTTCGATGTTGGATTCTGTTTCAAGTGCGTGACTTTGAAAGACAATAAAATATAAACTATAAGACCAATATAAATGAAATTTTAAATATTGATTAAACATATAATTAATAGTTGAAATCAAAAAGAATTTCCTTAAAAATGATGATGCAAAATAATTTATAAGGTTTCAAAACCGCTTACTTGAAATTTAAAAAAGTTTCAAGTACGTGAATTTGAAAGACTATAAAATATAAAATATAAAACGAATATAATTGAAACTTTAAAGATTGATTAAAGATATAAGAAATAGTTGAAAACAAAAGGATTTTCATAAAAAAGATTGATAGAAAATAATTTATAACCTCTCAAAACCGCTTACTTGAAATTTAAAAATGTTTCAAGCACGTGAAACTGAGTGACTATAAAATATAAACTATAGAACAAATATAATTGAAACTTTAAACATTGATTAAACATATAAGAAATAGTTGAAAACAAAAAGAATTTCATAAAAAATGTTAATGGAAAATAATTTATAAGCTCTCAAAACCGCCTACTTGAAACTTAAAAACGCTTCAAATACGTAAATTTGAACGAGTATAATTATATAAGTAATAATTAATAAGTAATAAGTAATAATTATAATGAATAATAATAATTAATTTTTATATAACTTATTAATAATTAATAATTACTAATTACTAATTACTAACTAATTAATTATAATTATTAATTATATTACCAATTAACTAAATAATTAGTATATATATAATAATTAATAAGTAATAAGTAATAATTATTAATTATAATAAATAATAATAATAATTAATATTTATATTACCAATTAATAATTACTAATTAATAATTAATAATTACTAATTACTAATTACTAATTAATTAGTTACAATTATTAATTATATTACTAATTAACTAAATGATTATTAATTATATTACTAATAATTATTAATTAATAATTAATTAATCATTATTAATTATATTACTAATAATTATTAATTACTTAATTAATAATTAATAATTAGTTAATTAATAATTATTAATTAGTTAATTAATAATTATAAATTAGTTAATTAATCATTAATAATTATTAATTAATAATTAATTAATCATTATTAATTATATTACTAATAATTATTAATTAGTTAATTAATTATTAGTTAGTTAATTAATAATTAATTAATAATTATTATTAGTTAATTATTAATTAGTTAATTAATAATTATTAATTAATTATTAATTAGTTAATTAATATTTATATTACTAATTATTACTAATAATTATTAGTTAATTTTTATTAGTTAATTATTAATTAGTTAATTAATAATAATTAACTAATAATAATTAGTAATTAATTAATCATTATTAGTAATTAATTAATAATTATTAGTAATTAATTAATAATTAACTAATTAATAATTAACTAATTAATAATTAACTAGTAATTAATAATAATTAACTTATTAATAATTATTAATAATTAACTAATTAATAATTAATTAATCATTATTAGTAATTAATTAATAATTATTAGTAATTAATTAATAATTAACTAATTAATAATTAATTAATAATTAACTAATTAACAATTACTAATAATTAACTAATTAATAATTAATTATTAATTATTAATTAACTAATTAATAATTAACTAATAATAATTAACTAATAATTATTAGTTATTAATTAATCATTATTAGTAATTAATTAATAAGTATTAGTAATTAATTAATTATTATTAATTAACTAATTAATAATTAACTAATTAATAATTATTTATTAATTATTACATATATAATGAATAATAATAATTAATATTTATATTACCAATTAACTAATTAATTACTAATAATTATAATAAATAATAATAAATAATATTTATATTACTAATTAACTAATTAATAATTAATATTTATATTACTAATTACCTAATTACAAATTAATTATTAATTAGTTCATTAGTAATATAAATATTAATTATTATTATTATTCAATATAATTATTAGTAATTAATTAATAATTAATTTGTAATTATTAGTAATTAATTATTATTATTATTCATTATAATTATTAGTAATTAATTAGTAATTATTAATTATTAATTATTAATTAGTAATTGGTAATATAAATATTAATTATTATTATTATTTATTATAATTAATAATTAATAATTATTACTTATTACTTATTAATTATTATATATATACTAATTATTTAGTTAATTGGTAATATAATTAATAATTATAATTAATTAGTTAGTAATTAGTAATAATTAGTTATTAATTATTAATAAGTTATATAAATATTAATTATTATTATTCATTATAATTATTACTTATTACTTATTAATTATTACTTATATAATTATACTCGTTCAAATTTACGTATTTGAAGCGTTTTTAAGTTTCAAGTAGGCGGTTTTGAGAGCTTATAAATTATTTTCCATTAACATTTTTTATGAAATTCCTCTTGTTTTCAACTATTTATTATATGTTTAATCAATGTTTAAAGTTTCAATTATATTTGTTCTATAGTTTATATTTTATAGTCACTCAAATTCACGTGCTTGAAACATTTTTAAATTTCAAGTAAGCGGTTTTGAGAGGTTATAAATTATTTTCTATCAACCTTTTTTATGAAATTCCTTTTGTTTTAAACTATTTCTTATATCTTTAATCAATCTTTAAAGTTTCAATTATATTCGTTTTATATTTTATATTTTATAGTCTTTCAAATTTACGTACTTGAAACTTTTTTAAATTTCAGGTAAGCGGTTTTGAAACCTTATAAATTATTTTGCATCATCATTTTTAAGGAAATTCTTTTTGATTTCAACTATTAATTATATGTTTAATCAATATTTAAAATTTCATTTATATTGGTCTTATAGTTTATATTTTATTGTCTTTCAAAGTCACGCACTTGAAACGGAATCCCACATCGGAAATGCAGAATGTACTGCGCAGGAAAGGGAGAACCTGAATCCCACATCGAAAATGCAGAATGATTTCCAAGGCAATGCATCTTATAAAAGGGAGGTCTGGGTGAGGGTTTCTGTCAGAATCCAGACTGCTGTAAGACCAATACAAATGAAACATTAAACACTGATTAAACATATAAGAAATAGTTGAAAACAAAAATAATTTCATAAAAAATGTTGATACGGATTAATTTATAAGCTTTCAAAACCACCTACTTGAAACTTAAACATATTTGAAGTACGTGACTTTGAAAGCTTATAAAAGATAAATTATAAGACCAATACAAATGAAACTTTAAACATTGATTAAACATATAATAAATAGTTGAAAACAAAAATAATTTCATAAAAAATGTTCACCAAAAACAATTTATAAGCATTCAAAACCATCAACATGAAACTTAAAAATGTTTCAAATTCCCGACTTTGAAAGACTATAAAATATAAACTATAAGACCAATAGAAATGAAACATTAAACATTGATTAAAAATATAACAAATAGTTGAAAACAACAAAAACTTCCTAAAAAATTTCCGTAAAAATTAATTTATAATATTTCAAAACAATCTACTTGAATAGGGAATCCGATCCATCAGTTTGAGGGATACCGGGGCTAGGTTGATAGATAATCGGATCATTGTATCTATGGATTTTTTGGATAGGAAGATAGATTCATTTCATTCATTATATCGAGGTATTTATTTTTTAAGAGAATATAGACTTTCTTATAATTATAAAATAAGGGACACCTTTATTTTTTGGTTATAGAATACGATTCTCTTAAGGTTAAAAGACATTATTCTTTTAATGGCTTTGAAAGTCATTATTTGTTTTGTATGAAATTGTATTTCTTTTTTGTAAAAAGTGTTTATATTTCCACCACACATATAATTGAATGCAAAACATCATATTAGTATTTTTATTATGATTTTATCCATATTAATATGATTTTGATAATAACAAAACTTTTGAATTAATAAAATCTATCATGATTATGATTCTTGATCATACAGAAATTTTATTCAAATATTTACCCATAAATTTTAATGAGGATGAATATTACACAAAATTCAGGATCACATGTCAGATTTTGAACCATCTTGGAACTGCTTAATAAGTAAACACATTCTGTGGAATTGGAATATGTGTGTATTAGGGTCCTTTCTATAATACAATATAGCACTAAACCATGGAAACTTTCTTTGCAGGCACTCCACCATAAAATATGGATCCTCTATTCTCTCATGTGTCTCTATTTTCACAACCACCCTTTCTCATCTAGGAGCACATCATACCACTTATTGTTTGGCTAAGGTTTAATTACTTTCCCACCTAGGTAGTGGTAGACTCTTCCCTTGGCTAGCTAGTGGTAGGATAATTTTTTTGAGTAAAATCAAACAAATAGTTATCCATTTCATCTCCTAAATTATTATTTTTGTAAAATATAAATTCATCTCACATGAACATATTTTAATCCCTCATGAAATAATAAAATATTATATTTCCTTCACTTCCTTTTCTATTATTGTAAACAACGTGTCACCATTTCCACAATTTTTTTAACATAATATCACATCAAAAGTCATCACAATTATTCCTCACATATCAAAATAATCTACTAAAAAGTCATTCATCCTTATTGGAAAAAAAATTCATATCAATGGGATCTTTATATATCATATTCCTTATTGTTTTTAATTAATGACTTCCATTGTTCCACATATCCATTCATATGGTGAACCACCATGATGACTTTTTCCTTTTAACTAATTCCTAAATTGAATAGGTTTTTCTGAAAAATATATTTGTTAAATTGTTTATGGGGAATATCCCTACATTGACTAAGAATGTTTATATGGTTCCCATTCATCCACTTGGTATCCATATTTTTATAATGACATATATATTATTAGCTAATAAAAGATAAATGTAAAATATAATTCTAATTATGAATTATAGAGTGTTTTCTAGAAATCCTGAGTGTTTTTCATTGAAATATTTATATCTATATTGGTTCCTCTAAATCAATTTCTAAATGTTACTAATAATGTTACTCAAATACCAATTATAACATCTTATAATCCATAAACCTATAGTCAATAGTTATATTACATTATTGATATAAATTAAAAGAGTCCCCAATGGAAAGAACAATTTTGTAGTCTGGGAAGACCATATATAGATATACAATACATATTAAAATAGAAGATACAAAATGAACATATTATGAGATCATGAAAATACCTTCAATCATATCCCAGAAAATATCACATATTCCTCCTCAATGATTCCTGAGAAAGGAAAAAATTACATGTGTGATCAAAAGCTCATTACAGAGTAGCATATATGGGAACCTTACATAACATAAACATAGAATAAGTGATATGTAAAGTATAAATTAAAAAATGAAGTCATAATATGCTAAAATTGAGGGAATTATATGGTCATGATTATAAACGATAACATGGAATAAAATAATCAATTATCTCATACTGATGGAATGTATATTTCTAGAAATGAAATTCTTGTTGTTAAGGCTTAACGCTAGGCCACATTAGTATTATTAGAAGAAGAATACACCAAATACCAACATATTTTCTCATATGATATCTACTGATGAATTGATGGGAAATATAGTTATATGCCAGACCCATCACCTGATTAAGACTAATCAATTCACTCTACGAGTCATAATGACCTTTGTAAAAGTTACCTATGAAACCTATTGCTGAATTAATCATGGGTATCCATATATTGATAAATGTATACATAAAATACTTCCCATTATTTATAATAATGTAAATTTCTTCTCGAAAAACCCTTATTGAACTTGGAAGACTTGTGTTACCATCCATGTAATTGGAATTACCCTAATCATAAAAATATAGTGGTGAGGGTACCTTTAATGTGTTGTATATCCATGGAAGATAGTAATTGAGTACAATAGTTTTCATTGGTATGAGACCCAGGAAAAAATGACAACCCATATATTTAATGCCCCCTATTTCATGATTTCTTTCAAAAAATATACACTTAATATAATCACAAAATAAAATTATTCCATGTGTCCTTAGGTAATTAGTTACATAGAATAATAACCTAAAATAAGAATACAAAAAAATTATTTAAAACTCCATAACATGCCCTCAAAATCCACTGATCTTATAATACTGCATATGTTAACCTGGGGATGTACATAAGAAAGGGGTGAATTATAAATCCTTGTAAAGAAATAATCAAAGAATAAAATTATGAAATTAATACATGTGAGTAGAGAGACATAGCAAGGTGATATAAAATTGATGTGATTCGTAAAAATAAACCTCAAAATATTATATAATATAATAATATCAAGGTAACATTGGAATGCAGTAAAAAATAAAACATGGAATCACAATTCTAAGTCAAGGATAACCACTAAAAAAATATAACATAGAGTGCTTAGGATAACCTCCCATGTACTGTAAGTGATTTCTCATGAGGTAAAAACATTACCCATTTTTATGAAGTGGAATATAATTTAAGGCCACCCATCATACTCATATCATGTACATGAATTTTTTTAAGTATCAAGTAGATTGTTTTGAAATATTATAAATTAATTTTTACGGAAATTTTTTAGGAAGTTTTTGTTGTTTTCAACTATTTCTTATATTTTTAATCAATGTTTAATGTTTCATTTCTATTGGTCTTATAGTTTATGTTTTATAGTCTTTCAAAGTTGGGAATTTGAAACATTTTTAAGTTTCATGTTGATGGTTTTGAAAGATTATAAATTGTTTTTGGTGAACATTTTTTATGAAATTATTTTTGTTTTCAACTATTTATTATATGTTTAATCAATGTTTAAAGTTTCATTTGTATTGGTCTTATAATTTATCTTTTATAAGCTTTCAAAGTCACGTACTTCAAATATGTTTAAGTTTCAAGTAGGTGGTTTTGAAAGCTTATAAATTAATCCGTATCAACATTTTTTATGAAATTATTTTTGTTTTCAACTATTTCTTATATGTTTAATCAGTGTTTAAAGTTTCATTTGTATTGGTCTTATAGTTTAACTTTTATAGTCTTTCAAAGTCGCGTACTTGAAACAGAATCACACATCAGAAACACAGAATGTACTGTGCAGGAAAAGGAGAACCAGAATCCCACATCGGAAATGCAGTATTGTTTTCAGGGCAAACCCCCTTATAAAAGGGAGTCCTGGGTGAGGGTATCAGTCAGAATCCAGACTGATGTAATGGCAGAACCGCTGGATATTAAATAGCAGAAAAATTCTGCTGAAAAGTTTTGTTATATATATATATATATATATATATAACAAAACAAAACAAAAAATAAAAATAAAAATTTAAAAAAAAATTATTTAGGCAAAGGCGGCACCTGGTGTGCCGCCTTTGCGGTTATCTTTTGGGCAAAGGCGGCACACCCGGTGCCGCCTTTCCCTGGCCGGAAAATTCCCCAAAGGCGGCACACCAGGTGCCGCCTTTGGGGGGTAAAAAATAATTTTTTTTAACCTAGATGTAATTTCAAATTTTTTTTTTAAAAAAAATGCATATAAAAAAAAACCCGTTCGGGAGAGTTGGATTCTTGATGTTTTGGGCTTAATGTCTCAGTGGACATGGAATCAAGGCATCTTCATATTTTTTTTAGGGATCCATCCCCCAGTCTCTCCTTCCTCATTATTGGATTTGGATTTTTCTTGGGTTTGATCGCCCATTCCTTTCGGGTTTCATCCTTGATTTCATGCTTCTTCCCCATTTAGGTCTTCCACTGTTTGTTGTTCCTGTATGCAGGGTTCAGTGTTTTTTGGTGTTGAAGTTTTTGCTCACTATTACGTGCTTTTTTCTCTCTGTTGTTCTGGTTATTGGATATCTCGGTGGCCGTTGGTGGCGGGCGAATTTTGGCTACAAGGTTTTTTTTTTTCTTTTTAATGGGTCAAACGTTTAAATAATTAGTTAACTGGGTCTCTTGAGCGCCAGACGATGTGGCACTCAAGGGTTTTGGAATTGGAGCGCCACTTCAAGTGGCGCTCCACCAATTTGGCGGAAGAAGGGTGGAGCGCCACTTGAAGTGGCGCTGAAAAAATAAATACAAACCGTGCAGCGCCACTTGAAGTGGCGCCAAAACACCCCCCATCCTATAAATAGGACCCTCGCCCCCCACCCCATTCCTCACTTCCTACCTCACCCCACCCCCATTCCTCCCTCCCTATCCCTTCCTCTCTCTCTCTCTCTCAAACTTTTTTCTTGCGTTCTTCGGTTGCTGTGAAGCCTTGCCTCTTCGGTTGCTCTGCCTGTGTACCTACGTCGTCACAAATTTGAGGTAAATCTTTCTTTAAATTTATTTAATAGTTTGATTTAATAATTTAGTTGTTTAATTTATAGAATTAGTATATAATATTTGTATTTTATAAATATTATGGTTTTTTTAAATGTAATTAGATAATGAAATGATTAGTTAGTTAAATAATTAATCATAATTAGTTGATTAATCAATGATAATTAAGTTATTAATTAATCATAATTAGGTAAATAGTTAAATGTAATTAGGTTATTAATCAATGATTATTAGCTAATTAATTAATCATAATTAGCAAATTAATGAATCATAATTATTTAATTAATGAATCATAATTAGTTAATTAATTCATTATAATTAGGTTATTAATTAATGGTAAGTAGGTAATAAATAATCATAATTAGTTAATTAAATAATCATAATTAGTTAAAATCATAACTAGTTAATTAATTATTCATAACTAGTTAATTAATTAATCATAATTAGTTAATTAATTAATCATAATTAGTTAAGTAATTAATCGTAATTAGTTAATTAATTAATCATCGTAATTAGTTAATTAATTAATCATAATTAGTTAAGTAATTAATCATAATTAGTAAATTAATTAATCATAATTAGTTAATTAATTAATCATAATTAGTTAAGTAATTAATCCTAATTAGTAAATTAATTAATCATAATTAGTTAATTAATTAATCATAATTAGGTTATTAATTAATCATAATTAGTTAATTAATTAATCATTAGTAGTTAATTAATTAATCATAATTAGGTTATTAATTAATCCTAATTAGGTTATTAATTAATCATAATTAGTCAATTAATTAATCATAATTAGGTAATTAATTAATCATAATTAGGTTATTAATTAATCCTAATTAGGTTATTAATTAATCATAATTAGGTAATTAATTAATCCTAATTAGGTTATTAATTAATCATAATTAGGTAATTAATTAATCATAATTAGGTTATTAATTAATCATAATTAGCTAATTAATAAATCATAATTAGGTAATTAATGAAACATAATAGGTTAATTAATTAATCATAATTAGCTAATTAATTAATCATAATTAGGTAATTAATGAAACATAATTATTTAATTAATTAATCATAATTAGGTAATTAATTAATCATAATTAGGTAATTAAATAATTGTAATTAGGTTATTAATCAATCATTACTTGCTAATTAATCAATCATCACTTGCTAATTAATTAATGCTAATTAGTTAATTAATTAATCATAATTAGTTAATTAAGTAATCATAATTAGCTAATTAATTAATCATAATTAGTTAATTAATTAAGCATAATTGGTTAATTAAGTAATCATAATAAGGTAATTAATTAATCATAATTAGTTAATTAATTAATCATAATTAGTTAATTAATTAATCATTAGTAGTTAATTAATTAATCATAATTAGATTATTAACTAATCCTAATTAGGTTATTAATTAATCATAATTAGTTAATTAATTAATCATAATTAGGTTATTAATTAATCATAATTAGGTTATTAATTAATCATAATTAGGTTATTAATTAATCCTAATTAGGTTATTAATTAACCATAATTAAGTTATTAATTAATCCTAATTAGGTAATTAATAAATCATAATTAGGTAATTAATGAAACATAATAGGTTATTAATTAATCATAATTAGCTAATTAATTAATCATAATTAGGTAATTAATGAAACCTAATTAGTTAATTAATTAATCATAATTAGGTAATTAATTAATCATAATTAGGTAATTAAATAATTTTAATTAGGTTATTAATCAATCATTACTTGCTAATTAATCAATCATCACTTGCTAATTAATTAATCCTAATTAGTTAATTAATTAATCATAATTAGTTAATTAAGTAATCATAATTACCTAATTAAGTAATCATAATTAGATAATTAATTAATCATAATTAGTTAATTAATTAAGCATAATTATTTAATTAAGTAATCATAATTAGGTAATTAATTAATCAAAATTAGTTAATTACTTAACCATAATTAGGTAATTAGTTACCCATAATTAGGTAATTAGTTAACCATAATTATGTAATTAGTTAACCAAAATTAGGTAATTAGTTAACCATAATTAGGTAATTAGTTAACCATAATTAGGTAATTAGTTAACCATAATTAGGTAATTAGTTAACCATAATTAGGTAATTAGTTATCCATAATTAGGTAATTAGTTAACCATAATTAGGTAATTAGTTAATCATAATTAGGTAATTAGTTAACCATAATTAGTAATTAGTTAACCATAATTAGGTTATTAGTTAACCATAATTAGGTTATTAGTTAACCATAATTAGGTAATTAGTTAACCATAATTAGGTAATTAATTTATCATAATTAGGTTATTAGCGAAGTAGTTATATTATTCAGCGAATTAGTTATATTAATTAGCGAAGTAGTTATATTAATTAGCCAAGTAGTAGTAAATTACCTATGGAATATAACTTTGCATTACATTCTAGGAATGATAATGAATTTAGTTTTCAATCTACCTTGACCTCGGTTTGTAATTGAAGTTATGAACTTGAATTTAGTAGTTCAATATTTTTTTTTCATATTAAGTGTTAGAGTTATCATGAAATGATTGCTCTCTTGAGTAAAGTATCCCCGGGTAGAGGGGCTTTGGGTCGGACCACCTACTTTCCTGGAGGCTTTCCTTGTCTTGGAAAGTGAATGGGGTTGGCTATCTGTCGCTCCAGGCTTACTCATGTGGAGACTTTCAATTTCATATAACTCTATTCTTTTACATGACGTGTTCGTGTACCTCATGCATATAATGCATGTGGATATGTATAAATATATTTGACTTCTATTTTTGGGTAAGTAACACAAAGTTGTAGGTTGTGTAAATAGTTACACATCAATATGGTTTGAACATATTGATTTGGTAGAGGGATTAGGATTCCAACCTAAATTACTAGAAGCATGCATACATAAATTGATTCTTTAATCAAATTTAATTAATAACAGTGGTTTCTTTTAGATAAAAAAATGGTCGCCGCTTATATTTATTGCAACGGTCAAATAATTGAGACAGAACAAGGATGTAGTTATAGTATACATCCAGAAGCTGTTGTGATGCTTGGAGGACGTACTACTTTGGAAGCTGTGCAAAGGAAAATTCATCGGAGGTTAAAACTCACGAGGAATCAAGTAATATAGTCCATCACATTCAGACATCTTCAATTTATAGATAGGTTTTGGCATGTGCCCTATCCGGTAAATGATGATGATGATTGGGAATATATACTTTCATTGGTTAAGTATATACCTGAGAGTCAAATGATGGAGTTGTATGTCACTATAGCTGCAATGGAGGTTCCATCGACATTGGAAGTTGACCCATCTCAAATTCATGAGACTATGTCATTTGCTCCTTCACATCAAGACGTTCCATCAGCATCAGTAGTTATTTCATCATTTCTATCAGCCACAGTTTCAATGGACAGTCCTCCACATACTTTAGATGCATTGGTTGATGAATTTGAGGATGATGAAAATTTTGAACAAGATGAAGAGGAAGTTGAAGAAGAAGAAGAGCATGCGGAGGATCAGTCTGTACCATCTCATGTGACGTTCAACCAACCATTGAACCATCCTCCACTATTGGATTCATGGTCGACTGAAGGCATGAATCGCTTGCCAGAATTTGATTATTCAGTTATCACTCCCAGTTCAGAATTTACAGGAATCATTGGTGGCATAAATCGAGTGTCAGATAACAGTGTTCTGTATATTGGCAGAGAGTTTGAGAGCAAATAAGCAATGAAAAATGTGATAAAACAATATCACATTGAAAGACATTACTCATATGTTTTAGAAGAGTCAAAGAGATCTTATTATTTGATCCGTTGTGACAAATATGAATCGAACTGTCAAATGCGTCTGCGAGCTATTATTGATAACACTTTTCACAGCTGGCGCATCACTAGATTTACTCCACACACATGTGTGAACCCAAGCTTGGCACAGGAACACTCTTCATTAGATGTTGAGTTTGTTTCAACTATTATTGTTGAAATTATTAGAGCATTTCAAGACGTCCCCGTGGTTCTGGTCATTGAGCGAATCAAACAGCTTTTTGGGTATCGAATCTCTTACTAGAAGGCATGGGCAGCACGACAGAAGGCTATTGTGAAAGTGTATGGTGATTGGGATGACTCTTATCGAGTTATACCACAATTGTTGGATCTTCTACGCCACAATAATCAAATAGTCTATCGGTTACATATAGTTGAATATGTTAACCAACAAAACCAACTTGACCGCTCAATGGTTGTGTTTGATAGATTATTTTGGACATTTTTACCATGTGTGGCGGCTTTTAGACATTGCAAGCAGTTCATACAAATTGATGGCACATTTCTGTATGGAAAGTATACCGGAACTTTATTGATTGCCGCCACACAAGATGGAAATTGAGCCCATCTACCTATAGCATTTGCAATTGTGGAGAAAGAGAACTTCTCATCATGGAGCTGGTTTCTGGCATGTCTCCGAGAGTTTTTTACGGATGCAGAAGGGATTTATCTTATTTCTGATCGCCACCGTGCAATCAAGGAGGCAATATAGTCTGAGGGTCTTTCGTGGAGACCACCATATGCCCATCATCAATACTGTATTCGACACATTGCCAGCAATTTGCGAAAGAAGTTCAAGAATGAGTCGATGAAAAAGGCAATCTTAAAAATTGGTATGAACATACTTTTCTATTTAAAATCTTTTTGTCGTAGTTATTTTCATAACTGTTCAGATGATTTCTTGTATGATAGCATATGAGCCTCAACAACAAAGGATGGAGGAGCGTCTTCAAGATATCCACAGAGTGAATCCAGAAGTGTATGATTACATAATGCAAATTCCAAAGCAGAAATGGTCGTTGGCATATGATGATGGGAGGAGATATGGTCATATGACGACCAACATCGAAGAATGTATAAATGGAGTTTTCAAGGGTGTTCGAAAACTACCTATCACAGGTAAATACGAATATTTCAATATATGTTACTTAGAAGAGTTACTATTATAATATAATATTTGTATAATGTCGTAAATTTAAATTTCCGGGTTGGTACAAGAGACCTTCTATCGTAGTGTAAATTACTTTCTGGAACGAGGAAAGGAAGCTGAAGAGGGCTTGAACAGAGGGATGCGCTATGGACACCATTTCCAACGCGAGCTAGATATAGTTCTTCAGGAGGCCGCAACTTACCGTGTAACTGCATTTAATCGTCCAGAGCAACGATTTGAGCTCACTGAGCCCGGTGATGCTATGGCATGTAGCAATGGTCGTGTGCGAGTTGTTTTATTGGAGAAGCGTTACTGTGATTGTGGCGACTTTCAGGCACTGAGATATCCCTGCGGCCATGTGATTGTTGCATGTGCTTACGTACACGTATCTTGGGAGCAGTTCGTTGATCCAGCTTATCGACTCGAGAGCATCAACTCCTGCTTCAATACTCCGTGGATGCCAATCGGGGAATATCAGAATTTTCAGCTGCCTGATGGCGCACCCACGCTTCTACCGAACAACAATAGACTTCGACCTAAAGGGAGGCCAAAGTCGACTCATATTCGGAATGAGATGGATTGGCCTAGTGAACATCCAGCTGGACGGCGGTGCATCATATGCCGCCAGGAAGGTCATACGAAGACACGTTGCCCTAGACACATAGGGCAATCATCTAATGGTTAAAATGAATCATGTAATCTATCAGTTACTGTAAAACTTTGTACATGTAATTATTTTTATCATTTCACCATTTTTAATCATATTTGTCTTACATGTAAATAGGGTAATTTCTGGAAAGTGTACCACGATTTCACGTGACATTTTTTGTCGAACGATCAACATTACATGAGTAGCTTTAAACAAACAACACCAACTCAAAAAAAGGAATGTACCTGTATAAGAAAACAAAACCATTTGAAGGGAGGTATTATACCATCAGGAAGAGAGATTCTAGAAATGTGCAATGTTATGACAAACCTTTAGATGAAATGTGTCAGTTCCCCACTAGATGAGCAAGTTTCTTCAAAATTTTCAGGCTAGAGATAATCCACCTTAAGTTTCACATAACCTTATGTCTTCCATGGATTAATGTCAAACACTTCAACCAATTTGTTTACTTTATGGGGAAGTAAAACCTCATTCCTTTGAATATGCACATTACCATGAACATATAAAATCATCATTTTGCAAGAAAAACTACTAATCTCATGTTCACTGAAATACCCCTTAACGTAAGAATGAGACAAATAGTGTAAGTACCCAATAGAAAGATTCCAATCCATTTTGAAGGATAATGGGGATGACAAGGAAACATCAAACCCCAGGCCCACCCCTTCCACCCATTCAACCAACTTCGGTAACTCCTATAGAAGTAGCATTTCAAAAAAATGAAATGTCACCCCACCACAGCTTCCTACATCCATATTAACCCCCCCAATTCAGTTTCATTAAATGTGGAAAGTCCCCATTTTTACCAAAGTTAATGATGCACTATTAAACCATCACTTTTCAACCCCCGCCTCAAAAATACAAAATGCTTTGAGGGATGAGAAATGATTCGGGGCATTTTACAACATTGAAATATGTCGAATCATTTCTCATCCCTCAAAGCATTTTGTATTTTTGAGGCGGGGGTTAAAAGTGGTGGTTTAATAGTGCATCATTAACTTTGGTAAAAATGAGGGCTGTCCACATTTAATGAAACTGAATTGGGGGGTTAATATGGAAGTAGAAAGCTGTGGTGGGGTGACATTTCATTTTTTTGAAAAGCTACTTCTATAGGAGTTAACGAAGTTGGTTGAATGGGTGGAAGGGGTGGGCCTGGGGGTTGATGTTTCCTTTTCATCCCCATTATCCTTCAAAATGGATTGGAATCTTGCTATTGGGTACTTACACTATTTGTATCATTCTTACGTTAAGGGGTATTTCAGTGAACATGATATTAGTAGTTTTTCTTGCAAAATGATGATTTTATATGTTCATGGTAATGTGCATATTCAAAGGAATGAGGTTTTACTTCCCCATAATGTAAACAAATTTGTTGAAGTGTTTGACATTAATCCATGGAAGACATAAGGGTATGTGAAACTTAAGGTGGATTATCTCCAGCCTGAAATTTTGAAGAAACATGCACATCTAGTGGGGAACTGACACATTTCATCTAAAGGTTTGTCATAACATTGCACATTTCAAGAATCTCTCTTCCTGATGGTATAATACCTCCCTTCTCATATCACCTTACCAAGAAAAATTATCTAGAGCTTTTGAGGTTGATTTATACTCAGGGGCATGACAAAATTGCAAAGATGTTTCTATTGTTACTAGACACATAGGGCAATCATCTAATGGTTAAAATGAATCACGTTCTCTATCAGTTACTGTAAAACTTTCTACATGTAATTATTTTTATCATTTCACCATTTTTATTCATATTTGTTGTACTTGTAAATAGGGTAATTTTTGGAAAATGTACCATGATTTCACGTGACATTTTTTGTCGAACGATCAACATTACATGAGTAGCTTTAAACAAACAACACCAACTCAAAAAAAGGAATGTACCTGTATAAGAAACCAAAACCATTTGAACTATTAAATGAAAATGACATCAGTTTTTTATAATGAAAGATGAACTTACAGTGACTACAAAACAAAAACGAGGAAACTCTTAACGTCTTCACCCCAACACCCCAACACGGGAGACAACAACTAACCCAATGTGTTTATGCTTCTTTAAAAATTATATGATAAATTACATATGTTACATGATAAAAAATCATAACTTACATGAAATTAATGTTTTATTGTTTGCACATTCAGATGGAGCAGCCACTTTTATCTGGCCAGGAGGCGCACGTGTCGCGCGATGTGTTGGCGCAACGACCAGTTAGACATCTTCATGTTCTGAGAGCGCACCGTTTCCATCATGAGGCACCGCCGGCAGCTATTTGTCCATACCTTAGACGTGCAGGCTTTTATGGAGTCGCTATGTGTGACTTCAAGACCATCGACCATCATTTGATAGCTGCATTGGTTGAGAGATGGCGGCCAGAGACACACATATTTCATCTCCCAGAGGGGGAGATGACTATTACATTAGAGGACGTCACCTACATGCTGGGGTTACCTATCCATGGAGATGCAGTTACGGGGGCCAGTACCGGTGATTGGGTTGCAGTCATACAGAGGCTGCTAGGCATTGATGTCATCGGCGCACGGGGTGTCCTCCAGGGTTCGCGCTTGCGAATGAGGTGGCTCGATCAGCATTTCGACGTCATTCCAGATAATGAAGACGAGGAGACGCTTCTTCAGCACACACGTGCATACATTTTGCGGCAGCTCGGAGGCATGTTGTGCGTCGACTACTCCACCGCTTTGGTACACATGATGTACCTCCCATTACTTGAGGATCTGGATCAGACTGCTACATACAGTTGGGGATCCGCTGTATTAGCACATCTGTACAGATCTCTCTACACCAGTTGTCAGGCCGATTCACATCAGATTGCAGGTTGCATGGTGTTAGTACAGATGTGGGCCTGGGAGCGTTTTCCACGCATCGCTCCTTGAGTTGTCGCACCGCTTGCACCGGAGCTACTTCAGGACTGTCCTCGGGGACGATGGTATGTCTACGTCATTACTTTCGGTTATTTAGTACTTTTTTTATTGTTTTTTATAAACTTACCGTAGGTTACTCTTTTTTCACCAGGTAGAGTCAGTCTCAGAAGTTTTCACATACTCCGAGACATAGTGTGCACAGCTTCAGACAGATATTCGATGCTATAGTGTCGGCTGATGTAAGTTAAACAGTACTTTTTTGTAGGAAAATTTGTTTTGTTATCACTATTTTAAGTTATTTCAATATAATCTCAGTAAAATTATCATGCTACTATATGACTTATTTTTTGAGTTTACATTTCATGTTTCATGGACTCCTTATACATGTTATGTCTACGCATCACTTCCACTATACTGCACATCTTTGGCTGGAGATCGTGCTACAGTAGTACCACTCATTCACTTCCACATCGTTGAGTGGCACCAGCCAGACCGGGTCATGTGCCAGTTTGGTTTTATACAGAATATCCCCTTGGCACCACGACAGACTACCGAGTTACATTCGAATGTGCTTATAGGTAGACAGACGACAGACTGGCGACGACATCATGCATCTTATATCCAGCTTTGGGACAGGCGTGCACGATTCAGTATCTTTCCACAGGGATATATCACATCACACTCTGATTTATCTGATCAGGGGGATTATGCACACTGGTATCGACGACACACCATCATGTACCTTACACGTTAGGGGATTGGCATTCAGCGGTTGGTATGTTTACTAAGATTTATTAATTTTGTTTAACTCATTTTTGATATTAATTTGATTGTCATTTCATTTGCAGGAAGACGCCATTGGTCAGCTTGAACATTCCACACAGCCTCAGGAGCATGCATATATTCTGTGGGAGGTAGTTTATCGGGATGTGGTGGCTCTATTGGATCATCTCCGGTTGATACGTGACAATTTTTTTGATGAGGAGCCACAGACATATCCTGATCCATATCTTCAGGCAGAAGCACTTGAGGATGACGATGTCCCCGCTATGCCTGCTGAGGAGGATGGATCGCCACCGCCACCGCCAGCTGGACGACAGAGAAGAGCACATCCGGGGGGGCAGAGGCGACCACATCGACATCCGAGAGCGGCTCCTGCAGATTTCGTCACACCACAGAGAGGAGATCCCGCCCAGCCGACTGATGATTTTTCACAGCAGGGAGACATTTATATACCGCATATGGCGTCTCCGCAGACTACTATGGACTTCGATCTGGGTGCCGTCACACAGCTTATGGCATCCCCCTCTTCTCCCGACGAGGCCTTCTTCAGTACCCCATTTCTACCATTTATAGGAGCTTCAGAGCCATATGTCACCCCATATGGTTTTGGGGCATCCTCATATGATTTTGGGGCATCCTCACATGATTTTGGTCAGTCCTCTACACAGCATCATGGGGAGGCACCAGAAGCACCAAAAGAGGAGGAACCTGCAGAGAGGACACCAGAGCGACATGGACGTCGAACACAGAGAGGACGTGACATTCAGACACCGCGTTGTGGTACCGGAGAGCATCGTCGTTGATGTTTTTGGATGTAATGTTGTATATATTAAAAAACTTATTCACTATGATAAGTAATTGTTGTTTAAGTCAAATAACAAGAAAATAAAAAATCTATTACATACAAACTTATTTCAATTAACTATTAAATTATAAAGTACAGGTAAAATATAAACAAAATTTGTCACAGCGACTTAACCATTAATAATTAATAATTATAATGACAAAGTCACATAGTTGAAACAGTTTTAAGTTAGAACTAGGTGGTTTTGAAAGCCTATAAAATATTTTCTATCGACATTTTTTACGTAATTTTTTTATTTTCATCTATTTAGTATATGTTTAATCCATGTTTCAAGTTTCATTCATATTGGTCATATGGATTATGTTTTATAGACGTTCAAAGTCACATAGTTGAAACAGTTTTAAGTTACAACTAGGTGGTTTTGAAAGCCTATAAAATATTTTCTATCGACATTTTTTACGTAATTTTTTTATTTTCATCTATTTAGTATATGTTTAATCCATGTTTTAAATTTCATTCATATTGGTCATATGGATTATGTTTTATAGACGTTCAAAGTCACATAGTTGAAACAGTTTTAAGTTACAACTAGGTGGTTTTGAAAGACTATAAAATATTTTCTATCGACATGTTTTACGTAATTTTTTTTTTATTTTCATCTATTTAGTATATTTTTAATACATTTTTTAAGTTTCATTAATATTGGTCATTTAGATTATATTTTATAGGCTTTCAAAGTCACATACTTGAAACATTTTTAAGTTTCAAGTACGTGGTATTGAAAGACTATATGTTTAACAATATTTCAATTTTTTTTATAAATAATTACTTATAACTATGTAAATATATACATGTACAAATATATAATAATAAATATACAAGTATAACTATAATTACAATATAATTCTAAATATAATTATAAATATAATTCTACACACACATATATATATATATATATTTATATATGCATATTAAATATATTTATAAATAAATTTTAAATATATATGTAACAATATTTTCATAATTATATATTTTAAATATATTCATATTCATATAATTATAAATATTTATATTTAAACATTAGTTTATAATTATATAATTACAAATATATTTTTTAGTTAAAAAATATATAAATAGATTTATATTTATAAATATTTATTTTTAATTATATATATACATAATTATATTTATAAACGCACATATAATTATATATATACATAAATATAATTTCATAATTATAAATATAATAATAATTAATTTAACATTTTTAAATACATATTTATAATATTATTTTTAAAATTTTATTTATTTATTTTGAAATTATTTATTAAAAAGAGATGAGGTGGAAAAAAATTAAAACAAAAAAAAAACAAAACAAAATTTTATATATTTATTTTGAAATTATTTATTAAAAAGAGATGAGGTGGAAAAAAATTTAAAAAAAAAAGGAAAACAAAACCAGAAAAAGAAAAAAAAATTAAAACAAAATAAAAAGGAAAACAAAACCAGCAAAAGAAAAAAAAAGGGTGGCAAAGCGCCACTTGAAGTGGCACTCAACAAACCCAATTTCCTAAATAATGTAAACCTACACCCATTTAAAAAAAACCTATGCCCCTAAATTATCCGTTGGTGGCGCGGTTGATGTCTGCAGAAAGGGATCCTCTGGTGGCTCACTAGTTTTGCGAGTTTCGCTTTCTCCCTATGCTGGCAAGGGTTAGTTCATGGTGTTATTGGAGGGTTCCGGTGGGCCTTTCGTCTTCGGCGTTTGTTGGTTTGGTGCTAAGGCGACTGGATCCTTTGGGTGTGCTGCCTGTGGAGGTTCTTGGCCCAATCTTTGTCTGCGGTCTCGATGGCTCGATGTCTTCGACGTGACGATGATGAAGAGATTTGAGTCTCAGTGGGGACAATATTCTCTCTGATGAGATAGTCGGAGATTGTTGGGATGATGTTTTGGTGTGATGATAGAGTGTTTGATCCCATGGATGTGCGAATGATGATGGGCATGTGACAGAGATGGCATGTGGATAGGTTATGATGATGCAGTTCGGTTTTTGAAATTTGAATTTGGTATTCTGAATCTTTCTATTTCTGGCCCGTCGTTTGTATGGGGTATGTAGTTCTCTCTGGTTACTGCTTATCCTCAAAGCGGATCTTTGGAAAATAATAAAAAAATGTATTTTGGGAGACCAGATTCAAGGTCACACCACCATAGTTCTTCCTTCCACCAGCTCGTAGCCACCACTGTCCTACCCTCATCTATAATCATCCAATGGAACCGCCTAGATCATCTCTTCATTGTACCAAATCAGATCATGTCATATCTGATCACCTCTATGTAGAACTAGATCTTTCCACCTCCATAGATTGAAACACTACTTAAATATTCCACCTTCCTCTATTAATGGAGGAGATGATCAGAGAAAATTTGGATTGCCACTGCCACTAGAATAGTTGCCCCATCAAATGTTGTCATCTGAGAAGCAGTGTGCTACCAAGGAGGAGGAATAACCAAAATCCAAGACATATCCCCAATGACTAAACACCATCAATTCTATTTTCCACTAAAATATGATGCCCCCAGTTCTCAGATCTACTATCTTCTAAGATGAAGATGCTGCTAAAGTAACCGACATCCAATCAATTGCCACCATAAACCCATGCAGCCACCTCCCTTCGCTATTAGATCAGAGATGCTCCCACCAAGGGAAAAAGGGGGTATCATTATGTTGAAGATGAGATCTGGAGGAGGGGTATTTTTTATGCTCCTTGACAAGACCCTAAAGCCCCCAGTGTATGACCTCTTTTGTAGGGAGAAAAAAAGAAATATAAAAATATAAAACCCAAAAAATAAATAAAAAATATAAAAACATTAATAATACTTATTAATATCTAATAATTAACAATTCATAAAATTAATTATTAAAATAGAATAATATATCAAACAAATATATATAGTAATTATTTTATATTTACATAAATATAAATAATAAAAACAAATAAACTTATTAAATTAATTAAAAACATTTAAAATAATAATAATATAAAATTTAATAAATGATTATCTTAATAGAATTATAAGATGTAATAATCTATAAAAACGAGTTAAATTGATTATCATTTATAAAATTATGAAAATGTTAACCTTAATAATGTTAATTAAAAAATTTCAATAATATAAAAATTAATAAAAGAGTTCAATAAAACTAATAACTAAAATAATCAATTAAAATAATAGATATTAAATTAATTATAATAAGGACTAATTTAAAATAAATATAAATAAATAATATATTAGTTTAATATTTTTATTAATCTAATAATTTTAATATTAATTTATTTAATAAACAAATTTTATCTTTAAAAGGTAAATCGTTGTAATTATGTTAATTTTTTTTTCTACAGAACAAAGTGTATTTCACCTCTTTGTTCATTTATTCTAACCATAGGTAGTCATCAGTAACAAGTGAGTTTCCAATGTGAATAGCATGTAAGAGGACTATCCCAAGTGTTCGAACTTGGAGGAAGATCAAGAAGAAGTTGGTGCTGGTGTGTGTGACTAACAAAGAGACAACATGGAACATTACAAATTCAAAGGTAGTGATCATTAGGTATTGATCATTCATTGAGACATTATCACATTCTTAGAGACCAACCAAATATTTTAGGATATAGATAGCGATCTTGAGATGGGAAATCGAGACATCATCATTATTTCATACTAGATTTAGAGGGATATTTCTTTCTTCCTATTATAGTAAATCATTTCCATTGAAACAATATTATCATTCGTTTTTTAGTCATCATTTTTTGATATGATTAATGTGTAAATCTTTGCTTAAGGAGTTTTGGTCAAAGCAGAACGGAGCTGAAGCGGCGGAGCCTGAGCTCGTGATGATGGTCGTCTAACACTAATGGGGTCAGCGGCTCTCCCCCCTCCGCTGCAAGCCGAAGGGGGTGGGGGGGTGAATGAGAAGGAGGTCACGCGGCGGAATCGTTTCACCCGATTTTCTGACCCTAATTTGTACCCTCTTTTTCCTGAGTTTCAGATCGGGCCGAAGGTTTATGGCTTTCAGAACGGAGACCCCGTGGTGCCTCTCTCGGTTCTGGAGATATCAGAAGCTGAGGGTCTCCTTGATCTGACTTTGATTGTTCGCTTCAGGACGTCTCGACCTTCAGTGGACGATTTCGACAGGTTCGTCGCCAAATCTTGGGGACTTTAGCTTCAGCCGGTTGTTGGTTTGCTGGATAAATGGAGTTTGATGGTCCTCTTCTCTTCTTCGGAGGACATGGTTCATGCACTGGCGTTCTCTCCCAGGAAGCGCGGAAGGTATGAGTTCCATTTAAGCAGATGGTCCTACGATTTTCATATGAACCGCGATTCCCCCCTCATTCCGGTCTGGATTAGCTTTCCCCTGCTTCCCCTTTCCTTTCAAAACCCAGCTATCATGCATGTGTTGAGGAACATGGTTGGACGATTTTAGTGCGTTGATTCCCGTACATCCTCGGTGAGCCACCCGATCAACCCAAGGATGTGCGTGGAGGTCGATACCTCGAGAGTGCCGATGGAGACGATTTGGGTTGATGCTGCTGAGGAGATCTGATGCAAGCAACCAGTGAACATTGATCATTGGATGGATTTTTGTTCCGTTTAACGTAGACTGGGACAAACCAGGGCCTTCTGCCGATGCGATGGCCACCAGAAATCTGATACTGTGAAGACCAGAGATGTTTCGAAGGTCAGCAATGGAGGAGATAACGGGCCTAGTGGAAACATGCTCAGTCTTGCTGAACACTCCTCACCTGCTGCAAAGCAGGGTGTAAACCCATCGGTGTCTAGTGTTTTTAGCAGGCTTAAGGATGATCTCAGGGTGAATACCTTCTACACTAATGTTGGTAGGGAGGCAATGGAGCCCTCCTTGCAGACTCAAGCTAATGCTAGCAGTGGTGGACACCAATTCATGGGATGCGGTTTCGACCATGCATCAAATACAGAGGCTGCTGAGCAGCCCCTACTGATCAGCACTGAACTAGTCAGCGCTAAGCCATGCTCCTTGAACCGGCTCCCAGCGTTGGGATGTAGGAGAAAGGTAAATCCCAGCATATGGAGGTCCGAGTGGAAGGCGAGTTGGATGGGGGCCAGTTCATGGTCCACACGTCTAGCAGTGAGCATGTGCAATCACTTGGTTTGGATACTGTGAAAGAAAGGAAGGGCGGGGCAGATGTCAGTAAGGGGAGGCAAGGGAGTGCGGGCTACTCAACTCCGACCCCAATCCCCCTGGTTAATAGGTTTGACGGTCTGGCGGAGGTAGGATCGGGAGATGTATCTCAGGTTGCGGTTGAGGGAGAGGAGACAAGCAGGAAGAATCTCGATGGCTTTGGGGTGGAGGAACAAATTGCAAGCAGCAAAAGTTTATCTGCTGGGGAGTCCAGTCTGAGGAGCAATAAGAGAAATAGGAGGAGGACGGGCAGAAAGGATCACACATCTTTACCACCCCCATGAATACTCGGTCAGCAAAAAATAAATTGGATGAGGAGTTGAACAGTGGGGTTAGGGGTCAATTGGAACCTCATGGACTTTCTGCACTTCCCTTGGAGTTGATTTTATGTTCCAATGATGAGGTGACAGAGAAGGTGTTACTTCTCAATGCGACAGAAGAGGAAGCGGCCAAGATGATGGGTCGGGACATTGAAGTGATGCTTAATGAAGAACAATATGTTTGGGTCGACAAACAGGACACAATCCTGGTTTGGGGATTCAATAAGGGGATAATTAGGCTGGAGGAGTATATACAGGTCTGGGACAACTTGACCTCGTCGCTTGAAGCCCTGATAAGGGGAGACCCGCACACCCAGGTATCCGCTATATCCTGGAGGTTATTTAGAGATACGGTTATAGGTAGAGTTGAGCTGTTTTTCAACAAAGATGCTTTACAATCATTTGACTAATGCTTGGGTGCTCTCTTCTTCTTGAGATTTTTGGATAGGTGGCAGTGCTTCTTCAGTTTGTGTGTATCGTGGTGTTTTCAGGCTTTTCCAACAAGCTTTATGGTCTTTCCTTAGATGAGTTTTAGAGCACAAGGTCGTCGCCTCTGCATGTCACTTGGAGCGGAAGATTGAGAGGGTATGGCTTGGCCATTGGTACCATGCCCGTGCATCCTTGCACGAGACTGTTTGCCGAGTCCCATGCTTTGTTAGAGGCCTTTTAATGCTGAGCTGCTGGGTAGAGGCAGGACCTGTACTTGTTTGGAGTTTTTTTGTTGTTGTTTGTTTTTGATGGACTTGGGGTTGCCCACTTTCCCTTAAAGTGATTTGATAATAAAATAAAATATAATTTTCAGGCAGGCTTTGCTTAAGGAGTTTTAATTTCTTATTATTTTTTAATTTTATCATCTTTACAACAGTTCTTCTATGAAATTAGAAACGATCGATGAGATTGATTTTTTAATTCATTTAAAATTGGTTTTCAAACATTTATTAGGATTAAATAACTCTATAATAATTTGGAGATATTTATCAATGACGTATTTCTCAAACAACCATTTCAAAAATGACGGAATTTTTTGGTGACATTTATTACAATATCATTTCATAAAATCGCATTGTAGTTTGATATTTCTTGGAGTTTTGAACAGCATGATTTCATCTTTATGTTATTATTATCTCCATGAAATAAAGGATAAACATACCAATTTGTAGAGTTTAAAAATCAATTCACATTTTTTCATGAATATTTATTTATAATCTCATCACATTAGTTTCCCTCAAGATTCTATATTGATCATCGCTTCTAAACCCATATCATTATTACTTGTTTATCATTTAAATTAATTCTTTTTTCAATTCACTTTTCTACATATAGTAGTTCGAAACCATATTCACTAATTCTTCCATACAAATAATAAAAACTAAAAATATAAAAAGAAAATTATGTCCAATGTTTATAGAAGGCCAATTTTGAAAACATGTATACACCTTACCTATTCTTCGACACCATGATTTCCACTATATTGTAGTTAATAGTATTTATAAAATTTTACAATTTGAAACATATTAAATGAAAAGATTTTCATCAGTCATTTTTCTTTTCTAAACATGCTCAATAATATATACAATTCCCAAAATCATAAAGTATCAGATCCTTAAATTAATCTCACTTTTCCCCATTGGAACATGTATAAAAGGATACCTTGAAGGGAAATCCATAATGTGTACGTCAAGCTAGAATCCAAGTCTATGTCTGGGCATGGTTGACATTTAATATAAGTGATTTCATTCATTATTAAATTCAGAACTTTAGCATGCCCATTGAATTCCAAATTTGGAATCAAGTAATCACTCAAGGTGAACTATAAACCAACAACCTACCAGCCCTTCCATAGTGATACTCAAGATCGAAAGTATCAATTTGGGCATGGTATAATGTCCCAGGTATTTGAGTCCATCCTTGGTTGTCCACTAAGCGAGCCCAGCTATCACCCATGGAATATATGATGACTTCCCTTTGAGTCTATCATTGTTATTCCAAACGTGTAATGCAGGTATCAATAGACATATACTAGTAAGTCCTTAGGTGTCCATCCTTACTGTTCAAGAATCACTATGGTTTATAAAATTCATCCCCAATGATTCCATCCTTGCCAGTCCATATGAGGAGTTCATGTGTCACTTGGGCATAATCATGGCATAAGACAACTGAGTACATCAATGGAATTAGTCCCTTCAATCCATATGTAACCCAATGCATATAATCAATCAACAATATCATTCATTCAATACAATATAATTACATCAATGTCATCACTATTTGTTTCCATTCAAACTCGCCTCATTAGGGGACTCAACTCATTGTCCATGATTAAAAGGCTTTCCACTACTCAAATAAAATGAGTATTTAATTACAAGAGAATCACATTTTTAAACAATCCATTTTAAGGAGGGCTCTAAGGTCATGGCATACATTCCCCATTCATTAATTATTCAAATCAATATGGATATGTCAAACACAATTATAATTCATTTTAACACCACATAATCAATTCAATAAAATTTAATTCAACTCATTTGATCAATTTCATATAAACATGTAATGTTTAATACTAATAACATCTCTTTCACAACTCACTGAAGAAGATGTCTAAATTCACAGACCAAGATTAGAAGGATTTGCCACTAATTCAATTCACATTGGAAAGAATTTAATCAATGTTTCAAATATTTAAAAGTCAATAACATAATCAAATAAATTTATAACTCACCTCAAAAGGCTGGTAAATCCACGACTAAGCTCATAAGGTTTACCCCTTAATAATATCACATTGGAAAATCGCATTCAGAATGAAATTAAATCTTTAATAAAATATTACTTATCCATTTCAAAGAGAATGGTCATTCATCCATTTCTATTGATTCATTTAGTTATAACTCATCTCAAATTGAAATTCAATTCATAATCCAATTCACATTGGATAACCCAAGAAAGGGGTAAAAGAGAACACCATAAGGAATCCAATTCCAAAATATATCAATGGTGGATTAATTCAATATAAAAAAATATAAGGAGTTGTTTCAACTAATTATTTTAAAAAATTTATCATTTATCAATGGTCCTCATTAATTGAATACGATATGGATATGTTTTCAATCCAATGTGATAAATCTAATTTAAGGTGTCACCCAATAATAGGGAATGAGAAATAATGGAATATATATAAATCACTAAAAATTAATTGAAATGCATGAGAGAACCTACCATAAGATAATTATTGATATCAAGTCTTGCATCAGCTCTTCATTTGACTCTGATTTGGAGAAAATCAATGAATGTAAAATGAACATAATAATAGGGAAAATTATATTGCATAAAAATAGCATAGCCGATAGAAAAATAAATAATTAATGACTGAAAATGAATTTAGATCTTACCATTACAGATCCAATGAGATGAACGACCCTTGAATCGATGACCTGATATAGGAGTTATCTCAAATTTGAGAATATACTCTAAGGAAGGAACCCAATGGTGTTCTTGATTTATAGAAGAATAAGAAATATAATTTGGTTGAAATAGAATTAAGTGGGAGTAAAATGGAATATTTACCCAAAATATATGGGTCACATGAGTTTTTTGTATTGTTTGGAAAAACCGTGCACCAACATTTTCACACCCACTACCTTATAAACCCACCACACATGTTTTTCCTGTACTCTTATACTAATCATGTGAAAACTGTGTAGTGAATAGTGTGAGGGTACAACCTATGTTGAACTAAAAATGTGGGCTATGGGAATGGTTTGAGAAAACTATGCATAGAATATGCATGTAACATCTTCTCCCCATCTCCTGCCACATGATTTTTTTCTAGGGACATATGGTTTTAGATTAATTGTGTGACCTATGAAGTCTCTCCATACTTATGATTTCTATACCTTAGCACTAATGAAACTCAATGAGACACCTAAGGGTCTCTCATTACCTTTAAAAAATTGTAAAAATTACACATTTTAGTGTTCCAAAATTCATAATTATGTTTTAAATCCCAGTTTTCAAAACAACCTATCCAAAAATCACCAAAATCCAACATCCCTAATAATTCTATCTAGTCTAAAAGAACGATACTCTACATAGTGTAATTTTAATCCATCACAGATTTACAGTTCAATAATGGTTACCTTTCAGAAAACCTTGTTCTTTATCACTATCTATCATTCCTTGAGCCGTATATTTTCAACCACATTTACATGCTTTCCTACATGGAAACCTACTATTTGTTATCTTAGTCCACTTTTGAAATTTCATTTTTGTCTCTTTTCAAAATGAATTTTTTTAATCATTTTTCAATATTGTATTTCAAAAAATATATTATGACAAATCAAAACCCTGTTTATTCATTAACTAACTCAAATTGAGAGAATATAATTTATTTTTGTGGCGGATAATGTTACATCCTAATATTTTAAAATGAAACACAATGTTTATTATCATTAAAGATACACTTCATCGAGCTTAAAAAAATGGAAAAGAATTATTATTTAAATGTGATTTCCATAGAATATCCATTAAATTGGAATTTATTAATAATATTACCTAAATTATGATAATATATTCTTGAATTCATTAGTTACTAATTTATTATTAATTAAAAAAATTGAATATAAAGTAAATGATTCTATAAAAAACTCTTTTAATGCGTGAATGGCATTTTATTTAAATAAATAATAATTAATTACTAATAGATAATGATATTAATGAAATTTATATATCACCCATATAATCCAATAAAACAACTTATTTCAAGGATACTAGTGTGTATGTTCCATTACTTAATTTTGTGTATTTTTGAAGGGTATATAGAAATTACATCACTTACGTGTCCCTATAATGAGACTTGATGTATCCGAAATTCACATATGCTGAACTGGACAAAAAACTTCTCCTTAATTTCACCAACATGAGCCTTAGATGTTCATAATTTGCCTCCTTTATCTTTTAGTAGATGAAATATCATAAATAAACACTACCAAAATTTTTATAGGTAATGCCTAAAGACCCTATTCATCAAATAATTGAAGATTTCATGGGAATTAGTAATTATAAATGGAATCACAAAAAACTCATAGTTCTTATACCTTGTACGAATGATAGTGATCTAAATATCTTCTTTCTTCAAATTTTGCTGATGATATCCAGAAAGAAGATCCACCATTGAGAGGTACTAAGCTCTTCAAAGCTAATAAAATAAGCCAGAAATACTTGGAAGAGGATACATGTTCTTTATGTTTATCTTTTTGAGTTCCTGATAATCAATATATAGCTGCATTGATTCACCAATCTTGTTGACAAAGATCACAAGAAAACTACAAGGTGATGCACATGGATGTATAAACCCTTTTTCCAAATTCTCAACTAGATACAGCTCTAACTCAATTAGTTTGATACGATCCATTCAATAGGGACACATTTTGATATGATTAGCTTTGGGTATGAGTTCAATTGAGCCATTTACCTCATGATCTAGGGGATGTTCAGTAAATATTCAGGAAATACACCATTTTATTACCTTATAATGGGAATTTCCTATAGTTGGATACCAACAATTGAATGAACCATTAGAGCGAGGTAAGTTTTTTCACAGGGAATCAATACCCTCACTATTGTAGGATTTTCAAAAGGATAGTCATGATCTACATTTCATTTGTAGAGGAGCATGGAATGGTTCATAATATGAAAAGATATGTCCTTTTTTATGATAGTAAATACGTTCTCTACTATAGAAAGCCAATCCTTTCACATTATATCATTGAATCCCACCAAGGGAATAATCATGTGATTTTTTATAAGAATCTTCCAATATACTCCAATAAGAGAATATTCCAACACTTGGGTGAAATAATTTCATTGTTTAGTGTTTTTACATATAAATCCACATCAAGGTTTCAGGACATCAATTTTGTAGTCGTATAAAACATTCAAGATATAATGTTGTGCATAGAAAAAGAATAAAAAAATGATGTTTTACATTATTGATTTAAAAAAAATGTACCTTGTTTGAATTAATTTTATTTCACAACTTGTGAAGTATTGATGTCGTTATCCTTTCCAGGATTCTTTGGATTTGGTGGATGTTGATGCTGATTACCCTCGATGACTCGAGTTTAAGTGAACTGGAATTCCTTGTGGCCTGACACCCTATAGCTATTTCATTGGACCATGGGAGGTTCTCTACATTCCTCAACCACATTATCCTACTTACTCCTCTCTTTTTGACATCCATGAGCATGGTGGAATTCTCTCCCATACATGAAGTATTTACTCGTCCCAATAAGGAATTTCCCATGATGGTTCTTCCCACATTTTGACATATGAGTGGTTGAGTTTTCTTTCAACCATTTTCATTAGACTCTCAATCTCAAAACTCCAAATTAATTTCTTATCACCATATCCATGGGACCATTCTTTAAACTCCATCTCCATATTGAGATAACATCAAACAATTTCTTCATAACTAAAAATGTCTTGAATTACTAGATCCTTTGGAAGGTGTGGTTTTATTCCACTAAAGAATCTATCAAATTTTCCTATCATTATTAACAAAATAACATTACACATACCTTAAATGACTTGTAAAATTTGCTTCATAATAAATGACAGATTATCCTTAAATTTTTTCATCGCTATGAATATCATATCCATCTTTGTATGAAAATTTATTTATAAATAAATGTTATAAGACATTATCTTAAAATATACCCACAACATCCCTTCAATTTCATCCCTTTGCTTGGAGTTCTTAATCAACATACACCATCGGTCTGCCTCCCCATCTAGATGATAAATGACCAGAGTCAACTTCTCTATCATGGAAAAGTTTTGTTAAAAAAATATCATATCCATTGAGTTGAGTCACTATTCCATAACTAGTGGATTAGAAGATCAACTAAACATCGGTGGGAGTTACCGCATAAAACACTCGATATCCCGTTTCTCCATCTTATGTGAGGGAATACGTTCTACATTATTCAGGTTATTGTTAATAATATGAGATAACTGTGTAAGAATCACCATGAAAATTTAAAATCCACCACCAAATGAATTGGGGATGTTGTTCGGGAAAACACTGAATTTCCCCTCATATGGGTTGTTGTCCTAGTTTCTCCTGGTTCCCACCATTTTCTAAAATTGAAAATGTTATTATGGGAAAAAAGTGAATATTTTTTGAATAAAAAATATATTAAAATTTTAAAATTATGTCTAAAAAATATCTTATACGATCCCTATGTATATGAATTTTTAAAATAATACTCTATTGGTTCTTACATGTACTAAGTCTTATACTAAGGGTTTTAATATGGTTCTCTAATACTAATTCCCAAGTTCACTAAATCGCCCTCTGATTCCAACTCTAGTGATCATTATTTTTGTTACATTACTATTACCTATTTTTTATAACAAACAAAATAAATGAATTACATGACCTAGTTCCAAAGGTATCATGTCATTATAAAATTAAGAAAATATATAACATTTAATAAATTGAACATAAACATTTATTTAATTTCTTCTACCCTAGCATCTTATTGGCCCTTGAATTTTCATTTTTATAAGTTGTCTCTTGAGGATATACATAAAAAATTAAGTGATCTAAAATCACAAAAGAAGATAGATAGGAACATGAAATAAAATAACATGGGGTGATAATAATCATAAATTCATCATAATAATCATTAGCGGTGGAATTTGGAAATTCATAAAAATGAAACATCATGTCTTAGCAGTAAATACCACACATAGTTGTGATAAAAAAGCACATATGTTTCACTCATATTTTACATTATTTAATGAGATAAATCAAATTTATAACTTATTAGAGCTTCATATAATTCGAGGAACACCCTTCACATCATAAAATTTACATTGCACCACATAATTCCAAGCACACCCATCACTTCATAACATTAAAATTATCATGAAAGCCACATCGAATAGACATCAATTTTGGAAATAAAATTTGTCATTGAAAGGCGTTGGATTCATTTTAAAAATCATAAGTTCATATAATTTGGGTTAGCAAATGAATGAGGGAATAACATACTTGGTATAAGATTCATCAACCTTGAGTTATGAATAAAAAATATCGATATGTTAAAAGGGTATTTTTTGTAAGAGGGGTTAATTGGGAAAACATTATGTTTGTGATAAACTCATGTGGAAAAAATGTATATCCCAAAAAAGGTACAACAATTATGATGAAATTATATTTAAGGAATATCCATTCTGAAAATGGGGTGAAAGAGGGAATCCCAAAAAAAGGGGAGTTGAGTTTTGAAATTCCCCTAACCTTTTGTCTGAATTCTATCATCACATAAATATATTTTATAATCACATTATATTAATTAATTAACAAATAAATAACCCTTTTATAAATGATTTCTATTTTTTATTATACTATTACGTTTATTTATGGGATTTTCAATGATTAATAAAGATTAATTTCCTTGTTCTAGAGGATTCGTTTTCAAGGTTTTCATGATTGGTTTGCCTGTATACATGAATGGATGTTCATGTAAAATGTTGATAAATAAATAGAGTTCTTATTTTATGTTTTTTTGATCCACCAGAAGTACACATCATCTTATAATGAATTTTTTATATGGTATGAGGATGAATTATTAGATAAAATTTAATGAATATATTTTAAGGTTAATTATTGCAGGTTTTCAATGAAAAAAAACATGGTTTGTATTATCATTTAGTATTATGTATATAATATAGTTCAATTACATAAAAAGGGACATAAAATAATCATTAAAATCATTTTCAACCATTTAATGGTTTTATTAACAACCTTTAAAGTGTTAAATGAAAATAAAAGTCCATCATCCATGATGTCATTAAAATGAAACCTCACTAACCACATGTATAAGATTTGATGAGGATAAGAGAAGAAAACAATTTAAAATGAAAGAAATTTAAAGAAAAAAGAATAGTATTTTACCTCTTGGAATTTTCCCCCATGACAACCCCCATATGGGTATGTTTTTGTTCATTTGATGATACCAATTTCAATTGGATGAGAGATAGGTTCTTGGGGAGAGGTTTGGGAAGAATTTGGACTGGGGTCAAATTTGATAGGTTTTATTTTTAGTGGACGAGAGGGGTTTTTTCAATTATTTAATCATTATATTATTATTTTGGATCAAGACTATAAATATTTTGAGTAATATCACAAAAAATTTAATTAATTTAGAGAATTTATAGATTATGAGTCGTACATCAGAAATGAATCATTGTATAGTGTATTTTACTTATAATTCACATATATCGTAAATTACTGTATTTAACTATTCAAAAAAATTCATGTATTTTAGACACATCTTACAAATTTACTGTAAACATTTTTTGATGTTTATAAATAAAATTTGAACACTATTTTATGAAAATAATTTTCTAAATATGAGAACATTAACTTTTAATTAAAATCATCATTTACATGGGAAATTAATGATTTTAAAATTATAATTGATTTTATATCACGTTGAAAAATTACTTATATTATCATTATATTAAAATCATAAGACATAAAAATATAAATTTATGAATAAATTTTATGAATATAAATTTTCTTTAAAAATATTAAATTAATTAAAAAAATATATAAATATTTATATCCTATAAAAATACTAACAATTAATTATTAATTTTTTAAATATATATTTACCTATACTATGATATAATTATACCATAATTTCTCGTATAAGATGCCTAAATTTTATTTTAATTCCATGGGTGAGGTTACTATTCATTTTTACAGTTGACTATTCATAAGTGTCATGTTAGTATTCCTAAGGTTAAGTTACTATTTGATCATGATTGGTTCCTTAACATGTAAAAATAAATCTCATTTCATTAAATATTCATTTATAGTGTTTATATTATGGCCCATAAGTGATTTTTTTGTGATTTATACTACATAAAATCACTATAGGAAGGGAGAAATAACATTGATAAATATTTGGGACATTAAAAATTAAAATAAAGAAACTGAGGAAGATTGGGAAAATTTTTTAACAACATTTCATTGAATTATCAACAACAAAATTCAATATAGAAAAGGGTGAATATGAATAAATACTACACTAGTTCAGGATTACATACTCAGAGTCGACATTCTAGAATAAAAAACCAACACAAATCGTTAATGAACCAAAATTCCATACTTATGGTAAACCAATTGGGCTATCAAAACTCAAAATAATCACTTATAGAATAGTGTGAGAAATGTGGGATGTTTTGGAACACTGAAAACTACTATTAAAACATTTACTTTCCCACATAACAAGAAAATTAAAACTTTGTTAACTATGGTCAAAGGATTCCTTCCAACGATGATAAATTTTCAAATGACTATAACTAAGGCTCTATGAATCATCATAAATTGTCATGGAAAGAATAAGGAATTATAAAAAACCCATTTCATCTAGTTACCAAATCCATCCAAGATAATAATTCCAAAATTTACCAAGGATTGATTTCTCTAATTCATAATGAAACATTGAGATTCAAAAGTTATCTAAACTCGATCAAATCTTAAATAGAACAGATACTCATGATGAATATTTTAAGAATAAAATTAATAAAAAATGTGGCCAATATGATTATATTAAAATTCATTCTGGTACATGAATGTATATCAAGGAAACTAAATTGTGACAACTATATGGATAAATGACTTAGAGGGATAAATAATTCCTAGCACAACTGAAATAAACATATAGGGAGAATGAAATGGATTTGATAAAATAATGTAGGATTAACATTCACACCCAACCAAAAAAAGACTCTAGAAAAGCCCAAAATGAAAAAATTATGATTCTAGAAATAAAATTATGCTTCACAAACAATCTGTAAATCAAAATAAAAGTGATTAAAATATAAAAAATCTGAATTTCCACCATGATAATCATCCAAAAAAATTATTTTAAAAAATAATAATATGAATAAAGGAAAAAAAGTAGAATAATTAGGGTACATGCCTATTATTCATAGAAACATTGACCCAAACATCCCATCCCAGGATAATTAAAATCAAAAATAACAAAAAGGACGAACTTCATCAGTTACTTTGGTTTTTGACAAAGCTCTAAGTGAATATATCATTCATCTAATACAAAATTAAAATTTTATATTGCATGAAATCTATTAACAAATTAGTTTCTATAAGAAAAACACTTGATTATTTTTCCAAAAATAGCCTCACTAGAGTGTGTAGTGTTATACATCAATATAAAATCCTTCCAAAATCTCAAATAGCTTGGTAGTTTTGACATTCACTGCAATCTAAGGAATAATTGTAAACTAAACTATCTGTTAGTTGTTGTTGGGAAGCTATTTTTCCAATTGACTTCTTAGTCCTAGACATAGAGTGTGACAAAGTGGTGCCCATAATTCTGGGAAGTCCCTACATAGACAGTGGTGGATATATTATTGATTTATCTACGGGTCAACTTATCTTTAAATATTTGTAACACCAGAAATAATTCAATGTATTTAAAAATGTAAAGGGACTAACATTTTCTGAAAATTGATATATGATAGAGTCCCTAGAAGCTGGATGTTTAGTTGAAAATATAGTAGAATTTGAAAATCAATACTTTCATAAAGAAATAAAATTGGAAGCTAAAAATTAATTATTACATTTTAATGAATATGATCAAACTGAAAATAGGGAAAATTTATAGAACTGGACAATAATCCTCATTCTAATGCTACTAGAAATGTTCAATCTCTTTTTTATCATAAAGACCTGTCAAGTTAACTTGCGGTTGATTCAGTTGTTAATAACCATTCAAAAAATTTTGATTCAATATATTGAGATATGATTGAAAAAATTGATGCTTCAAATTTATAAAGATTCATGAATTTTGAACTAGAATTCTTTGAATGTTTCTACTCAACTAGGATAGTAGTCAAGATATTTTAAAATAATGTCATGAAAATGAAAATAATTCAACATTTGAAATGTATAATATGATAAATTTCAAACAAAATTGAACTCCTAGGATCAAGATTCTTCCATCAGGTGAAAAGGCACACATATTGGAGCATAAAATATTCCATTAAACCTAAAATACACATTTATTAGGTGAAAATTATACATTTCATGTCATTGATTCTACTGAAATGAAATATGATCAAGAATAAAAATTGTTGGGTGTGTTGAAGAAATCAAAATATGAAATAGTTTTGTCCATTGCTGATATTAAATGGACTATCCCTTTATTCAACAAGCTCAAAATCGCTATGGAACTAGACAACAAATAAATATTTGGGTATAAATGGATACTAAATCCCAAAATGAGAGTCATTTTTGAGAGAAGATTTTATTAAGAATTTTCAAACAATGATTATGTATTCCATCTCTAATAGTATTCAGCTAAATCCAATCACATTTTTCCATAAAAGGGTGGTTTCACTATTATGACAAATGGAAAAAATGATGTGATTCAAGTGAAAAGATACCATATGGAGATTATGTATAGATTATAGAAATCAAAATTAGTCCACTAGGAAATGCCTTTTCTTAATTCCCTTCCCTGATCAAATACTTGATAGGCTTGATGGAAATAAAATTATCCTTTTATATCGATGACTATTTCAGTTACAACCATATTTATATAACTATAGAGGATCCATAGAAAATTGCTTTCACATTCTCCTTTATGAAAATTTCATATCGTTGAATGCCATTTGATTTATATGGTTCTACGTAAACCTTTCAAAGATGTATGATGTATATATTTTTTAACCTGATTCATATGATCATAGAGGTTTTATGGATGAATTGTACATTTTCAATAGCACGTTTGGGACATTTTTAGGAAATTCAAAGTCATTGTTGGAAAGATTCATAGTTACCAACCTAGTTCTTAACTTGGAAAAATTCCATTTCATGTTCGCCAAGGTGATTGTGCTTGGACATAAGGTGTCAAGGAGGGGTTTAGAGGTCAACAAATCCAAGATTTAATTTATTCAAAAACTACCACTCCAGAAAATAATATTTGTATTAGAAGCTTCTTAGGGAATTCTTGTTTTTTCAGCGATTTATAAAAGGATTCTAAAAAATAGATAATCCATTATGTAACCTTGTATTCTAGGATTACTCATTATTATTTGATTAATAATTCATATAATATTTCAATCTAATAAAGGAAAAAACACATTTGATCACTAATCATTACTAAAACTGATTGGAAATTAACTTTTGATTAATGTGGGATGCTAGAAACAGGGATGCTCGAGTTGTATTAGGACATATGATAGATAAGTTGGTTCATGTTTTTATTTTTCTAGTAGAATTCTAGATTAGGACTAAAGTAATTAAACCAATAATTAGAAGGATCTCTTAACTGTTGTGTTTTCTCTAGAGAAATTCAGGAATTAACTTTTAGGATCTAAAGTTATTATCTTCGTGGAACATTATGGATTAAAATAACTGTTGACTATGAATGAAGAAAAACCTTGGTTTATTAGGTGGATAATATTATTACGTGATTTTGGAATGGAAACTAGAGATATGAAAGGAGATAATAATATAGTTACAGAACACCTTTATTGGATTATTAATATCCACTGTGAAGATACATGTGAGATAAATTCATGCTTTCATGATGAAAAGCCTGTCACTGTCTCAATTATGTATTCTTCTTGGTTTGAAGTTTTTTTCACTTTTTCAATAGAAACTGTCATTCCATAGGTTTTTTCAAACAACCAGTAAGTGAAACTAATTTTAGTGAAAAATTACTATCTTTGGAATGACATATTTCTGTTACAATGATGTCCTGATTGGATTCAAAGATGAATTGTACCGTAGGATGAGAGGATGCCAATATGGGAGTGTTTTCTCTCCTAATATTGGGGGGGTAAATCACGATGGAGAAAGGAAACACAAAAAATTCCTCCAAGATGGATTTTAATAGACAACATTATCCATGTATACAAGGAGATATGTTGTAGGATATGATAGATGTCATAGGATGGTAAATGTTGAGAGGATGTAGGAGTTACCATAGAAAGGTAAGTTGGAATTTGATATTTTTGATGTTTGGGGATTAAATATTGTAGGATAATTTACATCATGTTATGGGAATGAGTATATTTTAGTTGTTGTGTATTATGTGTCTATGTGGGTTGAGGTAGTAGAAATGATGAAAAATTTACCTAACAAGGTTATAAATGTTTTCAACAAGACATATTTCAAGGATTTGGGTTCCAAAATCCATTATCAAGGATAATGGCACCGAATTTTAAAATAAATAATTTTCTTCTTTAATAAAAAAAATATGGATACACCCATTGGAATGGAACAACTCACCATTCACAGTCTAGTGGAAAGGTAGAAATATTGAAGTGGGAGTTGAAATATATTGTGAAAGAAATGTTTCTAAATCTAGGAAAGATTGGTCCTTGAATTTTTTTGATTCATTCCGGTTTTATAGAACACCTCTTAAAAACCCAATTGGTATGTCACCATATTGGATTTTTTTGAGAAATGATACCATTTTATTATAGAGGTTCATTTGATATTATATTTGGAAATTAAGTTATTAAATTTTGATTTTAAGAGTGATAGAGAGAGGATACAACTATATTTATGTGATCTACATGAGATAAGGATAGAGTATTATGATAATTATAGAATATACAATGAGTGGTCCAATTATTTTTTCAAATTATTTCATTAAAAATATAGAATTAAAACATGGATGACATGTCCTTATTCTTAATTACATGCATATCCACTTTCATAGAAAGTAGAAATCTAATTGGTTTGGACCTTTCACAGTGCCTAGAGTGCTAATTAATGTAGTTGTTGAGATTGTAGGATTAGAAAACAAGCCAATTCTTGTGAATAGGAAAATAGTCAAACATTATTTTTAATGGAATCCAAATGACTTGGATTTATATCACTATGCTTGAGAACTGATTTTCATAAAGTCTAACTATGGAAAAAAAAATTATCTCTTCATGGGAGTCAACCCATAGGTTTTCTTTGATTTCACTTGTGAATAAGGTTTTTCTTCTATGTCTAATGTTAAAATAATAGATATTAAATTAATTATAATAAGGACTAATTTAAAATAAATATAAATAAATAATATATTAGTTTAATATTTTTATTAATCTAATAATTTTAATATTAATTTATTTAATAAACAAATATTATCTTTAAAAGGTAAATCATTGTAATTATGTTAATTTTTTTTTTCTACAGAACAAAGTGTATTTCACCTCATTGTTCATTTATTCTAACCATAGGTAGTCATCAGTAACAAGTGAGTTTCCAATGTGACTAGCATGTAAGAGGACTATCCCAAGTGTTCGAACTTGGAGGAAGATCAAGAAGAAGTCGGTGCTGGTGTGTGTGACTAACAAAGATACAACATGGAACATTACAAATTCAAAGGTAGTGATCATTAGGTATTGATCATTCATTGAGACATTATCACATTCTTAGAGACCAACCAAATAGGTTTAGGATATAGATAGCGATCTTGAGATGGGAAATCGAGACATCATCATTATTTCATACTAGATTTAGAGGGATATTTATTTCTTCCTATTATAGTAAATCATTTCCATTGAAACAATATTATCATTCGTTTTTTAGTCATCATTTTTTGATATGATTAATGTGTAAATCTTTTCTTAAGGAGTTTTGGTCAAAGCACAACGGAGCTGAAGCGGCGGAGCCTGAGCTCGTGATGATGGTCGTCTAACACTAATGGGGTCGGCGACTCTCCCCCCTCCGCTGTAAGCCGGAGGGGGGGGGGGATGAGAAGGAGGTCACGCGGCAAAATCGTTTCACCCGATTTTCTGACCCTAATTTGTACCCTCCGTTTCTTGAGTTTCAGATCGGGCCGAAGGTTTATGGCTTTCAGAATGGAGACCCCGTGGTGCCTCTCTCGGTTCTAGAGATCTCAGAAGCTGAGGGTCTCCTTGATCTGACTTTGATTGTTCGCTTCAAGAAGTCTCGACCTTCAGTGGACGATTTCGACAGGTTCGTCGCCAAATCTTGGGGACTTCAGCTTCAGCCGGTTGTTGGTTTGCTGGATAAACGGAGTTTGATGGTACGCTGCTCTTCTTCGGAGGACATGGTTCATGCACTGGCGTTCTCTCCCAGGAATTGCGGAAGGTATGAGTTCCATTTAAGCAGATGGTCCTACGATTTTCATATGAACCGTGATTCCCCCCTTATTCTGGTCTTAATTAGCTTTCCCCTGCTTCCCCTTTCCTTTCAAAACCCAGCCATCATGAATGTGTTGAGGAACATGGTTGGACGATTTCTGTGCGTTGATTCCCGTACAGCCTCGGTGAGCCACCCGATCAACCCAAGGATGTGCGTGGAGGTCGATACCTCGAGAGTGCCGATGGAGACGATTTGGATTGATGCTGCTGAGGAGATCCGATGCAAGCAACCAGTGATCTTTGATCATTGGATGGATTTTTGTTCCGTTTGACGTAGACTGGGACACACCAGGGCCTTCTGCCGACGCGATGGCCACCAGAAATCTGATACTGTGAAGACCAGAGATGTTTCGAAGGTCAGCAATGGAGGAGATAACGGGCCTAGTGGAAACGGGCTCAGTCTTTCTGAACACTCCTCACCTGCTGCAAAGCAGGGTGTAAACCCATCGGTGTCTAGTGTTTTTAGCAGGCTTAAGGATGATCTCAGGGTGAATACCTTCTACACTAATGTTGGTAGGGAGGCAATGGAGCCCTCCTTGCAGACTCAAGGTAATTCTAGCAGTGGTGGACACCAATTCATGGGATGCGGTTTCGACCATGAAACAAATATAGAGGCTGCTGAGAAGCCCCTACTGATCAACACTGAACTGGTCAACGCTAATCCATGCTCCTTGAACCGGCTCTCAGCACTGGAGGAGGAGGAGAATGAGGAATTTAATTCAGGGGAAAATGATGGGAAGATAGTGGCCTCCTTTGGTGACCAACTTCAAAATCTAGAAGATGTGGCGATCAATCCAGACTCCCCCTTCAACCGGCTGAAGGCAGATCGCATGGGTACTCCCAGCGTTGGGATGTAGGAGAAAGGTAAATCCCAGCATATGGAGGTCCGAGTGGAAGGCGAGTTGGATGGGGGCCAGTTCTTGGTCCACACGTCCAGCAGTGAGCATGTGGAGTCACTTGGTTTGGATACTGTGAAAGAAAGGAAGGGCGGAGCAGATGTCAGTAAGGGGAGGCAAGGGAGTGCAGGCTACTCAACTCCGACCCCAATCCCCCTGGATAATAGGTTTGACGGTCTGGCGGAGGTAGGATCAGGAGATGTATCTCAGGTTGCGGTTGAGGGAGAGGAGACAAGCAGGAAAAATCTCGATGGCTTTGGGGTGGAGGAACAAATTGCAAGCAGCAAAAGTTTATCTGCTGGGGAGTCCAGTCTGAGGAGAAATAAGAGAAATAGGAGGAGGACGGGCAGAAAGGATCACACATATTTACCACCCCCATGAAGAATCGGTCAGCAAAAAAGAAATTGGGTGAGGAGTTGAACAGTGGGGTTAGGGGTCAATTAGAACCTCCTGGCCATTCTGCACTTCCCTTGGAGTTGATTTTATGTTCAGATGATGAGGTGACAGAGTAGGTGTTACTTCTCAATGCGAAAGAAGAGGAAGCGGCCAAGATGATGGGTCGGGACATTGAAGTGAAGCTTAATGAAGAACAATATTTTTGGGTCGACAAACAGGACACAATCCTGGTTTGGGGCTTCAATAAGGGGATAATTAGGCTGGAGGAGTCTATACAGGTCTGGGACAACTTGACCTCGTCGCTTGAAGCCCTGATAAGAGGAGACCCGCACACCCAGGTATCCACTATATCCTGGAGGTTATTTAGAGATACGGTTATAGGTAGAGTTGAACTGTTTTTCAACGAAAATTCTTTACAATCATTTGACTAATGCTTGGGTGCTCTCTTCTTCTTGAGATTTTTGGATAGGTGGTAGTGCTTCTTCAGTTTGTGTGTATCGTGGTGTTTTCAGGATTTTCCAACAAGCTTTATGGTCTTTCCTTAGATGAGGTTTAGAGCACAAGGTCGTCGTCTCTGCATGTCACTTGGAGCGGAAGATTGAGAGGGTATGGCTTGGCCATTGGTACCATGCCCGTGCATCCTTGCACGAGACTGTTTGCTGAGTCCCATGCTTTGGTGGAGGCATTTTAATGATGATCTACTGGGTAGAGGCAGGACCTGTACTTGTTTGGAGTTTTTTTGTTGTTCTTTGTTTTTGATGGACTTGGGGTTGCTCACTTTCCCTTAAAGTGATTTGATAATAAAATAAAATATAATTTTCAGGAAGGCTTTGCTTAAGGAGTTTTAATTTATTATTATTTTTTAATTTTATCATCTTTACAATAGTTCTTCTATGAAATTAGAAACGATCGATGAGATTGATTTTTTAATTCATTTAAAATTGGTTTTCAAACATTTCATAGGATTAAATAACTCTATAATCATTTGGAGATATTTATTAATGACGTATTTCTCAAACAACCATTTCAAAAATGACGGAATTTTTTGGTGACATTTATTACAATATCATTTCATAAAATCCCATTGTAGTTTGATATTTCTTGGAGTTTTGAACAGCATGATTTCATATTTATGTTATTATTATCTCCATGAAATAAAGGATAAACATACCAATTTATAGATTTTAAAAATCAATTCACATTTTTTCATGAATATTTATTTATAATCTCATCACATTAGTTTCCCTCAAGATTCAATATTGATCATCGCTTCTAAACCCATATCATTATTACTTGTTTATCATTTAAATTAATTCTTTTTTCAATTCACTTTTCTACATATACTAGTTCGAAACCATATTCACTAATTCTTCCATACAAATAATAAAAACAAAAAATATAAAAAGAAAATTATGTCCAATGTTTATAGAAGGCCAATTTTGAAAACATGTATACACCTTACCTATTCTTCGACACCATGATTTCCACTATATTGTAGTTAATAGTATTTATAAAATTTTACAATTTGAAACATATTAAATGAAATGGATTTCATCAATAATTTTCTTTTCTAAACATGCTCAATCATATATACAATTCACAAAATCATAAATTATCAGATCCTTAAATTAATCTCACTTTTCCCCATTGGAACATGTATAAAAGGATACCTTGAAGGGAAATCCATAATGTGTACGTCAAGCTAGAATCCAAGTCTATGTCTGGGAATGGTTGAAATTTCATATAAGTGATTTCATTCATTATTAAATTCATAACATTAGCATGCCCATTGAATTCCAAATTTGGAATCAAGTAATCACTCAAGGTGAACTATAAACCAACAACCTACCAGCCCTTCCATAGTGATACTCAAGATCGAAAGTATCAATTTGGGCATGGTATAATGTCCCAGGTATTTGAGTCCATCCTTGGTTGTCCACTAAGCGAGCCCAGCTATCACCCATAGAATATATGATGACTTCCCTTTGAGTCTATCATTGTTATTACAAATGTGTAATGCATGTATCAATCGACATATACTAGTAAGTCCATAGGTGTCCATCCTTACTGTTCAAGAATCACTATGGTTTATAAAATTCATCCCCAATGATTCCATCCTTGTCAGTCCATATGAGGAGTTCATGTGTCACTTGGGTATAATCATGGCATAAGACAACTGAGTACATCAATGGAATTAGTCCCTTGAATCCATATGTAACCCAATGCATATAATCAATCAACAATATCATTCATTCAATACAATATAATTACATCAATGTAATCACTATTTGTTTCCATTCAAACTCGCCTCATTAGGGGACTCAACTCATTGTCCATGATTAAAAGGCTTTCCTCTACTCAAATAAAATGAGTATTTAATTACAAGAGAATCACATTTTTAAACAATCCATTTTAAGGAGGGCTCTAAGGTCATGGCATACATTCCCCATTCATTAATTATTCAATTCAATATGGATATGTAAAACACAAATATAATTCATTTGAACATCACATAATCAATTCAATAAAATTTAATTCAACTCATTTGATCAATTTCATATAAACATGTAATGTTTAATACTAATAACATCTCTTTCATAACTCACTGAAGAAGATGTCAAAATTCACAGACCAAGATTAGAAGAATTTTCCTCTAATTCAATTCACTTTGGAAAGAATTTAATCAATGTTTTAAATATTAAAAAGTCAATAACATAATAAAATAAATTTATAACTCACCTCAAAAGGATGGTAAATCCACGACTAAGCTTATAAGGTTTACCCCTTAATAATATCACATTGTAAAATCGCATTCAGAATGAAATTAAATCTTTAATAAAATATTACTTATCCATTTCAAAGGGAATGGTCATTCATCCATTTCTGTTGATTCATTTAGTTATAACTCATCTCAAATTGAAATTCAATTCATAATCCAATTCACATTGGATAACCCAAGAAAGGGGTAAAAGAGAACACCATAAGGAATCCAATTCCAAAATATATCAATGGTGGATTAATTCAATATAAAAAAATATAAGGAGTTGTTTCAACTAATGATTTTAAAAAATTTATCATTTATCAATGGTCCTCATTAATTGAATACGATATGGATATGTTTTCAATCCAATGTGATAAATCTAATTTAAGGTGTCACCCAATAATAGGGAATGAGAAATAATGGAATATATATAAATCACTAAAAATTAATTGAAATGCATGAGACAACCTACCATAAGATAATTATTGATATCAATTCTTTCATCAGCTCTTCATTTGACTCTGATTTGGAGAAAATCAATGAATGTAAAGTGAACATAATAATAGGGAAAATTATATTGCATAAAAATAGAATATCCGATAGAAAAATAAATAATTAATTACTAAAAATGACTTTAGATCTTACCATTACAGATCCAATGAGATGAACGACCCTTGAATCGATGACCTGATATAGGAGTTATCTCAAATTTGAGAATATACTCTAAGGAAGGAACCCAATGGTGTTCTTGATTTATAGAAGAATAAGAAATAGAATTTGGTTGAAATAGAATTAAGTGGGAGTAAAATGGAATATTTACCCAAAATATATGGGTCACATGAGTTTTATGTATTGTTTGGAAAAACCGTGCACCAACATTTTCACACCCACTACCTTATAAACCCACCACACACGTTTTTCCTGTACTCTTATACAAATCATGTGAAAACTGTGTAGTGAATAGTGTGAGGGTACTACCTATGTTGAACTAAAAATGTGGGCTATGGGAATGGTTTGAGAAAACTATGCATAGAACATGCATGTAACATCTTCTCCCCGTCTCCTGCCACATGATTTTTTTCTAGGGACATATGGTTTTAGATTATTTGTGTGCCCTATGAAGTCTCTCCATACTTATGATTTCTATACCTTAGCACTAATGAAACTCAATGAGACACCTAAGGGTCTCTCATTACCTTTAAAAAATTGTAAAAATTACACATTATAGTGTTCCAAAATTCATAATTATGTTTTAAATCCCAGTTTTCAAAACAACCTATCCAAAAATCACCAAAATCCAACATCCCTAATAATTCTATCTAGTCTAAAAGAACGAGACTCTACATAGTGTAATGTTAATCCATCACAGATTTACAGTTCAATAATGGTTACCTTTCAGACAACCTTGTTCTTTATCACTATCTATCATTCCTTGAGCCGTATATTTTCAACCACATTTACATGCTTTCCTACATGGAAACCTACTATTTGTTATCTTAGTCCACTTTTGAAATTTCATTTTTGTCTCTTTTCAAAATGAATTTTTTTTAATCATTTTACAATATTGTATTTCAAAAAAGATATTATGACAAATCAAAACCCTGTTTATTCAGTAACTAACTCAAATTGAGAGAATATAATTTATTTTTGTGGTGGATAATGTTATATCCTAATATTTTAAAATGATACACAATGTTTATTATCATTAAAGATACACTTCATCGATCTTAAAAAAATGGAAATGAATTATTATTTAAATGTGATTTTCATATAATATCCATTAAATTGGAATTTATTAATAATATTACCTAAATTATGATAATATATTGTTGAATTCATTAGTTACTAATTTATTATTAATTAAAAAAATTGAATATAAAGTAAATGATTCTATAAAAAACTCTTTTAATGCGTGAATGGCATTTTATTTAAATAAATAATAATTAATTACTAATAGATAATGATATTAATGAAATTTATATATTATTTATAAAATATAATATTTTCACATTAATATAATATATTTTGTTGGAAAAAGATAAGAATGAATCAAATTTTATCTATAAAAAACTGAATTTTTGTAATAGTAGTTTGGCCAACATTTAATTATGCAGTTAATTTAAAAATAAAATTTTACATTGTTTTAAATTTGTTTCGAAAAACTATATTTAAATATGAATTATAATTTAGATGTTATCTAAGGGTTATTTTTGGGTATTATTTTTACAACTTTCATATTTATAAATATATTAAAATACTACACATAAATTGAAAACAAACTTTTCATCTAAATAATTTATAAATTCAAATAATATTTTAACTAGTTTTAAAGTCAAATTAGATCAATTATAGATATATTAATTAAATTTAAATCAAATAGATTATTTTAATGTTCAACTATGATATAAACATTCATTAATATTTTGAAGATTTTCAATTTAAAACCCTACTTTATCACCCCATCAATGAGATTAATTTTAAATATAATTTTCCAAATTCTATGAATTGAACATGATAAAATGAATTATGTATTTTTAATCTGAAGGAAGACATTATATTTAATTTTTATTTTCATTTCTATTCATAAAAATGTTATCATGGTAAAAAAATATTTTCTATTGTATTGGTAAAATAATGAAACATGTTATGGTTTAAAGGTAAAATCCTAAAATACCTATAATGTAAAATATGAAATGGGTGATTTATGTGCTTCTAGACCATAACCTTACATGAAAAAATAATTAATTTTCAATCTAATTTATTTCATTTTATTCCACCTTAATGTGGTAGAATTTAAATATAAAATAACAATCATCAAATCACTTAAAACGACCCCTCGTCAAGTATAAATACCACCCCTTGCCACTCTATTTCTCCTCTAATGTTGTGAATATCATCAAATATCTACCATCCCTACTACACCTTATTCTCCCCATTTATTTTCAATTACAGTATCTATAAGGCCCCGACCTTAAACCTTACTTAATATTGAATTAAATGAATAATTCACATTGAGGATCTTTTCATGTTTAGAGTTTTAGAGAATTAGGACATAACTATTAAATCTCAAAAGATTACAAAGTAGACACTTCTACTAAGTTTCCATAAAATAAAAAACTCTAAAAAATAAACATGTCCAGTTCCATATTTTATATAGAATGAATTTACCATGATCCCATCCTTGACCCTACTCCACATTAAGTCCTGTGAGAATCATTTCCTAAAAAAACTTCGGGTGAGTATAACAATCTTAGTAAAGGATACACAAAAAAGGAAAACTGTTAGTTTTTCAAAACAACAAGTAAACCATGAATACTTTACCAAAGTAATACTTTTAACCTTTATGAAGTAGTAAAAACTCTTCACTGAATAAAATACCATTACTTACCCTTATGTAACAAAAAGATTACAATAAAACCCATATAAAGAACACATAACATAAAAAGGTAACATGGGACATAAACATACTTAAATGGAATAACCATACGGTCGAATTCCACACATACATAATGGAATAGCCATACGGATGACTTCCATACCCAATGCATTGGAGGTTATAACGTAACCACCCGTCCTGGTATTCACGACACCACCCATCATATGTCCAAGTACCATTATAAAATCATAACACATAAAACAATTATAAAGGAAAGAAAAATTTTTCACATTTCAAGAAAAATATATCACTAATATATATTGACATAACAAATCCATTATCAAAACCATTTTCAATACCAAAAATGAGTATATGGTATTTATTTACTTTTAAAAATATAACAGCTTGTTGAGGAATCCAACGATCAAATAATACTCGCGGAGGCGGAATGGTCATTGTCACCGCATACGTTAAAAAGAAACATACTTTTTTTCATTTAGTAAAACGCTTTGTATAGAAATTATTCCTTTAGAATAAAAGTATAAGTCAAAAGGGTTTATACAGCATATAAAAGAAAGTCTTGTATTAGGACAAAACATGCCTCAATGAAAGGATATTGAGACGAAGTCCCTTACAAAGACGGTATCCTTGGATTAAGGATAAATCGATTACATAATTATGTGTGAAAAACGAATACACCAAATATAAGTGGATATTAAGTGTAAAACAATATGAGTTAATTCACACATATTCATAGAACGACATATTCAAGGAGTACAAGTTTATCTCAAAGAATCAAAATTGGGTTAAGAAGTTCCCTTGCAAAAATTTGATAGCCTAACGGTGTCACTTCGAAATTATGAAAATAAGTTGATGAGAGATAAAAAGGGGTATCTCATCACTTGGACATAAAATTTATAGCAATAAGGATATATGAGAACATATCTCATCATAATAAGATTAAAATACCTAAAAATGTCTTTTAAAATGAGGAGGGTGAATGGTTCCCTTACCGACTTGGGTATCTTTCGAAACATACACCCCATGAAAGAAGAACAATACAACATTAATGTAAATACTCATAAATGAATTTATATTAAACAAAGAGTAGAATAATGGGAAGTACATATACCACTAAAAGGAAATGGTGGAAAATGTAGCATAAACTCATGGGAATAAAAGCGAGATAAAAAAATCCATTACGAAAATTCGGCAGCCTAACAATGCCACTTAAAACATCCAAAAAATTGATTGATGAGATCAAATAGGGTCTCTCATAATATGAAAATAAAATCTATAGTATGAGGAATATAAAAGAACATACCCAAACATAATAATGATGAGATTAATAGAAATGACATAAAAGAGAGTACTTAAAAAGAAAGAGAGAGGTCGGATCCCTTACCTCGTATCCGACTTGACTCGATCGTTCTTTAATCTCCTGAATAATAAACTTGAGTTAATTTCTACTTGCATAAGAACCTTTTTAAATTTAATTATTCCTTTTATATCACTTATTACCATGTCATGAATACTATGTAATTATTTAAGTTAATAACGGTCGTTTTAACGATCATTGCTACTTGAGTCAAAAATAAACTCTTTACAATTACAAGTTTGTTCATGGGGTAAAATATCCATTATATCCAGAATTATATTCATTATTTAGATATCATATATATAATATATATCCATTATATACATTAATTTATAATATTATATAACATTTAGAGGTATGAAATGAAATGCACTGTTCATGGAGACGGTAAGCCGTACGTACGCATGAACGCTACTTCCATTTCTATTTCATATTTAATGGAGTTAAAACATAATGATACATAATAGTATTATAAATACAGTATGGTGTCATATATAATAGAATTAAATATATCCTTTATACGTACCACATATGGTATTAATGAATCAAATCACTTTGAGGTGGCGGTAGTCTGCACTTTCTAAAATGAAGATATCGTGTTTACCCATAATGGAAACCATAAAGGTATGCCATAAATGAAAAATACAGAATCTTAAGGAAAACATAAAGATATTATATATCATATATAAATATAGTGACATCTTAATGGCCACCTTTGAAGGTGTTAAAAGAATATTGAACAATCATCGTTTCGCGAGGTAGAAATTCACCATCCACAGAAACAGTATGTTCTTTAACCATTAGATTTAGGTGTGTGTAAGTGTAGCTAGAATACATCTTATAACAAAATCATATTATATGGAATATACTGGTGTTGTTACAAAAGAAATGAATAAAAAGATTTTAGGGGTTGGAGAAGCAAAATAAACAAAAGAGCACAAGTGAAGATGTTACCTTAAAATCGGGTAGCTCCCTTTGGTTTGAACCAAAAGGGTTTCTTGTAGAGCTTCCTTCCTAAGGTAAGGATTCTAGGATGAGGCGAGGGATGTGGAGAGACAAAAGGATTATATATTGGCCGAGCCAAAGGCTTGATAGGTGTGGGTAAGGTGGTAGAGGTGGGGCCCTTTTATAAGAGGAGAGGAGGGGCACTCTTGGAAAGTCAAGAAAGGTTACATTATTTTCAAAAGAGTTTCAGATTTTAAAGGTCCCAAATTGATATATTTAAAATATAAGGTGATAAGGGTTATATATCCACCCATCCAATAGGTTTTTGACATGTGTAGGTCTTATATTTTACATTATCATTTCATTTTTTTTAAATCGTTAAATAATGAGGTAATCGCTGCATCATCATGATGTCATAAATAATTTAATTTATTTAATGTCTAAAAATTATAAACAAAAACTATGATATAGGAAATCATTTTATCTTTCCAATGACTGTTTATAGTCAAAAATCTGACTTGTATTACCCCATGTAAAAAAGTGTTTTAGTAAGACAATACATTTTTGTGTCATTTTTACTTTTACTTTAAATAAAAGGCATAAATGTCATTATCTTACACAAGTGGCTCCATGGGGTCCCAAAAATTTACCCATGGGTTTTATTTGTTGGAAATTACTAATCCAATAGGATTAGTACAAGTGTCAAGATATTTTCATTTTATTATAATATCATTTTTACCTTAAATCACACTGATTACCATTAATCGTGATTAACAAAACTTAAAAGTTACTTTTCATCAAAAATTATTTTCATCCCATTGAACCACATTTTACTTAATAATAAAAATCATTTAAATAGAATTTTGAAAATTCAAATCACAGAAGTGGTAAAGTTCCATTTAAACGAAAGATCAGTTTTTGTAACTACCACTTTGTGGTTTCACTATTCATCAAAAATTAAGGTTTTTCAGAAAAATACCAAAAATTCACCCTAAGCTATATTTGGTATTCCGAATTAAAAAATGATGTATTTTTTACAAAATTAATAACATAGAAGTTTCATTAATTAATTTTATAATTAAATCCCGCTGTGAAATTAAATAGCGTGTTTTTAAGAAACAATATCTATCAAAAGATTGACACTCGTTTATGTCCAATCTCAAAGTGATATTAATTTCAATGATGACCATTGGATTAAATGGTTAAAATATATTCTAATTTCACTTTAAAACCAATTCAAAAGATAATCTAATCTTTTAAATAAATTAGATTAAAAAGAGGGTTTGAATTAAAATACAACATTTTCACTATTCATTAAAAAATGAACTTTATCAGACAAATATCAAAAAATTTCACAACGTAAATTTTTATGTCTCGATTCTAAAAAAGAATTTTATTTTGTCAAATATAACACATAAAATTTTCAAAAAGTGAATTTAAAAGAGGTTTTCCATCAAAAGGCGGTTAGTCGACCTTTTAAAGATTATTAGAATGTTTATGCTAAAAATTTGGATTCATTTGCATTTTTAATTCTCTAAAATTTATTGTAAAAAGTAAAAATATTTGACAAACATATATAATCATTTTGTAGTTATTTCTGTTCATTCCCATCATTACATCGACTAGGTGTTAACTACCATCAAATTATTTTATTATTAGAGTGCAATGTAAGATTTCAAAGGAACTCGTTATTGCATATTGGGTAAGCCATCGAGCATAGAGTTCCCTTTAAATTAATATTAAAATTTTATTCAAAAATAGGGTTAAATATAAAAATTTCATATTCTTTATTTACCTGGGGTGTTACGTCCTTCCCCACTTTTGGGAATTGCGTCCTCGCAATTTTAAAATTTGGCTCGGAAACTTCATTGAAAGCCCCACATCGGAAAAGGAGTAAATTAAACTATCGCATTAAAAGAAAGAATGGTAAGTACAAAGGTAACCCGAGTTAACCCATACTAGGATTCCATGTATGAGAACATGGATATGGAAGAAAAATCAAAGGGTCATGTTCTGAGGGAGTGTGATAGAAAACATGTTTAAGAGAAAGTTAATCACCAAAAAATCACAAACTTGTGATGGGTTAAATGGTATTTGATTCCCCAGTAGGAAACGTTAACCGAAAACATTTTTTTTGTTAATTTTAATTGAGGAATTTATTTTTGAGATTAACTAAAACATAAGGAAACATACTTAATTGTCATGTTGACTTTCAACTTTTACTAGATTTCTTACACGAACTCATATTTTCTCAAAAATATGAGTATTTAGGATGTATTGTTTACATTAAGAGAGCTATAATAAACTTCTAGACAATCAACTAATCCAAAAAAGAGAACTATAAACTTCTAATGTCTTTAGACTATAACCAAAACCAAAAAAAAATGTTAGTACAAGATCAGATAAACCAGAAAAGGATAACCCTATATAAAAATGAAAATCTATTCTTAATCTCCAAAATTTGTCCAATACCCAAAGTTCAACGAGGAAAATTCGATAAACAGTTTGTCCATAAAATTATTCAAAGTAAACAAAACTAAGATCGAAACCCAAATATTTGAAGGATTTAGTCACATAGTCTTTCAAGGTACAAAATAACACTTATCTCTAATTAACATCAGTTGCTCTAAAAGTCTCATATTGAAAAGTAATTAACCTAATTAGATATCCTCTATGATAGGTTAATAATTTCCTCAGATAACCCAAAATCAACTTACTCTTAGTTCATAAAATCATCTAACTAAAAAGAATCATTCAAACTAACCAGGGACTTCACGTAGTCCAGTGGTAGGCGATAAATACCAGTTGCACTTTGGTTGTGGGTTCGATTCCTGCAGCTTTGTCTGACGTGACGGGTTGTCACATGGTCTACGTGTTTTTCTTTTTTCAAAACTATATAATTCTTAAAAAATTCTCCAACAACGAGATAAAATCTTCAAAAATAACCATAACATATTTTAACCTCAATTTTATCTCATGGCTTTCACTTTCCATCATAACATATAGTAACCCATAATTACCTCAAAAGTAAGGATCATATAAACCCAAATGGTTCTTTATATATATGTCCACAATAGAACAGATAAAAATTCCTTGAATAAAATTTTCATATATCAAACATCAGGGTTACACATACTATAAAAAAGTCTTTTAATGTAAACCCATCATAAAATGAGACTTAATACTCTTAAGAATTTCACCATTAATCTTGAAGCCCTTATATGTTGACTTCTTACTCATTCAAAATTCTTCGTGATCCATTAACCATTCCTTTCTAACTTATTCTGAAATACTTCTTTCCTACAAAAAAATCATGAATCATATCCTAAGATTCCAAAATAGGAAAACAAAAGTAAAGAAATAATCCATACCTTTGATTGGTCGTTGTCAGTTTCTTCATCCTCAATCGGAATGGAATTAGGTATTGGTAAACTAATATTTGTATGATCTTGGTGATCCCATTCCTGAAAATTCTTCATAGGACATGTGTTTTCATAATGACCATGTACAACACATTTAAAACATTCAATTGATCCCTCAGAATGAACTTATTTCCCTTTCCTCGAGTCAACTGGATTCTTTTTTTCCATTATAGGATCTTGTTTTATGACCTTCATTCCCACATCTATAGAATATTTCTGGCCCTTCGAAACATTTACCTAGGTGTTTCTTTCCCCATCTTTGACACATAGGTTTTTGAACACACTTACCTTTATGATTATTACATGTAGTTCTGTAGGGATTTGTTTATCGCATATATGATTCCTTATAGAAATCACCAACGTTTAGGTGGTCAATCATGACTCCAGATAGTTGGTTGAGGATAAACACAAGAGTTCTCATTGAAGCTCCCATATCATTTAGTTTCTCACTTAGAAAACTATCACAGTTTCCATCACATCCACTGTTACTTTGGTGCCTGCTAGATCCAGCCATTTACTAAAACCAAAAAGGTCAGTGTCATTATATCAACAAAACCATCATGTACTAATGAGGAAGATAAACACTAAGATATACACACTCATTCACTTAATCTAAAACTAGGGCCCTTTCCGAAATCCTAACCATTATGGTAATGTCACTTATTCTTAGAGAATACCCTAACCTCTAAAGTTATCTAAATAGACCTTTGTTACCAACTATAAGGCCTGACCATACACCTTACTTAATATTTAATTAAATGAATAATTCACATTGAGTATCTTTTCATATTTAGAGTTTTTGAGAATTAGGACATAACTATCACATCTCAAAATATTAAAAATAAGACACTTTTACTACATTTCCATAAAATAAAAAACTCTAAAAAAGAAACATCTCCAGTTCCATATTTTATATAGCATGACTTTCCCTTAATCCCATCTTTGACCCCACTCCACATTATGTACTGTGAGAAACATTTCAAAAATAACTAGGGGTGAGCATAACAAGCTCAGTGAAGGATACACAAAGAAGGAAAACAGTTAGTTTTTCAAAACAACAAGTAAACCATGAATACTTTACCAAAGTAATAATTTTCACCTTTATGAAGTAGTAAAATCTCTTCACTAAATAAAGGACCATTACTTACCCATTTTTAACCAAAATATTACCATAAAACCCATATAAAAAACACATAACATAAAAAGGTAATTTGGGACATAAACATACTTAAATGGAATAACCATACGGTCGACTTCCACACATACTTAATGGATTAACCATACTACCAACTACCATACATAATGCATTGGAGGTTATAACATAACCACCAGTCCTGGTATTCACGGAACCACCCGTCATATGTCCAAGTACCATTATAAAATCATAACACATAAAAAAATTATAAAGGAAAGAAAACATTTCTACATTTAAAAAAAATATATCACTAATATATATTGACATAAAAAATCCATTATCAAAACCATTTTCAATACCAAAAAGGAGTATATGGTATTTATTTACTTTTAAAAATATAATGGCTTGTTGAGGAAGCCAACGATCAAATAATACTCGCGGCGGCAGAAAGGTCATTGTCACCGAGTACGTTATAAAGAAACATACTTTTTGTCGTTTAGTAAAACGCTTTTTATAGAAAAGATTCCTTTAGAATAAAAGTATAAGTCGAAGGGATTTATACAGAGTATAAAATAAAGTCTTGTATTAGAACAAAACATGCCTCAATGAAAGGAGATTGAGACGAAGTCCCTTACAAAGACGATATCCTTGGATTAAGGATAAATCAATTAGATAATTATGTGTGAAAAATGAATACACCAAATATAAGTGGATATTAAGTTTAAAACAATCATAGGTAATTCACACATATTCATAGAACGACATATTCAAGGAGTAAAAGTTTATCCCAAAGAATCAAAATTGGGTTAAGAAGTTCCCTTGCAAAAACATGACAGCCTAACAACATCACTTCAAAATTCAGAAAATGAGTTGATGAGAGATAAAAAGGGGTATCTCATTAGTTGGACATAAAATTTATAGCAATAAAGATATATAAGATCATATACCATCATAAAAATATTAAAAGTCCTAAGAAAAGTCTTTTAAAATGAGGAGGGTGAAAGGTTCCCTTACCGACTTGGGTATCTTTTGAAACATACACCCCATGAAAAAAGGACATTACAACATTGATGTAAATACTCATAAACAAAATTATATTAAACAAAGAGTAGAATAATGGTCAATACATACACCACTCAAAGGAAATTGTGGAAAATGTAGCATAAATCTCACGAGAATAAAAGCGAGATGAAAAAATCCCTTACGAAATCTCGGCAGCCTAATAGAGCTACTTAAAACGTCCAAAAATGGATTGATGAGGTCAAATAGGGTCTCTCATAATATGAACATAAAAAGTAAAGTATTAGGAATATAAAAGAACATCCCCAAACATAAGAAAGATGAGCTTAAAAAAATGACTATAAGAGAGTACTTAAAAAGAATGAGAGAGGTCGGATCCCTTTCCTCGTATCCGACTTGACTCGATCGTTCTTTAATCTCCTGAATAATAAACATCAGTTAATTTCTACTTTATTAAGATCCTTTTTGAAGTTAATTATTCCTTTTACATCACTTATTACCATGTCATGAACACTATGTAATTATTTAAGTTAATAACGGTCGTTTTAACGATCATTGCTACTTGATTCAAAAATAAACTCATTATAATTACAAGTTTGATCATGGGGTAAAATATCCATTATATCCAGAATTATATTCATTATGTAGATATAATATATATAATATATATCCATTATATACATGAATTTATAATATTACATAACATTTAGAGGTAAGAAATGAAATGCACCGTTCATGGAGACGGTAAGTCGTACGTACGCATGAACGCTACTTCCATTTCTATTTCATATTTAATGGAGTTAAAACATAATGATAAATAATAGTATTATAATTATAGTATTTTATAATATATAATATCATTAAATATATCCTTTATACGTACCAAATATGGTATTAATGAATCTAATCACTCAGAGGGGGCGGAGGTCCGCACTTCCTAAAATGAAGATATCGTGTTTACCCATAATGGAGACCACAAAGGTATGCAATAAATGAAAAATACAGAAGCTTAAGGAAAACATAAAAATATTATATATCATATATAAATATAGTGACATATTAATGGCCACCTTTGAAGGTGTTAAAAGAATATTGAACAATCATCGTTTCATGAGGCAGATATTCACCATCCACAGAAACTGTATGTTCTTTAGCTATTAGATGTAGGTGTGTGTAAGTGTAGCTAGAATACTTATTTTAAAAAATCCTATTATATGTAAGATACTTTTTTTGTTACAAAAAAATGAATAAAAAGAGTTTATGGGGTTGGAGAAGCAAAATAAAACAGAAGAGCAGAAGTGAAGATGTTACCTTAAAATCGGGTAACTCCCATTGGTTTGAACCAAAAGGGTTTCTTGAATAGATTCATACCTAAGGTAAAGATTCTAGGATGAGGAGAGGGATTTGGAGAGACAAAATGATCAGATAGTGTCTGAGAAAAAGGATTGAGAGGTGTGGGTAAGGTGGTAGAGGTGGGGGCCTTTTATAAGAGGAGAGGAGGGGCACTCTTGGAAATTCAAGAAAGGTTACATTATTTTCAATAGAGTTTCGGATTTTAAAGGTCCCAAATTGATATATTTCAAGGATAAGGTGATCAGGGTTCTAAATCCACCCATACAATAGGTTTTTTACATGTCTAGGTCTTATATTTTACATTATCATTTCATATTATTTAAATCGTTAAATAATGAGGTAATCGCTGCATTATCATGATGTCATAAATAATTTAATTTATTTAATGTCTAAAAATAAAAAAATACTATGATGTAGAAAATATTTTTATCTTTACAATTATTGTTTATATAAAAATATCTGATTTCTATAACCCCATGTAAAAAGTGTTTTAGTAAAACAATACATGTTTGTGTCATTTTTTACTTTTATTTTAAATAAAAGCCATAAATGTCATTATCATACCCATGTGGCTCCATGGGGTCCCAAAAATAGACCCATTGGTTGTCTTGGTCATCCATGACTCATCCAATAGGGTTAGGACAAGTTTCAAGATATTTTAATTTTATTATAATATCATTTTTACCTTAAATTACACTGATTACCTTTAATCGCGATTAATAAAACTTAAAAGTTACTTTTCATCAAAAATTATTTTCATCCCATTGAACCACATTTTACTTAAAAATAAAAATCATTTAAATTGGATTTTTGAAATTCAAATCATAGAAGTTGTAAAGTTTCATTTAAATGAAAAATCAGTTTTTGTAACTACCACTTTGTGGTTTCACTATTCATAAAAAAATAAGGTTTTTCAGAAAAATACAAAAATTCACCCTAAGATATATTTGATATTCCCAATTCTAAAATGATGTCTATTTTAACAAATTCATAAAATAGAACATTCATTAATTAATTTTATAATTAAATCTGCTGTCAAATCAAATAGCGTGTTTTTAAGAAACAATATCTATCAAAATATTGACACTCGTTTATGTCCATTCTCAAAGTGATATTAATTTCAATGACCGCCATTGGATTAACTGGTAAAAATATATTATAATTTAACTTTAAAAACAATTCAAAAGATAATATAATCATATAAATAAATTAGATTAAAAAGAGGTTTCGAATTAAAATACAACATTTTTCACTATTCATTAAAAAATGAACTTTATCGGACAAATACCAAAAATTTACACAAAGTAAATTTTGATGTCCTGATTCTAAAGAAGAATTTTATTTTGTCAAATATAACACATAAAATTGTCAAAAACTTTATTTAAAAGAGGTTCTCCATCAAAATGCGGTTAATCGACCTTTTAAAGAATATTATAATGTTTACGCTTAACATTTGGATTCATTCGCATTTTTAATCCTCTAACATTTATTGTAAAAAGTAAAAATAATTGACAAACATATATAATAATTTTTTAGTTATTTCAGTTCATTCCCGTCATTACAACGACTAGGTGTTAACTACCATAAAATTATTTTATTATTAGAGTGCAACGTATGATTTCAAAGGAACTCGTTGTTGCGTATTGGGTAAGCCATCGAGCATAGCATTCCCTTTAAATTAATATTAACATTTTATTCAAAAATAGGGATAAATATAAAAATGTCATATTTTTTATTTACCTGGGGCGTTGTAGTATCTCAAAAATACCAAATCCAATTACATCAAGGGGTTTTTAGTGATGAGATATTCCATATAAGGTTATAGTAAGAAAACTGAAGTGTATCAAGAGGTACGAGTTTATCATCTAACTTTTTACTATTATGATATATATTCCATATTATCCAATAACTTATTTTGTGTGGCGTATATAAATTCCATCGATAAATAAAATTATGAATCTCTTTAACTTCATGGTATTCAATGATTAATTTTAAAACTATTACTTTTATAGTGCCTATTATTCAACTAGCTATGAAGTATTATAGAATTCATAATCAAATTTCCATTATTTGGGTTGTGCTTTTACTTTTAAATAATATCATTCTAAAATTCTGTGTGACCTGAATTTTTAATATCGTATGTTTTTTTCACTTTTATATGTGGATTTAATGTGAATACACATAATATATTCATTTGATTAGTGCTCAATTCAATGATAAGTTATTTGTAATGGTCATTTATTTAAAAATATTCTATTGAAGTTATTTTTTCCAAAATAATTTTTTCATTATATATATTGAATGAATGTAATTTCAAACTTTCATTTTTATTGAATAGTTTCATTATTATGTTACATGTATATAAGGTTACATTCAAAGAAAATGTTTTCTGTTGTACATGCATGGTTTTCATAAACAATTTATTTTGAAATGAAAATTTAATTTTCATCAAATAGTGTTTTTATAATGTAATATATTAGGATTTAGTTTTATATTATGGATAATATGAATTCATTTTGAGGATGGGTTTTTATATTATAAACTATTTAATGTTGGTTATATGATAAACTAATTATGTGTGGTTTTGTGATAAACTACTGAAAGGTGGTTTAATGAGAAACCAAGGATGGGTGGTTTTGTTATAACCTCCAATGCATTAGGTACTCTAGCGTTTGAGTTTTACCATATTGAATACTCCAATTTTATGAGTGATATAATAAATGATGTCCCAAGTTACTTTCTTATATATTATATTCTTTCTAATGTTATTTCATAAATATAAAATCATTTTGATATGGGGATTTAATGATATTTTCTGAAAATATAACTTATATTTCCTGGTGAAATTGTATGATATCATGAATATTATTTGTGGCTTCAAAATAGATTAACAGTTTCTGTTATCTTATGTAAATTACTACAATTTTATTGTCATCCAATGTTTTAAATTGTTTTTCATGCGATTTGTGGATGAATAGAGACAAGGATGGCATCAATGGACAATTGTAAAGGTTTTTTTATTAAAATAGAACATGTTTTATTTTAAGGAATTGTGTTTTATTGAAAAAATGGATACTATGTATAAGTATCCAGATGTAATGTATAGGTTTACTATATAAGGGGCTTTTCGACATCTATAATACTATAAACCTAAAATATCATTACAAATGAATTAAAAGGAATTATAGTTTATGGTCACTATAATATGTGTTGTATATGCCCGAGTAATTACACATGTAATTAGAAGTGAGATAATATGTACGGACACTTCAAAGACAAAGGAAATTATGTTATGTCACAGACCCACTAGTTTCATGGAAATTCATAGTTTTCTTTGATTCGATGAGCATTACAAACCTTTTTTAGAAATTTATCTTTATTTTATAGCTCATAAAATATGTTAACATGGAAAGGGGTAATGTTTTTCTAGATATAAAAATGTAAGGAAAGAATTAAGGATCTCAAGAATGTTCTAATCACTATGCATGTAATGATACTACCATTGAGTAGGGAAGGTTTTTTTTAAAAATTCAATGGTGCTTTAATGAAATTATTTAGCTGTGTACTCATGAAGAATGAGACTGTGAAATCATATGCATCATGACAGTTATATATTCTTTAGTATAACTACCCAAAACATGATCATTAGTTTGAAACTATGATCTTAAATCTAATTATTTGGTGGAACTATCTCTATGGTGATAATTTTGACATATATACAAATAATAAGAGTATGATGTATATATTCACATAGAATAAGATCAAAATGCATCAATGAATATATTTAGAGCTAATCAAGGCCTAAAATTTCTACATTCACTACTATCCAGGAAACGTGAACATGGTTTCCAATGCTCCTAGATGAAATGAACATTTTACTATATCCATGATGCAGATTTAAAACACAGTATCTTCAGTAATATTCAAAGGATGGATTGGTAAATCATAAAAGAAGATAATACATCCAAAATTTCCCAAATTATTTCCAAACCATATATCCAAGAGAAGATCATTGAGGCACAAGGGGATGATCTAAAGCTAAAAAATAAGGTAAAATCATTAATGTATGGGAAACTACAAGTGTTCTACATTGATGATAATTGTGTGATTATTTTTGGAATGAGGTTTTTTTATCCTTTATCCCTTGAGATATAAAAAGATATATTGAATAATTTGAATAACTATCTATTCTCCATATATACATGATGTACCATGATGTAATATGATATTCATATAAACATTTTAAGGGTCTACATGATGAAGAATATTTTGGAGTATAAATCATTGTGTTTAGTATGTTACCAAGATAAATAAAAGAGATAGAAGTCCAAAGGGATGATGAAACCATTATATATATCCTTATAGAAATGGGATTTTATCACTATATAATTTATCATGATTCTCCTAAAAACATCCCAAGGAAACAATGTGATATTGGTTGGGGGGATCAATTAAATTAAACTACCTACTTTATAACAACTTGGGAAGATTTATCACTTGAAAAACATTACAATAGTTATGTAAAGTAATTGGTGAGGCTATATGGTTTCCACATTCAATTATATCTTACTATGATACATGATTAACCTCTGAGTTGAATTTTAGCACAACCTGTCACCCCATAGTAGATGGCCAATATGAAAGGACTGTTGCAAAGATATAGGATACACTAATAACCAACTGAAAATAATTCAATGTAAGATTGTATCAATATCTCCCATTATTTTAGATTTCATATAACAATTTATTTATATATATTATAAAAATGTATCCATCTGAAGTTCTATATTTGAAGAGATTTTGAACTCAAACTTGTTTGGATAAAGATGCACTACTGGAAAAACAGCCTATACCCACGATTTTGGGAACCGTGGGTTGGAACGACGTCGGTATAGTTCCTCCCCTATACCCACGGTTTTCCAAAACCGTTGGTATAGGTTTTCTTACATAATGTCAACAAAAACTACCCAATTTCCACAGTGTAAAAGGATTTTACACACATTTTCAAAACCGTGGGCATAGATCCTAAAATAATGCACGCGGCGGGTTTCGATCCTGCAACCTCTTCGCTGCAAACACCGCATCTAACCACTACCCTGACATCACCTATGTGTATATATAATTATATTTAGTTAAATATAGTTATATAAACAATGGGTATAGAGGGAATAACCGTGGGTATAAAACTCCAGCCAAAAAAATTTCCCTCCTGCGGAAAAATATTTTTTCCTGCACACACATGAGGGACCTATACCCATGGTTTTTCATAACCATGGGTATAGGTATTTTATCCCATACTTATCCCCATGGTTTTGGGGGAAACCGTGGGGATAGGTACCCCTATACCCGCCGTTTTCCAAAACTGTGGGTATAGGTGACTTTTTAGGACCTATCCCCACATTTTTTGAAAACCTTGGGGATAGACCCCCCTATACCCACAGTTTTGGAGAACTGTGGGTATAGGTCAATTTTCCAGTAGTGATGGGGAACGAAAGATACTATGTCATAATATTATTCCTATGAGGATATGGTGATTTTAATCCATCGAGAATCATATAAAACATACATATATTTGTAAATAGAGATATGATGACAACAGATGAAGAGACTTGGAGTTTGATGTTAGAGACATTGTTTTCCTTTGAATATCCCCAAGGAATAGATTCATGTGGTTTAAGAGGAAATGGAATATTATTTGATGGAAAATTATCTCTATTGAGATCCTTGATCACATAAGAGCTGTGGGAGATCATCTTACATGTCTGCCAAGTATTGGTCAAATTCATGACATGTTCACTCTTGAGAAAGTACATACCAGATACATCACATATAATGAACCCAATGGAGGTAAAAATAGATAATGAAATATCATATGAATTGGAACCAGTGAAAATCATGCACTATAGAGACAATGTTATATATAAAAAGGCTACTCACATTATCATAGTGTTGTGGATGAATCATATGATTCAATACAAAACATTAGAATAAGGGAAATAATGAGACCCAGGAAACATCATTTATTCTCAATTGATAATATGATTAGAAATTTCATGGACTAAATTAATAAATGGGAGAATAATTTAATGACTTAGTGTTTTTTATAATTAATTTAATCATGAATAAATTTGTGTTGTATTATATCATAAATATTTTACATATACAAAATATTGAAAGACCATAAAATAATATATTTCATTACTAATTATTGTTACTTTAATCTGTGATGAAATAAATTAAAATTAAAAACCATAACATAAGCCAAAAAATATATAATAGAAAATCTAAAATTGGAATATATGGATCACCCAATCTACTAGAATCATCCCCAACAAACAACACTATAGAAAATAATCAAAACATTAGTAAACCTATCATAATCATATAAAATGGAAATAAATATTTTTGACTTGAATTGAGGTGAATATTGAGTGAATAATGTGGTATTTATGATAGGTAATGTTCCCTTTGGATTAGTAACCTGAACATTAGAAATAGTTACCGCACTATTAGGAATAGTAACTTGACTGTTGGAATAGAAATTTTACCTCAAAATAATAAATTGTGATTGAAATAATAATTATAAAGAAAAATTAATGTAAATATAAATTTTATAATGAAAATAATAAATCATGATTATATATCACAGTAAAAATATAATCACATTTTATATAACTATATATTAATTTATTTTATAAATTTCAAATTTTTTATATTAAAAAATAAATTTGTTTAGGTATTCATTTTGATAAAACCAACATAATAATTTTAGTTGTCATTTAAATTTTTTTCAAGGGTGATTTTTCGGTAATTTGATAAAATACTTCAATTTTTGGGTGAATAGTAAAAATAAATTTTTCACATAACCGGTGGATATTTAATTACATCATTCATAACAAAATAATGAAATCAGAATTTATATAAACTGAGGTTAATCCATGATAAATTTTCCTTCATAAAAGAGTATATAAAAAATAATACTAATTTCCAATCCAAACATTAATATTCCATAACCTAAAGTCAAAACTATTTCATTAAAATAACAATTTATCTTTCCTCCCACATTTATTTGTAATGAACTAAATAATTTTAATTACAAAGTAGATTTAATATATTAATCACATTATATCTAATTTTAAATGAATTCTAATGTCCAAAATTCACTATGAACTATCTTACAATTGATATAATATTTTATTCATTTTTTATTTTAAAAATACATATCTACTTAAGTATAAATAACTCATCTCCCTTACATTATAAAAAATGATTTCCCGCACATTAAAAATCCCATGATCTACCCAAGACATACCAATTAACCCATTTCTAATACCTATATACATTCTATCAAAATGAAACTCTAATAATCGTGGGAGTTACATCATCGTATAATAGAAGCTACACCAAGGAGAGAGAAAGTCTCTATTGACTTTTCCCTCTTTATTAGTCTATTTATTCAATTTCCAAATTATATTAAAATAAATATACTATAAGGTTAATTATTTAGTAATTTAAAATTATAATAATGATATAAACCTACTATAATTATCATAATTATGAAAAATGTAAATGTCATACCACCTTTCCCACTCTCCCGGCATTGTCCCATCAAATGTCTGTAAACCCCCTACAGAGACAATTCCATGTTAATTACCATATCCACTATCCTGGATGGATATTATGAAATATATATAACATATAAAAATGTAATTATATGTATTATAATATTCAATAATTAATTATACATATGTATAAATTACATTTAACAAAAATGAGAAATTGAGGGAAAATGAGAAATTTTTAAGCATATGATGTTATCAAAACACCTCAAATTCATCAAAAGAATTTAATAAATATAATCCAATTATTATTTTTTAAAAATATTTTTATACATTACTATATTTATACTATGTATCAATGTTATAATAAGTATATTTTTATTATTATGGAGGTGCAAAAGCAACAAAAGTTTTCATGAATTAAGGTAAGGGGTATCCCATATGCAATTACTTTTCTATGGGTTTTCCCATTTCATGACTTTACTAGTATAATTTTTTATATCATTATATAAAGATAATTTAATTATTATTACCTTTTAATTTTGTGTATATACATGTTTCCAATTATATTTTATGACAAATAAATGAATTTTACAAAATAACACTTCTTTCAAAAACACATCCAAAATCCCCTTGAGTTCTTTCTTCTTCGCTTGAGAATGATGATTCTTATACCAAATATGTTTCTGAATTTTTTTATTAGGGGAAATTAATTTTATTCATGGATTATTAAATACTAATTCAATTAATTCCTTTATAAGGGTTAATTAAACTATATTATTTAATACAATCTAGGTGGTATGAATGAATATTTAAATATTGGGATATGATGGGAGGGAATGAAACTATATATTCCTCCAATTATTTAGGTAATGTGATGTATCTAATGAGATTATGTGTATTTTTTTTGAAAAATAATGACATATTTTTAAAAATTGTGATGTTATGATTATGAACACATATTATATATGAATGTGATGTTAACTTGGATGACAACTATGTGTTGTATTTCACCACTATGACATGATGCTTTATTTTTATACGATCCAAAATTTTATTATGTTATCACTGTTACCTTCATAATTTTTATTTTGATCATATTTGTATGATATTATGATAATTATTATTCTCAATAGTGTTATATTCATTCATGTTTCTTATTCATACGCTTATTGGTATTTTAGATCACCCTTTTATTTGATGCATATCCTCAGGTGATTACATGTACCTAAGCGGTGTGATTTTATATGTTTATTGAAGAAGTATTTAAATAAATGTTTATGTTTTATTATATATATATTATATATGAGCATAATTTTCCAAATACACTAATCCAATGGATCCTGGATTGTAATTATATTATGCTTTTTCCGTAAAAATGATGCAATAGTCATGTATGAAAAATTACTGTCTCTAAAAAAACCCTATATATTATTAGGAAGAATAATGCAACAAATATAAGGATTTTAATGTATTCTTCTTGGAAAACTATTTTCCTCATGAGAAATTAGGGGATATGTAGATACAATTTCTATGTCTAAGAAAAAATGATGATGAAAATGTTTTTCAGTATGAATCCAACATTAAATGGTTTAAAATGAATTATTCAGAATACATGCCTAATTCAAAGGAAAATATTAACTATTTTTTTGATGGGATTATGATAATTTATCAAAGGGAACTAGTATCCCAAAAAAATCTCATTATACAAGGACCTAGTATCATGAGGTATCAAGAAATAAATAGAATTTAACATGTATTATGGATTTGAAGGGTAGAAAAGAGAATAATATGATGGTAGAGAAAATTTTGAGTTACTATAATAATAGAAAAAAGGATTTTCCCACATGTGATAATTTTGTAAAGAAAAAACATAGTTTGTGATTGAATGAAATGGTATTTGACTATGAGTATATAGGGAAATGTCACTATACCCATGATTGAAAGCGAAGAAATTATATTCATATGTTCTGTTCCAGAACTATAATGATATAGGTAACTATGAAAATAAATTTCCTATTTTTATGGGAGTATACAATATAAGTATCTTTGGGGACAATGTCATGCTTCTGAAATTTAATAGCTCATGTGGGATTATAAAAGTTCATTCATATTGGTTGAAGAAATATGTTACTAAAGTATTTTATCAAGGATATTTTCATTAAAATAATCATAAAATGAATAAGAATTACACTAATATAACATTTATTTAAAATCCAAGAAGCATATAAAGAATAGAATTGATAACCAATAAATGTGATTTAGTGAAAAGATGATCTTTTATGTAAAACACATGATTGAGGTAAAGTGACCCTTGATATGTTCACTATGTTGAGATAATAACGATATAGATTTGTATATGTGATATTATTAGAATCATAGAATTTTCATAGATATCTTATTGTTTATTTTATATTTTATTGAATTTTACTATGTGTTTGGATTTTGGGAATACATATGAAAATATGTTATTTTATTTTTTGAGGCATTATGTTTTCATTACAGTTTAATGGTAAAAAATTATTTAAATATATGGAATGTGACATTAAGATCCAATTTAAATTGTCTGTGGAATATAATTATGATTTAGTGACTTTTATTCAATATTTTTTGTCTTTTAATTTTGAAAGAAATATTATATATTATACTTAATGATGAATATATATGGAATAGATTCAGATTAAATTTGGCTATTAGTTGATTACATTTTCTAAAAATAATAGTTTGGTATAATATCTTGAGAATGAAGGAATGTATTTTAATTCTAATGATGTTTTAAATGAGATTAATAAAAAAACAATCATTTTGGATATTCAATTTTTTGAGTATGAAATGATGTTTTAATTTATCTTATTACAACTTATGGATTAAATTTAGAATATGAAATAGAATGATATCATGTATGTACACCTTCATATGTTCTCAACATTTATGGTAAAATAATCCCATAACTCTAGGAAAATGATTTTTTTTAACATAATAACTTTATTTCTAATGAATATATGATATCATTATCCATCAAAGATTAATTAATTTGTTGTCATTAAAATTATAAGATAATTATGTTCATTTAGATCATTGATCTCTTCCACTCTCTATAATTATTTATTCTTTTCTTCCATTTCCATATCTACGTCATTCAGTAATGATCTTATATTTGGGAACCAAGTATGGGTTATTCTAGATGACCATCAGAATTCCCATCCTCTCATATATAGAAGAATTATTATTAAACCTAATAATGATGGGGGTTTCAATAAGGTTATTTTCAAATGTAAAACCCTATATTAATGAGATCAATACTAAATTATTTGAATGAAATTATGTTATGAGGGTAGAATACATGACCTTGATATTTTAATAGTTGAACATTACATTTAATAGATTATATGATAGAAAATAAATTTAAATAATAATTTAACACCCTAATAAATTGTGATATTTATTTTTATATAAATTCAATATATTATATATCTTGAAATTCATTTAACATTATTTTTATATGAAATGTGATAATTTGAATAAAATATTATTAAGATCATTATAACACAAACATTATGTTTTACGGTATTAATAGTAACACTGAAATTTCCATGATAATTAGGTTTTCATAGTCATAAAAAATGAAAGGGTTATATATGTATTATAACTAAAATAAATAACATTTAAAAGAAAAATAAATCTTTTATGAAAAATTGTTTTTTTCTAAAAGGTGATCAAGTATTTCTTTGCATACATATTTTAAAAATACTTATTTTACAAAATATAGAATATTTATTTGAAAAAGATAATGTTCATTTTTAAAATAGACAGGTAATATAAAATTTTGAAGGCTTTTTTATAATTTTTTGAAAATATAAATTTCATTATGAATAATGAACTATAATGATTTTTATTGAATAATGAATTTTTATATACATTAGTTAAAAAAGAAAAATTATATTTTAAATTGGATTCAACGTATAATTATATGAATAAAAATATAATTTATCTTATTTAGTTCATTAAAATCAATTTAATATTTAATTTTTATATTCAAACATTCTATAAATATGAGTTTTTTTCCATTGAAAAATCAACTCATTCACAGGTCAAGAGATTTCATTTTAAAATTGTTTGTAAATTTTTTTGAACTGAATTTGAAAAAATGGAATCTATTTTTAGAATAAGAATTATTTATATTAACTAATATTCAAACATAATTTTTTATAATAATTAAAATTGAAAATTTTAAAAATTTAATTACTTTCGTTATGGTGAAAATTTATTTACCATGGGTTAATATAAGAAGAGTCATGTAAAAGATGAACTAAAATTTATCCTAAATCTATTATAGGGTCATATTTTGATTCTATAATATCTAAATTCTGAGAAATAATCATTTAAATGTCATGTTTTATGATAAAAATGTGGATATCAATTTATCTTTTCCATAATTCCATGTGTGTCCTCTACCCCAATTATAAGTGGACACCCAGTCTAATCGCCTATTCAAACATCCAAATCCATTTTGATTGGACAAGCCATACCAAAATTGATTTACTAAATCTATAACCACATACCAAAATACCTTATTTTTGTTAGGAATGTGTCCAATGAATAATATAGGTATAAACCTAAAGTGCATATACGAAAAGAAGTAAATATTTAAATGTGAATTTTTTATTTTATTTACCATTTAACCTACAAAAAATAATATTAATATAAGATAATATAATAAAAATAGTATCTGATTTATAATTATATTTTATTATTTTAATTTAACAACAATATCCATCTCCACTTCTATCTAATGGGTAAAGAATCCGTCAATCGTGTGAAGGATGGTCTACCGCCTTGTGAACTGATATAATTCATTTTCCATCACTATGATTTAATGATAGATATAATGAAAGATTTAACATTTATATAAGATATTTATTACATTATTATTCATCTATAATTATGGTTTAATATATACTTTATTACTTTCAATTCTGTGGGTGATACGATGATGTCGCTCGTGCATACAGAAGAAAATATGATCATTAAGGTAAGTGGTTAATTTTTTACACACACATTTCATGAATTTGGATATGGTTAAATTTAATAAATATATGATATATTTGAAATTACCATACTTATATAAACATAATACCTCATTTAACTCTATTCCTTGTATTCCATTGTAAAAAATTAATGTTTTTTGTGCATACGTGTGGACTACCACCTCTATAAAGCAATGAAAAATGTTTATCATTTTTGTAAATGGAAGGTAATAATTATATACATGATTAATATTTATTTCCCACTCATTCTAACATTCATGAAAAATGGAAATGAAATACATGTGTATGTGGGACCTATAAACTACAAGAATGATATAATCCATTATATATTTATATATAATTTAATAATTAAAATTAATCACATATATAATGAATATATATTATATTTATATCATGATTAAAATTATGTAAATTATTTTTCCATTATCATATTAATAGAACCAAAATTAAATTTTTTAAAACATAAAAAAATGAATCAATTGTCAACCAAAGCGAGATTTTAACAAAACATTATTATTAAACTGTTGATAAAATAATACAACTAAAATAATATCTTGTATTAAATATAAGAATATTTTACATTAATTTATTGATAATAAACCAATATTTATTATACATGAATTTTGAAAACATATGAAGAAAATAGAACATAAGGTATGGGGTTATCATCTCACTTTTACTTATGTCATGCGTACACCATATTCACCACTTATTCCATTATGTAGTGTATATACCACCACATTTTAAATGTTATATCTGGAATATATATCACTTCATGGAATTTTATGATTCATTTGAAGCTATTTATTTCATGGATAGTATGATTTAGATGTTTCCAATGTGGTACATGTTTGTTTCAAAATCTCATCATTATTCAGGATTGATTTTGTTTAAGTCTACATTAGGAGAATTATTTGATATTTCTATCAGAAGAAAATATATTTTATTTGAATATAGTAATTTAAGAATTTTTCCATGTAATAATATCATTTTTTACTCTTTGTAACATAAAATGATTGAGAAATAATTTTTTTAAATATAGCATCATTTCTTAATTTAGAAGAATATATTTTTAATCAATATACATGATTTCTAAAAATGTGTTCAGAGATGTTTTTAAAATTTTCTAAATGATATATGAAAGAAATTTTTACACATTTTTAATTTTCTGAATTTTTTTTATGGAATATTCATGTAATTTTATAAAAAATGACCATTTTAATTTTAAAGGAAATATGGTAGTAATCATTACTTTAATATGTACGTCATGAACATAATTTCCTCCATTAGAAAAAATCACAGGTTTTAAACATATTTTTCTGGTTTTACAAGTTTATTTTAAAATATATATATTTTAAAATATTTTCCTTCTATTCTCTTCTCATTTTGGAAATTATATCTTTATTTTCTTGGAAAATTGCTTTTAAGGACATTTTTAATTTATAAAAATCAATATAATCAATCCATTATTATACATATTATCCACTAGGGATAAGATGCATTGATATCATAATTATTTTTTCTTAGGATGGTTTATGATTATTTTTATCGAGGATGTAAATTTTTCATACCATTTACAATATTACTTTGGATGGTATTTGATTATGGTAATTTGATTGGGTCAATATTTACATTTCTTATGTTAATTTTTCAACATGAGTGATTTTTATTATGATTCCACCATATCATATGATTAATTGATTTGACTTATAATGTGATGGTTGGTCCTTGAATTTAAATTTCCCCTCAATGCATTGATTGGTCTCATGTGGAACATCAGTTGACCAAATTAGAAAGCTTTATACCCATATATTTAAATCCTCTTGTGATTGATAATGAAAATATATATCATATTTCTAGAATTATGCATTTCCTCATTAGGAGATCAGTTATTTATTTTCAGATGATTTTTCAATTAGTTTGAATATCGATGGATAAATTTTAAAATCATGTGATTATTTATATGGATTTATTTAATCATCATTTATTTATACCATTTTATATATGGTTTATTGATTAAATGGAATGTGTTTTGATTATATACCTTTATATATTGGTTATTATTATTTATTCATCATAGATTCCATATACCCTTACCCTTAAAGAGAAATTATGCCCACCCATTTCGTATGTATTGTTATCCCTAGGATATGAGTATGTGTTTTTTGGTTGATATACAAAGATAAAATATGTGGAATAATAGAGTTATCAAAGAATACACTTTTCAATGTTATGATTTAAAATATATGTGAAACTTATATATGCATATATTTTACCAAAACTACTAAATTATTACATCATTTGAAATTATATACATTATATCTGGAACAAATATTATAAAGTAGATACTGAACCTCTATGACTAGTGCCAGTGTCATTAAAAAGAATGAAAAAATCGATATGATTGTGGAATAATGAATAATAAATCCGGATCTATGATACATTATCCAAAATAATGGAATGTGACAAAAACATTATCATATAACACTATGAACATGTATAAAAAATAACAAGTTCCCTCATTACATTATAAATACAAAATTATATCCCTGTATAAATTTGTATACATGAAACAATTCATATACATAAACATTAGAGTATAAAACTAGTTTCATTTTCAATGTTGTGAACACAAAATCTGGTTTACACATAAAAATATTATATCTTTATTTATCTATCATTATGCAATTAATTAGAGGGAAAATAAAAAAATTCCCATCACCTAATAAATATCCTTTTAGATATATTCAACAAAATATTTAAATAAGTTTTAATTTCATTATAAATTTTCTCATACAAGAGAATATGGGTATAATTATATTTTATCAAAAATAATAAAAAGTCATGTAAAGAGTGAATAAGGATGGTTTAATGTGATCATATTCCCAACAAATCATATTTTACATAAAAAAGGTTAACATTAGTGAATAATTCCTTCAAACGTTCATTGAAATATTACTTGAGGAGAATACAATTTTCAATTTTCGGTCACTAAATAAAAATATAATAAATTAAAAAATTGTAATAAAAAAATATTTATTGAAAATTTTTATGGAATCCTTTATGGTATAATTTAATGAAAAGAGTACTCATTACTTTGAGAAAAACTATTCATGTAGTCATGCTAAAAGTTTTACATTGTTCACACCATTAGTACAAATTACCTTATTATGATATTAATAAAAAGATTTTTTTCAATGATTTTACATAAATTCATACATCTAAATGATGAAACTATTCAATAATTAGAGAAACATAAATAATAATTGATTTTTTTTATAAAAAATTGGGACATTGAAGAAAATGGTTCTAGACTGAAGAGTAAATAATTTATATTTTTAATAAAAAATGTTTCTCAATAGTTTTTAACAAAAAAATAGGAAATGTGTACTCTTACATGAAAAATAAATTAATAAACATAGTATACATAAATATATATTTATTTTAAATGATATAATTGATATAATTTACTTTAATGGAAATTTATCATAGAAAAACCCAAAAAGAAATTATATTGTACCACAATTAATTAGTACATTGGTAACATTTAAATCATTACCCCATGAAATAAGAATCATAAAATATAATATTAAATATGATTAATATTATATATTCATGATATATCATTCCAAAGGGGATGTACATACACCAAATGAATGAAATATATGGTGAATATGGAATATTTCTCAAGAAAAACAGTCATATGAGAACCCCTTTTTGATGTCTAATCTTTCATCTTACATGTTCAATTATCATGTATTATATATATATATCCATTATAAACAATATTCATAGTTAAATTACTATGTATCAATACCTTATAATATCCTGTTATCTTTTATTATCAGTCCATCCCTAAAATGGACAAACTTGTGAAAACTGGTCGGTTTTCTAAGATTGTTTTGGTTCAATGGTTCTAGAACATTCACCATGATCATAGTTTCATCATCCATGGAATATTAATCATGAAATATTTATAATGGTAAATCAATATATATATATTTTTATAAACATTCATATAAATAGGTCATGAAAAATGTAATACACCATTTCCTGGAGACGATGGTTAGTAAGAATACATGAGTGATGGTTAAACATTTTGATGGAAAGAATGAAATAAGGGTAAATTATAAATATAATTTATAAGAAAATTATTCTTCCATAAAAACATATACGTTTATTTAATATATCATTATTATATTCCACGTAAATATAAAAGGAAAAAAAACTAGACCACATCAGGGAGGTTGTAGTCTTCACCATCACTCATGACACATTGCTGTTTTCTAATGGAAGGGAAGGTAAGAGGGTAGATAATATCTAATAACTATATAATTTTAGTTATTACATTAATATTATATATTAAAATTAAATCAAACATAATTAATATCTAGGAATACTGGTTATTGGAAATTAATCATATCACAACGTGGAGGTGTCTGTCTACATATATGTTGGACCGATGCTTCAATTTTCCACATAATGATAAAGATTTCGATAAAGGATATGAAACCAATATAATAATATCCATGTATATTTATTATTTTTATATTATTATATGCTTATGGTTTAGATATAATTTAAATATTCAAATGATTATGTAAAATGAAATATATCGGAGAAGATGATTACATCTTTATTGAGAAACCGCAATTTGACCACTTCATAGGGGAGCAATGGATAGTTCTTTCTAGAGAAAACCCATTATATCTTAGATGAGTTTTTTTAAATGTTTTTTAGTATTTTTCATGATTAGTGGGTCTTAGTGGTTTGAATAATAGAGGACATGTGGTTTCCATTTATAGTGATAGAAATGGATCAATTGCAATAACTAAATAATTTACATATAATAAATTATATATCCTGATAATTTTACAAAAATTTCCAAAAATGAAATGATAAAATAGTTAAATGTTGACAAAAATTCAAAAATAATAATTTTGTGATCTTTAGGTGGGATTTTATACCTCATCTATTGGTTTAAACACTTCATTAACTAATTTTTACCTTAACCATGGTAACCGTAATTTCATTCTTAATGGGTTGTAAATATACCTTTACAGTTAACATTGGATCACAAATGGAAAATTTGAGAGATTTTCAACTATATCCCATAGATACCGTCCTTTTAAATTTTTATTTGTTATTTATGTAATTTAATTTTATATTATAGAAGAAAAAATATCATGACATTCATCTTCGGAAAAATCCATTTATTTTTTATTTAATATTAACAATATATGAATGTAATTAAAATTTAAATTCAATCAACCAAATTTTCATAATATTATTCTTTAAAAAAATGGTTACTCGAGTACATTGAGAACATAGACTGTTTTAAAATATCCTGAAGGGTGTTCCTGATCCCCATGGATTGACCACAAGCACTTGGAATTATACTACATGAAATTGGAAATTAAATTTCAACAAATACTATGGGAAAACGCTACATTCTAGTATGCATAATGAAAACTAATCAAGGAGTACTGTTCCATAATTCAATATTGTATAAAAAACCATATGTAAAATAGAAATGTAATAGAAAAATAATAAGATAAACAACCCATGTCCCAAAGGATACAACTCTTTATACCCAATGATCACCACCAACTGCCACCTCTAAGTGGTTATGTATCCTTTCTCGAACTTAGAAGGATGAAATTTAAAAAATCCTAAAGGAATAGGTAGGGTGTGAGATAGAATCCTAATAGGGTATCATAAATGATTCCCAAAAATATATGTAACATTTAATTGACTAGATATAACTTTTAATTTTTAATAAACATTCATGGAATTTGAAAATCATATTTATAAATAAACTATTATTTATATTTAAAATGATGGAAACATTTATAAAAAAATAGAAAAAATAACATTTTATATAAAATTGTTTATATAAATTCATGTGGCTTGTGTAATTTTTTTACAATAATTGTAATATATATCGAAACATCAATAACAATAAATGTGGTCATCATCCATGAGGTATGATAGTTCTAGGTAATGGTATCCTCACACACTTATCATAAAATGGAAAATGTGAACACATGTCCCATTGAAACTAGCCAAAGAAGAATAAATGAAATCCCATAAGGGATAATATCTACCTCAATATTTATGTTTGAGTTATATATCATCAATCTAATGAGATGGAATTCCCCTCATTGTGTGTTTATCTCTAATAAATCACTAACTAACATTGTTTTCATGATCTCATAAAATAATCAATAATGAACAATTTATTTCAAAACTGGTTAATATAGTGTTCTACACATTTTCCATTTTAAGATTCTAGGTTTCCATTTAGAAAAAAAAATATGTTTTTAGTAAAATAATCAATTTATCCCGGATAAAACCAATTCATTTCAATCTAAAAAACATCAGATTGTTTATTAAATAAAAAAATTAAATCATCTCCAAAAATAAATATCAAAATTTAATTTTCAAAATATAAATTCCAAATTTTGTATTATTTCATTAAATTTTAAATTTTTTCATCAATTTTATAAACACATACTTATTCAATTGAATTTGGGGTTTTCCCTGACATCATGTCAAATCTAATATACATCCTAAGTTCAATGGATTTGGGTTTTGATAAAACCAATTAAAATGAATAAAATTAAAATGAATAAAATTAATTAATATCATGAAATTTAGTTTTAATCAAATAGAAAATCTAAAATGGATCAACCAACCATAGAAACATATGATAATGAATCACAAATTTCTAAATGGGAAAATCCAATAAAGAATGTCAGAAAAAAATATATGAGAATCAACCCTAGATTAAAGATAAGAATAAATGGGGATTATATCTTCCAACAATATAGATATATAACAAACTATATGGATGAGAGGTTAAGAGAGTGGGAATGAAAGAACAAGAATTTAAATATTATTGTGAATTGATCAATCAATGGTCACCAAACTGTGATCCATCTTTTACGGGGATAAGGGCGAACCCAAATTTATTTTTAGGATCTCAAAATACATAGGAATTTATATTAGAGAGGCTTAATCTTAATTATGTTTCAAAAAATGTTCTAGGTAAAATTTAAACAATTTTAGGATTAATTAAAATCCATGGGGAGGTTTACCTTGACATATCTACATAGTTAGACAAAATGTGATCCATAACTGTGTTCCGCCTGCTATAGGGTTGCACGACCTCTTCATGGTGGGTATGCTGTTTTTTTTAAAATGTTCTAACTGTGAAAACCCACACTATCACAGTTTATACAATTTTCACAATTAGGTTGAAGTGTATAGGAAACACATGAGCCAACTATTCATGGAACAACAAATTCATAATATTTCAAAAATTTCACCAATAGATTCCCAAAATGAAATTGAAAAAAGGATGATCAAAAGTGGGATTTATGAGTTCCTGAAAGGAGTAAGATGATGTTTCAACTTCCCCAACTTATAAAAATTCCATCTCGAGAATTCCTATTAAGAATCTTCTATACCAAAAATATGAGGTCCCTACTCCCTCATTAGTGCCTCCTTATCCCATGAATCTTGAGTATCAGAACTATGCTACCATAACACTTGAACCAAAGGTATCATATTACCATGAGGTACCTTTGTATCAAAATACAAAATCCTAATTGGATGCTCTATCACAAATAAATCTATTTCAACCTCAAGATCACTCTAGCTCAGTACAGAAGATGTATCATAAATGAGGTTTGAAAAAATGAGGCGCGGCCCAATCACTGACAGATCGATCAATGGACCATCACTGCTGGGCCATCACCCTCTAGGGCACTTGGCCATCTCGGCTGGCAATGGCTCTTTCCTGACTGGGGTTCTCTCCGGAGTGACCCCTTCATGGGGGTGGGGGGGGGTTCCCTCATGTGGAGGGTTCGAGAAGGCCACATAGGGGAATTCCCTTTGTATAAAAAGTCCAATATGAGATAATAAATGATAATATCCATGCAAATGAATATCCTTATTCCAATAAGTATTTTCCAACTCCCTGACATTATGTTTCATTATTAATGGTTAAATACTGAGCCAACCTGGTCAAACTATCGATCACAGAAAATATTGAATTCTCCATTCTCTAGGTATGTGTAAAAAAAACCAAAAATGTCTGTAGAGAGATCATCTCCCTTCATTGTAATCACTAGAAGTGGAAGAAGAAAACCCAAAGGTCTCTAGTGCTCATCATTAACCTATAAACATGTATAATAATGAGGGAAAAAAGTAGTTATGCCCCATATCATACATGGCCTCCATAATCATCTCCACATTTCATAGAAAATTTTCACACTTATTAGGAGGATATCCGACTAGGAAAAATGAGAATCCCCCATAATATATTTTTTCACCTTTAATACTACCACAAAATGATCTGAATGTATAGAATACCCTCCTTAGAGAATGACCATTCAATAATAGTCTACTCACCATGAAGAGAGTCTATAATGATACACAACTAATCATCAAGATGTTGTTCCTAAATAATCAACACAAGAAGAGAATATGTTTACTAAAAACTGTCCAAGGAAACCCTAACCATCATTTTCATACTCTAATATAAAATTGTGAAAAAATATCTATAAAGTCCCACTCTTCTGATGATTATTTCATCGATTGGATGATGATGTTTCCTACTAAAATAATTTTATATGAAATTCCTTTTCCCCGAGGTATAAGTGATGACAATATCAAAATATATTATTTCTTCCACTGAATTCATCTGGAAAATATTCAGATCTTTTTGAGAGATGAAATGACTCAATATCTTATTTCCTGAAAACATGGTTAAAATTTATCCAAAAAGGAAACACCACAATCTGTTTACCATGTGCATCATAATTGCAAGTTTAATATAGTGGGTCATGTAATTCAACACATGTTTCCTTAGCAGAAGTGAGCTTTATGAAAGAGGATGTTCACATTGCATAAGAATACAACCCATAACTAAATAGGATGCATGACATAAGACCTCATAGCCCTGGCCATCCTCTGAAAGAATCAATAGATGCATAATATGCGAAAGACGTTTTGACACATCAAAATATTTTTTTTATAATTTCACATCCCATGAAAACATTTCACTGTTACAAGTTAACGAATTCATCAAAGAATAAAAACATGATAATTCATTTACTAATAGGTGATAACCAATGTATACCCAAGAATATCTGAATCATAAAAACATATCGTGGTTGTTCCACCATCATAAATGATTTTACCTTTTTGGGATCAAATGAAATACAAAGGTTTGAAACCTTGTGTCCCAAGAAGTTCACTTCGCAAATCCTAAAATTAAATTTCAAAATCATGAAATAAATTATATTATTTTTCAGTAATTCAAAAAATTCTCTCAATTGATTCAAAACTTCCTTCTTGGAAATAGAGTAAAAAAGGATTCCATCCATAAATACTACAAAAAAATTATCAAGGTACATGTGGAAACATTTTTTCATTAAATTAATAATTATTGATGGATAATTTCTTAGATAAAAAGTCATTATAAGGTACTCATAATTTCCATACCTACTCGGGAAGGCTATTTTTTTTGAATGTAATAGTTTTATTTCCCAACTGCTATTAACTAGATCGAAGTTCAATTGTCAAAAAAATTATCCCCTATCAACTCCTAAGACACATAATAAATACATGGAAAATATAATTTTTCATTTTTGTAACTCAATTTATTTTTATTAATCATAAAAAAGGCTAGGATACCCTTCAACATTCTTATAAAAGAGAACCGGTGATGCCTAAGGTGACACTTTAATACCCTACTATTTAGTGTAATATTTTTTTATCAAAATATTTTAATCATTTTTACATTTTTGTTTCACATAATGTTTAAATATATATTTTAATATTAAATCACTAGGTTTCTATTTAATTATTTTTTACACCATTTTAGGATCATTTTACATGCAACATCAACTTGACTTGCATTACAGAGAACACTGAGATTCATTAAAACAACATTTTCTTATTTTTATTATTTAAATGATATAGTTACAACATATCTATTAAATTTAGGGAATAGTAATTGTAACATCCCAGGTAAATAAAGAATAAAGAATTTTCATATTTATTAATATTTACGAATTAAATATTAATTTTATTTTAAAGGGGTTGCTATGTTTGATAGCATACCCGATACGCAACGATGAGTTTCTTTTTAACTTACGTAGCACACTAGTAATAAAATAATATTATTTTAAATGTTAGTTAACAAGTAGCCGTTGTACTGGTGGGAATGGATAGAAATAACGAAAATATGATTAGATATGTTTTTAAATGTTTATACATTTACCCAATAAAAGATAAAGGCTTAAAATACGGAAAGAGTTCAATTTTAGGGAATATATACTCGAATTTTCACTAAAGGTTCACTTATCACCTTATAATGGTGAACCATCATTAAATATAGTTTTTATCACTATTATACTTTATTTTGGACCAAATATAACTCTTCTTTAGAATCGGGACATCAAAATTTACTTTGTGTAAATTTTTGGTACCTTTCTGATAAAGTTCATTTTTTTTAATGAATAGTGTAAAATGTTGTATTTTAATTCAAAAACTCTTTATAATATAATTTATTTATATTATTAGATTATCTTTTGAATTGGTTTTAAAGTGAAATTAGAGAATATTTTTACCATTAAATCCAATAGTGGTCATTGGAATTAATTTCACTTTGAAATCAGACTTAAACTAGTGACAATCTTTTGATACTTATTGTTTCATAAAAACACGCTATTTGCTCTGACAGCGGGAATTAATTATTAAATTAATTAATGTGACTTATATGTTTTGAATTTTGTAAAATAGAATTCATTTTTTAATTCGTAATATCAAATATAGCTTAGGGTGAATTTTTGGTAATTTTCTGAAAAACTTCAATTTTTGATGAATAGTGAAACCACTAAGTGGTAATCAAGCAAACTGATTTTTCAGTTAAATGAAAGTTTACCACTAATGTGTATTGAATTTTGAAAATCTGACATACATGGTTGTAATTAAAAAGTAAAATGTGGTTCAATGAGATTAAAATAATTTTTTGGTGAATAGTAACTTTTTTTCATTAATCGCTATTAGAGGTAATTAGTGTAGTTTAAGGTAAAAATGGTTTTATAAGAATGTGAAAACACCATGACACTTGTCCTACACCTATTGGGTGAGTCATGGCCGACCAAGAAAAGCCATGGGACAACTTGGGGACCCCATGGATCCACTTTAGTTGGAAAATTACATTAATATATTTTTATTTAATGTTAAAGTGAAAATGACACTAACATAAATTGTTTTACTAAAATACTTTTTGAGTGCGGTTATACAAGTACAAATATTGATTATAAATAGTCATTGGAAATCTAAAAAGATTTCATACATCATAGTGTTTTTTTTATAATTTTTAGACATTAAATAAATTAAATTATATATGACATAATAATGATGAAGCGATGACATCATTATTTGACGATTTAAATAAAATGAAAAGATAATGAAAAATCTAAAACCTAAACATGTCCAAAAACAATTGTATGAGTGGATTTAGAACCCTTATCACCTTATCCACGAATTATATCAATGTGGGACCATTTAAAACCGAAACACATTTTCAAATAAAGTAATATTTCTTTACTTTTCAAAAGTGCCACTCCTCTCCTCTTATAAAAGGCCCCCACCTCTACCTCATTTCACACACTTCTCAAGCCTTTGGCTCGGCCAACCCCTAAACAATTACTCTCTCCACATCACTCTCCTCATCCTAGAGGATTCCCATTGGGCAGAATACTTTCAAATGAAGCCTTTAGGCTCAAATCAAAAGGAGTTACACTTTTAAAGGTAATTCATTCTCTCTTGTTCATTTGTTTTATTTTGCTTCTCCAACCCTCTAACCTCTTTTTATTTACTTCTTTTGTAACAACAACAGTATATTCAATATACTAGGATGTTGTTATAATATTTATTTGAACCACACTCTCACAAAACTACATAAAATGGTTAAAGAACATACGGTTTTCGTGGATGGCGAAATTCTGCCTCCCGAAACGATGATTGTTCAATACTCATTTAACACCTTCAAGGGTGGCCATTATGATGTCACTATTTTTATATATGATATATAATATTTTTATGTTTTCTTTAAGCTTATTTATTTTTCATTTTTGGCATAACTTTATGGTTTCCATTATGGGTAAACACGATATCTTCATTTAAGGAAGTGCGGACTACCGCCCCCTAAAAGTGATGTGATTCGTTAATGCCATATGTGGGACGTGTAAAGGATGGATTTAAAGTTATTATATATGATGTTATACTGGAATTATAATATACCTCTATATCATTATTATTTCTTTCCATTAAAGTATGATATAGAAATGAAAGTAGCGTTCATGTGTACGTACGGCTTACCGTCTCCATGAACGGTGCATTTCATTTCTTATCCCCAAATGTAATGTACTATTAAAAGTAAATGTATATAATGGATATATATAATTAATGATATATCTAAATGATGAATATAATTATGGAATTAAAATATACATACCTCTCATTTAGTTTTAATTCCATTAATATGACAAAGAAATGAAAGTAGTGTTCATGCGTACGTACGGCTTACCGTCTCCATGAACGGTGCATTTCATTTCTTACCTCTAAATGATTATGTAATATTATAAATAAATGTATATGCTGGATATATATGATACATATTATATCCAAATCAGTAATTTCATTCTGGATATAAAGAACTTTTGACCACACGAACAACATGTAATTGTGAGAAGTCAACTTTCGACTTAAGAACCAAATATTGACAAAACAAACATTATTAACTTAAATGGTTACATAATGTTTATAACATGGCAATAAGTGATATAAAAGGAATAATGAAGTTTAAATAGGTTCTTAATCAAGTATAAATTAACTCATGTTTATTATTCAGGACGTTAAAGAACGATCGAGTTAAGTCGGACCCAAGGTAAGGGACTTCGTCTCAATCTCCTTTCATTGAGGCATATTTCGTTTTATACACAACTTTCTTTTATATGGTGTATAAACTCCTTTGACTTTCACTTTTATACAAAAGGAATCTTTTTCAACTAAGCGTTTTACTAAACGACAAAAAGGAATGTTTTTTTTAACGTACGCGGTGACAATGACCTTTTCCGCTGCCGCGAGTATTATTTGATATTTGGCTTTCTCAACAAGCCGTAATGTTTTTTAGAATAAAATAAATACCATATAATCTTTTTTGTATTTTGGTATTAAAAATGGTTTTGAAAAAGGATTCAATTATGTCAATATATTTATGATATATTGTGATTAAAATGTGGAAATGTTATCATTACTTTATATTGGTTTTATATTTTATGATTTTATACTGGTACTTGGACATTTTAACGGGTGGTTACGTTATAAACCATATGACGGGTGGTGCCGTGAATACCAGGACAAGTGGTTACGTTATAACCTCCAATGCATTGGGTATGGAAGTCGGCCGTATGCATATTCCATTAAGTATGTATGGAAATTGGGCGTATGGCTATTCCATTAAGTGATATGTGTGGGACTCGACCGTATGGTTATTCCACTTAAGTATGTTTATGTCCCAAGTTACCTTTATATATGTTATGTGTTCTTTATATGGGTTTTATGGTAATCCTATGGTTACAAAAAGGTAAGTAATGATATTTTATTTAGTGAAGAGTTTTTACTACTTCATAAAGGTGAAAAGTATTACTTTGATAATGTATACATGGTTTACTTTTTGTTTTGATAAACTAACAGTTTTTATTCTTTGTGTATCCCTTACTGAGCTTTTTATGCTCCCCCCAAGTTTTTCGAAATGTTTTTCACAGGACTTAAAGTGGAATAAGATCAAGGATGGGATCAAGGGAATTTCATGCTATCTAAAAAATGGAATCTAGACATCTTTCTTTTTAAGAGTTTTAATTTTATGGAGACTTAGTAGAAGTGTCTACTTTGTAATCTTTTAAGATGTAATAGTTATGTTCTAATTCTCTAAAACTCTAAACCTGAAAAGATCCTCAATGTGAATTATTCATTTAATTAAATATTAAGTAAGGCTTAAGGCTGGGGCCTTACAGTAATCACTAATTTTTGAATAATATTTATAATATTTTTTAAAATAGTAAAACATATTGTTAGAAAGACACATATATTTTTGGTAATGATTTTATTTGTTTGAAAGTACAATTTTCTCAAATGTACTTCTTTTTATGTATATTAGTGAATAGTAGTAAAATAAAATTTAGACACATTTAGAAATTGAATTAGATAAAATAAACATCATATATGAATTAATAGTTTCAAAATTAGCCAAGGATGTGTTTTTGGTATTTTTCCAAAATATTTCCTCTTTTGAATGATGAGTAATAATGTGGAATTTTAATTAAAAACTAATTTTCCATGTAATTTATTTTTATAGTTAATTTTTTAATTAGTAATTGATGTGGAATGATATAAAAGATATATTGTTTAATCAAATTTTTGTTATTGGAAAATACTTCACATTGAAATTGGATATAAAAATAATTCAAAACATTGGATCTTTTCGTCTTAAAACCCACCTTTCTCGCCATGATTATGGGATTGAATTTACATTTACCTTTAATATTTATTTGAATTAAATATTGAAAAGCTAACATTAATAGTTTTAATATGTATAATATTAATATTATAATACGTCCAAATATTTTGTTGACAAAATATATTTTAGAATGTAATTAAAATTAATTACAGCAATTTAGGTAAAATTAATCTTAAAAAGGGACTAAACCTTAATATTATTGTCCAAAATTTACTATTAAGTTCTTTAAATTCCATTTCCTGCCCATATTTTGACCATATACCATCATGGATCAATTTTGTGATCTATTAGGATAAAATTTCACGAATTTGACCTACATAATATGTTATGAAATGAATAATGTGAAGAAAGATCCTTCCATACCTTTAATATTTTGAAATCTTTAGAGATTGGAAGAAGCTACATTTTTTGAGTTATATACATTATTTAGAATTTTAAATTTTTTTATGATTTTAATTTAACATTATATTTTGATATGATATTATTACATTAAATTCTTAATGAACACTAACACATGGATTATTTAGTTAATAATTAAATTAAACATATGATGCTAAAAACCTTAAAAGTAATGTAATATTAATGAATCATTATGTCAGATTATAATTTTTAGATAGATGTATTATATTTTGGTGATTAAAAAATAATTTATTTTAATTGCTATAATGTCTCAATATTTTGAAATTTAAATTATGTAAATAATGTCATCATTTACAGTAGTGTTATTTTATAATAAATGATATTTATTAAAAATAAGTAAAATTTATAAAAATAAACCCTCTACCAATTGATTTAAAAATGTTATTAAAAATAAATCATTTCATATTTTTGGACCAATATATATATATATATATATATATATATATATATATTATAATTTAAATATTGACCCATATAATGTAAGAATATTTTTAGTATAGTTTGGGGTTAAAGGAGTGATTTTGAAAGTTACAAGCACTTGTTTTAAAGTTAATTTCCAACACACAAGGGATTTAATTATTTTAAACTAGATATCATATTTATATTCCATTAGGTCACTATTTTTTAATAAATATCACATTAATTTATTACTTACCCTTAAATTACTTAGGTAAGAAAACTATTTTTCTCAAAAATATAAATGATAAAAGTTGGGAAATATAGAAGATAATGAACTATTTATATAAATAATGTTTTTATATGGTGGAGGTTCTTGTAGACCATAATTCCAATTTAATCCATTTTTTCCATTTTTTAAGAACATAGTTAAGGGATATATCCCAATAATGTTTCTATTTTGATATATTAAATAATTCCTCCACTCCTCAATTATAAAAAGTTATTCAATCATCCCCTTCCGTACACCTCTCAAGACACATTGGATTTCCACCCCTGACATAATAATATATAAAACTCCCTCCATTAATTTTATATGCATACCTTTATTTTTTAAATCCATTTTGTATTCCCTTTTGTGAAATCCAATTGGAGTTAACAAATAAGAGGTAACACCCTTCCTTAAGATCCATTGTTTTATTTTCATCATCCAACCCGCATATATTATTATTCTATGATTATATAATAACATCAGTATCATAAATATAATTAGTTTCTTTTATTATATGGTAATTAACTACACCAACACACACCTCCATCAAATAGTTAACAAACTTACTATTCTTGTGTACTGTGAACTACTGCCTCATGAAACAATGTTTTATTTTTTCATTTATCACATAACATGGATCATAAATAGGATGGTAAAAATATTTTTATATGATATATATGATATTAATTATCTATTTATTATTATATAATTATTATAAAAAACATCTCTTCATTCTCTCCATTTTTTAAATAAGATTTTTTTGGGTGTGTAGTCTACCACCTCCCCAAAGCGATGTGATTCATTCAAACATTACATAAAATTTTTTAAGTGTTGGTTTAGTGAAATTATATGATATATATGATATAATATTTATACATTATTGATATTATATATATATATATGTAATATAAGTTTTTTTATTTATAAATGAAAATAAAATAGAAACACATTAATGTGTACGTATGACCAACTATCTCCATGAACAATGTATTCCATATCAAATTTCTATATTTTATTGATTGTTATAAATAAATATATAACAAGTATATATTAAATTTATATCATTTTTTACATTCTTAAAATAATTAAATCAAGATCTAATTTAGAGGATCATGAATAAAAAGTAAAAACTTATAGGAAAGACAAGATAGTATTACCCGAAACGTAACATTAATATGAAATTCATAATAAACCGATATTATAGAGTCATAATTAAAGAATTTATGGTATTATATAAAAATACTATTATATTTAAGGTGTATAATAAATATATACTTATTATACATTATATTTTAATGTGTGTAAAGAAAGTTAATATTTAAGGTAATTAAATTTCATCCCACTTTTTTCTTTTGGTGAGAAGCATTAAATATTAAATTATCACTTAGTTTATGTGGTTTATATAATTTTATATGAAAATTAATATAAATAATTGAATTTTTCTAATGATATCCAAATATTTAAATTATATTCTCTCATGTGATTAAAAATTATAATTATACTCATAGTAAGGGTTTTCTCGTATCACTTTTATTTCTGTGAAACTTATGACCAATTAACCAATCATTTATTCTATGTGGTGTATAAACAAAGAATTAATGTATTTTACGAATAATAATATTAAATTCATCGGTATAAATGTATCCATTTTATGATCATTATTTCAGGTGTTTTAGTGTTAAATTGATACCAAATCTGCAATTTTTTTTGTCTCAATTTCCTATCTTTGAGATACAATCCAGGTTTTCCACTATAATTTTTATGGGGTGTGTAAAATATCCACTTAAAACATATATCACGAATCTATGAATTTAATATCATATTAGTAATATTTTATTTTTATTCAATAATGTGTATCATGATTCAATTTAAACATTTTTGTAATAGTTTAATTACAAAATCTCATCATTTATCGGGATAGTTTAAGATTATACTTCCATTGATGAAATCTTATGATCCATGACTCAAGAACAACCATGAATTTTAATATATTATTTTTATTCATGATATCTTCATGTACTGGTACAAATTTTACACTCTTTGGTTCATTATATACTTTAGAATGTTTTTTTAAGACAATCTAGCAAAGGTTCACTCTTTACCCAGTAAGCTGTTTTTTTAACAAACCATGTTTTCTAAAGGAAAAACAACGTGATATTGGTTGTGCTGGATCAACTAACCGAAACTACCTACTTTATCATCATTTGGGATGATTTATCACATGAAAAAAAAATTAAAAGCTATATGTGAAAGAATTTCAATGGGGGAATCACTAAGAATAATGTCCAATCATGTTACAAGATGCACCATTAAATTATGGAGAAGTCCTATACTTGCTTTGGGTATTCAGTTGAATATTTTCACAACCTATCACCCCATATCTAATGGCCAATATGAAAATATTGATTCAAAGTTCAAAGAAACAATAAGAGCCTTCTCAATATAATTCAACTATGGAAGGGATCAATATATCACATTGATAGAGTTATCATATAACAGAATCTTCAAATCAATTATAAAAAATGACCCATTTGAAGACCTATTTGGTAAGAGATTTAGAACTCCAACATGATGGGATAAAGTTGTTGAATAAAAGCTACTCAGTCCAAATCTTGTGATGGAGGTGATATAGTGAGTAAAATCCATCAGGAAACATTATACATACATACATACATACATACAAACATACAAACATACATACATACATACATACATACATACATACATACATACATACATACATACATACATACACACATACATACTTACATATATATATATATATATATATATATATATATTTGTAAAAACATAAATACTGACAACCGATGAAGAGACTTGGTGTTTGAATTTTTCGATAATTTTTTCCTTTGGATGATTTCAATAAAATCATTTATGGGATTAAAAAGGAATAACAAATTATTTTATTTTATTTAGTGTACTGAGATTTAGTTCCCATCACACTTTTAAAAAAAATTCACATGTTTCACAGAGGAATAGAGACAACAATGAAATCATGGGACAATTGTAAAGATATTTCAAATCAATTATCATTCAAACAGTGTTCAAGATATATATATACTTTTTCAATGTATTTTCATTGAAAAATGATTAAACAATATTATATGTTTTAAAAAGGGTTTTGAAAATTATAAAATATATTTTTTAAAGAAATTTTTTAAATGAAATTATAAATATCGCATTATATGAAAATTAGTTTTAAAATGTTTTATAAAAACGATTTTAAAAGAAAGACTATTTTCTTTAAGAAATGTTTGATATGATCTTTCAAAACCCTTTTTCCATATATGATTTCATTAATTTTAATTTTTTATAAATTACTTGGGATATGATTTAATAACCCAATTTAATTTATTTTAGTAATGGTTTATAGTTTGATGAAATGTTGTTTCTTAAAGTAGTTTTAATTCCATGGGTTATAAGCTTTTGAAAACCACTTATTTTCATGGGTTATGATTTTATGAAATGATTATGTGAACTATCTCTTTTACATAGGTAATGATATAATGAAATATTTATTACTCACATTTCATTTCACGAGTTTTGATATAATTTACCTTGAACACATCTATTTTTATTGATCATGATGTGATGCAAATTTTATTATCTTATAAGACATATATGTATGATTGTATTATGTGATGAGTGGGACCTACATATACCATTAATGAATTGGGTGAATATTTATATTTATTGATAAAATTATGAAAAACAAGTTAATAGTCTTGATCCAAAATGGGAAATAGGTATGTCCTGGTCCACTATTGGATGATGGGGAACCCTGATCATTTTGAGATTATGGGGAATTCAGATCCTCTATGGGTAGCCTGGTCCACTATGGGAATATGGGTAAACCGATAGATTATATGATAAGGACTACTAATGGGGATGGTGGTGTGTACCACCTTAATGGTGTCATCCCCATGAAGTTCCCTTATATGTTTTTGAAATTATCCTTGAATTATAGGCATTGTTTTCATTTGCTTATTTGTTTTCCACAAGTCATTACTATTCTTATGAAAGGGGAACATGGCTAATGTTCTTGATCATCATTGTATTCATTCCTTATAGAGTACCAAAATTTATTGCATGTATAACAATTACGATCTTTAATATGTATGGTATGATCCTCAACTGTGATTCACATGATCTCATACACTTATATTCATGTTATTCTAATGCATTCCCTTTTTTACGCTTACTGAGCATTCCAGTTCACCCCTATTATTATGTTTCATTTCTAAAGGTTATGAATAATGGAAGAAGTAAGGTTATTAAAGGGTAATATATATAATTGAGATGATAAATATATTTTTCAAAACTAGAATAATGTGTTCCAAGTTTCCAAAGACACTATAATGTTACAGTTCTCAAGGTTTCATATTTTTAATGCATTGAAATTTCATTTGAAAATTATTTAGTATCCATGAATGTTAAGTTGGGTTCATTATAGATGGTATAAAAGGGATGTCTTGGTCATTATATGAAAACTAGGATAGGAAAAATTTAGTGAGATATGATGGAATATTTCTGAGCATATGTATAGGGATGTTTCTATGGGTAAGTATAAGAATGAGTTGAGGTTAGAAAAAGGTCTTGGAATTATGATATATTATTGAGTGATAAGTTTACAATAAATAAATCCCTGTCATGATATAATATGTTGGTGTGGATCTATAATATAGGTACATAGTGGTAACAATAAAACAAGTTATTGATCTAGGATTTATTAGGAATTTGAGAACAAAAATAGGACTTATTACAAACCTGGTTTGACACTCCCTGGGGATATGCTACAGAATATTGAAAAATCATTAAGAAAATTCATGAATGATTATAATATAAGATGAATATAGATAACCTATTATAAACCTAATGTTTCACTGACTAACATGTTGGTTTCATGATTAAGACATCTGACAAGTAATTTGTAATGATTATGTGGTTTCATATTATGATAAGTGTTTTTCATAGTATGCTTTCTAGTTTTATCCAATGGAGGGAACTAGAATGTACATAGTTATCATTGGATGTCACTGATGTGGAAGTTATGGTATTTATAAAAATTTATGTTCATAGTGGAAATATCATGATTATAACCCTGAAGGTGGAATGAGTATTGGATATACTTCTTAAGATATGAAGACCAAAAAAGAAATGTTAAAATCATAGGATGATCTTCTTGTATTTGTTTACATAAAACATAATAAGGATGATTATATTTTGGTTGAGGAACAGGAAGACATGATTTAGTATCCATATTATTGGAATATGTTATTAATGAATAAGTATATGAATCCTGAGTAATGGTTTAACAATAAATTTTATTGATACATGATTATTGATTTTGTTTCATGAATTAGGAAGTATATAAAGATTGATTTTAGAGGTTTCTATTTGTGTGTTTTTATTTCATGAAAAGGTTGCATTAATGGAAGGTAACCATTAACATGTTCTTGAGGAATTAAAATCATGTTTTATATGGATCAAGAGAAATGATATGAATATAGTAATTTTCATAGAATTTATGACTTCATAACTGATAATGTATTTGATGTAAAAGAGGTATATGTTATCAATTACAATGTTTATAAATTTTTTATTTATGGAATATATCCAATAATAATTGCAAAAGGGAAGAATACATAGTTTCTAAAAGGATTTATGGTAATTTAGGTTATTATCATGTTTCAAGAGAATATACTATGAGTGTATTCAAAGGTTTGGAATGTGAAAAAAGAAAAACATTGTGTTTTATAAAGGGATCAATGATAAGATGATTTAGTGACCTTTTTTCTAATTTTTTGGAATCATATATTTCGAGAGGATTATAAGGATAAAAATTTATTGAATATTTTAGATAAACATCAGATAAATTTTGTGAGATTAATGTATTATCTCACTGTATGAGGGTATATTCATATTCGTTATCTTGTTCTCACTAATCTATGTTTATGGTAACTGGTTATAAATGTGATGAATTATCATGGATCTCACTATCTTTTAGTATTTAAAGAATAAAAAATCCTACTTTTTACCGAAATAGGTGAAGTTGAAATTTATCAAGACACAAAAAAGGGTGATATTTTTCTTATGAACGTGAATGAAATCATATAAGTATATCTTCTTGTGAAATAATGGTCATCTTTTTGAAAAAAGTCTCTAAAATAAAATGTTGTTCTATTAACATCAATTTTTATTATATGAATGAATTCAATCTCCCTTATTATAGTTATGGTTATGTGATTGTTAACTTTCTATTGATAAATCAATTTCTTCTGATCAATTATCATTATTAAGCTCTATGATTATTTATTCTTTTCGTCCATGTTCATGATTCCACTTCACACAAAGGTTATCATATGTGGAAACCTAGATATGTGTTACTTTAGTAACCATTACACTTCCAACATTATCTTTTTAATGTACTTTTATTATTCAATTCTATGACATGGGATTATATGAATGTAACTTTCAATTAATAATCATTTGACAACATAGATAAATTTGTATGGTGAAATTTATTTCAAGAGGGTAAAATGTGAGACCCTGAAAAATTGTGAGTTTTTTTTCAAATTTATTTAATATTTCAGCTATTTTTACATTTTACACAAATCAAAAAAATATATTTTTATGTGAAATAAATAATTTTGGATTGTATTATACAAAACACAAAGTAAAGTTTACCCAACATGTAACATTGACATGGATTGTTTTACATGCATCACTGAGTTTCTACAAAATAACATTTTATTATTATATTAATTTAAATGAGATAGTTATAAAATATCTTTTAATTGTAGTTAATAGTAATAAATAATTTTTAAATATTATTTATAATGGTTTTATATAAATTTATCAAATTTATAACAAATAATATTATTTTTGTTAAAGCCATTCTATGTTTTAAAATAATATTTTCTCAGATGAACTTCTTTTTATGTCATTATTTGAACAATAATAAATTTAATTTTAAAAAAAATTACAAACATAACTACTTAAGAAATAATATTTGAGTTCATAATTTAAAGTTTATATTAGGATATTGCTTCTATAGTTTTATAAAATATTTTATTTTCAGATAACTAATAAATAACAATGAATTTAATTAAAAATTTACTTCTTTTCCTAATTTATTTATATAGTTAAATTAAATATTCATTTGAATTATATCTATAACTTTATTTTTTTTCATAGATTAATCTATTTTAGGTCTTTAGAGACAATTTTACATTGAAAATGGATATAAAAACAATTCAAAACATCTGAACGTTTCTCCTTAAAACACGGATTTCTCGCCATGTATGTGGGATTGGCACTAAATATTACATTGAAATTTCATTGAATATAAGTCAGAAAAATGGTAATACATTATTTTAATCACTATATTATTTATATTCTAATAATATCAGCATATTATTTTGAAAAGAAGTATATGTGAAAGTAATTAAAATTAGTTACAACAATTAAGAAAAAGTAAACATAAGAAGTGACTAAACCTTAATATTAAGATCCAAATGACCTAGAAACATGCCCAAAATCTATCATATGACACTATTTTTACCATTTAAAATCGTGGATAAATATATACGAGTTATTGAGACACAATTTCATGAATTCAATGAACATACAATGTTATGTAAAAAAGAATACAAGAAAGGAACCTTTCTTACCTTTAATAATTATTAATCATTAGAGTATAAAATAAGCTACGTAGTTTTAGGTAAAAAAAATATTTTTAACTTTAAAGGGTTTTTTTATCATGATAATTTGAATATAATTTTTAGAGATGATATAAATACATTAAATTCATCACAAACTCTAAAAAATAAATTATTTAGTTAACAATTAAATAAAACCAACGATCTCAACAACATTAAATTTAAAGTGTATTTATGGAATCATTGAGGTCCATTATTATTTTTGATGAATTTGTCATTTTAAAGATATTTTAACTTAATATATTTTAATCCCATTAATTTTTTTATATTTTTAAATCTAAATTAAGTAAGTAATGTTAAAAGTGACAATGATGTTATTTTTTAGTAAATAATATTTTATTACTAAGAATAAAAATTAATGATATTAAAATTTTCATAAAATTTATATATAAATTTAAATTAACATAATATATGGGCCGTTAATGGAAAATTGATCTTTTTTAACTAACATATTTTCAAATAGAGAGTAAAAAAATTATTATCATGGTTCCGGATAAACTAATGTTTTTGCTGGTTATAGGCGCTTGGTTCAAAATTTATTTCCAAAAAATATGGGATTTTATTTTTATAAATTAGAGATAATATATATAATCCACTGGGTATATATTTTATAATAAAACTCACTTTAATTTATTTTTAATGGTTAAATTACTAATGTTAGAAAAGTAGTTGTGTTAATAAGAAAAGAACAAGGATAAAATTAATTAAACAAAGATGTTATGGAACAAAATTTTAAAAAACATTTATTTTTGTGTGGTGGAGGATTTTATAATCCATAAATCTCCATTAATACATTAATTTTCCATTTTTGAACCACATGAGGTAAGGGAGACCATGAAATAGTGTTCTCTTTTTGGTATTCTCAAAAATGGCATACCTCTTCTTATATGAAATGGCCTTCAATATTCCCATTTCATATAGGTAACAATACACTTTAGATTACCTATTCCCTACCAAAATAAGATATAAAACTGTATACCTTCATTTTTGAATCCTCCATTTTATAATAAATCCATACATGGAATCCATTTGGTCCAATCAAAGAGGAATTTCCCAAAGAAGAGTTAGTTCCCTTCCTCAATATCCAATGTCTTATTTTCATTCTACACCACCTAAACTCTTATTATTCTATGATTATATAAAAAAATATTATTATACATATGCATATTTGTATATTAAAAGTTATCTAACTATACCTACACACACTTCCATCATAATTGTAATGAACTTACCGTACATTTGTATAACAAAGTACCGCCACTCGAAATGATTTTGTTCGTTATTCCATTACCACATATCATGGTTAGAAATTATGATGGAATATATATATATATACTATATTTTTTTATCTAATTATGGTTATATAATTATTATATAAAATAAAACATCATTATTTACATTTTTGTAATAAATAAAATCATTTATGGACGTGCAGACTATCATCTCTTCAAAGCGATGTGATTCCTTCACACATTATATAGAATGTATTAAGGGTTGTATTAGTGAATTTATATGATTTATATGACAAAATATTTCTTCTAGGATGATTATATATACATATACATATATGTCTTTTACATTCTTACTTTCAATATGACAATGAAATGGAAAAAATGTTCATGCGTATATACGACCAACCTTTTCCATGAATGTTGTTTTATATTTCATGTTTCAAAATATTATATATTATAATTTATAATTACATACTAAACATATATGATATTTATATCAATTTTTAAGATCAATAAATAGGTTAATCACGATCTATGTAAGGGGACCAAGAATGAAAATTCCCAACTTATACGAAAAATAGGAGGATATTACTTGAAATGTTACATTAATATATTATTGTTAATAGAAGTGTAATATAGATTCATAATAAAATACTATATGGTATTATATATAGGAATATTGTTATTATTTCGATTTATAATAAACATATAATTATTATACCATAGGTTTGATAATTTATGATGTATTTCAATACTTATGGTAAGGGAATTTCATCTCACATTTTTTTCTATGAGATAGATGCAATATTCTCCACTCATATCTTTTTTCTGAGTAATATACTTACCAATGAAATATAATTCAATTAATTTCCTTTATTTAATGATATAAAAATTATTAAATGATATTTTCTCATAGAGATTACACTTATAATGTTACTAAAGTAGTGAGGGTTTTCTCGTCTCACTTTTATTCAGGTGAAACTTATGCCTTATTTAGATCTAATTTATTTTGTCTCATGTATATAATTACCATGAATATATTCTATTATTATTATAATTAATTTTATGGGTATTAAGGTATCTTTTTTATTATTATTTTCTTGGGGTTTATTGTCGAAATGTTACCAAATCTTTATAGTAATTTTGTATCAATTTCCCATCTTTGACAATCAGGCCATGTTATACACCTATATTTTTTATAGGGTGTATATAATATCCATTGAAAAGATATATCATGAATCATATTACTTCATTATATATTAATCTTATGGTAATATTATTACATATTGTGTATTATGAGTAAATGTTACGAAACTGATAATAGTTTATTGGTACAATCTCATTGTTTTTTGGGCTATATTATAATTCTGATTCCATTAATGAAATATTATTATCCATCACTCAAAACAACGATTTAATCTTATAATATTTTATTAATTAATTATATATTCTTGTATGGGTTCGACTCTATGGTATTTATGAAAAATAATATACATTTATTTCAGAAAATAGGTCAGTATGGATCTATTCAATTTGAAATCCATTTGAATCAGAAAAAAATGTTTTACAAAAAAAATTTATGATTGTTTTTAAATGATATCTTAATATTTTTTTTATGACAATGATTCTAAAGGATTTTTAAAGTTTAAAAGTGTTTAAAATGTTTTCAAATCATCCTCTACATGTTATAAAATATATTTTCATGGAATAAAGGTTTTAAAAGGTTTTAAAAAATACTTTATAAGATATCAAATTATTATAAAGTAATTTTTTTTTCAAAAATAATTATTTATTAAAAATGGGTTGTTAACTTGAAATGAAAATTTCCTCTATAAATTATTTAAATGATTTATAAATCATTATTTGTAATAAATGAATATTTCAAATTGATTTATGAAAAATATTTTTAATGAAATGATATTTTCCTTAAGAAATATTCCATGTGATATATAAAAATACTTCTCTGTATAATATGAAATAATATTTTATAGTTTATATTTAATGGGGATATGATCAAAGAAAGTAAATCATATTCATTCTTGAGTGGTTTATGTTTTCATGGAATGATGTTTATGTCAAACATTTCTCATCCACGTTTTATATTCTTTGAAAAACTGCTTTACTTCTCAGGTAATGCTTCAATGAAAAGATTATGAGAACAAAATATTTTACATAGGTTAGTATATGGTGAAATATTTATGATGTCAATGACATTTAAATTGTTATGCTATGATGGTTATGAATCCCATATCTGTTTATGTCTAATGATATGATGTAATCATTATAATCTCGTGACACCTATATGAATGATTTTATTTTGTGATAGTTGGGATATATATATTCCTCCAGTTAATTGTGTAATGATTTACAAATCATGATATACTGATGGTAAAAAACTCAATAGGTTAGATGTATAATTGGAAACTGGTGTGTCTTGATCCACTATTTGAAGATTGGGAAACCCGATCCACCATGGGAACAGGGGAAACCAAATCCTATATGGGAATATTAGGAAACCCAGTCCACTATGAGAAGATAAGGAATATCGATCTTTTAATGGATAATGGATAAACCAAATATATTATAATTAAAGGACTGCAACTGATTATTTTTTCTTGTTCCATCTAATTGGTGTACTCCTCATGAATTTCCATGATATCATTTTGCTATGAGCCTTGAAATATAAAGAATATTTTAATATAGTTATAGTTATTCTAAAAGTCTCTATCTTGTGCTTATGATAAGTGAATATGGTTAAATTATTTTGTTATAGTATTATTCATTTATTATGAATATCTATTATTTTTTCAATGTCTCATGATTATGATCTTTGATATGTAATGAATGATATTCAAATTTTATGACCATGTTCTCATAACCTAATGTTTATGTTATGTTTACACATTTCTTTTATTTACCCTTACTGAGTATTCATACAACCCCATTTCTTATTTTCCTTTTCAGATGTTATAATGAATGGTTTTAAATAGGGTTACTAAGGGGTAATATATTTATGGGATATGTTTAAGATATTTCACCAATCTAGAATAATGTGTTCTTAGTTTCCAAAGACTGTAAACTGTTATTATATTCAATCTTGTATCTTTGAAATGCGATTAATATAGATTTAAAATTATGTATTATCATTTTATGTTAATTATGGGTTATTATATACACACTAAATAATATAAATCCTTTTTATTGAATATCATAAATTGTGTATTCGATTATTTATATTAGGTAGTTCCATGTGTTAAGGAGAAATAAACAACAGTTGAGTACGAATCATTAAATCCATAAGAAAATACATCTTTTACCATTGGAAACCCACAGATGTTATAAGGTAAAATTTTAGGAAAATTTATGAAAACCAAGGGAGATATTTTCTCACATATTATCATTTATTATGAAATGAAAACATATTTATCAATTTCCCGAACCCACGATTTGAGGGCCTGGCTCTACTCAACCTCAGTTCCCATTATCCAAGAAAGATACAACACACCCCACAGGGTTTAGTATTGATGTCCTATTTATGATAACTATCAATATATGAGTTATTTTTAATTATCTATTCCATCCATTATACTTCTTCAAGAGGTTTCATGTAGGGAACCAGAAAACTCAATGAAAGATCGATATTTGAAAAAAAAATACAAGGACTATAGAGACCATGATATCTCTTCATTTCTAGTGGAATATAAATACCCATTACATAAGGTAAAATACTTATAGGAAGATTAATAATATTCAAAATATGAGTTGAAATAAATAAATTAGATGCACCTGCATAAAATAAAAGAGTAAAAAATGAAAAATCTATAGTGATGGTACCTCTCACAGTTGTTGAAACTATGTATTATTCCTATGTAGACTCTTCCACTATGTGATGCATATTCATTCTAGATTCTTATGGTTGGAACACCATTTTTGTGGTAGTATCAAATTTAACCATTGTTTTATTAGTTGCTAATGATCTTATTCCACTATGACTAGTGGAATAGATAGGGAATACCATTTGAAAGTGACCAAAGCGTCCACTAGAATTACATATCTTGGGTTCCTCAGTGAAAACCCACTTTGAGTTTCCAAGTTCTCTAATTTGTAACATAGAAATGTGTATCTTATATTAATTTTATGAGGCTTGGAATAAACCTACTTTAGAAAACCACCATGAGAATTATCTCCCTCTATATTTCCATTAACGAAATTGACACATCCATTGAGAGTTAAAGGAACTCCCTTCAACAGTTACTTAACAACCAGATAAATTTTGATCATCAGTGTTCTATGAATCTCATCAATATAAAAAGGAAGATTCAGAAAGAAAATATTAGAATGAATATAATATTTAATTACCATATCAAACATTTGATTCATCATCTTCTCATTCGATACTATTACATGTTAGAAATTCGTAAGATCAGCAAAACAATTTGAATATTCTATCACAGTCCTACCATCCTTCTTGAATTTTAAAAACTCAAAATCCATATCCAACACCATATAATTTATGTATAATAAATTTGGTAAATTTAAAATTAACTTATTTTTACTATATGCTCTCATGTTTCTTATCCATCGCCATTATGTCATGCAATATCCTTCAAGGACCTCTTAGCCTGAAGGTGGATTATTTCACCCTAACTTCCTCTAACATCACCATGAACTGAAACAGAATCTTTATATCCCTCAAACACTTCTCAGATAGTTTTAGATCATTAGATCATTTCAATGATGGTGGATTTTGGAGAGTACCTAATCATAATGATTCCATTAAAAACACCTTTGATGTTCCAAATCTATGGAATACACTAGAATGGGTGTAGGTTCCTATCCTAAAACATGTACAATATAAATGATAAAATCAACTATGTTACAGAACATGAAAGGATTAAATATCTAATGTTTATCAACTTCTTCCTCATGGATCTATTTCATGTGACTTATTTGAGTCATGATGCTACACAACAACATCAAACAACATTCAAGACATCATATTAACACTCAAAATAGAGGAATAAGGTAAATTAATCTCAAAAATGGAAAAACCTGATTTTTATTTCAATCAATCCAAATTAGTAGTTGTGAAAATACTAGATCTAATCCTCGAAAAATATTTCCCAAACCACATAGGGTGAATTAAGACCCATTTATGTTAAATCTAGATATGATCTTAATGAAAAAAACTCTTAAGTACCGGTATGATTTCACAATTTTATACTGATATAATTGAAACATTCATAACCAAGCCTTTGAAACAACTTTTTCATGAACCATCCCTAATACCCTGGTACCCTGAAAACTAAGGCGGACCTGACATATCCTGATGGGAATTCCCAATCACCAAAGGTTGTATACTAAAACCTATCATCATAAAATATGAATGTGACAACAACTTTTTCCCATACAAAATAGAAGCAATGATATATGTCAATATGTATAAAGAAAAATCCTTATGGAGAAATTTACTAGATGTAAAATAGTTATAAATAAACCCAAGTACAATATAAAGGTTCCTAGAAAGTAGGAATATAAACAACCCATATCCTGATGGACATCACCTTCCATCACTGATGATCAAAAACAAATACCACCTCTTAGTGGAAATTTCCCCTAAATTGAAAATGGAATAGAAGGAAATCTAAAAACACAAAATGGAATAATCAAGGATTGTGTAAAAATAACAATAAGTTCTCAAAAAGGATTCCATAAATAGATGAAACATTTAATTAAACAAATAATGAATTCAATTTTTAATAAACATAGATGGAATTTAAATATAATATTTAAAACAAATCATTAATTAACATTCAAATGATGGAAACATTTCTAATCAATGTATTAATAATTTTTTTTAAAATAGGTTGTATATATTCACAAGAAATGTCTAAAAATATTTACATGTAATGTAAAATATATCAAAACATGAAGAATGAGAAACATGGTCATCTGGCCAAGAGTTATGATAGTTTCATGCCATAGGATCCTTTCACACTTATCAAGAAAAAACATTTCATAGATTCCCCTCCAACATAGATCAATGAATACTAACCAACATCCCACTAAGGATATGATATTTTTATACATTTATTTTAGTGTTGTGAGGAATCAATCATTGTAAGGGCTTTCCTATACTAGAATTTTTACCCCTAACAGTCCGTTACCCATTTAAAATTAAATTTCCTCAAAAAACAATTTAAAATGTAAAATTTATTTCAAAACATTTTGAAATAAAATTCACCCAATTTCCCATTTTAATATTCTATGTTTCCATTTGACAACCAAAATAGAGTTTTAACTTATTCATTCATTTTCTAGGGTAAAACCAATAGTTTTCTATCAAAAAAATTTAATCCTTTCTTCATAAATACAAAATTGAAATTAATTCCACCATTCAATTAAAAAAATATAATTTTTAAAATTTTAATTGAACATATTAAACTCCAAAATTTAATTTCAAAATTTTTTATAATAGTCATAAACACACTCAGTTTAATGGAATTGGGGGGGGGGGTTCCCTAATTTTAATCCATATCTGATTGACTTCCAAAATTCAATGGAAATGTGTTTTTAAAGAACCAATTTAATTTAATTAAAAAAAATAAAAAATTTATTTTAAATAAATAAATTTAGGGTTAATAAAAAGGAAAATCAGAAATGGAACCATATCTTTCTTGAAAGGGTTTTAGAAGAGACAAAAATTGTTTTTCGGAGATCCAAAGAATAAGGATTTTGTATTAGGTCATGTTAAGCCTGTGTAGAGATCAAAATAGGTTTTTTTTGAAAATTTCAATAAATTTTCAAATGAACTAAAAATTTTGTGAATAGTTAATAGATCCTCACTTCATGATTATGAAAACAATGTTTCCTAACCATGAACCCTATAAATTAGGGTTTCATGGTTCATTCTTGGGGGGAAATTATTTTTCTAACAGTACTGATACCATGAAAACCCTTACTATATCGGTTTGAACTGCTTCAAATATTAGGGATCATGATTTGGGAAAACTGTGTGTGAACCGATCACAATCCAATGACCACCAAAATTTTCCAAATTTTCAAGAGATTAATTTTTATATTAAACCCACCCACATAATGTTCCAAATAGGGCTTTATTTGTAACTAAAAAGAGTAACTTATTTCTTCATTATTAATAATTAAATTACTTTTTTCTATTATTCATACAAAAATTATAGATATTATTTTTTATTTATTCACATTTATTTTTCTACTTCTAGCACAAGAGTTGTGACATTTTTGTATAAGAATCGAAGGAAATGATACCATCAATAAAACTTAAAAATAAATTAAATTCATTAAACTAAATTTTATATTTTAAATGTAATTATTATATTCATTTATAGAATTTAATTATTTATATGTTCTCCTATAATTTATATTAAAATATAAGTGGTTATACTTTATAATTTTATATTAGATAAACAATTATAAAAATATTTGTTCTTGAAAAATGTAACTAAGATGTTATATTTTCATACATGTTATGGGGTTGTTTGATGTAGTGTTATTAAAATATTTATAGGCATGTGTAAGGATGAGTTAGAACCATTATTCTTAATTTATAACCTTGTTTATCCCATTTTACCATTATATAAAGAGATAAATTTTAACATGGTTACAATACTTAAATACTGAAAATTAATAGTGCATATTTGAAAAATTTCAACCTATGGATTCAAATTTTAGGATCAATATTTATTGATTCAATTTTTCATAATTAATGAAATAAAATTTAATAAAAATGTGGAATATGAAAAGAATATTAGATTATAATTAGTGTTTTTTAAACAGCCATAAATGATCTTGTAAATACAAGTTTAAAGATAGGAGATAAAATAAGATATAACAGGTTTTAATTTATAAAAATAATTAAAGAAGAAAATATATATTCTTAAATATTTATATTTATTCCACTAAATAGTAAAAATGAAATACAATTGGGGTTTTTTTATATGCCCAAATAATTACATCAAAAAATAAATAAGCAGTTCATTGGAAATAAAAACCCACCCTTTTAAGAATATTACTACTATAGTGATGAATATAAATCTACATTTAAAAGAAATATCCACATTTAAAAAAAATTTATAAGTGAATTTATTCATATAAAATCTATAGAGATAACATGAAGTAGATGATTCATTATTTGTGGAAAACCACACTCTCGAGTTGAAATTTTTTAGAGTTACCCCTATCATCTCTCAAATTATTTTTATATCTAAATAATTGTATGATTTACAATTAAGTGTGAGATTTAGTCCTGGATAAAATTGAACAATGCTTTCATTGACATAAAAATCATATTCATTGTGAGTGTATTTCTAGAATAATTATGATGAAAAAATTACAGTAGAGGGATAAATGTTAGAATATTTTTTCTAGGGTCTGTCATGACCAATAAGAGATATTTAAATATAATGTTAAATAATCAGACAAAAATATACTAATATTTCTTCAATTTAGTTAATAACCACCATAATTGTATATATAACTGATTATAAATCTGAATCGGATATTCCAAAATGGTTTTATGTAGTTTTTAGAATTATTAGAATTGAATGAGAACTCATTAAGTGATGGAGGTCCATAAATAGTTAAATGGGTATCTTAATAGAAAAAATTGTCTTTCTAGAAAGGCAAATTCTTTTATTTTATTTAAAAACCAATAAGGCTTCATATTAATATATTTATCAACATACTAAATCTATTAATAAAAATAATGTTATTATAACCAACATGTTGTTGGGAGTTGATGATTGATATTCAAATTATGATTATACCTCAATAAAAGTGAATACTTCCTACGATAAAATACAAAAATTTTCACCAAGTGATAACACTTCTTAATCAAACAAATGTCTTTTCGATTGGTTTTTATTAATAATATATTAGAATCATTATCTTCACAAATTATCAATATAATTATTCATGTTATTTATACTGATGGCACATGTAGTTTGTTGTTGAAGGAATTATATATATAGATATTTTTTTAGAAAACAGTAATAAGTGACCTGGAAAAAAATTATTTTTTAGCGTTCTAAGTCACTATGAGTTGGGAGGTATAAATTCTGGAGATGTAAGATTTTAACTATTATACTCTTATATTTATATAGGATAATTTTACCCTATTAAAAAGGACATTTTTTCTTCATTACTCTTATCGTATTACTCAACATAATCAAATCAGAAGCAAAAATATGAAAAATTAAGTGAATAAATAAAGAGATTTTAAATGGTTCACCAAAAAGAATGTTAGACTAGAGGCAATATACTCAGAATATTTAGGTGAAAAATAATCTTAAATTTGTTATTGTTTGTGTGGATAAAATAATTTGGTAATGTTACAACTCAATAATTATAACTTTTTATACATGTTTTAAGGGATAAGTTCAATTCTTCGTAGAACTGTCTCACTATTGACAGTTTAGGAACCCACAATAGTTAGTAAGGTTTAGTCCCTCCTATTCCATTATATGAAATACATTGGTGAAGGTATAAGTTCATATAATTATGTATCATTTTTTTTCATTTTCATAAATATCACTAAAATTTAACAAGTGAACTGTGTAACAATTGATTTCAGTTGTTTATAGCCAAACACACTCTTAATTATATTCCAAATTCTACTACCTAATGTAAATAACTCTTTGGTTGAACAGTTTCCAAATATATATCTAAATAATTATTACATAGTAAGAAAACACTAGATAATAATTATATATTATAAACAACTCTTCAATATAATTAGTAGTCTTTACTTTTATAAGCTATATGTTTTCATCATGTCCATTAACATGGTCATCAATAACATATTAAGAACCTCTTCTCTTTTCAGATCCTGATCATCACTATAACAACAAAAGACATCATAACTCTCCACTTATAATATAAATCACTATGGAATTCCATGTTGTTGTCACATTCATTTTTGAACACAAATTCTAGTTCTCTATCCTTTATTCTTATAATGTTTTTCATATATTCTCCATATTATTTAATTTTTTATAGTGGATTTTTTTTATATTGAAATCCATTCAAATATATAATTTTAAATTAAAATACCTAATTAAATTTAATTTCTCCCTTTTAAATGTATAAATTGGGAAATTATTCTATGAAATATCATCTATATAAAATGAATTGGTTAGATAATGGTTTCCAAATTACAACTAAATCATTATTCGACTACTAGAATATGAATTATAAAAAAATTGAGATAAAAATCTTAATCATAGTACATCATAAACATTTAGGAAAATATTATAAATTTTTTTACATAAATTCTTTCCACTATATTTTTGGTTGAGTTATGGAGCCCATCACCATGATTTAATGTCTTGTACGCTTGATAAAGAACACAAATTTCAAAATTCTCAAAGTAGACCCTCTATGTCTCAATATCTTCCTATGGTTTGGAATAATTCTTCTCTATCATGATTATGGTATTTTCAATATATCCATGTTATAATGTTCTATAGTCCCCAAAAATTTCTATTCATTTAAATTAATAAACAATCCTTTTTTATCATTAGTATTATGTTATAACATGGTCTTTATAAAACTAGTTATTTGAGTATAGTAATAAAATTCCCTACACTAATGAAATTATAACTGGATTCACATTATATTAATCTATTATAATAAAATAATCAAATTAAAATTTTACTAAGTAAAAAAAATTGGATTTACCCTGTCAAAATTTTGTTTGGGTGATTTAAAAGAACTGAAATCGTTGATTTTTAGGTGAATAGTTAAAAAAAGATATTTTTAAAAATTATATCACTTTTTTAACATCATCCTTAACCAAAAAAATTTATAATTTTTTTAAAATTATTTTTATATAAAAAATATTTATATAATTAATATGGTATATATATCCTTTCAAAATATTATAATCAATTTATAATTCTGTGTTTTTATTTTCAGAAATAAATTGATAATGTATTAAAGTAGAAAAAAATTTATCCTTTACATTAATTAATTTTTTTAAAATTATTTTCTTATATTATTATTAAAGATATGTAGTTCTCATATTTTAATCATAATTCAACTATTATAATTAGAATAAAATCAAAGAATGATTTTTAAGTGCATGAATTTTTATGCTTCAAATTTTTATTTTTATTATCCTTTTACATTATGTTTTTTATATTAAAATTAAATGTAACATGTGAAATGTATAGAAATTTATACTTATAAAATGTATTCAATATTTTGAATCATTAAATTCCATTCACGTTTAAGGTTTATTTTTTCCCATAATGAATAGATATTCTGGGAAACATATTTCACTATGTTAATTATTAAATGGTTTAATTATGGGTCAAAAAAGAAAAGAATTTTAATATCACCTAAATATTTCTGAATTTGATTAGATGAGTTGATTCATACAATCAGTTATATAATAATTTATACTGTGTGCATTTGGTTCCAAATTCCCTTGAAAACAAAATTATATTATTTTAATGTAACAACTATAGTCAAGGTTTCCACACCTCTCATATTTAAATTGAACCCATTATCATCTCACTTCTCCACACTTTTCTAGAAACATATATTTTACTAGATCATATAAAATCATTTACCAACCCCACTATAAATAATTTATTTTATCCATTCTTTCTGAAAGGCGAATTTGTGATGGTTTAAGTTATTATCTAAATGCATATTTTAAAGAAGAGGTAATTATCTTAATCAGGTCTTATTAAGATTCTCTATACTTGATTATTGTCAAAATATTCAATATAAATCTTAAAATAATTAAATTATTACAATTATTTTACTAAAATGTTATCATTATAATTGAATAACCAACATATACATCATTTCAATCAATGAGAAACTGAAAATATTGACCATGTGTATGTGTTTTCTCTCACCTCCACAAATGTAGTATATAATTTTTCATCTCCTCAAAAATTTATTTGTTAGGAGTATAGAATAAATGAATAATTATGATATATATTAAATAATTATTACTCCATAAAAATAACATATTAATTTACCTCCTCTATTTTCATACCATCACAAATTGAAACATTAAACATTTGTACGTATAAACTACAAAATATTGGGATCAAACTACTCGGTTTTCATAAACTCTACACATAGATGATTCTATATGCTTAAATAGTGAATAAATTTGAAATATAATTCATGATGAAAATTATAGAGGTGGTAAAATTTTGATAAGGATAAAATATCTAGAGTAATTGAATAAAAAACAAATATAATAGGTAACACATATATATTTTATTTTAACAATGAATTATTAGTAAATAGGTTTAAAATATACATGAAAAAAATTATATCCATATATATATATATATATTAACCTAATATAGAATTATTAAATGTATAAATTTATGAAATATAATTATGGAACCTCCCTAACCATACAATAATCCAATTTAATTGTTTAGATAAAATTCCAACAATATTTTGGGTCTGATTAGTTATCAACTTAAATTTCGGTGTATTTTTATTCCTTATATCTCCAAAAATCTATCAATAAAATAATTTATTATTTATTTTTATTATTTCAAATTATTATTGACATATTAGTCTCTTTAATAATAAAACCAAGTGAGTTGATTTTATTAGAAGACTCCACCTTATTTCATCATTTTATTTTTTAAATTTTGTTTGTTCCATGTCCATATGAATTATTTTTCATTAATAATATTATTTTAGGTACATAAATTATTTCTTATGGTTGTTTTTTTACAATGACATACCATTAAAATGTCTCAAGAGACACATTTTCATCATTTTATGTATTGGAAATTTCTTTATCACTTTAGAAATGTGCGAAAATAATGATTAATTATGATTTAATACAAGGAAATTATTTCCCACCATCAAATATATTATTTTATTTCAACCATATATTACATGTATCAATGTGTTTTTAAGGAAAATTAATATCCCTTAATATAAGAATTTATATTTTTTAAATTTTTTATAATAAATTGATATTATTTATCTTAATGCTTTGAAAAAGGGATTAATTATATATATATATATATATATATATATTATTTTCATACTTTAATTAATTAATTAATTGGGTTTTATTTTTTATAATTATTTTAGTAATTATTATTTGAATTATTTTTTAAAATATTCATTTATTTTTTAAAGTTGTTTTGTAATATACTTATAACGTCATTTTTATGGCACTAATATCAAAATTCAAAAAAAAATTGTTTCTTGGGTTTTGCATATGTTTTAGTTTATAATTACCTAATGGAATTGTAATATAAAATCATTAAATTTTGATGAATTTATGTTCTTTTGTAATACATTATTAATTTATTGTTTGAACCTCATACTTTTCAAAAGGAATATTCTATCTACCGTTTAGTTTTTTTATATCACTTATTGTCTCTAAATTGGTTTTATATTTCTCTATGAATTATATGTTCTTTCAAAACATGGGTATATTTATCATTCAAATATCATTCTAATTATATAAATTTTCTAAATTTTATTTTCCTTGATGGATGCTTAATAAGAATGTTATTCAACTGGATGGGGGATATGTATATTAAATATACTAGATTCAATACATATATTTTTTATCACAATGAAATATTTATAATCTATTGTATACATCATTCAATATATGATTAATTAATTGTAAATTGTTGATTTATAGGTTAGGTAAGAATTATATAGCACTTCCATACATCTTTAGGATTTATATTATAGTCATGTTTCAATTCAGTACATATTATTAGGATATTTGAAATAATCCCAACCAATTATTGAATTTGTATTGAAAAATTATATCATACTAAGATTATGTTATTGATCACTATGCACAATGATATTGAAAAATATTTTTACAATTTCCATGTAATTACTATGTTTTAATTATCCTTGTATAAATTACATGCTTGTTATACTGATTAATATAAGTTTATAGTGATTATTTAATTTGATATATTATTTATTGATTTTTTATTCATGATGGAATCCATTATACGAAACCAATTTCTGGACAACTGAGCTCACCATTTATTTTATCCTCCAACCCCCATGGTATTAAAAAGGAATGTAAGAATTAATATAAATAATAATAATAATTGTATTCATGTTTTTTAAAGTTGTGTTTTCTGATTAATATGTTATATGAAATTAATATATATATATATCATGTATCCAATGAAAATTATACTATTTGATTATATGGGATGTGATATATTTTATTAAAATCTAATTTTATATAGTAAATAATAGAACTAGGATTCTAGAGTTTTTTATAGTAGTTTTCATTAGATAAGGTTTATGAGGAACCATTAGAACCTACTATTAGAATAACATAGGCAACCCAAGAATAATGATAAACCCGTATGAATATTCAAAACATTATTCTATATAAGATTTTTTTGAAATATCTCATAACCAAAGTTGTTATGAGATTATTAAAAGCATGTAATTTACTTGATATACATTCTAGAATAATGATTGTGAAATACATCACGACCCTTTATCTATGTAATGCTTTCCCACATAAGATGGCCAACATCGATGGTATAGTAATTGAACATATTACTATAATGTTATGTATGTTTTCTAAGGTTAAGTCCAATTGAAATTTTCTTATAGAGTAACCTATTATTCTAAATCATTATTTAATGATATTTGGATATATCATGTGCTGGAATACACCATCCTTTTATTGAACAAATAATTCATTGGTAAATTAGAAGTGGATAAATTCTGTCAAAAATATTTTTCAGTATTTTGTAATTAATGATATATAAAAAGTTACTATTAAATTATATTGCTTAGTGTGATGTCCTTATAAATGGTTATTATTGATTAAAAATAATGAGGGTGACAATATAGTGAGCATGGAGTGTATAAAATTTAATAAGTTAATATTTGATAAAAACATTCCTCATGTGAAATGAGAAAATATGGAAAGTAAATTTCATAATATAAATATGAATGAAGAAAAAAGTGTTATTGAGTATGAGGTTGTAATATAAATGTTTTTCTTGAATTCTAGTTCCTACATATGTAATTTTAAAGGTGAGATCATTTTTTATAGATTGTCTTAAAAAATAATTTAAATTGAATTAGTCTCTAATATTTTTTCTCATATGATGATATATTATCAACTTCTATGAATATAGAGAAATAATTTTAGAGTTATTATATATTTTAAAAAAATATGGAAATGATAAGGATAGATGAGGAATAAAGAAATAAAATAAATCTGGTTATGGAGTATAAATTAAGGGTAGAGTATCAACCATGAAAAATTTGTGGAAGGGAAAACCCTAATATTTTCTCAAATTTAATTGTAGTATATTTCATATGGGTTCATAAGGACTATAAGTTTCATGAATGGAAGGGATAGAAAACACCTACTAATATCTAGTGATTTAAATATAAGGATGGTGTCCATCATTTGAAAAAATTACTAAATTTTCATGGGAATTCCCCTAAAGAGAGAGAGAGGGGGAAAGAAAATTCTAAAATCATTTCAAAAACTAATGGTTATGTTATTTACAGAAGGATATATATTTATTTTATTATTAGTAAGAATAACAATACCTTACATATGAACCTGATTATCATACCTATAGTTTAACTAGACATAATCCTATAAATTAATTTGATTTAAATCAATAGTGTGAAAATTTACTACCATAAGAAGGAAATTATTATTATTGAGGAATTTTTTATATTTATATTCTTTATAGGGAATACATAATAATCTTATTCATTTCTAGATCAAATTTTTGTAGATTACCTTGTTGATATGAATAGATTATAGGAGGAAAAAATATATGGATGGGAAAGGTAATATATGAATTGATGATGTGCCACTTATGTAAGAATATATAAATCGGTTTCATTAAGAATTAAATTGACATCTAGTTGAGTGTGAAGTTGAGTTTTACATAGAACCCATCCCTCTATAAGACTTCAATCTATGAATCTAATTAATGTGGCCCTATAGGAATTGATTGATCTAGGGAATCAAATGTTAAGGTTCTATGATAAGGGTTTTATTTACTCTAGTGTTTCATCTTGGAGAACCTATGTTCTTTAAGAATATATATGAGTTTATGAGTTTGTGAATTTATTATAAGTAGAATAATGAAATTATAATGAAGAACATGTATCCTCTACCTCGCATATATGAATTTTATAATCTAGTTTAACATAGATAACATTTTTCAATGGTGCATCTAATTTCTAGGATTCATAATGTAAATCTAAAAAAATGACATATCGAAGATGAAATTATTCATCAGATATGGACATTATGAATTTATTATAATTCTATTTACATTAACTAATTCAGGCTATATGTTTATGTATTTGAAAAATAGTTTATTGAAGGATTAAAATGGTATGTTTTTGATTTATTTCTTAATGATATCGTTTTCTACACTAAAATAAATGAGGATCATATTGATTATTTGAAAATTATTATAGAAAATCATATATAAAAGGATATATATGTGATATTTATAAATTCTATTTTTTTATCATTTATGTTTATCTTTAAATCAATAATATATCCCAATATGGGATATCTGTTAATCTATCTTTGTGAATGAAAATTAAATTAAGTACCACACAAATAAACATAGATGAGATATAAATGTTTCTAAAATGAGTGTGTTAATATTATATATTTTTTCATAAATGTTCCTTATTGGATAACCCATGAATTTTTTTAACATGTAACAAGGTAAATATTTTACGATGAATAGGATATGGAACTTTTTTAGGAGTTTATTATTAAATATTTTCAATTCACCAATATTGACATTACTATCAAGAGTATATTGTTTTTTATTCATAGGTAATCATCAATGAAAGGAATTATATATTTTGTCATGAATAATGATATATTAATAGCTTATTAATCAAGGTTGTTAATGATCCATGAGTTGAATTATCGAATAATTATCCTGAATTAGAATCATCAAACTTTTCCATGAAGATATTACGAAACTATCCCTATGGTTTGAAATTTGTAATATATACAGCTGACAAGAGTTTAAAATATATAATATATCTCTAAGAAGGATATAAACATGAGGTAAAGGATATTTATGTTACTACATATGGATTATGATTAATTAAAATATTACAACCACAGGAAAGGGAAAAATGTGATTGGCACTATTAGTGGGACGTATCATGATGTATTGTCCAAGATGATAACAGAGGCAGATCATATACTTAGGGATTTATGATAGATATATATATAATTTTTTTGATATGGAAACATTAGTCCTTCTAAAACTGACTTCAAAATTATCAATAATGGAAAATATTAAGATATTCCATTATAATGAAATAATTTTATAGGGGAAAAGTAACGAAATGAATAATGGGATGTTACCTAAATTCATATTTGAATATGAAATACAGATATATGGAATGTATTTTTCTCTACAATCAATACATGTGGCGAAGATAGAATTAGATGATAAATATCGTTTAACTAATTTATATATAAAACATAGTTACACCACAATATAAAATGATTAGGGAAATATTTTCCATTTGATAATATAAATATATAAATTGCTAATTATAAATAAATTACCATAATTTTTCTACAATTAAAGGTTAGGAGAACAAATAATAAGTGTTCCATTGAATATCAATCAATAAATATGTGGAATTTAGATGATATTATCATGGAATTGGTCACTATTCTACTATATACACCTTTAATGAATAATACCATAAGGGTTACTAGGGATTTACTTAACTATTATAATAATTTTATAGATATAAGGGATGATTTACCCAAAGATAACCATGAACATATTTATTATAGATAATTTCTACGACATCATGTGAACCTATTTAAATTAATTTTTTTTATGAAACCTGATTGAAATTCAAATTCTAGAACAATCATTATAATTCATTATAGATAGAGATAAGTTTGAGTTATTCCTATAATATTTAAATAGATAGACTATATGATTGGACTGTTAAAATAATTGAATACATAATAATTTTTTGACCAGTTGAGTTTTATGGTATGTTTGATAATTATTAACCTTTTTTAGAATTCAAAATGAATAATTACATAAATTCAACGATCCAAATTGATCTGTATGATGAATTTTATGGGATGATAATTTTTAATCTAACATTTTGGGATGATTTTCTAGAGGGGATGCATCCTAATAAAAAAGTAATTGAGGATAATATAGTTAAAGGGAAGATGATTCAAAATCATATTAATACATAAAATAGTATACAAAATTGTTGTGCAGAGAATTAGAGAAATTTTTAAATTTCATATTTTGGAGCATGGATTCATTTAATCATTTTCATCTAAGGTAGATAAAATGATTCCTAATAATTGTAAGTTAATATCTTGATATATAGAGATTTTTAGGATTTTGGAAATAACTAGAGCTATGAAATATAATCGCATAATTCCACCAAAACTCTATAATGTTTTTGTTGTGTTTTATACCTCATTATTAATGAATTTCATGGTTAATATAATACACATAAACTTTATTGAGGTTGTAGATTTGGAAACCTATTTATTTTATGGTGACAACCAAAACCAAATTCTTGAAATTAGAGAGAATGTGTTTTGGAATTGGTTAACTCAGTGGGCAGCAGTAATTTGGAGAAATAATAAGATAGTGAAAAAAAATATCAGAACCAAAATATTTAATATTGAATAAATATCGGCATTTTTATGAGATTAAAATTAGAAAATTATGAGGTATAAATTTTCTATGGGGGGAAGAATGTAACACTCGAGAATTAATTATAGTTTGTAAAAAACTCATTATAAACTAACTACACCATGATGAACTTCATATTATTTCATTATAATAAAATTTATAACTTAATATTTGATTAAATAAATATAATTTATGTATTTAATATTTCAATATTTACATATGTTGATGTTTTTATATTTTTTCAAAATAAATTATTTTCAAGTGAATTGTGAAAACATTATTCATACAAATACAATCACATTTATATAATAATTCTGTGGAATAAATGCGATTCATTTATATGAAATTGTTTTCAATAAAAAAATCAATTTATATGAACAAAGTTAGTCATTCATTAATAAAATTTTGAATTTTATAATAAATTGTTGGTCTTTTAGAAACAAAGTGATGATTTATTCTAAATAAACCACTAGTGTTATCCTTATCGTCAATTATGATTTTGAAATAATAATTTAATTTTTTCATTTATTATAATTTAACAAAAATGTTATTTATTAATCATAATATAATTTACATCATGAAATTATTTTCAGTCATGATTTTGGTGTAAATACATTTTTTATTTTTGAAAATGGAATTTTTCTAAATATTCCTATTCATTTTGTTTTTTGTATTTATATTAAAAAAAATTCCTCCATCATTAAATTTTACCTTGAAAATAAAATTTCATTTTTGATATTATCATTAAATATTATGATAGCATTTCTATTTTTATTTTTTTCATAACAAATATTTACCTTGTAAAAAACTAATCAATATAGTAAGGGTTAAAATAGCTAATGTAGGGGATGAACTATGTGATATGGCTTAAAATACTACAAAAACATTTATAAATTTGATATTATCTGTTTATTCCAATCATACCATATCATAGATTGAAATTGAATTCAATTTCCCCCTTTCCAATGAACACTAATTTATATTAATTTAATGTTTAATGTATTTACAGGGTTTCCACTCTCACCTATAAATGTATACTGTCATCCCCTAAGTTATATTTATTCATTGACCACATTATACCAACTGTATATATATATATACACCATATCAATAACAATATCTATGACCAAGAGGGTTTGATATTAGGAAAATAATTATATATGACAGTTCATTGTGTGTTCTAATGTAGTATATACAAGGATGTATTAATTATCATAACCAAATTCAATTAGACTTTTGTTCTTAATGTTATATTTTAAAACATTATATAAACATATTATCCATACTAAATACATTAAATTATATTATTTCAATTTTTTTAATATTATGAAATAACCATATTTTGTCTTATTCCCTTCTACTATAAATGGTAATGTCAATTGTGAGTACGCATGGAATACCACTTACACGAATGATGTTTTTAATTTTTGTCCATTGCATCAAATTTTAGATATTAAAGAATAATTAAATGAAAAAATATTATACATATGAAATAATTATGATTTTGGAATGATAAATTATTATTTCCCTTCCTTTCAATCCCTCTGTTGAAAAATGTAAATGTCTTCAAATCATATTAACAGACTATTTCCTCCATGAATATTACATTTCATTTTTCAAAAATTCGTAAAAATGGTTATAAAAGTTTATTAAAATTATAAATATGATTTCTATTTATATAAATATTACTTTATTAAAAATATATGTGATGAGATCATGACCAATGTGGATGGGATGCAACTACTCAATCAAAATCTATATAGTTGTGAAGAACTTATATATCTATATTGATAATGAATTATGAGAAAATCGGTAAAAATAGGTAAATAATTAATTTTATCCAATATATATATATATATAAGTATGTATGTAATATATATGAATTATAATTATTATTTACTGATATAAGAGTTTAGACTGCGCCCAATCATGTTGGAATTGATGTTATGGGTTTATTTTCTAATCTCACTTTTATCGAGTTTGTTTATGTTTAAATTTTATTTGGGAGAATTATATATTATATATCACAAAAATTATATATACATTATTATAATTTATTTATTTCTAATATTTTTATGTAATATTTCAAATTTCACACTCTATGGTACTCAAATACATCAAATGGTTTTTTACCTAAAGAGCCAACATTATTTCACTTTTTTTGTTTGGGATTATTTTTCTTCAATATCTATATTACCAATTTTTTATCTAGAATTATATTATATAAAACATAAGGATTACAGTAGTTCAATTTTAAATAACATTTACCTTCTATTAAAATATTTTAAAATGAATATTTTAATTAATTTATTTACAAGGGATTTTTAACACTTTTTAGAAAAGTGTTAGAAGAATGTTTTTAACATTTATTAGATGATGAAAATTTCCCACCATGATATATATTATTCTTTATTAATATTACCTTACTAGTTTCCTATGGATTTCATAGAATATAAAAATCCCATTATTCCATTATTTTTACATTTTTAGATGCTATGAATTTTTTATATTATTATCCCGAAATCAATAAAAAAATGTTTCAATTTATTTTTTATTTTTTAATTTTCACACTACATTTTCATATTAAACCATAGTTTATATTCAATTTTCTCTTTTTGAAAATTATTTCAAAATTAATTATTTGAATTATTTCGTGAATACATTTGAATGTAGTGTTAGAAGTAGATTAAAAATTTAATTTTATTAAAAACTTATAAAAAATTTCTCAAAATAATTTTTATAGTTTAATATATATTTTTCTATCAAATTATAAAATTCATACACTTAATAGAAAACATTTATTCAAAGTAGTCTATGACCCTCACTCATGCTTTAATAATTTGTGGATTATACATCATTTTGATAAAAGGGAATATTCTATGTTCCATATAGTTATCATTCAGGTCACTCTATATAACATTATTAACACAATATTTATCCTTAATTTCTAGTTTCTCTATTAATATAGATATATTTATCATTGCAATATTTTTTAACCACATAACATTATTATATATTGTTTTACATGATTGGATTCTACTAGGAATGTCATTCCATTGGAGGGGGATAATTTATATTCAACTTAATTACTTTAATATGGATATTGTTGTAAGAAAAAAATATTTATTTTTGGGTTGATCATTTCATATACTATGAATAAATTTGGTATATATAAGTGAGAGATGGGGATATGAATTATATATCCCATTTATGCAATGTTAAGTCTCATGTCATAGTCAAGTCGGAATGTCTATTGTATTATTTAGTCATTTGGGGTATGCTTATAAAATTATTGAATGTGATTGAGATTAGGCACCAACAATATGATTTAGGAATATGGAATTATGTACTCCATCATTGAGAAATTTTATATTCTATTCTATGTGATTACTACATGGCTTTTTCCATGGAACAATATCATCATGAAGTTATTTTTTAAATGGTATATGTATAGATTATTCATTATAAAATATTTTTTTTATATATGTATCCATGATATATTCAAAAAAACATAACCACATACTCTTCATCTGATCTCAATGTCTATTTTTTTTTATTATAAAGGGTATTAACATAATAACTTTAAATTATTTAGTATATGAATATTAATATTTTTCAGAAGTATTTAATTTTTTTAAAATAACATCATAGGTATCTATAGAACAATAAATTTTTATATATATTTATATTTTTTTTATTTAATAATAATTTTATTTTAAAGGTAAAACTATGTATGATAGAATACCCAACACACAAGAATGAGTATCTATAAAATCCTATGTAGCACACAACACTGACTTATACTGAAAAATAATACAATGACAATATTATTATTTTATATGTTAGTTAACACCTAGCCTTTGTATTTTCAGGAATGAAAATAATTAATTATATTATTATTTTTATATTTTTAAATGTTTTTACAATTTTCAAATGAATTTTATGGGCTTAAAATGGGAATGAATCCAATTTTAAGCATGAAATATTCTAATATATTTAAAAAGGTAGTTTTTCCATTTTTAAATGGAAAAACCTTTTGTAAATTTTTTTTTCACTATTATATGATATATTTGATAAAATAAACTTCTTATATAGAATAGGGAAATCAAACTTTACATCTATTGAAATTTTGGCATTTTTCTAATAAAATCCAATTTTTTATGAATATTAAAAAATACTGCATTTTAATTCAAAAAGGAATTTTCATAAAAAATATTTATATAGTTAGAATATACTTCTAATTAGGTTAAAATTGTAATTTGGTTACGTTTTTATCATTTAATCGAATTATAGTCTCTTGATGTAATTTCACATTTAAATTGGACATAAGGACATGTAAATTGTTTGGTAATTTTTACATCTTAAAAGCATGTTTTCTGGGTTCGAAAACAGAAATAAATTTTGAATTAATTTTACTAAATTATATGTTTTGAATTTATAAAATTGGATTCCATATTTTGAATCACTTTTTCCAATTTATATAAATAGGTACCTTTTATTTTTGGAAAATATGAACAGTAAGTTGAGTAATAATTTTTATTTACCATGGTTATTGGGTAAATTAGGTAAATAAGGGTATATAAATAATAATATAATAATATAAAACATAATCTAACATGTGTAATAATCCTCTTGGATAAGATATTTCTTACGATGATTATTTTGGAGTTGAATTTAGGACCCCATGGGGCCTCTTGGGTGTGATAATGGCTTTTTATAATATTTAATTTAACGAAATGGGAAATATAACATAAACATCAATATCATAACATAAAATTGTTAACATGGTTATTATAAATGATCTAATTTACTTTAAATAGAAATTATAAAGATAAAAATATTTCCTATATCATGTAATTTTATTTATAATGTTTAGATTTTAAATAAAGTAATATACTTTTGACAGAAAGACGATGCATCGATTACCTTATTAATGAAATATACAAATAAATAATTTTATAAATATTAAAATAAATGTAATTTAAACACTTAAATTCCATCCACAATATTTTTGGAATAAATTTACATTTTAGGGATTATTAAATCCCATTTTTTTAAAGTAATCATGTTGTTATGACTTTAACCAAATTCAATTTTTCAATAGTGTAAAAATTGACATAAATGAGTTTTTAAAACAAATACTATTTCATTAAATGATATAACAGTACTAAAAATATAATATTATGAAAAATGACCTATATAATGTTTAAAATGTCAATAATTATCCACTTTTTGTTCTATTGGATTTTTATATTAACTATAGTAACCATATACTATTTAAATACAAGAAGACAAAGTAAGAGTAAATGTTTTTAACTATAGGATAAATAGAAAATATAAGGTACATTTTATGACCTAAAATTATATAAATCCTATTTGTTGAGAGGATTCATACCCATAATGTTCTTAAACCCTAAATTTATCACTTTAGAACAATTATAATTTGAAAATGAATTTATAATAAAATAGTATTTCAAGACATTCCAAAAGTACCCTCCTCCATATTATTAATTGTCACCACCTCTACCCACTTATTCACACCTCTTAATACCTTTGCCTCATAAAAATTCTGAAAAAATAATATCCCAACATCTTTCCCTTTCTCATATAATCCTTACATTGATATGAGTAAAATTAAAGAGGGACGTTTGGGTAAAATGAAAAGGAGTTACACAATTTAGAGGTAACGTCCTCTCTCAAGCTCCTTTGATTTATTATCCTCATAAAACCATTGTTCTTATATTTATTCAACTATTTTATGAAAAAAACAGTATCCTAAATATACTAGAATGTTCTTATGGTACAGGTTCTACTTAAACAAATACACACCTCCATCTAATGGATATAGAACATACTGTTTTTGTGTACAATGGACTACAACCTCACAAAACGATGATTATTCATGTTTATCCTACCACCTCTCATGGTGTCCATTATGAAAGAAATGTATTTATATATCATATATATTATATTTATATTTTATCTATTATTATGTAATTTTTATTTACAATTCTCATATATGCTTTCCATAATGTGTAATTATGAGAATTTCATTTGAGAAAATGTTGACTACCACCCCCTTAAAGTGATATGACCCGTTCATGAAATACATGGAACATTTAAAGGATTGAATTAATGAAATTATATAACATATATAAAATAAATATTAAAAAGTAATTAAAATATACCTATGTATATTTTTTTTCCATTAATATAATAAGGAAATGAAAGAAGCATTCATGCGTATATTTAGCCTACAATCCCGATGAATGGTGCATTACATTTCTTATCTCCAAATGTTATGGATTATTATAAATAAATATATATAAGATATATATGATATTTAAATCATGAACAATATTTTTTACCATATTTACTTATGACCACATGGATAATTTTCATCGAGACAAGTTCATTTTTTACTCAAATAGTTATCATCGACAAAATGTCCGATATGAACTCAAATAATAAACTAATTACTATAATGTGGTAATTAGTGATATAAAATGAATAATAAAAATTAAAAAGGTTATAAAGGAAGTATAAATTAACCCATGTTTATTATTTATGAAATTAAATAATAAATGAGACATGTCAGATTCAAGGTAAGGTACATCGTCTCAATATACTTTCATTGAGTAATTTCTTGATAATATTCACCTTTATTATATTATATGATGTATATATAGACACTATGAAATTTCATATAAATATTTTATCTATACTAATGTTATTTTATAAATCATGGAGATTAATATTCAAATATTCAAAGTGGTATGGAAATCCTTGATCATTTAAACATTTAATTACTAGATATTTTTCTTCCTAATATTAAATTACATATTTATTCATATGGGTTTAAAAGGATTATAAATGAAATTTTGTTTCAGTCTTGAATTTAATTAAACATTTTTAAAAGTAATATTTTTAAATGAATCATTTTATAATCATTATAAAATAACCAAAAGAATGTTATTAACATATATGGCAACAACGACTTCTTCGCTACTGTAACCGTTATTTGATTTTTCGATTCCTCTATAAGACTTAAAGCCTTTTAAAACAAAAAACCCTATTACATTATTTTTTTTATCTTTTTATTTAATATTTGTTCTTAAATTAAAATTTTATTTCTATAAGGAAATGTATTTCATATGGGAATTGAATAAGCCTTAAAAATGGGGTTTTGTGATGAACATTTTTTATTTTTGAAATAATTCATGAGAATTATATGAAACAGGTGACTGTACTATATATTCTAAAAATGGTTGAGCCCCATAATAGATCAAATGTGAGCCTAATATAGCTTATAAAATGGTTTTATCCACATTATATCTTATAGGTTATCCCACCACAACTTATATGAAGGGTTGAGCCAAATTATATATCACAGGTGAGCCCAATAGAGCTTATAAAAAGGGAGATCCCAATTATAGATCTCTAATCTAGAAGTCCACCAGATGGATATCCAAATTGTAATTTGATTGAGGGGATTTTTTGTATATTATTCTCTATCTCACCTAAATGAGTATCAATTTATTTCGATTGGTTTTTGTGTTTTTGATAGAGAAAAAACTATGTGTGTTACTCATGTGAATGATTTTTGTTTCATACGCTCAAAGAACATTGACTAAGTTATCGTGTTTTAACTATACTAATAGTCTTTCATTATTTTTATATCCCAAAATGATAGTTTTTTTCTCATTACATGTTTTGAAATGTTATCACCTGATTTAAGGTAGAATACAGTCAAGGATAGAATCAAAGAAAAATTGTGATGAATAAACATGAAATGAAACCATGTTTCTTTTTTAATGTTTTTATGTTATAGAAGAAACTGGTACTATTGGAAGTTTCCACTTTGTATTTCCATGTTTCTGTTATGTATTAGTTATGGACTAATTTCATAAATCTATAAACTTGAAAAGATCCTCAATTTGAATTCTTGACTTAACTCAAGGTTATGTTACATTTAAGGATGGGGCCTTATAGTTGGTATCCAAGGATAGTTTAGATGACATTAAAGGTTTTTGCAGTGTTAATTTCATTCCATTATAGGGTCTCAATTTATTGTTAAGTTGAAATGATGTTGAATTTTATGATTACCATGTTGCTTTTGATATACAATGTCTGTTCAGATTGATTTTCCACCGATGAAATAAGAAAGATGTAATGGGAAGGGATTAGGAGGAAAACATAATTTCAAATGGACCACAAGTTGTGGTGAGAATTTGAAATAAATAGTTTTTTGCATTGATGGAGCTGTTTAATTATGGTATAAATGGTAGTGGTATCCATTCACAAGATCATCATGATGAACCACTTACGAATATGTTAGTAGTGGAACATTTTATGTGGAATCATCCCCCATAATTTGATGGATTATCCAACCTAGTGGTTTCTAAATGATAGATCATTACCCTTGAAAAGATATTGAAAGTAATGGGATGTTCAAAACATCAAAAGTTAACTACATCCATCTATCATTTTGATGGTGAATCAAATCGATGGTGGTCATTAATTAAGAATACTACAGAGAAAACTGATCTTGATGTCATGGAATGGGATAAAATTAAAGATATTTTCCATGAGAGATATTTCCCCATGGTTGTTAATATTAGGATGTAGAAACAATTCTTGTATATAATGAAAAAGGACAATAATTTAATGTCCTCATATGAATAGAACTTCAAAATATTTCCCAGGTATGTTCTGGATATTATTCTAGTCATTAATAGTAAAATTAAAATATTTTACTTTGGACTGAAACCGGGGATACTATGATCTTGGGCCTCCTGAGAATTTTAAAGTTACGAAAAAGTGGTTTTTTGTGTTGATAAAGTTGAAATATATTTTTATAGAACATATTTTCCATTAGATGATATGATTAAGAAATGCTCAAGGTTCCAGGAAATTGAAAATAAAACAACTAAGAATTCTAGAGGTAAGCCCAAAACATGTTCGAAGTGTGGTAAAATACAGTTTTTAGAATTTATGTCATGATATGGAAAGTTTTACCTGTGTGTTAAGTTTGGTCACAAGATTCGTGACTACAAAATATATGGTCTGTAATAGTATAATAATGAGATAATAGATAGTCAGTCTAGAGTAAGATGCTTTAGCTGAAATTATTTGGGAAATTATGCAAATAAGTGTTTGAAGTTAATTACATAGTGAGGAATGAAATATGATTGAAAACAAAAAGGTTTGGAAAAATATTTTACTGCTATTAGTATTTATTTGGAGACATCTTGTGAAGTGATGGAATATTCTTAGTTCCCAATATATTTCGATGTTTAACTATAAGTTCAATGTTTTAGACACACCTTCTGAGGTTTTATGTGAGGTGATAAAAAGTTAGTAAGGACCTTTCTGGGAGATGTTTTTGTGGGGTGATGTTAATCTATTGATTTCTTTTGAATTATTATTTTAATTTTGGAACATAGTTTTAAGATATTAATATCCTTTATGGTTTTTCTGATCATTTATACTTATGGTTATTCTTAGGGATGCACATCTTATTCTGGGAATATTATGAGGTTGAAATTGTGCTTAAAAATAGAAATACATCAATTAATTTTGATTCCTTATGTTTGTATTCAAGAATGTAAAATAATTACTCATATATAGCAAAAATATCATAAAATAAAAACATTTTTAATTTACATTTATTAATAGTCTTTTGACATATCAAATAATTATGGTTTTGTGATGGATAACTTTCGAATGATTATTTCTGTATCACTCTCTATTAGTCTTTGAGAGTTATGTTTATCATCCATTTCCATGATTTTCTATGTAGATCCCTAGAATATAATATATCAGGAAACCATTGTTATTGTCTTTTTTACTGTGATAGTTTTTTTTTCTAATGTGGTATTTTTAATGAAGTTTCTGAGCCCAGTTTTATAATTCTGGGGATGCATTTTCTAAAAAGGGGGAATGATATAACATCCCAGGTATTTATAGAATTAAAAATTTTAATATCTAATAATATGTTTTAATATAATATTTTTTTTTGTTTAATGGGAAAACAATGTATAATTGTGTACACGACACGCAATAATGGGTTTCTTTGAAATCAAACAATGCATACAACACTATGTTATACTGAAAAACAATACAACAAGAATATTATTATTTAAATAGTAGTTAATGCCTAGCTATTGTTTTGGAGAGAATGAATATAACTAACAATATTGTGATTTGACATATTTTCTGAATGTTCTTACTTTTATCCATTGAATTTTAGTGGATTAAAATGAAAATGAATCAAATTTAAGAATAAAATACTCTAATATTTTTAAAGGATGTTTTACCTCCATATGAAGGCGAACCCTTTTGAAAAATAGTTTCTTTCAATTATATATGTTATATTTGATAAAATAAAATTATTCTTTAGTGGAAGGATATCAAAATTTACTTTAGTGGATAATTTATGATTTTTTAGATAAAATACATATAATTATGAATAGAGAAAAAGCTGCATTGAAATTAAAGACTGCCTTTTAATCAAATTTATTTATATCGTTAAATATTTATTTTAATTGTTTTAAATTGAAATTATATATTTTTTTAATTTAATATAATTATAGTCATTGGATGTAATTTCACATTAAAATTGGACATAAACACATGTCAATCTTTTGATAGTTTTTAGTTATTAAAAACCTGTTTTCTGGTTTTGACAACGAGAAATAATTTGAAATTAATTTATGATAATTCATTTTTTTTTGAATTTAGAAAATTTTATTCCATATTTGGAATCATATGGACCAAATTATATAAATATAAAAAATTTATTTTTGGATATTATGAATAGTAACTTCAATAATTTTTTTATTTACCATGGTTACGGTATAAATTATGTAAATAATGGTAAATAAAATATTATTATAATAATATAAAACTACCCTTACACATGTCCTAATCCTATTAAATGAGATATGTCCGACCATGAGAGTCCATGAGTCTAATTTAGGTCCCCATGGAGCCACATGGGTGTGATAATGACCCTTTATAATATATAATTTAATGAAAAGGGAAATATAACATAAACATGTATCTCCTAACTAAAACAATTTTAACATGGTTTATAAAAATGACCTATTCTACTATAAATAGTAAGAAGGAAAATAAAAATATTTCCTACATCATGATATTTTATTTTTAATTTTTAGACACTAAATAAATAAATATATATTTATGACATAATGATGATGAAACAATTACATTATTAAGGAAATATTCAAATAAATGATATTATAAATGTTAAAATAAATTTAATTTGAACATTTTGATGATATAAAATAATTTTTGGGAAGACTTTGTCATTTAAGGGATGTGCTACTACCTTCAAAATAAAGAAATCATGATTTATGACTTTAACGAAAATCAGTTTCTAAATAGTGTCAAATTTTATATAAATGAGTTTTTAAAACAAATAAAAATTATTAAATGATAAAATATTCGTAAAAATATAAGATTGGACCAAATAACTTATATAATGTTAAATATTTCATTAATTATCCAATTTTGGTTCCCTTTTCATTTTATAAAATCTATAGTAACCATATATTATGAAAATACAAGAAGACAGGGTAAGAGTTAATATTTTTAAATATGGGTTAATGCTAAATGATAAGGTTAATTTGGTAACATAAAATTGTCTAAAACCTATTTGTTGAGAGTATTTTGACACATAAACTTCATACCCATAAAATTTATTACTTTGGAAATATTATAATGAGAAAATAAATTTATAATAAAATAACAGTTCAATACTTTTCTAAAGTTCCCCTCCTCCCTCTTATAATCCCGACATCATCTACACACTTACTCACACCTGTTAAGCCCCTTGAATCATCAAAACTCTGAAAAAATAATCTCCAAACATCCTCCCCTTCCTCCTTGAAGTCTTACCATGGGAATAATGCAATTCAAGAAAGCCTTTTGTCTGAAATCAAATTGAGTTACCCGATTTACATGTAACCTCTTCTCTCAAGTTCCTGTCATTTAGTTTCCTCAGCCAACCCCTAAATCTATAATTATTACAATATTTTATAAAAATAGTTGTATCCTAGATGTACTATGATTTTTTATTCTACAGGTTAAACCTACACTTATACAAACCTCAATCTAATGTACATTGAACATATTGCTTCTTTGTACGATGAACTATTGCCTCATGAAATGAGGGTTGTTCAATTTTCCCCTACCACCTCTCATGGTGTATTTTATGATGGAACTATATTTATAAAGGATATATATTATATTTATATTATCTCCATGTTTCAATATATTTTATTTACAACATACCATTATTCTTTCCATAATTTGTAATTAGAATAATTTCATTTGAGGAAGTGTGGACTACCGACCACTCAAAGTGATATGATGCATTCAGGCCATACACGAAACATAAAAAGGGTGGTGTTAATGAACTTATGTAACATATATAACATAGATATTATAATGAAATTATAATATACTTATGTATCATTTATTTTTTATTACTTTAATAGGATAGTGAAATGAAAGTAGCGTTCATGCATACATACAACCTAACATCTCCATGAACGGTGCATTTCATTTATTTTTTTTTCAAAATGCAATGGAATATTATAAATACATATATAATGGATATATATGATATTTAAATCATGAGTAATATTTTTAAGAATGTGTAATTATGACAACATAGATAATTTTCATGAAAACAAGTTTACTTTTGACTCAAATAATGAACATAAAAAAACGTCCAATATGAAATAAAATAATTAACTAATTGAATGAACATGGTAATAAGTGATATATAATAAATTATTAAATTAAAAAATAGTTCTAAAGAAAGTATAAATTAATCTATGTTTATTATTCAGGAAATTAATGAATGAACGAGATAATTCAAACTCAAGGTAGGGGACTTCATCTCAATCTCTTTTTATTGAGGCATTTCATGATAATATACACCCATATTATTTTAAATGGTGTATATATAGACACTATGAAATTTTATCTCCATATTTTATCAATACTAATGTAATATATTAAATACATGATATTAATATTTAAATGTTCAAAGTGGTATGGGACACCTTGAACATGTAAATATTTAATTATCATATCTTTTTCTTTCTGATATTAAATTACATATTTTATTATATGTTTATAAAATGAATATATATGAAATTTTATTTCAATTTTTAATTTCATTAAAAGTTTTCAAAAGTAATATTTTAATATTAATAACTTTACTTTCATTAAAGATTGATAAAATTAATGATTTTAATGTATACAACAACAACGACTTCTCTGTTGCTGTGACCATTATTTGATATTTGGATCTTTTAGAAGCCTAAATGTCTTTTAAAATGAAAATAAATCCATTAAAAATTTATTTAGGTATCTTGGTATTTATAGTGGGTTCTTAGATGAAAATATTTTTTTATACAGAAATTTCATTTATATGGGATTAGAATACGCTTTAAAAATGGGGGTTTCTTGATGAATGTGTTTTATTCATGAAATGGTACATCAGAATTATATGAAATGGTTGACCCCGATATAGCTTATATGAATGGTTGAGCCCCATTATAGCTTATAAGTTAGCCCGATATATCTTATATGACGACTTGAGCCCCATTATGGGTCACAACTGATCCCGACACAATGTATACAAAGGGTTTTCACCAATATAGCTCACAGGTGAGCCCGATATAACTTATACGAATGACGATCCCCATTTTAGATCTCCAATTTTGATGTAAACCATATGGTTATTCAAATTAGAAGATGTTTTATTGGGTTTTATGTATATGATTCTCTAGTTCACCTAAAGTAGTTTAAATTTATTAGTATTATTTTTAATGTTTTTCATTGACAAAATAGTATGACTTTTATTCATGTAAAAACATTTTGTTTCATCTGCTCAAAGAATATTTAATGGGTTATCTGGTTTTAACTTGACCAATGATTTTTATTTATTTTTTCCCTTACTGAACATTTGGTGATCATCCCATGTTTTTATATGTTTTCACATGATTTAAGGGAGAATTAAGTCAAGGAAGGAATCATGGAAAAGTTGTGATTATTAAACATGAAAAAAACCAAGTTTATTTTGAAAAATTTTTATGTTATGAAAGAAACATGTATTTTTGTAAGTTTCCACTATGTATTTCAATTTTTTTATTATGTATTAGTGATGTATTAATTCTATAAAGCTCTAAACTAGAAAGGATAATCAATTTTAATTCTTGACATGACTCAAGATTATGTAACGTTTAAGGATGCTGCTCTATTGTTGGTATCCAATTTCAGTTTAGATATCATTAGAGATTAGGATGGTGTTAATTTATATCTTTTATAGGATTTTACATTATGGTTAAGTAAAAATGATGTATCATTTTGTGAATACCTCAATTCTTTATCTAAAATATGTATATTCAGAATGTTTTTCCATAGAGGAAATATGAAATCTATAACAGGAAGGAATCCAAAGGAAAACAACCTTTCAAGTAAACAAAAAAATGTGATGATAATTGGAAATGAATCGTTTGTTTAACTAATGGAGCAGTTGAGTCAGGATATAAATGTAAATGGTATCCATGAATAAGATCATCCTGATCAACCAAAGAACAATAATGTAGTAGTTGAAGATTTTATGACGCCACATTACCAATAATTCAATGGATCATCTGACCGAATGGTAGCTAAAGGATGGATAAATACACTTTAGAAGATATTTGAATTCACAGGATGTTTGGAATATCAAAAGGAAACTCTTTCCATCTATCATTTTGAAGGATAAGTTGATCGATGATGGTAATTAGTTAATAATAAAAGAGAGAAAAATGAACTTTATACCATAAAATGGTAAGAATTTAATGATATTTTCCTTGAAAATGTTTCCCTATGTTTGTTCTGATTATGTTAGAGAAAAAATTCATCGAATTAAAGACAAAGGATGATGATTTAGTACTCTCATATGAAGCAGACATCAAATGATTTCTGAAGTATGCTCTAGATTTTATTCGATACATTGATAGTAATGTTAATAGATTTTACTCCAGATTGAAAACATGATTAGAAAGGGCTTTGGCCTCCGACGAATTTAAAAGTTTTGAAAAACTGATTTGTTGTGATAATAAAGTTGAAATAGAGATTTTGGACACTTATTTTCCATAAGATGATAAGAGTATGAAATGTCCATGGTTCCTGGATATGGATAATCAACAAACTATGAATTATTGAGGTAAGCCCTAAAATTATTCCATGAATGGTACAATGCATTTGGGGGAATTTATTTTAGGATCTATAATGTTTTAAATTTTTGGTAAGTATGGTCACAATATTTGTGGCTACAAAGAAAAGGCTCTTGAACAATCCAATAATGGTAAAATAAATAGCCTGTCTATAATATGATGCTTTAACTTCAATGAGTTAGGACATTATAACAATAAGATTCATAAGGTAATTACACAGTGTGAAAATCTGTATGATAAAAAACAAAATGGTTTATGAAAATATTATTCTAATACTATAGTTGTTGTTGAGAAATTTGGTCAAGTTATGGAAGCTCCTGAGTGCCTAGTAATTTCCAAAGGATAACTATATTCTCAAGGTTTTTGACACACCTTCTAAGGTTTTATGTGATGTGATAAAAAGTTATTAAGGACATTTTGGGGAGATGCTTTATGGGGTAATGTTTATGTATTTATTTTTTGGATTTATTATTTTACCTTTGGACCATAATTTTAAGATATTGATATCCTTTATGGTTTGTGTGATCTTTTATACTTACAACAATTCTTAAGGATGTACAACATATTAAGGTATTATTAAAAAGATGAAATTATGATTATAAAATAGATATAAATCAAGTAATTAAGTTTCCATATGTTCTTATTATATTAGGTAATCTAATTATCAAAATTTATAAAAAGGATCTTAAAATAAAATCATTATTCTTTTACATTTCTTAATGGTCTTTTGACCCATCAATAATTATGGTTTTATGATGGATAATCTTCCAAGGACAGTGTTCTCTATCACTCTCTACTAGTCTTTGAGAGTTAGTTTTATCATCCTTATCCATGGTTTTCTATAGGAAACACTATAATATGATATCTCACATGACCGTTGTACTTCTCTATTCCAAATTGATAGTGTTATTGACTTTTTTTCTCAGTGTCAAATTTTCAATGAAGTTTTCGATCCCAATTTTAAAATTGTGAGGACGAAATATCCAATAGGGGGAATGATGTAACATATAAGGTATTTATAGAATAATATATTATCATATATAATAATATTTTTCAATATAATATTAATTTTAGCTTAAATGGTAAACTATGTATGATAACCTTCCAAAAAAGAAACAACATGTTTCTCTGAAATCATATGTTGCACACAACATTCGGTTATACTAAAAAATAATACAATAATATTATTATTATTTTAAAATGTAGTGAAAGACATTCCTTTGTATTGTTTGGAATGAAAATAACGTACTATATTATGATTTTACTTATTCTTTAAATGTTCTTACATTTATCCAATTGATTTTACATGCATAAAATAAGAATGAATCCATTTTGAAGCATAAATTTCTCTATTTTTTTAAAATGTTATTTTAACACCTATTGATGGAGAACCCTTTATAAATATAGTTTTTGTCGCATTTATATGTTATATTTTATAAAAAAATTCTTATTTAAGGGAATGACTTCCAAATTTTCTTAGGTTGATGTTTTGGTAATTTTCTGCTAAAATCATTATATTTATGAATAGTGAATAATACTATATGTAAATTCAAAACTGCCTTTTCATATAATTTATTAATATTGTAATATTTCACATTTTATTGGTTTTAGAGTGTAATTAGATTATGATATTATCATTTAATATAATTATGGTCATTGGATGTAAACATATCATTTAAATTGGACATAAACTCATGTCAATTTTCTGATAGTTTTTAATTCTTAAAAACCTGTTTTCCGGTTTTGATAACATGAATTGATTTTAAATTTATATCTGCCAATTCATGATCATAAATATGGAAAAGTGAATTCAATGTTTTTGATCATATTTTCTTGATTATGTAAAGTGGTACATTTTATTTTAGGACATTATGAATATTAACTTTAGTAATTATTTTTATTTATTATGGTTAAAATGTAAATCAGGTAAATAATGGTAAAAAAATAATTTTATAGTAATATAAAACTACCCAAAACCTATCTTAATCCCATTGTATGAGATATTCCCGACCATGAGAATCCTTGGGTCAAATTTGGGCCCCCATGGAGCCACATGGGTGTGGTAATGACATTTTATAATTTTTTATTTAATGAAAAGAGAAATATATCATAATCATGTATCTGTTAAGTGAAACAAGATTGAATTTTTTTATAAAAATAATTTCTTCAACTATAAAAAGTAATTAATAATATAAAAATATTTACTACATCATGGTATTTTATTTATAATATTTATAAATCAAATAAATATATATATATTTATGACACAATGATGATGCATGGATTACCTTATTAATGAAATATTCAAATAAATGGTATTAAAAATATTAAAATAAATGTAATTTGAATATTTTGATGCCATAAATTAATTTTTTGAAGTAATTGACTTGTTAGGGATTCTATAATTCCTTTTTATTAAATTAATCATGTTTTTATTATTTAAAAATCAATGTCTAAATAGTGTCAAAATATAATCAAACGAGTTATTAAAACAAATATTATTTTATTAAATGATATAACAATCCTAAAAATATATGATTTATCAGACTGAATTATATAATGTTAAAAATGTCATTAATGATCCACTTTTGGTTCCCTTGATATTTTATTATAACTATAGTAACCATATATTATGAAAATACAAAAAGGCATGGTAAGAGTTAATATTTTTAACTAAGGGTTAATCAAAAAAATGAGGATAATTTGGTAAACTAAACATGTCTAAAACCTATTTGTTGAGCTGATTTAGACCAATAATTATCTTATAATCTACAGTTATCACTTTGGAACTATTATAATTCATAAATAAATTTATAATAAAATAATATTTCAAGACATTCCAAAATGACCATCTTCCCTCTTTTAAAAGGATACCAATTCTTCCCAATATCTCACATCTCTTGAGCCCCTTGGCTCATTGAAATTCGATTAAAAAAAGATCTCAAAATCCTCCTATTCCACATATAGTCCTTAAAATAGGGATAATGTAGTTCCAAAAAATTATTTTTTCTAAAATTAAATGGTGTTACCTGATTTAGAGGTAATGTCATCTCTTATGCTCCTTCCATTTATGTTTTCTCATCAAACCCCAAAACAAATATTTATTTATTTATTTTATAAAAAAACCAGTATACTAAAAATACTAGGATGTTTTTGAAACTATGGTTTAGAGAAAAATTTACACATTCCTCCATCTAATGGATATATAACATAATGTTTCTATGTACGGAGAATTACTGCATCACGAAACACTGATTGTTAAATTTTCTCTTACTGCATATCATGAGGGAAATTATGATGGAATAATATTTATATGTGATATATATTATATTTATATTTTCTATATTCGTTCATAATTTTTTTTACAACGTACCATTACGCATTCCATAATGTGTAATTACGATAATTTCATTTGAGGAAGTGTGGACTAACACCCACTCAAAGTGATATAATGAGTTTATTCCATACATGTAACATATAAAGGATGTCATAAATGAACTTATGTAACATATATAACATATATATTATATAATAATTATAATAAACCTATATATATTTTATTTTTTATTCTTTTATTATGACAAAGAAATGAATGTAGTGTTCATGAGTACGTACAGTCTACCATCTCCATGAATGGTGAATTTCATTTTTAATATCCAAATGTTGTGGATTATTACAAATATATATATAATGGATATATATGATATTTAAATCATGAATAATATTTTGTAAAAAATATACATTTTACCACATGGATAAATTTTTGAAAAGAAATTCATTTTCAACTCAGTTACCAAACATTGACAAAACGTTCGATATGAACTCAAATAATTAAAAAATTTCTATTACATTGTAATAATTGATATTAAGGGAATAATAAATATTGAAAATGTTATAAAGAAACTAGAAACAAACCAAATATTATTATTCTGGAAATTAAAGAATGAATGAGACAAGTTATACTCAAGGTAAGGGACTTCGTCTCAATATTCTTTCATTGAAGCATTTCTTAATAACATGAACCTTTATTATTTTATGAGGTTTATATAAAACCACAATGAAATTTACTATCCATATTTAATCAAAAATAATTTTATTTTTTAAATCATTGAGATTAATATTTAAATGTTCAATGTGGTAAGGTACACCTTGAACATTTAAATATTTAATTATCATACCTTTTTCTTCCTCATATTAAATTTAATATTTAATTATATGTGTATAAAAGGAATATATATAAAATGATATTTCAATATTGAATTTCATACAAAGTTTTAAAAATTAATATTTTTATATGAAGCACTTTATTTTCCATAAAAAATGATAAAAGAAATGTTTTTAATGTATACAGTAATAACAACTTCTCTGTTGCTGTAACCATTATTTGATATTTGAATTTCTCTATAATACGTAATGCCTTATAAAATGAAAATAAATACATTTATACTTTATTAAGGTATCTTTCTATTGAAAGTGTGTTATTTAAGTAAAATTGTATTTTTATAAATAAATTTCTTTTATATGGGATTAGAAGATGCTTTAAAAAAGGATTTTTTGATGAACGTGTTTTATTCATGAAATGGTACATGAGAATTATATTAAATAGTTAACCCCGATATAGCTTATGTGAAGGTACGAGCCCCATTATAGCTCATGGGTAATCCCATTATAGCTTATACGATGAGTTGAGCCCCATTATAGGTCACAGGTGATCCCGAAATAACTTATACTAAGGGTTTTCCCAAATATAGCTCACAATTGAGCCTGATATAACTTATACGAATGATGATCCCCATTATAGATCTCAAATTTTGATGTAAACTATATTGTTATAACATTTAGAAGATGTTTTAATGTGTTTTATGTATATTATTCTCTAAGTCACCTAAATGAGTTTCAATTTCTTGCTATTGGTATTAGTGTTTTTGTTGAGAAAGTAGTATGAGTGTAATTCATGTGAAAATGTTTTGTTTCATCTCATAAAAGAATATTAAATGGGTTATCAGGATTTAACTAAACTAATGGTTTTTATTTATTTTTTTCCCTTACTGATCTTTTGGTGATCATCCCACGTTCTATATATTTTCATAGGATTTAAGGGAGAATGAATTCAAGTATAGAAAAAAGAAAAATGGTTTGATGATTAAACATGAAAAGAAACCTTGTTAATTTTAATAAAAATTTATGTTATGAAGGAAAAATATTTTTTTTAAGTGTTCACTTTGTATTTAATTGTTTTTATTATGTATTAGTTATATCTTAATTCTATAAAGCACTAAAACAAAAATAAACATCAATGTGAATTCTTTACTTAACTCAAGATTATGTAACGTTTATGGCTGGAGATTTCTAGTTGGTATAAAATGTCAGTTTAGATATCATTAGAGGTTCGGATGGTGTTAATTTATTTCTTTTATAGGAATTTACTCTATGGTTAAGTAAAAATGATGTTGAATTTTATGATTACCTCACTTCATAATCAGAAATATGTCAGTTCAGAATGGTTTTCCATAGAGGAAATAGGAAAGATGTAACAGGAAGGCATCCTATGAAAAACAACCTTTCAAGTAAACAACAAAATGTGGGGATAATTAAAACTGAATAGTTTGTTTCACTGATGGAGATGTTGAATAAACATATAAATGGCATTGGTATCCATGTATGAGATCATTCCAATCAACCAAAGAACAATATGGTAGTAGTGGATAATTTTATAAGGCAGCATCCCCAGTAATTCATTGGATCATCTGACCCAATGGTAGCTAAAGAATAGATCAATACCTTGGAAATGATATTTGAAGTCATGAGATGTTTGGAATATAAAAATTAAACCTTTTCAATATATCATTTTGAAGGATAAGTTGATCAATGGTGGTTATTAATTATGAATAATTGAGAGAAAAATGATCTTGATTCCAGTGAAGGGGAAGAATTTAATGATATTTTCCATGAAAAATATTTCCCTATGTTTGTTCAGATTATGATGGAGAAAAAATTCATGGAATTAAAGCTAAAGGATAATGATTCGATTGTTGAATATGAAGAAAACATCCAAAATATGGCCAGGCATGTTCTAAATTTTATTCGATACATTGCTAGTAAAATAAATAGATTTTACTCTAGATTGAAAACCGGGATAGAAAGGGGTTTGGCCTCTCCAGAATTAAACATTAATGAAAAAGTAGTTTGTTGTGCTAATATATTGGAAGTGGAGCATTCCGAAACTTATGTTCCATGAGAATATAAGAGTAAGAAATGGTGATGGTTCTAGGATATAGAGAAGCAACCAACTATGAATTTTTAGGGTAGGCCCTAAAATTGTTCCATGCGTGGTAAAATACATTTGGGAGGATTTATTTTAGGATCAAGAATGTTTTACCAGTGTGGTAAGTATGGTCAAAATATTTTTGACTACAAAGTAAAGGGTCTTGAACTATCAAATAATGATAAAACAAATATCCTACATACAATAAGATGCATTATCTTCAATGAGTTGGGACATTATAAAAAAATTCAGAAGCTAATTACATAAGGAGGAAATATATATGATAAAAAACAAAAAAGGTTTATGAAAATATTTTTCTACTACTACAGTTGATGTTGAGAAATTTGGTGAAGTGATGGAAGCTACTGAGTGCCTAGTATTTTTCATAGTAAAACCATATATTCAAGGTTTTATACACACCTTCTAAAGTTTTATGTGATGTGATAAAAAATTATTATGGACCTTTTGGGGATAATTTTTATGGGGTAATGTTTTTGTATGTATTTTTTGGATGTATGATTTTACTTTTAGAACTCAATATTAAGATATTGATATCCTCTATGGTTTGTGTGATATTTTATACTTATGGTTATTCTTAAGGTTGTACATCATATTATGGGGTTATTATAAGGATGAAATTGAGATTATAAAATAGATATAAATCATGTAATTATGTTTCATTATGTTCTTATTATACGATTTAAGTTAATTATTCAAATTTATTAAACGGATCTTAAAATAAAAAAAAATATTCATTTACATCTCTTAATGGAATTTCAACCCATCAATAATTATGGTTTTGCGATGGATAATATTCTAAGGAATACGTTCTCAATCACCCCATACTAGTCTTTGAGAGTTAGTATTATCATCCCAATCCATGTATTTCTATAGGGAACCCTAGAATATGATATCTCATGTGACCTTTGTACTTATCTATTCCAAATTGATAGTGTTATTGATTATTTTCTCGATGTTGAATTTTCAATGAAGTTTCTGATCCCAATTTATAAATTGTGAGGATGCAATTTCCAATGGTGGGGAATGATGTAACATTGAAGTTATTTATAGAATAATATATTTTCATATCTAATAATATTTTTCAATATAATATTAATTTTAGTTTAAATGGGACACTATGTATAATAACCTTCCCTACAAGAAACAACTTGTTTCCATGGAATCTTACGTTTCACACAACACTGAGTTATACTGAAAAATAATACAAAAATAATATTATTATTTTAAATGGTATTTAATGCCTTGCTGTTGTATTGGATAGAATGAAAATAATTTACTATATTATGATTTAACATATTTTCTAAATTTTCTAATATTTATCCAATGAATTTTACAGTTTTAAAATGACAATGAATCCATTTTTAATGATAAATTACTCTACTGTTTTCAAAAAGGTTTTTTGACAACATTTTTATGGAAAACCGTTTATAAAAATAAGTTATTTTTACTTTTATATGTTTCAATTTGATAAAATAAACTTATTATTTAAGGGAATGAATTCCTAATTTTATTCAGTTGAAATATGGGTATTTTTCTGCTAAAATCCTTATATTTATTAATAGTGAAAAATACTACTAAAAATTTAACTTTTTATTAATAAAATCACTTTTTAGGAAAAGTGAGAAACTAGTCCCAATGAATTTGGTGGTGAATCCTCATAAGAGAAAGAAAATCCATCAAAGAATAGCCTCATTCTATTCTTAATTTCCTCCCAATAATGTTTCATGTGGATAATCCATACCTTAGAATCTAGGTCTTCACCGATAACAACTTCGCAGAGAGACGCCATTTTTTACCAAGTTCAAATATACTCTTCTTTTCTCATTTTCCCATCATTGAAGACTCTCCTCAGGATCATATCTAGTTTTTCAATCCAATTATCTTTTCGTTGTTGACCTCCACTTGAATATGTCTCCCCATAATCTCCACCTCTTCCTGTGGTATGTTTACATAAAAGAATTCTTCCACAATTTCCTCCTTAGAGTGGAGGATAGGTTCTTTAGAGTCCTTTTCCACTTTTATACAGTTTTCATTAGCTTTATGACTCAGACTTAGCTTGTCATCCTTGATTCCCTGAACCGCAACATGATTCTTCTTCTACAAAACAATCATTGAAACAGGTGACGTTTTTTTGTCACATTTTTTAGACTTTTTACCTGATTGTGTTGCCATCAGTTCTGGTAGATGTGAGTAGTCCTTGCAGCCCTTCCCCATTTTCTTCTTAGGGGTATTCCCCTCCTCATGAGCCTTAGTTACTCCGTAGTCCTCCTTAGACTCCATACCTTTTATTTCTCCTCCATCCAGATCAAAGGGTGATCTTGTATAATCTCCTCGGTGTCCAAACACTCAAAAGAGTTGCTGGTCTGGATACCATCTTGGACCAATCCCTTCCCTACTAATTTTTGGATGACCCCCGAAGTAGCAACACTCTAAATAACATTGAAATAAGGTGCACTCTATACCCCTTCTTTCCATGTCACAACCTCTTTCCCTGAAATACTCCCACCTTCTACTAGAGGAGATTGCAAGGGTGGATCAACATTCTGATATTTCACTTATTTACTGGTGTCCCGGTCCCTCAAAGCCACCTTGAGTCGACCAAAAACCACCGATATAGAGGGTTTCTCAACCTTCTTTCACACTGGTTTACCTTTCACCTCATTGTTCACGCCTTTCTTTGACTTTTTATCATCAACACCCTTCCTCACCTGTACTAGGACCTTCCCATAGTGAACAACCAATCTTCAGATATCATCTGAGTGGCCCAATCGACGACAAGATAAGAAAAACCTCACCCAATGATCATAGACCCTCGACTCCTTACACCATACCTCCTCACCAGATTCAATCCACACATACTCGACCGGAGACCTCGATACATCAACCTTCACAAACATGGGTGGGTTGATCGAATGGAACAAAGAAGCGTATGAAAGTCAACACAAAGAAATCGACCCACTAAATTTACTAACATACACATAATCACAGGATTCTGGAATGGATGAAGGAGTTGAGGAATTCTTAACCAAACCAGAATTGAAGGAGAATCACAATTCAGGTAAAGAACGTAGATCCACTGAAACAAGTAGAAGCTACAACCACCGCACATCCTAGGCATGCATGATAGAGCATGGAAAAAATCCTCCGACGAAGAACATCACACCATCAAATGACTTTTATCCAATAGCCCGAAAACCTCTCTTTCTTGATGTCCCCACCTTTCGAAGATAAATCTGTCAAAATCATCAACCGAAATCCATTTGGTCCTAAAAAGGGCAACCAAAGTTAGGTTTAGAAATCTCTCTACCTCCGTAAAATCCAAATCCAATAGCAGGATCACCAGATTGCCTTCCCTAATACTAGGGACCTTCAGCCCTAGGTTAATCTCAAGAAATCTAAGGATTGAATCAAGATCATCCACTGATGGAAGTTGTACATTTTATTAGTTTTAGAGTGTAATTAGATCATGAGGTTATAATTTAATACAATTATGTTCATTGGAAGTAATTTAACGTTTAAATTGGACATAAACTCATGTCAAACTTTTGATAGTTTTTACTTCTTAAAAACCCATTTTCTTGTTTTGACAATGGGAATTAATTTTAAATTTATTTCCACCAATTAATTGTCATGAATTTGGAAAAGTGGATTCAATAATTTTAATCATATGTTTTAGATTATGTAAATAAGTGCCTTTTATTTTAGGTCATTAGGAATATTAACTTCCGTAATTATTTTTTTACCATGGTTAAAGTGTAAGTCAGGTAAATAAGGGTAAAAAGATAATTTATAGTAATATAAAACTACCCAAAACAAGTCATAATCCTATTTGATGAGATATTTCCGACCACGATAAACCTTGGTTCAATTTGGGCCCACATGGAACCACTTGGGTTTTGTAATGACCTTTTATAATATTTAATTTAATGAAAAGAGAAATATATCATAAACATGTATCTCCTAAGTAAAACATTTCTTTTAAAAGTTATTTATTAAAATATAAATAGTAATTAATAATATAAATATATTTCCTAAATCATGGTATTTTATTTATAATATTTAGACATTAGATAAATATATATATATTTATGACACAATGATGATGAAAATATTACCTTATTAAAGAAATATTCAAATAAATGATATTATATATATTAAAATAAATGTAATTTGAATATTTTTATGCCATAAATTATTATTTTGGATGAAATTGACTTATTAGGGATTTTATAATTCATTTTTAGTTAATGAATCACATTGTTATGATTTAAAAAAAATCAATTTCTAAATAGTGTCAAAATGTACTAAAATGAGTTATTAAAACAAAAACTATTTTATTAAATGATATAACAATTCTAAAAATATAAGATTCATCCAACAGAATTATGTAATGTTAAAAATGTCACTAATGATCCACTTTAGGTTCTCTTGACATTTTATTGTAACTCTAGTAACTTTATATTATGAAAATACAAAATGACATGTTAAGAGTTAATATTTTTAACTAAGGGTTAAAGCTAAAAGACGAGGATAATTTTGTAAACTAAAAGTTTGTAAAACTTTTTGGATGGGAGGACTTAGACACATAATTATCTTATCCTTTATATTTATCACTTTGGATCTATTATAATTCCAAAATCAATTTATAATAAAATAATATTTTAAGACATTCCAAAAGTTCCCCTCCTCCCTCTTATAAATGGCAACCAACTCTTCCCACTTACTCACTCCTCTAGATCCCCTTGGCACATCAAAATTCAGTTAATAAAAGACCTAAAAATCCTCCCTTTCCTCATAGAGTCCTTACTATAGGTATAAGGTTGTTGAAAAAATCTTTTTTTCTAAAATCAAATGGAGTTACCCGATTTAGAGGTAATGTCTTCTCTTAAGCTCCGTTCATTAATGTTTGCTCAGCCAACCACAAATCTATCTTTATTTATTTATTTTATAAAAAAACCTGTATTATATAAATACTAGGATGTTTTTATGCTAAGGGTTAGAGAAACATTTACACAAACTTCCATCTATTGGATGTATAACATATTGTTTCTGTGTACAATGAACTACTGCATCATGAAACAATGATTGTTCAATTTTCTCCTACCGCATATCATGGTAGAAATTTTGATGAAACTGTGTTTATATATGATATATATTATATTTATATTTTCTATATTCATCTTTAATTTATATTTACAACATTCCATTACACATTACATAATTTGTAATTATGATAATTTCATTTGAGGAAGTGTGGACTAACTCCCACTCAAAGTGATATATTGTGTTCACGCCCAACATAGAACATATAAAGGATTACATTAATGAACATATGTAACATATATGACAGATATATTATATAATAATTATAATAAACCTATGTATATTTTAATTTTTATTCTTTTATTATGATAAGGAAATCAATGTAGCTTTCATACGTACGTGCAGTCTACCATCTCCATGAATGGTGAATTTCATTTCTTATCCTCAGATGTTATGGTATATTATAAATACATATATACTGGATGTATATGATATTTAAATCCTGATTAATATTCTTGATAAAATTATATTTGGACCACATGAGTAATTTTCTGAAAACAATTTCATTATCAACTCAGATACCGAACATCGACAAACATCCGATATGAACTCAATTAATTATAAAATTTATATAACATTGTAATAAGTGATATAAAATGAATAATAAACCTTAAAAATGTTCTAAATAAATAATTAATTAACCAAATATTACTATTCTGGAAATTAAAGAATGAACGAGACAAGTCCGACTCAAGGAAAGGGACTTCGTCTCAATATTCTTTTATTAAGGAATTTCGTGATAATATGAAAAATTATTATTTTACATGCTGTATATACAACCACAATGAAATTTCATAAACATATTTAATCTAAACTAATTTTATTTATTAAATCATTGAGATTAATATTCAAATGTTCAAAGTGGTATTGGACACCTTGATCATATAAATATTTAATTATCAAAAATATTTCATCCTAATATTACATTACATATTTATTTATATGGTTACAAAAAGAATATATAAGAAATTTTATATCAATCATGAATTCCATTCAATGTTTTACAAAGTAATATTTTTATATGAATCATTTTACTTTCTTTACACAATTAGAAAAGGAATTTTTTTTAACATATAAGACGATGATGACTTCTCTGCTGCAGTAACCATTATTTGATATTTGGATTCCTCTATAATACTTATTGTATTTTACAACGAAAATGAAGCCCTTTTGACAATATTTGGGTATCTTGGTATTCAAAATGGGTTCTTCAATAAATATGGTATTTTTATAAGTAAATTTTTTTCATATGGGATAAGAAGAAGCGTCAAAAAAGGTGTTCTGTGATGAACGTGTCTTATTCATGAAATGGTAAATGATCATTGTATGAAACAGGTGAGATCGATATAGCTAATACGAAGGATTGAGCCCCATTATAGCTCATTGGTGAGCCTGATATGGCTTATATGATGGGTTGAGCACCATTATATCTCATAGGTGATCCCAACATAGCTTATACGAAGGGGTGAGAAGCATTAAAGCTCATTGTTGAGATCGATATAGCTTATACGAAGTGATATCCCCATTATAGATCCCTAATTTTAAATTCAATCATATTATTATTCTAATTTGATTATTTATGAAATTGTTTTACGTATATGATGCTCTAATTCACCTAAAATATTTTTAATATCATGCTATTGGTTTTAGTGTTTTTAATTGAGAAAAACATATGAGTGTTATTCATGTGAAAATGTTTTGTTTCATATGCTCAAAAAACATTTAATTTGATATGTGGTTTTAACTAGACTAATGTTTTTTATTTATTTTTATGTTTCTTATTGGAATTTTTATGCTCATCCCATGTTTTTTAATGTTTTCAAAGGTTTTAAGGGAGAATAGAGTCACATATAGAATCTTGTAAAAGCTGTTAAGATTAAACATGAATAATTTCCTTTTTAATGTTTTTATATCTTGAAATAAACACATATTTTTTGAAGTGTCAAAAATTTATTTATTTGTTTTTTTATGTAATAGATATGTTCTAATTCTCTAATGTTCTGAACCTGAAAATATCCTCACTATGATTTCTTGACTTAACTCAATATTATGTAACGTTTAAGGGTAGGGCGTTATATTTATGCCTCTAATGTAATATTATAAATTTTTGTTTATCTAGTATCCCAAAAATAATTATGTGTTCAATTCTATGGGATATAGTCTCTGATATCGCATACCAATATAATATTTCCATCAGAAGATTTCGGTTACAATTATTTGGTTTGTTACAGTAATCATACCTTCCATTTTAAAATTGAATCCATTTAATATATAGTGTCTCCACCTTGTATATTTTTTAACATGCATACTCCAAATAAAAAATATAAAAAGAAAATGAAAATGTTGTCCAATGATATACTATATGATTTATTTAATCATCATAAAATACTTCAGTACATAACCATTCCTCCTGGGTTCACCATGTTTACATACACAATGTTCCAATATATAGTTTCACCACATGTCATTGAAATTACAACCACCCATAATTAACCCTCAATGGCATGTCTCCTCTATCACTATAATTCCTTGAACTATACTTGAGAATGGGATTGCCTCACCATAGCGTCTTGATCCTACAATGCTGGACAATTATCATCTTTATTGTCAACATACAACCACCTATATAGTTTTCTAAATGGCATAACATGTAATCAATTAATGAATATTTATGAATTCTTCATATCCATTTCATTTAAAAAATCCATTTGTAATAACACAATTAACCTAATATATATTTAAATATTGTGTTTTTTCATTTTATTAAAAAAAATCACCTTCATGTGACCCATCTCTATTAAAATTATCTATTAAGGTCAATAATAAATATATGAAATTAATGTGGAAAAAATTATAAACATTATTCAATTTCCATACATTACAGCTAAAAACAACTATTTTTATATTTTAAATAAATCCCTATCATCCATATTTTCCACAAAAAACATCCATACATATTTATACCACTTCCAAAACAACCTTATTTATTAGATCATTCTCCCACTTTAATTTTTTTAAACTACCATTCCATCCATAGGTATTCGTCCTGATTAATGGTTCATCCAAATCGTTATCCCATTTTTAAATAAAATACAATTGGGTTAACCCCATTTAATTATGGCATAATTTTATTAACTTATCATTTTTTATATTAAATTTTTTTCTCAATAATTTCACACATATCCCCATGAATTTTATATGGGTATACGCTATAATATCATAATATACCTTTATGAATAAAATTCATGCACATAATTTTATTTTAATAGAAATCATTTCAATTTTATACAACAAATAATTCTATATTAAGGGAGAAAATCTCCAAATTATATGCACCTTCAATGACTATATCATCTCAAAAGTAAAAAAATTAGTTAAAAATAATAATACAACTTCATAACGCCTTTATATAAATCCATAAATCATCAAAATTCTCTTAAAAATGATTTATTAAACAATAAAACCATATTCTATGATAGATATAATATTTTCAATATAATTATAGAATGCGTTTTATAACATGAAAATGATGAATCATCACGTAATATATGGATATTAAGTTGGAACACAATATAGTAAATCAGATTCTATTTAAATGAAACCTATGTTTTATATATCATTCATTAATCCCATATAAGAACTTTACACATGAGATATTTTAACCGTTCAATAATAAACTTATTTTTAACCCAATCTCATTCCCACAAAACTATTAGTGAATATCCAATTATTTATAAGATTGTGAGAAATAAAACCTATTGAATAAATTCATAGAACATATAAATAGAAAACATATTGATACATAAATATATCCATAATCATAATTTATTTATAATAAATATTCATTATCATAAAATTATAAACATACATTGTAAGATAATAACCCCCCCGTTTTAATCTAGTTCAAAACAATAGATACTTTGTGTAATATTTCAGATAGGAAGTAGTTACAGATGTCAATTAATTTATCTAGTCATCATTATATACACTAAGTTACACTCAAATGATACCTCATTTTTATATAATAAATAAATAGAATAAATATTATTACCTGAAAATAGTTCTAACTACATTATATTTTCCACCACTGAAGTCATGGTCAACCACCACCTGGTGAGTTTGAATTTTAACCAATACATACAAAAAAAATTAAATTATAATGATTGGTAACACAAAATGCATCTTTTAAATAAACCAAACATCAAATATATCTTGGTACTATTTTTCATTCATCATTATAGTATTCATTATAAGATTCAATTCTGGTTCATCAGGTTGAATGTCATATATACTTCTTGAAACCACTTATATATAATTATGGGGCCTTACATTACTTTTGAATCAACATCATTATAAGAATTAAAATATATAACACATTTTATCGTTAATTTTTTAAACTATAATGTGGTCTTAGAATTTAATTCTTTGACTACTAATAATTTCACTCACTGAAATAAATTTTCATTTTTTAGTGAAGTGGATACTTAAGATTCTATAATTAGATTTTTCATCTGTTCTCAATTTACCATAAGCTAATTTTTAGTTTTATTCAATAAATACTAAAATAGTGCATATTCTTATTTTATAAATTCACACATTTTGAATATTCCCCTTATAACATATATCCCCATTAATCATGAATCAATAATGAATATATACTCATTTTGGAGTGGTTACGTTTTAGTATAATCATGTATAGGACTGTGGTTGACCATAAAAAATCCAATTTATTCCTTCAATATTACATTAAAACATTATTAGTTTTATTATTTTCAATAAATACACTAATGGATTATTCCCCTAAAACTATTCATCCTCATATATCTTCACCTTTGAGTTTAAAAAATTTCTAAATGTGGTATTCTTATCAATAATTATACTAGTTTATACTTCCTTCGTATTGTTTATTGGGTATCCTAAATTATTGTAATATAAAATTATATTTATGTCCATAATGAGATTTATCTCTCTACTGTATAAACCTTTCACTAATGTACACTATATCGATTATTTCCAATATATTTCCTTATTTTTTAAGAATATACACTAGAATTTTTCTTTTACATTGTATTGGTATAGAATAAACCACTCAATAATTCCACAATATTTCTCTTTATGAAAAAATACTATTTTTTCATTTTAATCCTTCAATTCATAATTTATTTATAAAATGTTTTATGTGAAATAATGACACATTTTCTTGATAATCTATTTTTCCCATTTATTTATTTATATCCTATGAATGACTGAATAAATTTATTTGTGAGACAAATTTTATATTCATCAATTCTTGTCTCATACTCATAAAGTAATTATTAAATTTTATTATTAAATCTACATTACATCTGTTACGATTGTACATTTCAAAATAACCAAGACTATAAAAATATATTATCACTAAATGAAAAATTGATACATTTGAATAACGATATCCTAATATTATTTATCCATATGAATTTATTGATCCCATAAATATATTTTCTTCAACATAAACCATTTTCTTTTAATATAATTACATATATAATAATAACCTACATAATGAACATTAAGAATACATTCTTATAATATTTTATTATTATATCCAATTCACAATTTTTATTGGTGGATTCAACTGTTTCCAATAAATATTTTTTGTTCTAGTGTAATTCATCATTTAACATTTATATAAAAAAATAGTATATACATAAAAGGTGTAATTTTTATTTGTTAGACTATGAATAAATTTTCGTTTTCATTAAAAATTATTTCAGAAAATTATAGACACTATGATTAGAAGAAGGATTATTTCAAAAATATTAATTATACCATCATTCATTTAGCATGAACCAATTATTTGTATTTTCCTTTCTTAAAAATGAAATCATTTCAATGGAATAATCAAAAATTTATTATGTAACTAGGAATCCTGTAATAGAAAAATATATATTCATACTTATATCATCCATTATAGTTTTTTGACTCAAAAACGTCCTTCATTTTATCAATATAGTTCACCACTAGATTCATCATTTTCATAAATGATAATGTATCAACCATTAAATTTTAATTAAAATAACCATGTAAATATGAACATTAAGATATTCCTCTTTCTAACAGTATGAATCCTTAAACAATATAACATTTTTTTGATATTGTTAGTTCCTCATCATTATATATCAGTACCTCCAAAACAAAAGAAATAAATGTGGTTCCATTCACTATCATTAAAAAATGATACTAAATTTCAATCATGTTATATTATGAGTCACATCACATGATTTTGATTTCATTCTTGTAGATAAATTAAATAACTCTTAGTTTCATTAATTATTTATTACAACTATTTGTGAAATCTTGATAGATATTATATATTATAATTATCCCTCTATAAATTTTATCTTTTCATTAATTTCATTACTACCCCTAACCATTAAAGGAATCATATTATGTGAAATAATATCAAAGTAAGATCTATTTATTTACATTCTATATAATCATCAAATAATTTTAAAAATTTCTATAATGATTCAGTTGATTTTTTATGTTCTTCCATGAATCCTATAATAGAAATATTACTGAAAACCTCTTCATCAATAATTTCATTATACTCAAGTTACTTTTCACCATTACTATAGCCACACAGAATTTATCTTTTCGAAATATCGTCTTTTTAGGAGTCCTTATAAGTATTTATAAAACAGAATAATTTACTCTTTGATATATATAATTTTATCATCTCATTTCAGAATATAAGTACTCAAAAACATGATCACATTATATTATTATTTATCCCTTTTATGTATTTCAATGTTATATTTTGAGTCTTCATGAGTTTCAGTATGATCCTCAATATCTTATTTAATCCTAGTTAGTTCATGATCAACTTTTTCAACATATTTATAAGGGATATTAAAAATTTCCTTAGTCTTTAGGTTATTTTATCATTTAATATATAATTATTTACTAGAAAATATTAGATCTAATTATTGATAATTTAATCAATAATGTCAATTATTGTTATGAACAATCATTCTATGTTTTTATAAAATTGAAACCATGATAATGTAAAAATTTCTCTCCGTGAAAGAATATAAAATAGAATCTATTATCTCTTATAGTACATGTAGGGTTTATTGTCACCCTTAGATGGGTGGGGAAGAAATGGGTGATTGCTGATTTAATTATTTCTCTAATTATATAGGATCATGTTCCATTTTTATATGGAGTACCTATTCAACCTATATCTTATATTCATAATAAATGCAATTAAATCATATTGACAGTTATAGTCATTTAAATGTAATTAATAAATAAATTTTATATGTTTTAGCTAAAAATTTTCTACTCCCAGAATAAAAACATTGTATTTTTATGGTGAAACAAAACAAAATATAAATAAATATTTTTAAATAAAATATTTATTTAACTTCACCCCTTAACAAGGATCACTATTTAGAAATGTTTTTCCGATAAAACCTACCTTCCACCAATTTCAGTCTTACCATTTAAGGTTTATGGATTGCACATTGTTTTCCAATAGGGAATCCTCATCCTTGTCCAATATACTCTTATTTTTTTAGGAATATATTTATAAAATAAAATGTCTTCTTATTATTTTAGTGATATGAGAGATATTATACGATAATTACTTGAATTATAAATAATTTTATTACATATGCGGATTCTATAATGGAATCTAAATACTTATCACTATTTCACTTCCTTGTTTATAAAAATATTTATAATAGTCACTAATAAATTTTTCTTCAACCATTATTTACTCCAAAAAACTAATTGTTTACAATAATTAAATGACCTTAATTACTGATCAGTATGATCTGTCCTATTCACTTTAATGATATTAATATTACCATGATTTTCGTAAAACCATTCTATAATGATATAATCAATATTTCCACTTTTTCTGATCTAGTACATAATGTAATACAAACAAAAAACAATTATATTTTCTTCAAAAGTATCATTTAAATGATATTAATTTTATTATCACTTTCTTTTTCAATCATGTAGTTCAAAATCAGTATTCTCTTTTCATCATATGTATGTTCCCTCTTAAATATTTTTAAAATTATTCAATGGATATAAGATATATATAAGAATGTGTATGTACTTTATATTGGAAATTAAAACATAAATTCCATTTTAACATACAAGTCTCAAATCTATTACTCGAGTTATTCTTCTATAAATCTACCCAAAAGAATTTTGACGATGATTTTTGTGGTTTTCCAAATTACCTAAAAATAATTTTGTGAGTGCAATAACATATATCATTTTTTACTTTCGTAGGAAATAATTATATCATACAACAATCTTCTTTCTATCATGATGATATATTTTAAACGCAAATACATTTTATATAAAATTGGGGGGGGGGGGTGACATGGACCACATCCATATAATCGTGTGTCTTACATACATGATATCAATCATGAGTTTCACAAATCCGATGATAGAATTTTCATTGTGTTGACTATTTATACTAATTATATGACTTCCTACCTCTCACCATCTCTATTGATTATGTTGTGGTCTATATCAATTTATTATAATGTCCACTAAACTAAAAAATATATTCAATTTTTACTACTAAATACAGACCATTCACATTAAAAGGAAAAATTTGTTTTTTTATTTCTCTAATAATATTTATAAATGAATATAAATACTCTATATAATTTTCACATATATTATTGAGTAACAACATTATGATTAATCAAAAATATGAAATTAAAAAGGGATCTTCTTTATTAAATAATTTATTAAATCAACTCATTAAAACAAACCATAGGGTCCTTTTAGTTCTAGTGAGTGCACTATATTAACCAGTATAGTATCCTCATCTAAGGTACCTCACTAGTTAATTCCATTCTTACTATCTAATAACAACTTTAATTAACATATCTAAACCTTTAGTTCCTTTATTGGAATTATAATTAAACTTGGTGATGCCTCCGGATAATGATATTCTCCAATGATGGATCAAGGTTGGAAATTATTATTTAATACTTGAAACATGATTGCAACATGGAAAAAATTCATGTGTATTATTTTTTGTCTGATTTTTCTATAATATAGAACATTAACCTCATTTCAACAAAAATATTCTATTATAAAACTATTCCCACTATTAGGAAATATACCACAATTCTTCCTAGAATTTCAATAGAAGATAATTCATGGCCACTATCTCTCATCAAATCATCTAAGAAAATACATCATTTATACTATGTTCTAATGTGAATAAAAATCCATTGTTTCATCAATATATTTTCATTACATTAGATGGAAAAAAGTTTAACTATAGTGGCATAGTATTTTCAAATATATATATATATATATAATATTTTTAAATGAATATTTTTTACACATGATTAATACTACCAAATATAACTATAATGGTTTAATATATTTTGAGACTAGGTTTGTTAACATATTAATTGGATATATTCCCCATTATCTCTCATAATGACCATCTCAAATTATAACCATATAGAAATATCAATATTAAAAACTTTTTTTTCATATAACGGGGTTAGAAACCATATGAAAGGGTTGGCTCAAATGCACTATAATAGTGAGCATGGGAGATATCAATCGATTATAATATAAAAGAACAATAAAACCATAGGTCAATGAGATCACAGATATAATCAATAGTGTTCTTACCCAATAAAATATACATAATAAACTAGATAAATGGAATTAAACATTAACATTTCAAATTACCTGAATCATAAAAGTGGTATCATTATAAATCAACTATGAACCATAAGTTAAATCTATTTTCATAAAATAGTTTCATAAGAGTGTGGAAACAACATATTTATATGAAAACAAAAATATGTTTTTTTTAACTACTGAAAACATCAAATCATAGTTGATCATAAATCACCAATAGTTTCCAATATCATAAAATATTATAAATCATCACTATTTCCCTAATTGGACAACACATAACAATATGCATCTCCTATTGGAGAAAGCGTATCAACTTGCATTCCATAATTATATCCATAGATATAAACATTAACAATTTCACTTGAGGGATAAATTTTTTTGGGGACACCAATAACATAATGAAAACCAAAAAACTGTGTGCCAAAAAAACTAAACATTCATCATATCATAAAAACAAAACATTTGGAGAGAGTGATTTTTTCATAAACATTTTATCATTCCATCATAGAAAATATCATGGAATATATATGGGTTTCACAAACATCTCATAATTATATTAACAAAATTTATTGATAATGAATAAGTATTGTATAATTTGACCATATACCCAGTAAATCATAATTATACTCAAAAGATGTTATCACAGATGAAAATTAATTTAAAATATAACATGGAATATTTATTGAGTGAAATATTTGTTAAAATTTCAAATCAATTATTTAATTTAAAAATAATAATAAAAATGATATTGTAAAAATTTATTTTAAATATACATTTTAAAATTTAAGGGATGCATTAAATAATTGAATGGTCATGTTGGATGGAAAGTTCATTTATTTAGTATTTTTTAACAAAATAATTCCATTCAAATTTATGGTAAAAATTTCAAATTACCTCATTTACAAAAATACAACAACATTCTGTTCGAAAATATTAAACAATGTTAAAAAAGAATAAAAAGGAATTTATAGAATCATTATATAATAATAAAATTAATGAATGGTAACATTTTTAAGAAAACATGGACATGAGTGACAAATGTTCCAAACAAAATATTCAACAAAGTTAGTTTTTTATAAAAAAAATATTTTAGTCGCATTGATATATAAATTAAGGTAAAGGTAAAAGAAACATTTATTAAAAAACTAAATATTTTATCATAAAAATAATATTTTATTTAACATATAAATATCATAAAATTCCTAAATGGAAATTCAGGAATAAACAGTCTGGAATAAATTGGTATTGAGATGTAGATCTATTATATAAAGTATTTCATTTCATCAAAGGAGTTAAAAATACATTAGAAATTAATATTGAATAATTATATATTTATTAAAGAACCATTAGAATATATTTAATAACATTTATTATTTACTCAAATCTCCATTTCACCATTTTATTAGCAATTTGATATTAAACCCACTGTTCGAGGTGATAACCATTTCATTTATCATGCATATTTCAGATTTGTGCTTTTGATCCTTGTACATTTATCACTATTTGATAATATAAATAATTTTAATCATCATATAATATTATATATATTTGCTATGTATATATATTGATAATCATATATCAAATATATATATATATATATATATATAGAAAAATGAATTAAAATAATCATGGATATGATAAGCCCTATGTTCGCATGCTCATCATTCTCACATTTCGAGAGACAGAATGATAGAAATGTATAAACTAATTGGACATTATATAATCAATATAATATCATGTATATCATATATAATAATTATATAAATACTTATTAGAATCCATGTAAATCAACATTGAAAAATGAATCACATCACTTCATGGTGGTGGTAGCCCACACGTACATATGATCAATGCTATATTTTTCTAAAATATTTGAAGTTAAGAAGTTATATATGATATTATAATTATACAAGTATAATTAAGTCAAAAGTTCCCTATATATAAATTTTAAAATCAAAATAAACATATGTAAAATATGGTTATGGAAAATGAATTATGTATCTATGTAGAGGTAGCAGTCGAGACATACATACATGCTATACTTTCACTTATAATTTGATGGAATTGTGGGATGATATTAGTGATTAAATACAGATAATAACATTTATGTATATATATTATATTTTTTTAATATTTCAAAACTAATAAAAAATATTTATAGGACATATAAGAATAAATAAAATGAAGGTGTTCTGGTATGACGAAAAACTCTTCTTTGGTATGCCAAATATATATCATTTCTAAAGGCCACATGGAATGGTTTTTTAAGAATATCAACCGACTCAAATCATGGGTAGATATGTTTATAGTACAATATTTAACAGTTTTTTTTAGTTATATGAATCAAATTTCTGTGAATAAGTGAGGGACGATGTGTGATTATAAAAATGAGGGAAATAATATAGTTGGAATTATGAGAAAGAATAAAATATAATTAATTCATTATCAATAAAAATGCTTCCAAATGGAAAAATAATCATATAAAAAGTGTATATGGATTATAAGTAATCCAAAAATGAAATTTATAATGGTTTTTTTCATTTTAAACAATATTAATTTTTGTACCCCTTTCATTAAGAGATTTTAACAATAATTTTTGTAATAACTATTTCAATCATAAAGGTCTTTAATTTTACCAATAGGGTAAACATTGGCTCAAAATTTTGAGGTAATTAATTATTTGAAATTATATTATCCATGATTCCATATTTATATATTTTAATTAAATTTAAATAATTTTGATACATTTTTTAGAAACTTTTGATAATGTAATTTTTCAAACAATTAAATCATTTGACATTAAATATATTGAAAAAAAATGAATTGAAATATAATCCATTCACACATCCCTAATATGTCATATTTGATTACAAAATTCAAAGAATAAAAAATTATCCATTTACATTATCTTAACGCTTTTAAAATATATTTATTTTATTATTCTATTAATTGAATAAATACTTTCTTGGTGTTTCATAAGAATTTCAGGTGAATATTTCATCACTAAAAATTATAAACAAAAATACCATAATAAAATAAATTCATACATAATTAAAATAAAAATTAATATATGAACTTATGTTGTGTTTATCCCGGTCAAAAAAAATTATTAATATTAAACGAATGATAGTTACATTTTCTACATTATCAATAAATTATAAGGGTCAAAATCAATGAAAATAGAATAAAAGGTAATATTTTAAAATATTTGATGATGATGTTAAAATTAGTGTCATGCAAAAAAATAATAGATGTTGTTTGAATGATTAGGATTGTATATCACATTATGTGTAACCATAATTAACCCAATTTACATTTACCATAGTAATGAAAATTTATAATGATTACTATTCAAAATTAAAAAAATAAATGGAAACTATTGTTCAAATTTTGTCATCCTTATTAGAAATATGGAATTAATTTTTATTAATTACATATATATAAGTGGAAGAAATAAATTTTAGTTAAAAATGAAAATTTTTAAAAAATAGTCATATAGAAAAATTCTTTTTATGTATAAATATTTTTTCATACCAAATTAAACTATTAAATTGATACAAATAAAAATAAACTTATTTTTCACAAGATAATAGAAATCATTTTCTGTTGATTTTTTTTTACAAAAATGGAACATTGTAAATTATTTAAACACAAATAATGTTTTCATTAAAAATATATATTATCAACTATTCACATGAATATAAAAAATTTCATAAAATTTATTAAATTTTACCCTAACACAATTTTTAACATTTAGTTAGAAAATTTAAGTTCAATTTTTAATTTTTTATAAAATGTATAGAAATAATTATTTTTTTGACAAAATACAATAATAATAACTTTTTGAAATAAAATATATTTTTATAGAATATTATGACATTTCTGGAATATATATTTTTTACCGATATGTTTTTAAAAAAATATTCAGAATGAAATTATACCAATTTATATTTTGATTTTAACGACTAATTTATAACGGTATAATTTTTTGTGATTCATTTAGATTGGGGGATGTATGTATCAGAAGCACTCATTTAAATAAATTTTTCTAATGTATCATAAAATCATGGGGTGTTACATTTCACACCAAAAATAATATTATCCCCTAAAATTATATCACCAAAATACAAAAAAGCGATGATAATTCTATATCATCACAAATTCAGGTTCCCACACAACTTCATCTAATTTAGTGTTTCACAATATTTTTTTTCCATATGTGTGGTCTAGTTTCGTAATACATTCTCTCCATGATAAAGAAATATCCACAAGTTATTCTAAATAAAAGATATAATTCATTAATGGTACGATCTATATGTTTATTAAATATTATGGTTAAGGTATTTATTTCATAAGGATAGATACTTTTAACATATCATTAATGAGATAAATATTTAGTGAATGTTCCAAACTATCAACTACCTTCATAAGACAATCAATAATTTTAAAGGGACTCATATATCTGGGGATAATGTTACCGTCATTTAATGTATGATAACCTTCTTCCATATATATATTCAATGTAATAACTTTTTATAAACTTCATAAGTCATATCACACTATAAATTTGTAAATTTTACTTTTTTTTCAACATTGATCCTCCATTATGTGATATATAATGGATCTAGTCACAATCATTTTCTTTTCCCGTATTCATATATGTATGATAGAGTTCTACATTTTCTACCATTAAGGGAATCATAATTCACCATATTAATGCTTTAGTGAATGTTAATGTTGAAATATAATTCTACTGAAGGAAGGTGTCGATCCTAACCAACAATCAAATATATATAGAAATATCACAAAATGTCATATATATGTTAAATTGTCCAATCAAACTGAACAACCATTTAAAAAATATATGTAGAACTAAAACTAAAATTTGAATCGATTACCAACCGAATTCTTCTCTATAACATCGAAGAAATCCAAAAATCTCCCTCAGATATAATATTGTGTGAAACTACATGAAATATCACCACTTATTTAAATAATAAACTATAAAGATGGTAAAGATATGCATATTTTCTAGTGTAAATGAAGTTATATGAATTTATTAGGATATATACTACAACCCAAACAATATTATTCCATTTTTATGTTTGTAGGATTCTGATGATATAACCCAAGGTAATGTTTATCTATGTCTATTTTGGTATGGGTTATATTTGTAACATCCAAGTTTAATTATATTTCTCTACTATAACATGATTAAATAACTAGAATAGTGAAACATAATCAGAAATATCCCTCTTTATATTGTAAAACCTGAAATATTATTTTAGATCTCAATATATATTTTTTCTTCAAGGATGACTGGATAATAATGAACTATTATCTTCATCTAATGGGTCCTTCAGGAAATATTCTATGAATGGAACCCCTTAATGGTTCATATACCTTATTTTTCAATAAAAATGTAGGTGGTACATAGGATCATTAAATTATATAATTTACTTCTCTACATCATCCTTCCAGTATTCATTAATGTTCATCTGGATGGATTATTGTACATTCATCTAAGAATGATATTATCTGTTTCAATTCCTTATGATTTCAAGTTCCATATTGTAAAAACCTATAATTATTTGATCTCTTTAAATCCTAAAAATAAAAAACATGGATCCTATTTCAAAACAAGGCATCAATCATCACTTTCCCCTTCCTAGGGTGGTAGTGTATTGATAAATGTTATTTTTTAATTAATTCCCTCCATCTTCTATATCTCATATTAAAATATTCATGGGTGAAGATATACACCAAAAATTAAATGTTCATATATATTGTACATAGATATCCATAATGTTAATTCATCCATATATTAAATGAAAAAGGACCATAGATAACTTAAAATCATTAGAAAGGTTGTTTTTATCAGGTATTTTTAATTGATATAAGACATGTGCAATCACCATATCATTTCTCTTAATGAAACATCCTAGTAAGATATTTGACAAATCATTACAGAATAAAATCTCATATCCAATAAACGGTAGTAAGAGTGCTGGTAAATTGACCAAAATTATCTTCTATTTTTTGAAATTCATTTCACATTCATTTATATATAATAATTTAATCCTCTTCTATGTAAACATGTTCAGTGTATTCGAATATAATGGAAGTTATCTAATAATGTTTCATTAATATTTATCAAACACAATAAGAAAATAGATTTCAATTATGATTGTTTTTTATGACATTTTTCAATTTCTTTTTTCTTTGTTGGATCCACTAATATACCCTGAATTGATATTGTTTGATACAATATTGAATCATTCTATTTCCAAAATTGATACTTGGTAAATTTTTCCTAAAAATTATTTTCCCGCAGGGTCTCCAAAATAATTATGAAATGATCTTAATGTCATTACATAATATTTGAACATATAACAATATATTATATAAAGAAAACCTAAAATTGATCATAGTAATCACTAATGACCATATTCATTCGGTATATGAAGATATTCAAGCCTATATTATGACCTAATAGAATCACTATAAATTCAATGTTTCCATAACTAGTTTAAATTATTATCTTGGATAAATCCTCCTATTCAATATTATTTTATGATATATAGAATGAAGGTAAATATTGAAAAATCAGGAGTCTTGATGATGTTGATTAAACATTTATTTTCTTTGATCTCATATATCAATGAAAATATGCATTTACCTATTTTTATGCATAGTTAAAAAAGAACAACTGCGCTGTATGGTGACACACCTAGATATAAGAATATATTTTAAATATTCTCCATGAGTTACTTATTTAATTATTATAACTAAACTGGGTACATTCAATAAGTACTCTTTAATATATGTATTTCACTAATTATGATTTATATAGAAAAAAACTTCTTAATATAGAGGAACATTATGTAACTCTATTGGAAATAAAACAAAAAATCTTGAAAAATAATAACATCTCTTACATTGAGTTTATTCTTAAATATCAATGATATATATCCTTAAATAATAGAATTTACAACCCAAAATATAGAATTAATTTATTCTATTTAGAGTTTATCTTCGTCCTCACACAAATAAATGATCATATGCTTATTTTGAATATGAAAGGTGAATTTCATCCCTATAATTTGAAACGAGATTATATAACAAAATATTATCCATGAATTGAATAACATAAATTTCAAATTATTATAGAACCACACTATTTTCAAGATGCACTTTCCCTAAGACATGAATAAAAAAGGAACTATAGACTTGAGATATAACAAATTCACTATCATGTTCTTTTCTCTTGACACAAAATCAAATAAATTAGGTGGACATTTATTATCCATAGAAAATTCCTTATATATAAAAGTGTATGTATAGACATAATCAAATAAAAAATTAGATATTATATTATGGTTGATAAGTGATCCATTAACCAAGTAATTATCTATCACACTTTAGCAGTCATGATCACATAACATTTACCTATTCAATTAGGTTAAAAGTATATTGATTCTTATCATTAAAAAATGATCATATTTGTAGAGAAATATAATTAATGTCCATAATTTTTGTGTTTTATTTAATAGATGATGTGAGATTCATTAGTGGGAATCGTCTTTTACCAACTTGTATCAAATGGCCTCTTCATTTCCATTTAATTTTCATGCTCATTATGTACATATTTTCCATATTATAGATCATTTTATTTCTATTCAGGAAATTTCTAAGATGATTCATCACACATTTTTGGCATGTATATTGCTGTAATTTCTTTAGACAATATTATTTATTTTAGATTTTATAAGACCCCTTATTCATTTTTTACCAAAACCATGGGGATAATGGGATCTAAAAATAACACTTTCACCCTTATCATAAATTAAAAATTTTATTCATAGATACTAAAATAACATGTATCTAATTCTATTGATTAATCTTTTAATAAAATATAGAATTGGTTAAATTTTTTTTCCAGGGATGATGATTATGTTTCAATTCTTGTAAAATCTACCTTATAGGTTCATGTGGATTCATCATCCATACTCTTAACCCCCATTAATTCATTATATATTTTTGTATATATAATACATGATAACTTCTTACTAAAAGGTATTTTCTTAAACACATATAATTAATTAGACACAATTTACTTTTATTGACACACATTCTTAATAAGATTACACTATTTATATTCTTCTAAATAAAAATGATAAATGGATTGGGAAAGTATTACATGTACCATGAATTGGAGAATTAAAAAAATACTTTCTAAATGTGACATATCCATTACTATACTATTAGTGGATCATAAGTCCCTCTAAATTAAGGTGGATATATCAAAATTAAATACATAATTTTATAGCGTTCACAACCTTAATCATTTTGAAGCTCAACATGATCCATTGAATAATAATGTTGTTTGATCACAACCACAATGTTCATCATTATATATCACATATTATAAGGTTTATCAGGTGGAAAAACGTTTCATTTTTTTTACAAAATTCATTATTATCAAAATGCCTTATAGTTGTAAACATCGGTTAAAACCAAATTGAATATATTTGGTATCAAGATATAATTATCATAGTGTTATACTATATAATCTTCAAATATAATTAAACGTATACCTAAATCAGGACACATTACTATCAATCTATAGAAACATTGGTTGATCAAAGTAAAACAATCATCTTTACTGAAAAATTAGGTATTTATCTTATATGTAGACTTAACACTAGGGTTTTTACGACAATTTTCCAACCCTAATAACCAATGATAATGTAAAATATAATTTTATACCAACTATATAGACTGATGTATATATATATATATTAAATGTTTTCATATTAATATTTATTTCATGACACTGCAATCCATTCCAGAACCATACATGTTTACAGTTACTAAAAAATATATAAAAACATGTAATTTGTGTACATTATTTACAACATATCATAGTGTACTTCTCCCTAAGTACCCTCCTAGGGATAACCTACCTAAAAAAATTATCCATAATCTAGGAATATTAAATAAAGGAATTGGTGAGATATTATTCTTAGAATGGGTAATCAAGGGAGATATCAATTGATAATCATATGAAATCATAATATATTCATAGGGTTATTTTATCATAGCCATGACATACAGATATCATACCTAATATGTCATAATCTTAAACAAGATTCATTGAACAGGTAGTTACCATTTCAATCTAAATGAATCATATAGGTGAGGAATCATTATAAACTAGTCATGCACTATATGTTTAAACCATATGCATGAAAAAAGTTCTAATAATAGTGGGAGATCATAGGTATAGAAAATATTTCATATATAATGGATATATATAGATACCATCAAATCATATTGGATTATGAATCCACAACAATTTCCCATATCACAATGAATCATGCATCATTACATGTTTCTCATAGTACATCAATCATATTATTTTGCATTCTATAGTAGATCAAGCGTATCAACATGCATTCCATAATTATCTAATGAGATATAAAACATAACCCAAAGCATTTTAGGTAAATATAATTTTACACCAACCAATATTATAATGAAAACCATTCATATGTGTTTCGTAATGTTAAAAAACATTCATCATATCACTATAAATTATCCCAGAGAAATAAGAAAGGATTTTCCAACAATTCATAATTTCATCACAACATGACCCATGGAAAATCAATGGCTTTTTAAAACATCTCTTCATCATCATAATAAAATATCTAGGGAAAAAATAAGTATGTTATCATTGGATCATATCCCTCATAAATAATAATAAACAGTAAAGTATATTTTTCATAGATGAAAATTATTTTAAAAGATAACTAGTAATATTTTTTGAGAAAATTCCCCTCTTAACTTTGAAATTAATTTCATAAAATCTAAAAATTTAAAAAATATTATGGAAAAAATTGGTTGAAAATTTCCATTGAATTATCTAAATTCTTCTTCAAATCATTGACTATTTTTATGGATAGAAATTCTCTTCATCACATATATGTGAAAAAAAATATTCCTATCTCATTTTTGGTATGAAGTTAAAATTATGTTATTTAAAAAACATAAATAACATTCCATTAATTTTTTTTATAAAAATTAAAACACGGCTAAGAAAACATTTATATATTATTTTATAACAACAAAAAACATTCTTGGAAATATTTCATATAAAATATGTAAATGAATGTATAATATTCCCGATTAAATAGAAAAATATTGTTGAGTTTCCATAAAAATATATATTAGTATTTGGAAAGAAATAACTAATGAAATTTAAAGGGGACATATCTATTATAAATAAAAAAACTGGATATGAAAAATTAAATGGATTTATCAGATAAGTGTCACATAATTTCATCAATGTAAATTTAGGTATAAACAACCCCGAATAGCATGGTACTGAGTCATAAATCCCTTACCAAAACAATTTTATTTCATTCCATACATTAAATATTTCTATATAATAAATATAGATTTCATCTAAATTTATTTTTGTTGAATGAACATATATATCCTTTCATTTATCATTTTATTATTACTTCATATCAACCTTATATTAGCACTTTTTATTAAAATAATCATTCCATATGATAACTGTATCATTTTTCATGCATATTCCGATTCTGCTATCTTGGTTCTTATACATTGACTATTACTCTACCATGTTGATAATGTAAAAAATTAAATAAATATAATATAAATTAAATATATATAGAGTCCTCCAAGAAGGATATAGATTGAAAAATTAATTTCATTATTCAAGGATATAGTAAGTCGTACATATGGATGAATGATGTTTTCACTTTCCAAAAGATTGAAATGAAGAAAGGTAAATAATAATTCACTTTATAAAAAATTATTATATCCTATATATCATTTATATTAATTAAATATATCCTTATTAACATCATTGTTAACTTGAAATAATACACAAATTACATAACTTTTTGGATATAAGCTGAAGGGGCGAGGAGATACAACCGGAGTACAAGTGTTAATAATAGATAAAATTTTGTCTAGTATATCAAGACTCCGTAATAAAAAATTTCATAATTTATATATATATAAAGAATTTTAAGAAACATCAAATTCCTAATCCATTTAATACTATACTAGGACTACATAGTTTGGGGATCATGGAGTAGAAAAGTCCAATGAATCAGAGTAATCATTATAAAATATGTAATCATGATCTGGGGAATATAAATTGATGAAGCATCATAATTGGTCTGATCCAAGGTTTAGAAATGTACAAGGAATATTGGCATGTCATCTAAACTATTTAATCTAGACTTTTGGTGTATAAATGTACACAGAATCCATGTAATTTGGATCATTAGTGTAGAAATTTCAAATTCATTCAAGTAATCAATGTGTCTAGGATACAAGGAGTATAAAGTTACATGGAATCCAAATAATTCATTTGATTAATTGAGAAAAAATTCACATGGATTCATATCATATAAAAAATTCATTTATAACTATATTTAAGCAGTATAATTTTCCATGTCATCCTTGTAAGATTATAAAACACAATAAAATGAGTATAATCGACCATGGAATTTTAATGGGTCATTAATGTCACATTTAAATCCCTATATTATCCTTATACCCAATTCATCTACCAATCATAGAAAATTAAATTAATAATTTCATTGATAAATTAATAATAATATTCAAGTGAATGGATTACCCAAATAAAACCTCTCATATAAAGACGACAAGTTGATTCATTGAGATTAAAACTTTTAGCACTCTATTTCATTATATTATGTAATTCGATGAAAGGATGGGTAACTCAACTCACCCCAAGGGTATATAATAACACAGAAATGAAAAAAACCACCACATGGTCAGTTTAGATTGAGGTAAACTACCTCCAACATTACATAAAGATGTCACATCATTTCTTAAATAGGAAATTATTATTTAACTGAAGGGTTAATAAATTTATGAAGCACCTCCCAGAAAGCCCATCTATGGTCTATTAAAAACAATTATAATAACTATAAATTCATTTAAAAGGTATAAACCACAAACCATATTCTTATATATGATTACTAATATAGTTTCATCATCTAATTCATTATAGATCGGAAAAAATTGAACAAATAATGATTGAATTTTAAAAAAGTTATAAGATCATGCACCAAAAAAGAATCATTGATACTAATAAAAGTTATGAACACAACCTAAAGATAAAATTATTCCATAGTTTCTATACAAAAAAATAAATTTCTCTTCAAATAAGAATTTAGAAAGGGTAATTCCATCTATACCAATAATAATGTTTAAGTATTGGTCAAATGGTGAAATAGGGGAAGCATTCTAGATGAAAATTAGAAAAAAAGATGAGATTCGTAATTTTATTCCATTAGGATAAAAATAATTATTTTATCCAATTAAAGGGAACACATGGTTTAGAAACATGGTGGGCCAAAATTTGCAACAACCATGTTTCCAATGCTTCCTAAATAAGTAGCTCACATTTTCATGGTTCATGGTTAGACAAACTATGTCCCATCATGTGTTCTTCCTCTATTATAATGAGTGCATTAGTTACATGAGAAATATTCATCGGTAGCACAATTAAAAAAATTATTTCACCATATTTTTTGTACTGAGACACCCCACAAGATTTACACAAACCCTTGGAACTGGGATTCATAGTTTCTACTAACCATTATGACCCACTATTTCTATAAAAAGTGGGGTATAAGCTCTGAACAATAACCGGGAAAACTTTTTTCTTCCATAACATAGTAGACTTTCAAATATAGATGAATTTAATGATATCAAGGGAAATATAATGGTTCCAAACCTCATAGAAAACCAATTTTCTAACAATATTCAACCCTTAAATTAATTTATTCATGAATTGACCTTAAAATGTTTACCAATCATTATCTTAGAATAACTCCTTCCATTGGGCATGAACATAAGTCTCCAATTCCCATGTCGCATCATGTACATGACCATACATACATTTCACCAGCACCAAAGGGACTGAAAAACCTTAGATAACCTTCATGCCTAGGGCATCATCATGAATAATATGATCCTCCAAGAGTGAATTTACCTCCAATTAAACCTCATCAGGATGACAAATATGCAATGGATCATAATGAAATTTGAGAATCTAAAATTCACGGATGATTCCATTTGTGACCAGATACATATGAGGTAAGTACAACTTATAGGTTATAATATGATAAACATAAAAAATCAAAATGGTCTAGTTTTAACAAGGTGATATCTTCCCATGTTTTTGAATCCATCAATTCCCTAGTCTAGAAAAAACAAATAAGAATACACAAATAACCATATATAACTCTAGTGGTCAAAAACAAAGAATGATGTATCATTTTTGTCTACTATAGTCTATAGAATTCCACATTTTGATAAATTCAATAGGCTCAAAAGTATCGTAAATGATTTGATGACTTATTAGTGATACATCTAAAGCCTCTAACAAGAACATGTTTGAATAGAATTCCCTACCATTTTGGGCACCATAATAATCCATATTTAATATCTAATGAAAATTATTATTATATGAGATCTTAGTGACATAAATTTTTTACTCCCAAGAACCTTTCATGTTAAGGACTCATTCATAGAGAATATCCTCCAAAACCTCTATCATATTCTTAGACTATTCATTATTTTTTTAATTATTGGTTATACTCACTAATATGTGTGATGATTGTGATTCTATAACCCCTACAAGAATATTGATGTGAATGAATCACCCTTATATTTTACAATATAATGTGGAATCACATACAGGACTATGATATCACGAAGGTAGAGCCTCCCAAGATCAACCACTAAAAGATTTTCCTAAATATTAAAAAATCATTAACCTTTATCAACCATTCTATGATCACCCATACGATGTCATTTCCCTAAGGTGACCTAGTATGTCCTATCATTAAATGATTGTATATGTTGTCCCATTTCCACTCAACAATTTTTACGAGATGAAATATCCCCACCAGTCTCTAGTGCACCACCTTCACCAGTTGACATGTGAAACACCTTATATTGAACCCAACTATCTCTTAGTTCATCCTAGACCTACAATATTAGAGAAATAAGTCGTGATACATCTTGGCTAGGCCATTATGAACAACCCTTGGAGAGGAATCAAAACCTCACATAAACTAATCTATATAATCTACAGGATCCCAAATGTGACCTTTTATACACAAGTTGTTATTATAATCAATTAACCAACTAGGATTCTAGTTATCTCTTACGGTACTCTCCCATTATAGTGACCCAATATTAAAATACAAAGATATTGAGTCATTTTAGATGAATATTTTGTATATTACAAAAATACATGCCTCATGAAAGTAATATTTTTGTGTCTTCAGAATCATTGAATCAAAATATTCTATCATGGTGAAAGATATTGAAAATCTCCCAGTAATATCTCTTCTTTTATTACTTCTACCAAAAACATTTATTTATTACCTATGGAAAGAAAATATAAGAAAGAGATGATTTCAAATGATCATTAATGGTAAAAAAGGGATATATGCTATCATAATCAAGAGAGTAAGGGTATGAGAACATGACCATCAAAATAAAATATCACAGCCTGTATATCAAATATCATATACATGAATCAAGGCATAAACATTCTCAATTTATAATTAAGAAATATTAAGATAAAAAAGAACATAATCCATGAAATCCAAAGGTTGGAATAAAACATGGAATTTTTGATGATAAATACGAATATAATATGATATCCATAATAGACAAGGAATAACATTCAATAACATCTTATTAGTACGAGTTCACCCCATACCATCGTAGAAGTCACAGTTTAGTCCCATTTCCATCTTAGTAGCATGAGTTCACTTATCATGCTATCTTGGTTTTCATGGTTTACTACCATGGCCATATTAGTAGTCACGGTTAATTACCAAGATAATCATAGTCAATATCATGAGATATAAATTTTTATCAAATGCATTAGAGGGAGATATAAGTCACAAACATATCATAGTGAAATCATATATACATGTTCTTCAAATTCATAAATAATCATATTGTAACCCATAAGATGAAATGGGTATTATAAATAACCAATCATATCAAAAACTTTAAAAAAACAAGTTAAATCATAATTTCGTCATAAACATAACCCATGAAACGATCTGTGTTTCAAAAGTATATAAACTGTGAAATAGAAATGGATTTCATAAACATATTACTTTTGAAAGATAAATAGGCTTCCTAAAGGCCATAAAATTAATCATAACCATTCATAGAAAAAAAAATAATGGAACATTTATTTTATTACCTATAAAGGAATGACTAACAACGACAAATGTCATATTAGATGGAAAATAATTTTGAAATATCACTCAAAAACATTAAATGTGGAAATTATCCTTTTTATTTGGAAAATTAATTTTAATAAATAAAACCACTTGAAAATAATTTTCCTATAAAATACATTGAAACAAATTAAAGAATGGATGAAATCATTATGAAATGATTTTTCCTTGAAAACATATAAAATAATATTCAAAATATTGTAAAAAACCTTTTCTTTGAAAACACATTGAAAAAATAAAAAAGAAACTTGAAAATGATTTGAAAACCATATTATTTAAAATTCATTCAAAACATATAATCAAAGCATCAAAAATGTTTTGAAAATGATTTAATTTAAAATACATTGAAATAATATAAAAAAATATTAGTTTTTTTAAAAATTATTAAAATTTAAGACATATTAAAGAATATTTCCAGTTTTTTGAAATCCATTTATTGAAAAGAAATTGAAAACATATAAATAAGACATGGAATCATTTTGAAAACTGTTTTAATTGAAAAATTAAAAAAGATGGCTAAAATTTATTTAAACATAATATTACTTTAAATCACTTTTAAAAATATTTTATTAAAAATTATCCTCTCAAAAATTAAAATGAAACCTTACAGAATATACAGTGTGTAAATCAATTCATGTCGTACATGTTAAAAATAACATTTGATTTGCACGATAAAAATATTATGAAAATTCCTTGTTCGGAAGGCGATAAAAGGATTCCATTGAATAGATTGATAAAAACAAGAAAAAAGTAAAAATTTAATTTAATTATTAATGTATAATAGTAAAATATTTTGGGTGACCCATTCTAGAAATCATGGTTTTGAAGGAACATAGTTTTCTGAATGAAGAGAGAGAATAGTTATGATTTCATGAAAATAATTGATTAACTATATTATGTAAAAAAGTGTTGAATAAATTGTACTAATATATGAATAAATCATTAATAACCATATAATAAAAAAATAAATGAATTTCCTTGATAGATGGGTTATAATATTTCATTAATAGAAGCATAAACATAAATAATCCTGAAAAGTGATGATATTGTCTCAATAAACTCTTATAACTTGGTAATAAGGGATCATACTTGCAATGCAAGTAAATAAAATTACATGAAACATTAAATATCATTATAATAATTAAATTAATGAAATAATCTATAAAAATAAATCAGATACACCTCAAAATAATATTTAGGTTTATAAAAAAACATGAGTCTCAACGAAGGAAAATTGAGATAAAACTATTTCACCATTTTGGTAACTTTTTATATATAAATCCCATGAAATAAAGATCATAAAATTGATTTTTGAATACCCATATATTTATTTATATGATGTATAGAATGCAATAATGGTCATTATATACAGCACGCATATGAAAAAAGTCAAGAACATAGCTTGTATATCCCGGAAATAAAAATTGAGAAGAAATCCCCTTACATTGTGTCTTGACTCTCAAAGTACTCATTCTAAACAACTATATAATATATAAAAATTTATAATAAATATTTTAAGGAACCATATTCTTATATTTAATACCATATATGGTTTTATTAAGAAATTATATTACCTTCTGGTTAACCATCCTATGTTAAGGATTCACTTTGTGTAATATTCATTTTATACTTCACATGTTTCTTAATTTGTTATATATTTAGTCCTTATACATATATAATGATTTAATTAATGTAAAACATGATATAAATATATTTTATATAAATAATATTTTTATTATAATAATATATAGAATATAAAAAATATGAAATGTAATACAACATTCCTAAAGATGGTAGGTCGTTTGTATGCATGAACTCCATTCCCATTTATTTGACATGTTGAAAAAAGTAAACGAAATATATGTAGTTATATAACATTATATAATTTTCCTTATGAAATCATAAATATAATATATATTCTCTAAAACCATCTTTAATACAATCAATGTTGTGTATGAACAACTCATCTCATTTTCAGGGGTTGTAGTCCACACTTTGTCAAAAGAAATTATTGTATTTATACCAAATCAAATTTAAAAAGATATGTCTTTTAAAATGAATAAAAAATTAAATAAATAAAAATAATAATAAATAAAATATATAAATATACTATCTGTCATAATTTCAACCATGTGAGGTGGTATGGAAAATTGGACAATCATTGTTTAGTAAGGAAGTAGTTCACCGTACACATAAACAGCATGTTCGTTATCTATTAAATGGATGTATGTGTAAGTGTAGGTTGAAACAAATAGAACAAAAAATTACATTGAATGTACTGGTTTCTTTTACACGAATGGAAAAAACAAATTGGAGGGGTGGCTAAAGAAAATAAAATAATATACTTGAGAGAAAACATTCCCTCTTAATCAGGTAACTATTAATTATTTGGGCCAAAAGTATTCCATTTAAGACTTTATTATTAAAGTGATACTTCAAGGAGTAAGGGTAGGATTTTGGGAAGTATATTGGTTATATATTTTCTGAAAATAATAGGTTTGATAAGTGTGAATAAGAGGGAGATGTGGTGACCTTTTATAAGGAAGGAAAAGGACTCAATTGGAATTTTTGAGATCAAGTTATGTGTACACATGTTATTACCTGAAAAATGTCATACCAAACAAACCAAAATCCCTAATGGAAGGTTTAAAATGATATATGTCTATAAAATGGATTTTGGACATTTTTATAGGTCATTTGGGCCCCCGTTATTATGGTTTAGTCCCGAATTAAGATTAATTGGACCTTAATCATTGTGATTAATTTTAATCACTTATACTTAACATTATGGTCAAAAAATAAGTTGATTTTATTAGAAAATAAATTATATAATGGTTAAATTGATTTTCTCTCTCAGTATTTACAAGGGTTATCAATGGTTTAATACCTGAAAGTTTAATTCATATATTATAAAACTTAATTCCAAGAATTCTCGTAAAAGGGTAAGTTTGAACCATAAAGATAATCCAAAGAATCATATAACTAGGTTTCCACATTGTAGATCATAGGTTTGGATTGAAAATTGGACATTATGGGAAAGAATAAATATTTATAGTGTGTAATTTAGGTCATCAATTGAAAATAGATAATGATCAATAAAATGTTGAGCGTCTGAAATTCACAAATCTATGATGATTAATAATGACAAAAATTCAAAAAAAAGGTACTTGGACAACACATTTTATTTTGATACTTATCTTAAGATTGAGTGAACATATTTTTTTACAAAGAGTTTAGGGATATATAATTACTTTATATATTTATATAAAAAAATTTAATTCTTTAGTTGTGATTTTATCAATTTCTAATTAACTATTACTTAATTCAATGGAAATTTAGAAATTATCCTTGATTCTGAAAGTGCTAAAATACAATTTAAGAAAATCATAATGCCCACAAAATAGTGAAAATTATAACAATTTATCTATATCTATTTTAAGAATCTACATGATTAACACATTAATATATAATTATAAAAAGTAGCACTATTGTTACATCATAAATAATAATTCGTTAAAAATAATTATGCATTAACCATGACATCATGTAGGCCGGTGGTAGGAGTGAAACCCTCAACATCCTACAATAATTGGATTAATACCCACAACCTTACTAGAATTTATTGGTTTTCACTAAACTTACATGTTTTCCTTTTGTAAAAAACAAATATAATTTCTAAAATATGGTGGGAATCTTTGAACTATGTTTAATATCTAAATATCCTTCTGATCATGTTTTTCAATAAAAACACATTTCATAAATAATTCATCTGATATTTAAGATTATCTTTTAATAAATGGTTTATCTTATATCCCTTATGAAATATGAAAATCCAAAATGTTATAAATATTTCCATGAAATCATCTTAAATTTCATCCCCCATATATCCCAAAATAATCCTTGGTTGTCACATTATAAACATGTAAACAATCCCAAGGTGAATTATCATGGAACTTGGTTACAACCAGAATTTATATATATCCATTGGGAAAACATGCATGCCTCTTTATTTCATAGGATACTAGATATATTCCATACATCCTAGAAGTTGTAAACTTCTTCCATGATAGCATGATCTTCATGTAAAATTGTTCCTATTTAGTTATAAGGTAATTAGTACCATTAAATCTACTTATTAATTATAACATTATGTTAATATAAATAAAATATTAAGGTTTACATTACCAGTGTGAAAAAATCACCTTTTAATTAAAAACCATTTCTAGTCTGTTGGGAACATTCAGTATAAACATGTAAATATAGGGAAAAAACAGATGTAGAATACGGTCATGGGTGAATTTTGGGGTACTATAGCAGGGCACTTATAACGACCCATACTTTACATATATTGTTAATACTTCAAAATTGAAGCACACTTATTACAACATATGACAAAACCACAAAGGACCGTATAGGTATAGTGTTTTTAGAAACTGTGAAACATAAACAACTGGTTCATAAATCTTCTACAGTGTCTCCCATTTATTTCATCATATCTAGGGTCCCTTTTAGCGTATTGTACTTAATATCCATCTTCCTGACCTGGGGAAAAGAAAACATACAAAAAAGGGTGAGCTCAAATGCCCAGCAAGGGAAAATAAAGGAAATAAAAATCATATCATATCTTTTTGAAAATCATAACCTGCACAAGATATCATAATATCTTAACATGGATTAATTCATAGAAGTGATAATAAGATCCCCATAATCATAAAATAAAACTTGAAACTTTTTTCCATGCACAAATAATCATGGAAAATCATTTCTTGTTAGTCATGACTCCTTGCCAAGACTATCTTAGCGGACAAAGTCCATTTCTGAACTGAGTTCACTCCTCATTTTAGTCCTGCATCACTGAACTGAAATAACCTTCCGTTCCAGCCATGTCTATCTCATGAGATATAAATCTTTACCCAATGCATTTAAGGGAGATATAGGTCCCAACCATCTTATAATGAATCCTTTCTTATGTGTGCCACATAATCATAAATCATACATCATCGCATAACACATGTAACAAAAATGGGATTCTTGAAACATCATGACAACATAAAACAAATCATATAAGGTAAATGAATTCATAAAAATAATTCCCTCAAAACATAATAAAATCAATGCAATAATAGGGATAAAAACAGAACACTATATTATCTTAGATGGAAAATAATTTTGATAAAACATTTGAACTCCATTCTTGAGCAAAATATCCTTTCTATTTCAAAAACACTTTTCTTTTCTTAACATGTCATACAATTATAAACTAAAAGAAGTTGATTAAAAATAATCTTGAAAAATTATAAAGGAAGATTCTTGGAAATAATGTTTTAAAAATCCATTCTTCCCATATAAGTTAAAAAAAACATTCTTCGTACTTTTGTCGGAAAAGTCAAAATGTACCTCGTACGAAAAACGACAAAAGATTCCTTTCATATTCTTTACTAAAAACTCACCAAAGGGTAAAATTGGATTTAAGCATTTGTATGTGGATGGAAATAATATTACATATTCAGGAAACATGGATGTGGATGATAAAATACACCCCCGTAAATACTAAAGTATAAACAATCTCGGATAAAAATGAGATTGTGAAATTTCCCTTACCATAGGTCCGATTTGCTTTGTACGTGTCCGACGCTCCTGTATAATGGTTTAAATAATGTTATTGAGTTATTTCATAATCATACATATTGATATGATATCATATATGGTCATATTCTTAGCTTCTTATTAGTAATATTTCATTGTTACTTGTTACTCAGGTCTTTATTTCCTTTTGTTCTTATGCGGGTTTTGCCGAATAAATTCTTATTCATATTTTAAGGTTATAGATACCTTATATACAGAATGGTATTTTTGTAACATATATCATATTTATCCATTCAATTAATTTATATAATTACTATGTAATGATGATCATGTAGAACGAGTCGCATCACATCGTGGAGACGGTATTCTGTACGTACGCACGAGCGATGATATTTTTCCCATGATCGTGGAATTGTATTTTAGTGTATTTATAATATTTCAGTATCAATATCACTTTATTATAATCATATATAGTTACTAATTACACCATTATACCCATCCTTGTAAGGTGATGGTGGAAAATATATTACACTACGGCGTGGAGACGGTATTCCGTACGTACGCACGCGCGGTGATTTCATTTTTCCATAGGATGTATAGAAGGTGAATTAGGGTTGTTTCATATTTATAATAACATATCAGTATGTAAGTAATACTGATTTTATTACTTTATCATGAAACAACTAAAGAAGAAGAAGTTGAAGAAGAAAGAAATTGAAAAGATCAGTAATGGATATTACCTCTTCTTTGAAACGCCTCTTTGAATCCTCCACTTAGGGAACTAAGATTGGTATTTGAAGAAGAACAGGACCTCTAGGATTATTTTAGGGAAGTGGAGAAGGGATTTTGGCAGGGTTTGGCCGAGCTTGAGTGCTCAAATTGGTGTGAGGAGGAGGGGGAGGAGGTTCCCTTTTATAAGGGAGGAGAGGGGCACCTTAGGAATATCTCAAAATATTATTTTATATTAAAGTAAAAATCGGTTTATAATGGTTCCAAAGGGTCTTATTTCGAAGGTAAAGTGGGGATGGGTCGAAATCCTATCAACCAATAGGATTTAGACAAGTTTAGGTTATTATTTTAACCTTATCAATTAGATTTAACTCTAAGTTAAATAATTTAACTTTTACCGCGACTTTTTGTTTTCTTACACTATATGGTTAATACACTTACTATAACATGCCAAACGAACCCCAAGTTGTTTATTATTAATATATATATCCTTATCAAAGTAATTTGGACGAACCTTAGATTTTAAAAATAAAATAACAATTAATAATATAATATTTGATTTAAAAACTATTTTGTGTCAATTTTGACACTATTTGATATATGATTTTTTTGGAAGTCATAACAGAATTATATGTTCAAACCAAGTTGATTAAATCAAGAATAATATATCATAGTAACCTAGAAAATTATTTTAATTCATAAACAGTCTCAAATTACATTTATTTGAGCATTTATAACATCAATTATGTTAACATTTCCTTAAAAGGGTAATTACTGCATCATCGTTGTGTCATAAATAAATTAATTTATTTAAAGTCTAAAAATTATAAATAAACTATCATTATGTAGGAAATCTTTTTATCTTTCTAATGAATATTTATAGTCGAATTTATCTTATGTATAACCCCATATTAAAAATGTTTTAGTTATTAAACGTTGATTTTAACTATTTTAACTATTCATTAAATAAAATAATATTAAATGTCATAATCTAATCCAAGTGGACCTAAATGGTCATATTATATTCATAAGGTTGTTTTTGGTCAAATTACACTTATCCAATAGAATTAGGACATGTGTTAGGGTAATAGTAATATCATATTTACCCTTAGTTACCCTATTTACTATTAACTGCGGTAAAAAAAAGTAAAAAGTTACTATTCACCAAAAAAATTATTTTTATCTCATTGAACCACATTTTACTTACTGATATCAATCGTGTCTGTCGGATTTTTGAAATTCCATTCATAGAAGTGGTAAAATTAAGTTTTATGCAAAATTCAGTTTTTAACCTACCACTTAGTGGTTTCACTATTCATCAAAAATTGAACGTTTTCTGAAAAATACCAAAATTTCACCCTAGGCTAATTTCGGTATTCCGAATCCAAAAATGAGGCCCATTTTGAAAGGTAAAATTTCAAAAAGTGGTTATTTCTATTCATAACGGCTATTTTAAATAATATTTTAATAGCATATCGTCATTTAGTGAAACTCGGTAATGCGTACAACGCAAGCTATCGAGGAAGGTCGCGATTGCGTGTAAAGTAATTCAAGCTAGTGTGTAGTGAAAGATTCCTTTGATGATATATATATAGCATAAAAACAAAATATTTCTCATAAAAATCTCGGGTCTTACATTCTACCCACCTTAAAAAGAATTTCGCCCTCGAAATTCATCACTTTGTAACAAACAGATGAGGATACTTCTCCCTCATCATATCCTCAAGCTCCCATGTAGCTTCTTCAAGTTGGTGGTTCCTCCATAAAACTTTCACCAATCGAGTGGTCTTGTTTCGTAGGATTTTTTCGCTACGATCCAGAATCTCTATCGGTTGTTCTTCATAAGAAAGATCTTGCTCCAGCGGTACAACTTCTGAGCTGAGTACATGAGAAGGATCATGTATGTACTTTCTCAGGAGAGATACATGGAACACATCGTGAACTTGAGAGAGATTCGGTGGAAGCGCCAATCGGTAAGCTACCTTTCCAACACGATCCAGTATTTCGAATGAACCGATATATCTAGGGCTCAACTTCCCCTTCTTTCCAAATCTCATAACCCTCTTCCAGGGAGATATTCGTAAGAACACTTTATCACCCACTTCAAACTCTAGGTCTTTTCTTCGGTTATCGGCATAAATTTTCTATCGACTCTGAGCTGCTCTTATGTGTTGTTGAATAGATCTGACCTTTTCTTCCATTTCATCAACGAGATCAGGTCCTAATAGCTTTCTTTCCCCAACTTCATCCCAGCAAGTTGGAGTCCTGCATTTCATTCCATAGAGAGATTTATAAGGAGCCATCTGAATACTGGAGTGAAAGTTATTATTATAAGAAAATTCCACCAAAGGTAGGTGTTGATTCCAACCTCCTTTGAAATCCATAGAGCAAGCTCTCAATATATCTTCTAGGGTTTGAATTGTTCTCTCAGACTGACTGTCTGTCTGAGGATGATAAGCAGTGCTGAAACTCAACTCTGTATCCAGAGTATGCTGAAGACTTCGCCAGAACTTCAAGGTAAATCTTGGATCCCGATCAGATATAATAGAAAGTGGTACTCCATGCAAACATACCACTTCCTTTACATATATCCTGGCAAGCTGATCTAGAGAAAAATCCTCTCTAATAGAAATGAAGTGTGCAGACTTTGTAAGACGATCAACTATGACCCAGATAGCATTATTGCCTTTGGATGTTTTAGGAAGTCCTGTGACAAAGTCCATAGTGATGTTTTCCCATTTCCATTCGGGTATGGGTAATGGTTGTAACATTCCCTTAGACTTCTGTCTCTCAGCATTAACTTGTTGACAAACCAAGCATCGAGAGACATATTCAGCAACATCTCTTTTCATGCCATCCCACCAGAAGTACTCTTTCAGGTCCCTATACTTCTTCGTGCTTCCAGGATGAATAGAGAATGAAGAACTATGAGCCTCATCCAGCAGCTCTTTCTTTAATTTGGGGATGGGAGGAACACAAACCCGATTCCTGAACTTTATTATCCCATCACAATCAAGGTTGAATTCAGGAACATTTCTCACCTTTTTTTGTAACTCGACATCTTCTTTCTGTGCCTCTTTAATCTTCACATGTATAGATGGTTGAACATTCATTTTAGAAAGATAAGATTTTTCCCCTTCCATTATAATTCCCAGTTCCATCCTTTGTAAATCCATAAATATTGGATCTTTTGTGATCCTCATCGTGGATAACTAGCATGGTCTTGTCGACTTAATGCATCTGCCACCTTGTTTGCTTTCCCAGGGTGGTAATGGATTGAGCAGTCATAATCCTTAATCAGCTCCAACTATCTTCATTGATGCATATTCAGCTCCTTTTGTGTGGAAATATACTTTAAACTTTTATGATCAGTATAAATATCACACCTTTCACCATAAAGGTAATGCCTCCAAATCTTTAATGAAAAGATTACCGCAGCTAACCCCAAATCATGTGTTGGGTAATTTTTCTCATGGATTTTCAACTGTCGTGAGGCATAAGCTATCACAATATATTTTGCATAAGAACACACCCCAATCCCTTCTTGGATGCATCACTGTAGATCACAAACCTTTCTCCACTATAAGGCAGTGTGAGCACAGGTGCACTGGATAACCTTCTTTTCAACTCCTTGAAATTCTCTTCACATTCCTCTGTCCAAACAAACTTAACTCCTTTCCGAGTCAACTTGGTGAGTGGGTTAGATAATCGTGAAAAATCTTTTACAAAACGTCGATAATATCCAGCCAAACCAAGAAAACTTTGGATCTCAATTACTGTTGTTGGTCTCAACCATCTTTCGATAACCTCTGTTTTTGCTGGATCCACAGATATCCCCTCTTTTGAGATTATGTGACCAAAAAATGCAACTTTTTGAAGCCAAAATTCACACTTGGTAAATTTGGCATAAAGCTTCTCCTTTCTTAGGGTCTTCAATATAATTCTCAAGTGATCTTCATGCTCTTCCTTGCTCTTTGAATAGACAAGAATATCGTCTATAAAGACTACCACAAATTGATCAAGATAGTCTCTAAATACATTATTCATTAGATCCATAAAGATAGAAGGGGCATTAGTAAGACCAAATGGCATCACTATAAATTCATAGTGTCCATACCTTGTACAGAAAGCCGTCTTTGGTATATCCTCCCTTTTTACCCTTAATTGATGATACCCTGAACGAAGATCAATCTTGGAAAAGTATTGAGATCTGCGTAGTTGGTCAAATAAGTCATCAATGCATGGGAGAGGATATTTGTTCTTGATAGTGATCTTGTTAAGTTCTCGATAATCAATGCAGAGTCTCATTGATCCATCTTTCTTCTTAACAAATAGAACAGGTGCTCCCCAAGGTGACGCACTAGGGCGTATGAATCCCTTATCAAGATTCTCTTAGAGTTGCTTCTTCAATTCCTGAAACTCAATTGGGGCCATTCTATAAGGTGTCTTTGAAATAGGCAAAGCACCCGGTACGAGTTCTATTGAAAACACAACTTCACGATTTGGTGGAAGACCCGGTAATTCCTCCGGAAAGACATCATCAAACTCCCGTACGATGGGCATATTCTTAATCGCGAGTTTCTCACCAACCATTTGAGATAAATAACCTTCATTTAGTGGAATAAATACCCATAAAATGGAAGAAATTTCCACTGGAAGGTTATGTTCATCCTTGCATTGATAGACGGTCATAGATTGATCTGGAATATGAAATGTGACTTCCCTTCTTTGGAAATTGATATGAGCTCCATATAAAGAAATCCAATCCATGCCAAGAATCACATCGAATTCCAATAAAGGAAGGATTACAAGATTTGCAGGAAGCACTTTCCCATAAATGTCAATTGGAGAAGAATTATAAACTTTTGATGCGATTGATGTGCCATTAGGAGTTGTCACGGCTAACTCAACATCTAATTGTTGAGGTAATACGGTGATACCCTTAGAAAATTCTTCAGAAATAAAAGAGTGGGTGGATCCATAATCAAATAAAACATTTTCTACTTTAGAGTGGATGGTAAGTGTACCTTTCACCACTTCGTTATCGTACTCCACATTGCTGATAGAAATTGCATGTGACTTTCCTTTGTCTTTAGCCTTAAGAGTTTGTTGACGTCGACCATCATCATCAACCCTTGGATTTGGGCATTGATTGGCATAATGCCCCATCTCCTTGCACTTGAAACATTGAAGTGTAGTAGGTTCATTCTGTGTATCCCTTCCTTTGTTTGCATCATTAGACATCTTCTTCCCATTATCACGGCATTCAAATGCCCGATGACCTTCCTTTCCACATTTGAAACATTTACTTGTCCCTTTAAGACAACTCTCTCTATGTTTCTTTCCACACTTTGAGCATAATGGAAAGCTCATCTTCTTTTCAGTGTGCTCTATAGATTTTCCTTTGAATTCCATTTTCCTCTTCTTATCAAACCCATATGATTGATGGGTTACTCCAATCTCCATCTCAACTTTGAGAGCACATCGAACGATTTCCTCGTAGCTATTGAAGTCCCTTATGGATAACGCCCTTCGAAGACTTGGTTTTAAGCCACTAAAGAATCGATCGATCTTACTCTCAGATTGGATAATAATACCAGAAGCATACCTTGCAAGTCTTGTAAAATTTTCTTCATAGGTACCAACAGATTCATCATCCCTTTTCTTCAGATCAAGAAACTATTTCTTCATCTTTGTTTGGACAATACGAGGGAAGTACTTATTGAAAAATAAGTTCTTGAACTCGTCCCATTCCATGGACTCAATTTCATCCCTTTTCCTCGTATTCTTAATAAGATTCCACCATTGATCAGCATCTCCTTACAAACGATACACTGCTAGGATGACTTTATCATGTTCAGAACATTGATGAACTGAAAATATCTTTTCACTAGTACTAATCCATTGTTCAGCAACTAATGGATCAGTAGACCCGCTGAAAGAAGGTGGACGCTGCCTCATGAAGGATTCAACAGAATGTTGCTCCTTCCTTTGCTCGTTTGGAAGTTCTGCATGATTCATAGATTGAGAAAGTTGTGTGAGCATTGCTACAAGATTTTGAATTCCAGCTCCCATATCGTTTGGTTGCTCAGGGGGACCATCATTGCATTGCCCATCGCATTCCGCATTAACACGGTTCCTTCGGGTTCCAGCCATTGACTAAAACCAAGAAGAATAGTGTGAGCAACCCTAATTATAATAGGAAAACAACATAATTCAAGAATAAAATTTTCATGCTTAAGGTCTTATCCTAGGTTATTCATGGCCATTTCTAAAACACTAAGATTGTGTTCTATGCTTAGACTTATCCTTAGGGTTCTTACTAAGGCTTTCACATCCTAGTTTCCAAAGGTTGACTATACCTTTCCCCTAATACCAACTATAAAGACCCATACTTTACATACATTGTTAATACTTCAAAATTGAAGCACACTTATTACAAAATATGACAAAACCACAAAGGACCGTATAGGTATAGTGTCTTTAGAAACTGGGAAACATAAACAACTGGTTCATAAATCTTCTATAGTGTCTCCCATTTATTTCATCATATCTAGGGTCCCTTTTAGAATATTCTACTTAATATCCATTTTCCTGACCTGGGGAAAAGAAAAAATACAAAAAAGGGTGAGCTCAAATGCTCAGCAAGGGAAAATAAAGTAAATAAAAATCATATCATATCTTTCTGAAAATTATAACCTCCACAAGAGATCATAATATCTTAACATGGAATAAATCATAGAAGTGAAAATGAGATCCTCATAATCATAACACAAAACTTGAAACTTTGTGGAATGCACACATAATCATGGAAAATCATTTCTTGTTAGTCATGACTCATTTCCAAGACTATCTTAGCGGACAAAGTCCATTTCTGAACCGAGTTCACTCCTCGTTTCAGTCCTGTATCACTGAACCGAAATAACCTTCCGTTCCAGCCATGTCTATCTCATGAGATATAAATCATTACCCAATGAATTGGAGGGAGATATAGGTCCCACCCATCTTATAATGAATCCTTTCTTATGTGTGCCACATAATCATAAATCATACATCATCGCATAACACATGTAACAAAAATGGGATTCTTGAAACATCATGACAACATAAAACAAATCATATAAGGTAAATGACTTCATAAAAATAATTCCCTCAAAACATAATCAAATCAATGTAATAATAGGGATAAAAATATAACCCTATATTATCTTAGATGGAAAATAATTTAGATAAAACATTTGAACTCCATTCTTGAGGAAAATATACTTTCTACTTCAAAAACACTTTTCTTTTCTTAACATGTCATACAATTATAAACTAAAAGAAGTTGATTAAAAATAAACTTGAAAACTTATAATGGAATATTCTTGTAAATAATGTTTTAAAATTCCATTCTTGCCATATAAGTTAAAAAAAACATTCTTCATACTTTTGTCGGAAAAGTCAAAAAGTACCTCGTACGAAAAATGACAAATGATTCCTTTCATATTCTTTACTAAAAACTCACCGAAGGGTAAAATTGGATTTAAAAATTTTTAGTTTGATGGAAATAATATTACATATTCAGGAAACATGGATGTGGATGATAAAATACACCCCAGTAAATACTAAAGTATAAACAATCTCTGATAAAAATGAGATTGTGATATTTCCCTTACCTTAGGTCCGATTTGCATTGTACGTGTCCGAATCTCCTGTATAAGGGTTTAAATAATGTTATTGACTAATTCCATAATCATACATATTGATATGATATCATATATGGTCATATTCATAGCTTCTTATTAGTAATATTTCATTGTTATATTTTACTTGAGTCTTTATTGCCTTTTGTTCTTATGCGTGTTTTGCCGAATAAATTCTTATTCTTCTTTTAAGGTTATAGATATCTTATATACAGAATGTTATTAGTGTAACATATATCATATTTATTCATTCAATGCATTTATATAATTACTATTTAATGATGATCATGTAGAACGAGTCACATCACATCGTGGAGACGGTATTCCGTACGTACACACGAGCGATGATATTGTTCCCATGATTGTGGAATTGTATTTAAGTGTATTTATACTATTTCAGTATCAATATCACTTTATAATAATCATATATAGTTACTCATTACACCATTATACCCATCCTTTTAAGGTGATGGTGGAAAATAGATTACACCACGGCGTGGAGACGGTATTCTGTACGTACGCACGCGCGGTGATTTCATTTTTTCGTAGGATGGATAGAAGGTGAATTAGGGTTGTTTCATATTTATAATAACATATCAGTATGTAAGTAATACTGATGTTATTACTTTATCATGAAACAACTAATGAACAAGAAGTTGAAGAAAAAAATAAATTGAAAAGATCGGTAATGGATATTACCTCTTCTTTGAAACGCCTCTTTGAATCCTCCACTTAGGGAACTAAGATTGGTCTTTGAAGAATTCCAGGACCTCTAGGATTATTCTAGGGAAGTGGAGAAGGTATTTTTGCAGGGGTTGGCCGAGCTTGAGTGCTCAAATTGGTGTGAGGAGGTGGGGGAGGAGGTTCCCTTTTATAAGGGAGGAGAGGGGCACCTTAGGAATATCTCAAAATATTATTTAATATTAAAGTCAAAATCGGTTTATAATGGTTCCAAAGGGTCTTATTTCGAAGTTAAAGTGGGGATGGGTCGAAATACTATCAACCAATAGGATTTATACAAGTTTAGGTTATTATTTTAACCTTATCAATTAGATTTAACTCTAAGTTAAATAATTTAACTTTTACTGTGACTTTTTATTTTCTTACACTATATGGTTAATACACATACTATAACAGGCCAAACGAACCCAAAGTTGTTTATTATTAATATATATATCCTTATCTAAGTCATTTGGCCGATCCTTAGATTTTTAGGAATAAAATAACAATTAATAATATAATATTTGATTTAAAAACTATTTTGTGTCAATTTTGACACTATTTGATATATGATTTTTTTGAAAGTCATAACAGAATTATATGTTCGAACCAAGTTGATTAAATCAACAATAATATATCATAGTAACCTATAAAATTAGTGTAATTCATAAAAAGTATCAAATTATATTTATTTGAGCATTTATAACATCAATTATGTTAACATTTTCATAAAATTGTAATTACTGCATCATCGTTGTTTCATAAATAAATTAATTTATTTAAAGTCTAAAAATTATAAATAAAATATTATTATTTAGGAAATATTTTTATCGTTCAAAATAATATTTATAGTCGAATTTATCTTATGTATAACCCCATATTAAAAATGTTTTAGTTATTAAACTTTGATTTTAACTATTTTAACTATTCATTAAATAAAATAATATTAAATGTCATAATCTAATCCAAGTGGACCTAAATGGTCATATTATATTTATAAGGTTGTTTTTGGTCGAATTACACTTATCCAACAGAATTAGGACATGTGTTAGGGTAATAGTAATATCATATTTACCCTTAGTTACCCTATTTACTATTAAATGTGGTAAAAAAAGTAAAAAGTTACTATTCACCAAAAAATTATTTTTATCTCATTGAACCACATTTTACTTACTGATATCAATCGTGTCTGTCGGATTTTCGAAATTCCATTCACAGAAGTGGTAAAATTATGTTTTATGCAAAATTCATTTTTTAACCTACCACTTAGTGGTTTCACTATTAATCAAAAATTGAATGTTTTCAGAAAAATACCAAAATTTCACCCTAGGCTAATTTCGGTATTCCGAATCCAAAAATGAGGTACATTTTGAAAGATAAAATTTCAAAAAGTGGTTATTACTATTCATAACGGCTATTTTAAAAAATATTTTAATAGCATATCGTCGTTTAGTGAGACTCGGTATTGCGTACAACTCAAGCTATCGAGGAAGGTCGCGATTGCGTGTAAATTAAGTCAAGCTAGTGTGTAGTGAAAGATTCCTTTGATGATATATATATAACATAAAAACAAAATATTACTCATAAAAATCTCGGGTGTTACAGCACTGTAGTAGTAATGTATCAGCAGTGGAACTATAGCAGCGGCGACACTGTAGCGGTGGAGGGACTATTGAAGGTACTATTGCGGTGGTGATACTGTAGTGTGGACTGTAGTAGTACTGTTCACCGAGGGGTCCTTTGGGCCAAAAAATTGGCTTTCAATAGTTGTATTCAGGCCACTTGGATGTGAGCCTTTGGGCAATGTAATGGGTCACCCTCTACCCAGTATAAAGAGGTCTTTGATTTAAATAATAAATTGAGGCTTCAGCCCCAACCTTTAAAAAAAATAAGTATAACAATCCTTTTATATATAATCATTAATATAACATAATTTATTACCCCAAAAAAAATAAAAATTGATTATTCCACACCATCCTTATTCAATTAACAAGGATACCTCATCACATTACAAAATACTTATTTCCTTTCACATTTCATCATCATTATCATCACTATTAGAAATAAAACCATTACTCGCACCCTCTTGATGGTTCCCTTTAAGAGATTCTATCTTGGGACATTGAGTTTTATAATGACCATTTAAACCACACGAAAAACACCTAACCTTCAATAAATTCACTTAGGTGATTATTAACATATTCATGAAAAAGAGGAAGTTGAATCTTCTTTTCATCATGGTATCCATTACCTGAACTCTCAGTGAACCCCTAATTTCCCTTCCTTGGGGAGTTTGAGTGTTGATTAATGTACCCATTGTTTATCGTGTTCCTTGAAAACTAACAGGGCAGGATCACAACATCTTTCACTCTGGTGATCATCACACATGACTTATCATCTTAAAATAATCAATCAAATTCAATATTAATGCAGTTCCTTCCAGTTCCCACCATTGAATAAGACTAGAAGCATAGTGTGAGCATTACTTATCAAGGTAGAAAACCACATTATGAAGAAAATATTTACTTATAAAATGTATAAATCATGAAAACATCCAAATTTTAAGACACCCTTTGATCATTATAGGTTATTCAGAGCCAATTAATTTTTAAAACCTTCACGATGGTTCATGAAGAGTTTTTGAATTATTGAATCCAATCCCTTCGTAGTTTAAAACTAGATGTACAAAGGCTATTCTCATGCACCAAATTACCCTGAGTCAGGCCCGGAATATATTTTTAGAGTTTTTATGTAATGCCCCAAACATTAATTAATTAAAATTTCTCTTGAACTATTTCGATGTCGTTTTATAAAATGGTGATATTAAACATATACACTTCTTTGTTTTTATGATTTTCGATTTCAGAATACTGTTAAGAGTTGTTTCCATTGTTAATATAGCAGTTGAACAGTGATCAATTGATTAGTATAAATATAGGGATTTTAAAAATCCAATTTCCTCAGAAAAAGGAAGCAATGGGGTCACCCATTAGAATAGATCCATATGAAGCACATTTTTCAGATCACGGAAAGGAGGTGGAATCATTAGTATTTTCTCTCGACTAAGCCCAATCTGAGCTTCAACATTTTATTCTCAAATGGAACTGATGATGAGATAAGTGGATGTTGATATAGATTGCCACCCGAGCGATGTCATCCAAGCCACCCAAAGAGTATGTCACTATCATACACCTTACCCATTGGTCTTATGTGTGTGTTAAAAGTGGTGATGTAACATGTCTATAGATCTATGGTTATGGGAATCATTTTTTATAGAATAAATAATATTAATTCATTTTATTAGTGTTATATTATGAATAGTTTTGAAATAAAAAATAGTATTTTTAGTTAATTTTCAATTAATAAATCTATACTAATGAATTAATAGATTTTTGTATTAAATAATATTTTAATGAAATATTACTAATAAATTAATTTTTATTAAATTTATATGATCAAATAATTTTTATGAATAAAATTTTAATTGTTATTAAGGTTTGAAAGCCGTTTTGTCAAAACCCATGACTTTTCGATAATTGTTTGTTTTTATTTTAAAAGTAAAAATTCAAATATTTAGGAAGTTATTTAGATAAAATTAATATTATTTTTGGAATCAGGACATCAAAATTACCCCGCGGTGAATTTTTCATAATTTTCTGAGACAATCGAATTTTTGGGTAAAAATAAAACACCGTTTAAATATATAATGTGTTTTATGACATCATAATGACCAAATAGATGTATAATAAAATACAATAAATTTTTTTTTCGGCCAATATAAGTTATTCCTTTGAAAAATCTTATTTTATATATTTTTTATTTATTGTACAAATCCTTTTTGGTCCCTCCAAGACATATAAAATATTTTAACATTTTAAAACAATTTCCTTGAAAGTGTGACTGACCTCCTCCTAAAAAAGACTAATATTTTAATATTTTTCTGCCATTGGATGTATAAAATGATTTTTTTCACTCCCCTTTGGATAAAACCATGGTATAAAACCTTGATATGGTTTTTGGTTTTGATTAGTTTAATGTGTGGTGTCTAAAACATAAATAATACCTAATTCCTCACTTTTTCTATATTAACCCTCCCAAGATCCCACTTCTCTTCACTTAAAGCCGTTGTATCTTGACCAACCCCATCCTTCCTTTCTCTATAATCCTCTAAAGGTTCCCCATTATCCTAATAACTTAATCTCAAGCCCCTCCCAAGCCTTTGGTATCACACATCCAAATAAGGGATTTCTTCCTTTCTCATTTTTGTCTAAATTTAATTTTGTTTTTCTACCATTTTATTTTCAATTAAAAATGTTGGGGTATTATTTATCACCTCTCTTATACGTCCCTAATTATATTTTAATTATTATATACTAATTTTTCTTTCATTAATTCTTCCCATGTACACTTGTTACCATGGCAAAATTCCATAATGGATTTATTCCGTTCTAATTTTTGTCCAAATTTCATTAAGTTGTTATAACATTTTTTAATTAAAAATTTCAAGGGTATGATTTCAAACCCCCCAAATACTTCATCCATTAGGGTAGAATTATAATATTTATCTTTCTCTCTCATTCATTTCTCCCATGTACACCCGTTACCATGCTAAAATTCTATAAAAAATATCTCTCTTCTCATTTACATTCAAGTAATTATTTTTTATTATGAATCTAAATTACATTAAATATGTTTGAAAATGTATCTATATGACCCCCATAATTTCCATTTCATGTACATATTATGAGACACCCATTTCTATCTTATTAACATTTTTTAGGAATTATTTTTTCACGTTGTTATGCTGCCGAAATTTCTACACGATTTTCCAAGCCAAAGTCATTATGTAGTGAATACCATTACCATTTATCTATCAAGGGTAATAATATTTATGAACAATTACTTATTGATTATAGAGTTTCATGTATTAATTTCACATTCCTTTATCATGGAATAAATGATGATGTTTAATGAATCCAAGTTATATCATCCATGTGGGACACTTATGCATGAAATGAAATGATTAAGAAGGGTACACCCTGATAGCGCTCCAATTCATTGGGTAAAGATAATTAACATGATAAATCAAGTGAAATGATCATGCACTCATTCTAATTCATGTTCAATGAGGTTTTACTAATGGTCCATGTTCAATGAGCCTAGGATCATGCTAATATATTGTTAAATTTTGTTTCTATATTTCCATGTTATGCTAATCCTGTTATATAATTCCTTTATATCTATGTTTCTATTATGATCCATTGGTATTACTATTGTCTAAAATGTAATGTATTCTTCACATTATTCCTTGTTTACTCTCTTAATGGGCTTTATATCTCACTCTTTTCTTATTCATGTCCTCGGGTTATCCCAAGCAATGCTATGTACGAGGGAATGCCATTGTCATTTAAAAGAAGTTTTCAATAATGATGTTGGGTTTTATGTTCTAAGTTGTTATGAAATGTTCTTAATTTACCATGACACTAGACCTCTCAATCCTAAGAGTTATCTTAAGTGCATGTTTTTGTAATAACTCATGTTGAAATGTGTAATAAATAGCAGGGTTTTATAGTTGGTATCCGAGGATATATTTTGTTATTTTTGGGATTAGGATTAGAAACCCCCAGTAAAAGCCTTTTGCATAAGACTAGGTATAATAAAAACATCACTAAATTCTGATAAGTATTGAGTAAGTGGTTTACCAAAAAAGTATATCCCTATCTGAATATGAGTAGGTAGAGGTGGCTTTGGAACAGATGTATCTTGAGTAGAAACCTGAAAACACTACTTAGAGCTAGACTCAAACGGGAAAGGGTGCATAACAATCGGCCTTGCTGCACTCTTGGTTACAACATTCATGGGGGATATTATTTAGTAAATTAATAATATTAGTACGAACCATTATTAAGGTAATAAAAAAATTCCCCTAAGAATATATGTTGGGATGTAGTTCATGGTTAACATAGATTGAAGCTTATAAATTAACATGTTAAGGAAATAAAATTAAATTATATGTCATTTGTTTTTGTATTTGGATTACACATTATGTGTTACACCTAACATTATATTTATTCTATCCAATGATCGGTAATAGGAGGACTTGGGATAATAATCGATGCGATGATCAATGTGGTGACTGTACTAATGAGATGCCCAATTCGATGTGAGTGGGAATAGAGAATATTGTCACGATACACTCTTAGTTTACTCAAGTTTTGGATAGGAACCTGGTTCCATAGGAACATTCACCCCACCCCCACTAAGAAAAAAATCACTATTGATATCTTTATGAGACAAAGAACTCCTAATTTTAATGGATCATCTGATCCATCAATCTCCGAACAATGGATCATCTTCATAGAAAAGATCTTCCAATACTTAAATGTTTAGAAAATGTTAAGGTACTTCTAGATGCTTATTTCTTAGAGGGTGAAGCGGATCAATGGTGGACATTGATTAGAAATATGAAGCCTGAGTAGGATATCAAGGAGTTTTAATGGAAGGATTTCCAAATAATGTTTTTCGACAAATGTTTTCCTCACACCCTCCTACTTAAGATGGAAAGGGACTTCCTTTCCCTCAATCAATAAGATAAAAAAATCCCTTAGATAATAGGAGGAAAAATTTTCAAGGATTTCATGATATGCCTCTGACTTTGTTGTTACCCCCGAATTCATGTTTGACCGCTTATTTGGTTGGATAAAACCTAGCATACAGAAATCCCTGAAGATCCTTGAATTCGAGAGCTATGAGGAAATTGTCTGATGTGACCTCAAAGTTGAAATGGGGATCATCGAATATCAGGGGAATCATTGATATAAGAAGTGTAAGCTGGACACTAATTATAGTTTTTTGATTGATAATTCAAATGATGCTATGAAAATCCATCACCCTACCTTCCAATAGTACAGAAAGAATCCCCCCCAAAATATCCTGAATGGGACGAGGAAATGATTTAGGTGTGAAGAGAATGGCAGCAAGCCATTAAATACTAAAAAACCCTACGGCTGTGAAAAGGGAGTGAAACTCTCCATTGGACCCTCAATGCATTTTTCATTTATTTAACTGAAAATAACCAGGTCACATTGAAAACCAGTGCCCTAAGACAAGGGTTTTCAGAGGCAACCAACAACCTCTAAGGCTGCAAGGGTGAGCTTTTTTCCATCACTACTGCCAAAGTGAATACTGAAAATGAAGTGGTGACATGAACACTATTTATTCATTAATGAATACCAACCATTATTTCTGATTCTAGTACTACTCATTATTTTATATTCCTAGATTTTAGTAGAACAGTCCCATAACTACCACAAATCAGGGAAGTAAAGATATCGGTGAGAATGAAAAATGGGGCAATCATTGAATCCAATGAATATAACTCATCCCCTGTCTTAATTTGTTGAATGAACTTTCTGGTGAAACTTTTCATACTTCCTCTAGTGGAATTTGATTCAATACATGGATTAGATTGGATTACCTCATATACAGCCAACATAAATTGTCGTCAGAGGGATATCACTCTCCATATAGATAATCTACCCCCCCCCCCGATTCTGTACAAGTGCACGGAGGATGATAAATATTATTTGGAACCATCATCTCTGGCATGAATATTACTGCCTTATGAGCATGTGCATCTAGCTCAAATTATTTAGTAAAAGGAAGAAACTATCCTTGAAGACATGCATATTGTTAGGGAATTATCTGATGTGTTTCCTGAGGAATTTTATGGTATTCTTCATAGAAGAGATGTTGAATTCTCAATTGATATTATACTTGGGGTATTTAAAATATACAAGGCATCGTATAGGAAGGTTTTTTTGGACCTTGTGGAGCTGAAGAAACAACTACATGACAATCTAGACAAATGGTTTATATTCCTATGTGCTTCACCATGGGGTTCAGCAGTCCACTTCATCAAGAAGAATGACTGGTCAATGTGCATTTGCATTGATTTTAGTGATCTCAATAACATCACGATAAAGAACAACTTTCCTCTACCAAAAATTTATGACGTGTTTGATCAGTTATGTGGAGCACAATACTTCTCCAAGGTGTATATTCTTTTGGGATATTACCAAGTAAGTTTGAAGAAGGAGGATATCCCTAAGACTGCTTTTCATACAAGATACGGGCACTATGAATTCATATTAATTTCTTTCAGACTCACTAATGCTCTAGAAATATTCATGGACATGATGAATAGAGTCTTTAGAGATTACCACGAAAAATTTGTGGTAGTATTTATAGATGATATTTTAATATACTCTAAAACCAAGGAGGAGCATAAGGAGATTCTAAGAACTGTACTAGAGACCTTGTTAAAGGAGAAGCTCTGTAAAATGTAGAAAAACTGTGAGTTATTGTTGAAGGAGGTCTCATTCTTGGTTGTACAATCAAAATAAATGTGATATCTATGGATCCATCCAAGATAGCTATAATTGAGGGATGGCCAAGGCCAACATCGGTAACAAATATCCGTATTTTCATAGGGTTAGCTGGAAATTATCGACGATTTGTGAGAAATTTATCACGATTTTCAAACCCTCTAATGAAGCTAAGTCAGAAGGTGTGTATTTCTCTTATAGTGATGAAAGAAAAGAGAGCTTCAATAAGAAGAAAAGGAGGCTTATCACCGTAACCTTGCTCACAATACCCACAAGTGGAGATCTTGTTTTGGTATTTAGTGATTATTCGAAGAAGGGCCTGGGCTGTGTGTTGAAAAAAATGACAAAGTCATTGCTTATGCTTCAAGGAAATTATTATTTCATGAGAAAAAATATCCAAACCATGATCTGGAGTTGGATAAAGTAATTTTTTCTTTAAAAATATGAGACAATTCCTTTTTGGGGAGACGTGTGAAATATATACGGATCACAAAAGCATCAAGTATATATTCACAGATAAAGATTTTAACATGAACTAATGAATATGGTTAGAACTGATCAAAGACTATGACTTCTCAATACATTACCACCCTGAGAAAGTGAACAAGGAGGAATATGATCTATGTAGAAATGACCTAGAGATTCTATTATTCATGAGAATTGAAAAGGACCCAATCTTCACTGATTTGATGAATATAGACATGGGAATCATAAAGATGGGAACATCATTAATCCATTCATAAATTATTTCTAAACCATATCATTTGGAAAGGTTAAAGGATGATCAAAAGGATGATGAGGGAATTTAGAAGAAAGTAGAAACGTTCATAAAAGGGAAATCCTAGAAGTTAAATTTTAATAAAGAAGTAATTATGTTATTTGGGTCAAGTCTAAGTGTTCCATAAAACCTGGAGTTAAAGAAAGAACATTTGGATAATGCACATAGTTCAAAATTCTATATTCATCCAAAAAACACAATGATGTATCGAGATATCCAATAGCATTATTGGTGGGATAACATGGAGAAGGAGATCACTGAGTATACATAAATGTTCCTGGTATGTCATCAAGTGAAGGCTGAGAGGTAGAAGTCTAATGGGATAATGCAAACATTAACCATACCAGCATGGAAATGGGAGAACATAACTGTGATCTTTGTCACCAGACATCTGAAGACATACAAAGAAAAAAATTCTATATGGGTTGTTAGGGATAATCTTACAAAGACTACACACTTCATTCAAATTTGAGAGGATTTCTTAGTGGATAAACTGGCAAGAATATAAATTAGAGAAGTGGTATGTCTGTATGAAGTACCACTATCAATTGTATCCGATTGAAATCCATGATTCACCTCTAAGTTTAGGAAGAGTCTTAAACATGCTTTGAATACTGAGATAAACATTAGTATGGCTTATCATCATCAAATTTATGGCCATTCTGAGTGGACTATCCAAACACATGAGGAAATTTTGAGAGCATACTAAATGGATTTCAAAGGAGGATTGGATCAACATCTTCCTCTTGTTGAGTTCTTTTAAAATAATAGTTTCCACTCAAGAATCCAAATGGCTCCTTATAAATCCCTCTATGGGAAGATGTGCAAAAAACATCCATGTTGGGGTGATGTTGGAGAGTGAAAACTCCTAGGTCCAAAAATGGACGAAGAAATGGCGGAGACAGTTAAGACCATCCGGCAACACATTAAAGATAATTAGAGTCAACAAAAGAACTATGCTAATATTCATCGATGAGACCTAGAGTTTGATGTCTGAGACATGATATTCTTCCGCATATCACTTTGGAAGAGATTTTTGAGATTTTTGAAGAAGGGAAATCCATGTCCAAGGTACATTGTCCCTTTGGCTATCCTTGATCACATAAAATCAGTGGACTATCGCCTAGCACTCCCACTGAACCTATCTCAAGTACATGATTTATTCTATTTATCACTCATGAGGAAGTGGATACCTGAACCATAACATGTAATCAATACAGAAGTGGTAATATTGGATAATGACCTCTCTTATGAGGAGAGTCCGATGAAGATCTTTGATCGCCAGGAAAAAGATCTATGAAATAAGGCAATGACCCTTGTGAAAGTGTTGTTGTTAAAAAACATGTTTGAAGAGGAAGTGTGGGGATTATAGGAAGTGATGAGCCAGAGTTACCCACATCTGTTTTAGTGAGGGAAAATGAAATTTATAGGGAGAAATTTCTTAATGGGGGTAGATTGTAATGACTCAAAATTTTATTAATGAAAAGTCCTCTTGATTTATTTTAATGTATTATTGTAAAATGGTTATATAAAATACACAAAGATATTTGGTTTTATGATTTTGGATTTCAAAATACGATTAAAAATTTTCACCATTGCAAATATAGCCATAGAATAGGGATCAATTTATTATTATAAATATAGGGCTTCAACAAATCAAATTTACTCAGACAAAGGAAGAGATGGACTCATCTAGTAGAATTGGTCCATATGAAACCTATTTTTCAGAGCTGGTAAAGGAGGTGGAGTCATTAGAGTTCACTCTTGACCAATCCCAATCTGATCTTCCACACGTTAAGCTCAAACAGAACTGCCTATGGGAGATGTGAATGTTGATAGTGATTACCACCAGAGTGATGTTATCCGAGCCACCCCAAGAGTTTGTCACCATTGCACACCATACCCTTCGGTATAATGTGGGTGTTATAATGGTTTATGTAACAATAACGTAGCACTATTTTTATGTGAGTTATATTTTTATAAAATAAAGTTTATACATTCAATTTATTATTGTTACTTTGTAAATACTTTTGAAAGAAAAAATAGCATTTTTAGTTAATATTTAATTAAGAAATATATTTTGATGAATTAATGGATATTTTAATTAAACAATATTTGAATGGAATATTATTACTAAATTACTTTTTATTAAATATAAATGATCATATTATTTTTAGAAATACAATTGTAATTTTTATTATGTTTTGAAAGATGTCAAAATCTCTTATTTTTCAATAAATGTAGGTTTTTATTTTAAAAGTAAAAATTAACATATTTAGAAAATTATTTAGATAAAATGAATATTATTTTTGGAATTAGGATTTAAAAATTATCGAACAATGAATTTTTCTTAATTTTATGAGACAATCAATTTTTTGGGTTAAAATTAAATACCGTTGAAATATATAACGTTTTTTATAACATCATAATGACCTAATAGTTATGTAATAAAATTATATAAAATAATTTTTCAAAAAAAATGTTTTAACTTTTAAAAATGTCATTTTATATGTATTTTATTTATTTTAGAATTCCTCAGTGGACCCTCCAAGACATATAAAGAATTTTATCTTTTTAAAACAATTTCCTTTAGAGTGTGACTCACCTCCACATAAGAAACCAAAATATTTTAATATGTTTGGAAATTTTACATATAAAATATTTTCTTCCATTCCTCTTTGAAAAAAACTATGGTCAGGTTGGTGGTTTTGATTATTTTAATGCATGGTGTCCAAAAAACTAAATAATAAAAAATTCTGTCCCTTTTCCTATATAATCCCACCCAAGCTCCCACTTATCTTCACTAAAATACTTTGGAGCCCAACCAAACTCTTCCATCATCTCTCTAGAATCCTCCCAAGGATCCCCCTGATCCCAAGAAGCCTCTCTGAAGCCCCTCCCAAGCCTTTTGGATCACACTTGCAAGTTCGGGATTTCTTCCTTTCTCATTTTTTTCCAAATTTCATTATGTTGTTATGCAATTTTATTCAATTAAAAATGTTTGGGTAGATTTATAGCCTCCCTTATACTTCCCTACTAATTTTTTACTGATTATATACCACTTTATCTCTCATTAATTCCTCCAATGTACACCCATTACATTGTCAAAATTCTGTAAGGTATTTCTTCCTTTCTCATTTTTTTTCCAAATTTCATTATGTTGATATACCATTTTATTCCAATTAAAATGTTGGGGTATGATTTATAACTTCCCCCATAATTCCCTAATTATGTTTTAATGACAATATACTACTTTATCTCTCATAAATTCCTCCCATGTACACCAGTTACCATGATAAAATTCAGTAAGGAATTTCTCTCTTCTCATTTACATTCGTGAAATTATTTTGTATTATGAAAATAAATTCCATTATATATGTTGGAACATGTATCTATATTACCCACTTATAATCCATTTAATGTAAATATGATGATACACCCCTTTCTATATCATCAAAAAAATTTATGAATTCTTATGTCACATCGTTGTGCTTTCGAAATTGCACCGTGGTTTTCAGAGCCAAAGTCATAGTGTATTAAATACCCTGCCAATTTATCTGTAAAAGTTATTCACCTTTAGGAAAATTTACCTATTGATTATAAAGTTTCATGTATGAATTAGAAAATCCTTTATCATAGAATAAATGACCATGTTTAATGAATCCTTGTTATAAGATCAATGTGACTCACTTATGCATGAAATGAAACAATTAAGAAGGGTGTGCCCGGATAGCGCTCACATGCATTGGGTAAATATTTGTATCGCAATACATCAAGTTAAATAAGGGTTTACCCATACTAATTAATCTAAAATGAGGGTTTACTCATTCTCCAGGTTCATCTATCCTTGGATCCTATTAATATCATGTTAAATATTGTTGCTACATTTCCATGTTATGATAACAATGTTATATCATGCCTTTATGTTCATGTTTCTCTTATTTTCAAATGATATGCCTATTACCTAACATGTACTGTATTCTTCATGGTATTCCTTGTTTACTCCATTAGTGGTTTTATATCTCTCCCTTTTTTATGCATGTCCTCAGGTTATCCCATTCAATGCTAAGTAAAAAGGAATGTTGTGGTCATGTAAAAGAAGTTTTCAATAAAGATGTTGGGATTTATGTTATAAGTTGTTATGTAATGTTCTTAATTTCCCAAAACACCATTCCCATCAATCCTCAAAGTAGTCTTATATGCATGTTTATATAATAAATTAGGTTCAAGTGTGTAATAAAGAGAAAAATTATTGTATTTTACCCCTAGGTACCTCTATTTCAGAGCCACATCCACAAGTAGTATCGAGAAAAATGATGTATATCTTGAAAACCACTCACTCTATCCATAAAAAAAATTCTCAGACATTTTTCCTAAATATTAACTCACCCATATACATGTCCTTAGATACTTCTCAATTAATATCATTAAAAATATACCTAGGGATCCCACTAATGTTTTCTCGTAATAGCTTCTAATGGTTGACAAAACAGTTCCATTGTTACAAACTATAGATACCCATGATTTAAATATATGGATATTACCTCATTTTAGATTAATATTTAGTACATTAAAATAATACATGTCCAAGGACCATAATAGTTCCGTGTCTTTAGAAACATCGAAAAAAATATTCTATCATCATGAAATATCTTCAACATATCCCCTAAATATATCCACCATTGGTACTTATATATAAAACCTTTATTCATAAACTTCTGAAAGGAAAACATAAGAGTGGGGTGAGATCAAATACACGGAATGGGTAAACAAAGAATATTTTTAAGCACAATCATGAGAATAAGGGTATGAGAACATGATTTTAAAAATTGAAGATCAAACCTTTTATATGAAATATGATATTAAAGAATCGTAGAATAAATATTGGTAGTTCATAAGGCATGAATCATAAGTAAACAATGAACATAAGCCATGAAATCCTATCATATGAATAAATCATTGAATTTTTGTATACATAAGTATATTATATGATTTCTAAAGTATCCATGGAAAATATTCTAGGTCTCTACCCATAGAATCAGTTCAATCCCAATACTATCTTGGTAGTCATGGGTCACTCTCGTGGCTATCTTATTATAATGAGTGAACTCCTCATAACATCAGGGTAGTCATGGTTAAATACCATTTCCATCCAAATAGTCACAGTTCATTCACAAGACCATCTTAGTTATAAATATTTACTTAATGCATTTAAGTGAGGTATTAGTACCAATATTGTCATAATGAAATCATACATACTTGTTCCACTGATTTATAAATATTCTTACCATAACCCATGCATTAAAATTTTACTATAAACACGTAAACCTATCATTACCTAGTGGAAAATAGAGGTTTCATAATATGTTCATCATAAACATAACCTATGAACATAAGTGGGTTTGAGAAGAATATTACCCATGAAATAAGGATGGATTTCATAATCATATAACATATGAATGAAAAACAAATTTCAAATCGACAATGACATTAATAATAAACATTCAGAGAAATAATATGATTTGAACCTTTAGATCATTTCGAAGAAAGGATTATGTTAAATATAAATGATGTCATAATTTATTGAAAATAATTTTGAAATATCTTCAAATAACATGACATCCAAAAAACATCCTTTCATATTTGAAAAAGTCTTTTAATACATAAAACGATTTGGAAATATTTTTCTTTGAATATACATTGAAAACATATAAATAAGACTTTAATTTATTTTAAAAATCATTTTCCATAAAATTTCAAAAAATAAGATTCATAATATTTGAAGAAACCCTTTTAATTTAATACACATTAATAACATATAATAAAACATTAAAATATTTTTAAAACATTTTTACTATAAAAAATATAGAAGAAGATTTATTTTTTCAAAACCAATACATTAAAAATTATTTTAAATCTTATAATAAAAGCATGAAAATGTTTTGAAAACCATTTGAGTTAAAATATGTAAACAACATATTATTAAATCATAAAATTGTTTTGGAAACTTTTTTAAATGAAAAAATATAATGGAAGATTGAAAATGTTTTGAAAATCATTTTATTGAAAATAAAATGAATACTTACAATTAAGGCATGAAAATATTTTGAAAAAAATATCTAAGAAAACATATAAAATAATGTTGATTTTTTTTGAAAATTATTTTACTTGAAATCACTTTTGAAATAATTTCTTGAAGAAATAAACGATTTAAAATTAAAAGTAAGTTTCAATTCATGTTTGGTGGGAAAATCTATATATGTCATATGATGTAAAAAAGAACATTCATTTCGAACGATAAAAATGTAAGAAAAATGAATTCATCAAAAAATGACATGAAAATTCTGTTGACGAGATTTGTAAAAGACGAAATTGGTAAACATTTCATTCAATTATTGAAGGGTAATCATACAATATTCATGGAAATATTTTTTTTGAAAACATGTATTTGAAGGAATATAGATTTTCAACTGAAGAGAGGCTAATGTTTATATTTCTTTTAAAAACATTTTTAACTATATTATGTACTAAAGTGTGGAAATAATGGTCCAAATATATTAATAAATCATTAAAACTAGTGTATAATAAAAGTATTGAATTTTCTTGAGATACCATTCAAAATATTTCATCAAAATAAGTGTAAACATAAACAATTATGTAAAGTAATGATATTTTCTCAACAAATTATTAAAATAAGGTAACAAGGGTTCATACTATCCATATAAGAATAAGAATTTACATGAATTGAGAAATATCATGAAAAGAAATAATTCAATGATATAAAATGTAAAATGGAATTATATACTCATCGAAGGAGAATTTAGGTTCATAATAATACATGAGTCTTCAAGAAATAAAGTTGATACAAAACTACTTCAATGATTTGGTATCATTTGAATCTTAAACAACATGAAAGAAATATAATAAAATGGATATGTGAATACCCAGTTATTTGATTATATGATTCATAGAATAATATTATGTGCAGTACAAAGACAACAAAAAAGGAATGAGTGGAAAACAAAACATGTATTTCACAACATTAAAAAGTGGGACAAATACCCTTTCCAAGTGTCTTGACTCTCATCATACTCATTAAAAACACCCCTATAACTTGTATAAATTTAATATAGTTATTTTACAGAACTGGTATTTATATTTAATACCACATATGGTTCAATTCTGGCATTATATTACTTTCTTATTACCCATCATATGTTAAGGTTTCAATTTGGGTAATATTCATTTTAATCTTCACATGCGTCTTAATTTGTTATATATTTGGTCACTGTACTTATGTCATATTTTAATAAATATAAAACATGATATAAATATCATTTATATACATTATATATTTATTATAATAAAATATAAAATATATAAGTATGGAACACGATACACTATTCATTGAGATGGTATACCGTACATATGGATGAACACTATTCCTGTTTAATTGTCGTGTTGAGTGAAAAGATAGTTAAATGCATATATATATATATATCATGATTTAATTATATTAATGATATTATATATATCATATATATTCACTGAAACCATCCTTAATACAATCTATGTAGTGTATGAATGAATCATATCGCGTTGAGTGGGCGGTAGTCCACACTTCGTCAGACGAGATTCTCCTATTTACACCAAATTGAAATTAAAAAAGATATGTGTTTTAATGGAATAAATAATATTATATAATTGATAAATAAAATATATAACACAGATAAAATAATTTTCCATCTTAATTTAAACCCTGATAGGTGGTAAGAAAAATTCAACAATCATCGGTTAGAGAGGCGGTAGTTCACCAAACACATAAATAGTATGTTCATTATCCATTACGTGGAGGTGTGTGAATTTTTAAGTAGAAAAATTATCAAAAAAATCCTAGTTTTTTTGAGGATACTGGTTTTATATATATCGTTGTAATAAATAATGTGGAGGGGGTGGAGAAGTAAAATAAAATAAATGACTTGAGAGTAGATGTTACATCATAATCGGGTAACTCATTTTCTTTTGTGAAAAAAGGCTTCCTTGGCAGACTCTTTTCCAAATTGGAGGCTTAAAAAAGAAAGGGAGGTATTTTTTGAATTACATTGGGAATATTGTGTTCGAACCTATGATGATGTAGTGGTGGTAATAATAGGTAGTGCTGGTGGCCTTTTATAGGGAAGGATAAAGACTCACATAGAGTTTTTTAAAAACATGTTATGTGCACACATGTTCTTACATATTAAAAATAATACCAAACATTCAAAATTAAGTAATTAAAGATGTATGGCCTAAATATGTTCCAAAATGGATTTTGGACAATTATATATGTCATTTCCCCCCCCCCCTAACATTTAGGTTTAGTCCCTAATTATGCTTAATTTGAGCTTTATAGTTGTGATTAATTTTAATCTATTTTACTAACAATTTATGGTCAAAATTAAATTTTATCTTATCAAAAACCAAATATTATACTAATTAATATTTATTATGTAGGGATTTATAAATTAAAATAATTGAATTATAAAAATTAATTATATTTCTTATACCACATATTGGATGAAATTAAATGTCTTTAAAGTATAAATATGTTAGAAAATTTATTAAGTTTTTATATTCAAATTCAATTTTAATATGATTATAATAACCTATATTGAATTAATATATGCATACTTGACCTAATTTTAACTTTGAAAATTTTAATAAATAATTTAACAATAATAATTATTTAAAAAAATACAGTATTTAACCTAAATGTAATATTTTTCATTATTCATAAAAAAATGATGTTTCTCATAAAAATATAAAAAAATAACTCTAAGATAATTTATGTATAAAAAAATAAAAATAGAAATTTATTTTATCAAATTATATATCTAAATATGTATAAAATTTGTTTTATTATTAAAATAGTGTCATTCAAGGAAACAATATTTTAAATATAAAAGGACATTACCAAATTCCATATTTTCAATAAATTTATATATATATATATATATATATTTAAATAGTATTTGAAATGTATTTATTTTTATTTATATTACAATGTATAATTGTTGGGTTATAATCATATCATTATAATAAAATGATTCTTCACAGAAACTTCGTGTTTCGTGTAACGTACGCCTAGTTAGTATTTCGTGTAGTGCAATCCCAGTTGGTGACATGTGAAAGGAATGATTTAATTAGAGATTATATATTTATATATATATAACTATTTGTAGTGTCACATGAAATGAAAAATATAAATATATAAATTAATTTAAAAAAATATTAATTTACAAAATCATTTTGGTGTTAAATTTAATCCCCCTTAAAATGAATTTCCCTATTGAAATTCATCTCGGTTATCAAGGGCATAATACATGATGGATTCATTCATAGAAACCGACATTGTAAAATTGAATACAAAAAAATACCTCAAAATGGAATGTTGGAACCATATTTGTTACCCAAAGTAAGGTATACCAAGGTTTTCATATAGAATAATAGAGGATGGTAGTGAATATTGGACATGGAGTAAAAGCATAAATATTTATAGGGAGTGATTGAGGTCCTGAATCACAAAAAAGTGATTGATCAATAAATGTTTAGGGCCTCACATTCATAATCTTTTTATTGATTTATAAGATCATCAGTTTAACAAAAATTATGGTATTAGGACAAGACTATTTCTGTTGATCATTATCATAATATTGAATAATTATTTTATTGAAAATAAATATAAGGAAATATTAAAACTCGATATATTTATATATAAAAATTTCATTATTTATTTTTTATTTTAACAATTTATAATTCATCCTATCATCATTTAATAGATGTCCAAAAATAAACATTTGATTCTTGAAGTACTAAAATAAAATATTAGTAGCTCTAAAGGCCCAAAAATGAATGAAAATAATAACTATATATCAATAAATAATCTTAAAAATAAACATGGTTAATACATTACTCATCAAACACTAAATTTAAAATATTGTTTCGTTATAAATAATTATAAATTACAAATAATTATACATTAACTATGACATCGTGTATGCCAACAGAATGCATGGAACCCTTATCATTCTACGGTAATGTGTTCAATACCTACATCCATTCTAGACATGATTGGTTGTCACGTGACATGCATGATGTCATTTCATAAAACCATGGTAATATAAATTTTAAAATATTATGGGAATCCTTGAAATAAGGTTTATTTCTAGGGTTCCATTTAACTGTAGCTTTCAATAAAAAATAATTGCATAAATATTTCGTTACAGTTTTACCATAATATTTTCATAACTGTATATTTTTATAATATTTATGACATATTAAAATACAAAACCATTGAATGAAAGTCAAAAAATCAGGTTTCCATTGATCCCCCAAATATCAAAATGTAACTCATAGTTGTCACATTACAGACAAGTGAATGTTCTCAGGGTAAGTTATCTTGTAACATGGTTGCAACCTGAATTACCATAAATGATTTTTAAAAACATGGATACTTCATTATTCAATTGTTTACATAATATATTCCACAAATCCATGAAGTTTTTAACTTCATCATTTATTGCATGAACTAATATTCAACATGTCATTAATTTTTTCTATAGTATTCGATACCATCCAGTTTACTTATTCATAACAGCATTATATTAACATAAAGTACATTATAAGGGTTACCTTCCCTTAGTCAAAATATCATCTTGTCATTAAATCACATCACCATTCCCTCAAGAAAATTCAATATAAATAAGAAAATAATGAGTGAAACATATGAGTGAAAAAAATATATTTATACTTGAAAATTAATATAACATAACAATTTACTCCAAACACATGTAAAATTTTATTGCTACAAATCATCCTTATTCAAATAACAAGGAAACCTCATTTTAGTAAACAATACCTATTACCATTAACTTCTCATATTTATAATTTTCATAATTAGTAATGTAACCAATAATCACACAACCTTTCTGGCTTCCATTTTGAGATTTCATTTTTTGAAATTGATTTTCATAATGAAAATTTAATACACATATAAATGTTATAACATTTGACGATGCCTTAGGGAGAAAATAATTATCATCCACTTCGTTAAACAAACTCTGTATTTTTCCTTGCAGTCACTAGCTTTGTGGAATTTTGGTCCATAGTCAAAAATCTTCTTATTCCACTAATATATTAACTTATGTGATTTATTCCACATAATTAACACAAAAGAAACTGAATCTTATATCCTCCATGGTATCCATTAGCCAAAATATTTCTGAACATCTTAATTCTCTTCCTTGATGATTTCAAGAGTTACTTAAGGGACATGCCAGTAATCATGTTTTTTTAAAACTAATTATGCATGATCACAACATCATTTACTCTAGTAGCTATCCCATATTATTTATCATCACAAAATTGACGATTGTATTTAACCATAATCTTGTTCTATTTGGTCCCTATCGTAGTCAAAAACAGGAATCACAATGTGTAAGAACCCATATCATATTTTTTATGTAAGAATCTTGTTTTCTAGTTTTTTTAGGAAAAGAGGAGAATCTGAAAATTTAAAGAGTATATGCCTTGTACATTGGAGTACACACCATGTACCCTATTTCTACTGGTGACAGTGTTCCGAACGTGTAATGGCCAAGTACATGGCTGTATGTGGTGACCTAGAGACCGCCTAAAGCATAGGACAATTGAAGGAAGTAAACATCTTTTACCCTAGAAGAACACTCCATGTACATTCTTTTTATTTCATTAAATGGAATGGGGTCATGTCTCGTTCAAAAAAAATACCTTATTCAACATTTTCCTCATCCAGGAGTGATCATACAATGTGATTATTCTCTAAGCCTTCAACTCGCCGTCCGTTCTACGAATCGAACTCGGTTGGTTGTTTTGGAATAGCCACAGTAAGCTCTTCATTCTTCTAGATCCTCAATTCCGTATTACTCTTCTTTCATGATATATCCTTGGTTGAAATTTTTCACGTTTTTATAGATCTAAGACATTATAATCCAATTCAAGGGCTGAATTCTGAGAGTGTTCATCATACAATTCCATGGTAGGTGGTTTGTGCCTTTCAGTAGTCATTATTTGAGTGATACATGAAAAAGTTCCCAAAACCCTTGTTCGAGGTTTTTCTTATATATGGTTTTTCGTCCGGTATTTTTCTAATATTACTTGTGTGGTTAATTATAGGATTTATGATTGTAAATATGGTTATTTACCTCGCTATGGATTTCTTTCCCATGTTTTCTTGATATTGACTGTTTGGTTTAGCTTTTCCAGTTAGCCAGCTTTGCTTTCCATGCTTAGTATTTTTAGGACGGAGTGATTTTATCTAAAATGTTGTGCGATGCTGTAGAATATTTAGCCAAGTAGTTCTTGAGGTTTAATTTGGCTTCCATATATCTTTTTTTACGATTGAAATACAAAGGGCAGTGGGAACCTGGTGTAGTAGACCATATGGATAATGGATTATGAGGGCTTCTTTAGAGTGTCTGTATAATTTTCACGTAGCGAGACCATAGAGGGGATAGATGCGAGTGCTCTCTCAAAGTTTATATAGTTCAAAATTACAAGACCACAAGGGGAATTGGACATTGAGTGCTTCTCCAATGTGTCTATAGTTACTGATATGAGACCACAAGGAGAATTTTCAATGAGTCCTTCTTCAAAGAGTCTTTGATAAAGCAGAACTGTAGGAGTTAGACTATGAGTACTTCCTAGAGGGTTTCTTGAATTTAATTGGTTGAACCAGAGGGGTTAGGTTGTGAGTACTTCATATAGGGTTACTTGTATTGATTAGATGTTTCCTGGATCTACGTAAATTAATGCAATTGCAACTGTAGGATTGATTACTTTTGAGTACTAACTTGTTTACAACTTCATTTTTTTCATATTGCCTACTATATATATTCACTGACTTTTAGGCATAGATCATTTGGTGGTTTCCTATAGGGATTCATCTCAGACCCTCTTTGGGTCATGCTTTGGGCCCAAACAGATTATATTGATGCAGGTCCAGATAAGGGCAAGCTCCCTTCTACTTCAGTTACTAGATTATTGTAGAGTTGAAGAGCATGGGACCAAGCTAAGGCATGCGATGCTGTTGGAGTTATTTCTTTTCATGATTTGGTTTAGTACTGTATTCTATCTTTGTGACTTCTTTGGATATTTTCCTATATGTATGTATCATGCATCATTCATATATATGTGTGATCTAGTTATTTATTACTTCAAGTCTTATGTTATTTACTTATTTCATATTATTAACACTTTTTATATTGTTATATATTTATTTTCCACTGCGTTACTCAACCTACGAGGGGATAATTTCCCCATTATCACACCTAAGGCCCTCACTGCTAGTCGAAAGGCACTGGTATTTGGGGAAACGTGCTTAAGACCATGTGACCAACCAGGTACGAGGCACCTCTAGGGAGCATCCTGAATAGGGATGATATAAAGTGGTATCAAAGGGTACTTGTTCTTTTTTTTTTCTTACTGTTTAGAGCTTATATCTTGGTATAAGAAGGAATAGGTACTTGGTAATAAGTTGTGCCGAGGAGTAGCTAACCCATGTATAGGGAAAATCAAATTTACATTGTTTAGTGAAATTTTTCAAGTTTTTCAATTATTATAGTTGATTTAATTTCACTATTGGGTGATTCACATGTTTGGTGGAGTTATTATTGATATTATTAAGGTTATATTTCTATTTCAACCTGATGAGATGAGGTTATAATATATTGATTTGTGAAAGGTTTAGTTTGAATGAATGCTAATCGTTGGTTCTTGAGTTTATATGGGCCCTCATGGATCAGAATTTGGTGGATCATTACATTATTTTTGTATATGACATTTCTAAGATGTCAAGCATTGATTTTCGAGAGTATGAGTCCTCATGGATTTTAATTTTTCACCTTAGTGTTCATTTCAGTGTTTTATGGGTTTTGGAGTAGTTCTTGAGGCTTACTGTATGGAAAAAAACAGAATACACAACGTGTAATTATAATTACATTCCATGTATCCTTTTTGTTTGGGAAGGAATTATTTTTCTTATGTACTAGCTGTGTACTATATCTACATGCAGTTTTTTCCCTAACCGTGTTGCTGCCTGTGTGGGATGAGACACGGGGTTGGGAAATCTTTGGTAGAACATGCCATGTACTGGAAGTACACTCCGTGTGTTTAGACCATGTGACCAATGGAACATGTGGATTATGTGTAGTTAGTACACGTCATGTCAAGAACAAACACGCCATGTAGTATTTCTCTAGAAGAATCATGTGGGATAGTCGTGTAGAGGATCTCAGACAAAAGAACATGATTTAAGTACATTCCCATGTCTGGGGAGAACACTCTGTGTCTATGAGGTGTTACACGACCATGGTAGGGTATAGTACACACCCATGTGAAGGCTTAAAGGAACACACCGTGTATGAGTTATACACACCAGGTAGCCATATTGTTTAGACATTTTGAATGATTTCTTTCTTTAGTTCCGTTCTTACACATAAATGTTTCAATCCTTGATAATTATTAACTAAGTTGTGCGCTTGACCTTGAATATTCATACCATCGAGACGTCCATTGATTGTACGCCAGTTATAGGGAAGCGATCAAACACCAAACATGGCTGATCCGGGACTTCCAAGAATCATCCTGTAGTGCCAGTCTTGGAACCAACCATTATATCAGATTCATGTGCTGATGCACATTTCCAAGAGGGCTTTATGAGGGCCATGCATGCATTTGGGGGTACACTGCATCCCTCCCTATCTATAGAAGAATTTATGTGGGGTTTTCAACAGCAGTATCATCCCACCTTCATAGGGGAAAGAGGACCTCATGCTGTAAAGTCATTTTCAGAAGCCATGCTATATATATTTGTGCTTCTAGAGACACCTCCAGAGAGGAGGGTGAATCTTGCTACATATATGCTGCGGGATTCATCCAAGAGATGATGGGGTGTGATCTCATAGGTGGGACGCCAACAGGTTATGTATTGGGATGGGTTCCAGCATACTTTCTATGACAAAATTTACTTGGAAACTTTGAGGGATGATCAAGCCAGAGAGTTAAAGAGTCTGGAGCTGGGTACTCTTTCAGTTATGAAGTGTTCTTCTCACTTCACTGAGCTGCAGTGCTTCATAACCACTCCAGGGGGAGATGAGTGATTCCTGACAAATAATTTTGAGGATGGTCTCAGGGAAGACATCCGATCTTTGGTGAACAACATCAGGCTGACATCTATCACCTTTATATTCAAACAAGCACTGATCATAGAGGTAAATCTGAGGGATGTTGGATATGTGAGCCAAGACGACTCGGCATCCGGAGTTGGTACCCCTCATACTAATAGCAACAAGCACTGTAGGGAGTCCACACATGGGGATCCGATGAAGCAGGATAATTCTTCTGGTGGTCAGGTGGTATTCTACTAGTGTGGAAAGAGTGGGAATATGTGGACACATTTCCCGAGAGACTCAGTGGAGGGCCGATATTGCGACAAGACGGGTCATATCCAACGTTTTTGTCAGATCTTTTCACCAGCAGCGGGTGAAAGAGGCTCTTCTAAAACTCCACATTCAGGAGCAAGAACACCAGTTCCTCAACAGCCAGGGAACTAGATTTCTTCTGACTATTCATATTGAGGTGGAGGTTGTGGTCGTGGTATCCAGTCAGCTGGCTTTCAGCGACAATAGGTTGGATCAGCTCCGGGTGGTCAGGAAGGGTCAAAAGGCTGCGATACATGCCCGAATTTTGCAGTAGAGTGTACCCTACAAGAGCAGGATCTCATAACCTCTATAGTTCGAGGAATGATCAAAGTTTCCCCAGTTTTATCTTCTACACATTTAGATATAGGGGATTCCCATTGTTTCATGTATGTTGATGTTATGGAGACCCTTGGGATTTTTATCTTTACTTCTGCTAATGTCATGATGCATGATACTCCATTGGGAACTAGAATGGATAGTGTACGTCACTGCAAGTAGTGCCCTCTTGAGGTTTGTGGGTTTCACTTCATCTAGGACCTATATGTCTTAGAGATGACTGGCTATAATGTCCTTCCCGATATGGACTAGTTAGTTTCCTTCAAGCCAGTTGTTGATTGCTATCACCGTAGGGTAACTTTTATATAACTAGATGGTGAATCCTTTTTTAAATAAGGGTGAATGATATTTCTAGGAAAGCAATGAAGGGCCCTATTATCATTGGTTGGGAGGAGTTACAACCCAGGTTGCTAATCTATACCTAGAAGACCAGGGGAATTCACAGATGGACTATCCTCTAGTGGTGGAACATTTCAGAGATGTCCTTCCAGATGACTTTTCAGGTTTACCTCCAGATCGAGAGGTAGATTTTTATTTTGAGCACATTCTAAGAGTTGCACCAGTGTCTATTAATCCTTATAAGATGGCTACAGAAGAGTTATAATAGTAGAAGAGGGAGTTGAAGGTGTTGCAGGAAAATGGTTTCTTTTAACCCAGTACTTCTCCTTGGGGTTCACCTGTCCTATTTGCAAAGAAGGTAGATTGTACCCTCAGACTTTGTGTGGATTATTGAAAGTTGAATCAGTTTATGATCAATAACTGATATCCATTGCCAATTTTTTATGATATCCTTGATTATCTTTGAGGATCATGGGTGTTATCAAAGATTGACTTGAGTTCCAGTAACGATCAGTTTCATGTTATACCATCTGATACACCTCTTACACACTTTCACAGTAGGTATGGCCTATATGAGTATGTGTTTATGCCATTTGGTCTCACAAATGAGCTAGATATTTTCATGGCTCTAATGAACTAATTGTTCAATCCATACTTGGATTATTTCATGGTATTCTTCATGGACGATATCTTTGTGTACTTTCCCACTCAACACGACCATGCTTCCCATATTGATATCGTTAGGAGTACACTAAGAGATAATAAGTTATATGATATGATATCAAAATGGAACATTTAGATGGACCACATTCACTTATTGGGAAATGAAATCTAAGAGAAAGTACTATCAGTAAACATAGAGAAAGTGAGTGCAATAGTTTCCTAGGAGGAGCTGAAGAACATCGTTGATGTAAGAAGTTTTCTAGGGATGGCTGGTTACTACAGACATTTTATATAGTACTTTTCACACATAGAAGCACCACTAACAGGCCTGGATAAGAAGGGTACGAAGTACATGTGGTCAGGATTATGTTAGTTATGCTTTCTGGAGCTGAAAGGGAGGATGACTTCAACATTGATACTAGTATTAACAGTGTCGTGAAGAAGCTATACTATTTACTATGATGCATCATGTATCAGGCTAGGGGTAGTGCTTATATAGGGGGAACAAGTCATTGCATATGGGTCTCGGCAGTTGAGGAAACAAGATAGGAATTAACTAACATATGATCACAAGTTGGATGCATTTTGTTTATTCCTTACGCTATTGGAGACAATATCTTTTGGGGTAGCATTTTGTATTTTTCACAGATCACAAAAGTCTCAAGTATATCATTAATCAGCGTGATCTAAATATGAGATAATGAATGTGGGTTGAGTACCTTCAGTCTTTTGATTTTGAGCATCCATATATGCATAGGAAAGGAAACGTAGTAGCTGATGTGTTGAGCAGGAGGACTCAAATAGAAGCAATTCAAGATGACATCATAGAGTGGTAACATATGGCTATATTCTATGAGATGCATTTGGAGGTACATGAAAGATAGGAGAAAATGTTTCTTTATTCTATAGTTTTTACCTTTACTCTACTTGATTGAGTGAAAACGAGGAAACTATCAGATGATGAAGGACTATTCATATGGGAGATTGTGTTAGGGGATTACCCTATTACTGGATGAACCATGGGTGAGAATGAGATCATGTGATTTCATGGGTGCGTATGGGTGTTCGTAGTCATACACGAGGAGATGATGAAGAACATTCATTTCTCAGTTTGGGAATTTCATCCTGGTGTCACGTAGATGTAGTGAGGTCTACACCATCAGTATTGGTGTCTAATTATGAAGAGAGATGTTGATGGGTTTGTCATGAGGTGTTTGACCTGTCAGCAGGTGAAGGTGGAGCGTCATTGACTAGTAGGGATTTTTTAGCATTTACCCATTCCAGAGTGGAAGTGGAATGATGTTTCGATGGACTTCGTGATAGTTTTACCGTGGTCGCATCAAAGGAATGATGCAGTTTGGGTTGTTATTGATAGACTCACGAAGGATTATCACTTCTTACCCATCAAGGAGACCTTCAACGTTGATGATCTAGGAAGGTTGTACATATGGGAGATTATAAATCTACATGGGGTTCAAAACTCCACTTTTTCTAACATAGTTTCCCATGTACTTCTCGGATCTATCAAGGACTACCATATGCATTGGGTACACAGTTACTTCTGAGTACAACATACCATCCCTAGAAAATTGGCCAGTCTGGGTGTACGATTCTATTGTGGGAGGACATTCTAAGATAATGAATCCTCAATTTTGGAGGTTCTTGGGAGAAACACATACCTATTTTGGATTTTTCATTCAATAATAGTTTTTAAGTAACTATTTAGTTGGAACCTTATGAGGATTTATATGGTTGGCCGTGCCAGTCACCCCAATGTTCCATTGAGGTAGGAGACGAAGCTATTATGGGACCCTTCCTTATTCAAGAGACCACAGAGTATGTGGAGTTTATTTGGAAGAGGATGGATAATACACAGTCACAATAGAAGTCTTATGTTGATCAACGGACAAGACCCCTAGAGTTCAAGGTTGGAGATCAGGTTTTTCTACATGTCTCACTGAGCTAGGGACACAAGGGGAATATGAGACATGGAATTCTTTCACCATGATATGTTGGACCATTTGAGGTTTTGGAGTGTGTCAGGATGGTTACCTATTGGTTGAAGTTACCTCAGAGGTATCAGGCTATGCACGACGTCTTCCGTGTTTCTCAGCAACGACATTACATCTCAGACCCACATCATGTTTTTCAACCCGATGAGGTTGAGCTTGAGTGAGAACACATATTTCGAGGAGAATCCTATCTAGATTGTTGATTGTCGTGCGAAGTTTATCCATGATTGGTCTGTTCCTCTCATACGAGTTCTATTGTAGCACAGACGAGTATAAGATGCAACATGGGAGAGGGAGGCCGGCGTACAATTACAGTGGTTAGAGCTGTTCTTGGTTTCTTATTCTACGCCACCTTACAAGGGGAATTTGGGGACAAATTTCTTTATTGAGGGAATTTTGTTATAACCCATATAATCTTTTCAGTTATGAATCATGTTTTCAGGTGTTTTTGAGGAAAATATAAGAATATGAAAATTTAAGGAATATGCGCTATGTAATTTGGGGTACATTCCATGTACCCAGTTGCCACGTGTGACCATGTAATGACTGTGTGACACCGAGTATTTGGCCATGTCGGGTGACCTGGTGACCGCCTTAAGAGGAAGCTAGTTAATGAAAGTACAAACTATGTACCCATGAAGAACACACCGTGTACATTCTTTTTATTTCATTAAATGGACTACGGTAGCGTCTAGTTCACAGAAATAAATTCTTCTCCATTTGCCTCATTTAGGAGCGACCTTATGTCCTGATTCTTCTTAGAGCCTCTGACTCGCTATTTATTCTCTGAATCTAACTCCATTAGCTGTGTTGGAATCACCACATTAAGATCTTTCCACTTCTAGAGCCTCATTTATTGATTCCTCTTCCTACATGTGATATCCTTGGGTAGACATTTTATATTTTTTTAAGTCTATATTCTTCAAGGATGATTAAAGGGACGATGTTCGAGAGTGTTCTTTGTACAATTCCTAGGTTGGTGGTTCCTGCCATTCTGCAGTTAGTATTTGAGTCATAAGTGCAAAAGTTCCCAATAACCTTGTTTGGGGTAATGCGTGTTTATGGATTTTAGCCCTGTATTTGTCTGATATGCCTTGTGTGCTTGATTAGAGGTATTTTTATTGTAAATGAAGTAATTTACCTTACTATGGATGTGTTTTCCTTGTTTTCTTGATATTGACCATTTGTTCTAGCTTTTCATGTTAGGCTGGTATGCTTTCCATGCGTCGTGTTGTTAAGATGGAGTGATTTTATCTGACATGCTATGAGATGTTGTAGACTGTTTATAAAAGTAGTTCATTAGGTTTACTTTGTCTTCCAAATATCTTTTTTTTATGATTGACATACCCAAGGATGTGGGAACCTGGTGTAATAGACCATAGGGAGAATGGACACTAAGTGCTTTTCCAGAGTGTCTGTTTACTTTTCACATTATGAGACCATATGGGAGAGGGATGCGAGTGCTCTCTCAGAGTGTCTGTTGTTCCTTGTTATAAGACCATAAGGGGAATTAGATGCTGAGAGATTCTATAGAGTGTCTATAGTTACCGATATAATACTACAAGGGGAATTGACGGTGAGTGTTTCTTCAGAGAGACTTTTTTAAAGCTAAACCAGAGGGGTTAGATTGTGAGTAATTCCCAGAGGGTTTCTTGTGTTTGATTGGTTAAACCAGAGGGGCTAGGCTATGAGTACTTCCCAGAGGATTACATGTATTTATTATCTACTTTGTTGATATATGAAAATTAATTCAATTGAAACTGTATAATTACTAACTTTTGAGTACTTCCTTGTTTACTGCTTATTTATTTCTTATTCCTTTATATATATATATATATATATTCACTGACTGTTAGGCATAGATCTTTGGGTGGTTGCCTACTTGGATGCATCTCAAATCTTGTTCGGGTCATGCTTTGGGCCCAAAAGATTATATTGTGTTAGGTCTAGATAAGAGAAATCACCCTTCTACTTAAGGTACGTGATTGCTATGGAGATGGATAGCACAGGATGAAGCTAAGGCTTTTGATGATATTGGAGTTATTTATTTTTATTGTACATTGGTTTAGTAATATATTCCAGAATTGGGACTTTTTTGGAAATTTTCATAGAAATTTTTATCATGAATCATTCATGTATATTTGTGCTCCAGTTATTTATTATTTCATTCTTCTGTTGTTTACTTATTGCATTTTATTAATTCTTCCTTTAATGTTATTTGTTAATTTTTGGCTGGGTTACTCTGCCAATGAAGGAATTGTGTCCCCTCTATAACACCCAAGGCCCTCACTACTAGTCGGAAGCCTTTGAAATTTGGGGAAATGAACTGGAGATCATGTGACCAACTGGGTATGAGGAACCTCTGGGTGGATTCCAGAACCGGGACATTACACATTGTGATCATTACATATCAATGAATAAAACCACATAGTCATGAAAATATTTACTAATAGGATTCCTAAATCACGAAACCCCTCTTAGTCTATGAAACTCTAGGTTCATACTTGGTTATTCATAGATAACTAATATTTAAATCCTTCATGATGGTTTATAGAGAGTTTGGGAATTTCCAAATCATGTCCCAATGGAGTTCCATACTAGTTGTAAAAAAGGCACATTTTCGTGTTCCAGATTAACCTGATTCAAGATTGAAACTCCATGTTGGAATTTTTACCCATAGGTAAATCTTTCCCAGAGCCATATCCACTTCTAGAATCTAGATCGGGATGTGTTTCTAGGAAATCACTCACTCTATCCTTTAACAAAATTTTAATTTTTTTCTTAAAAAATAAATCAACCTTATTCTTGTCCTCATATACATCCCAAGACATATCCTTAGAAATATACCTAGGGATATCACTAAATAATTCTCATTATAGTTTTCAATGGTTGAAAAAACCTTTCATTTGATACCAACTATAGAGACTTGGTCTTTATATACATGGATATTACATCATTTCAGATTAAAATTCAATACATTAAAACATACATGCCAGATTACCATAACAGTACTGTGTCTTCAGAAACATGGAAACAATGTTTTATATCCTAGTGCATGATCTTCAATATCTCCCTTAATAATCTCCACCTTTATTACATCTACATTAAACCATCCTTCATAACTTGGGGAATGGAAACAAATGAAAAATGTGAGATCAAAGGCTTAGTACTGGTAAAAAAGGTATATTTGTAAGAATAATCAAAAGCATAAGGTTATGAGGACGTGATCATGAAAATAAAAGATCACACCCTGCATATCAAAGATCATATACATGAATCACGGTATAAATATTAGGAGTTCATAGGGAATGAATTGTATGTAAATAAATAACATAAACCACTAATGACTATCATTGAAAAAAACCTGGAATTTTGGAAAACAATTAGCATATTATTTGATTTCCATAGTATCAAAGGTATTACTGCCAAGAAAATCATAGAAATATGGTTTCACTCCACATACAATTTTGGTAGTCATGGTTCACTCCCAAGGCCATATTATTATCATTAGTTCATTCCTCATACAATCTTGGTTGTCATGGTTCGTTCCCATGGCCATCTTAGTATTTAAGGTTCATTCCCATGACCATCTTAGTGTATCTCATGAGATTAAAATCTTTACTAACTGAATTGGAGAGAGATATAGGTCCCACCCATATAATATTGAAATTATACATAAAGGGGACACTAAACCATAAAAATAATATCATCAACCACGAAATAAATAAGGTATTACGAACATGAAATCATATAATAACCTATGGGAAAAGAATGGTTTCACAATAATATCATCATAAAAATAACTAGTGAAAATAAGAAGGTTTAAAAATAACATAACCAATGAAATAATAAAAGGATTTTATAAACATATAACCCATGAAATTGAAACAGGTTTTATATACACCATGACATTATGTATTACCATTTAGAGAATGAATATGAATGGAACATTTATATAATTTACTCGAAAGGAATATGTAACATCGATAGATGTCTTCATGGTTGGAAAATAATTTTGAAATATCATTTAAAAAAGTTTATGGAGGAAAATATATATTTTTAATTAAATAAGATTGTTTAATACATAAAACCATTTGAAAACCATTTTTTTAACCAATACCCTGAACATGTATAAATAAGAATTATAATCATTTGGGAAGACTTTTTCAATGAAAAAATATATAATAATATTCAAAAATATTTTAAAAATATTTTTATTTGAAAAAACTTTGTAAACATATACAAAACCTGAAAATGTTTTGAAAAAAGTTTTACATGAAAACATATGAAATAATCTGGAAACGTTTTTGGTAAGAATATCGCTAAAAATAAATTAAAAACATATAACTAAAGCATGAAATTTTTTAAAAACATTTTAATTAAAATTAAATTCAAATCATATAAATATATCATTGAAATTCTTTGAAAATATTTTTTCTCAAAGAAATATGAAGGAAGATAGAAAGTACATTGAAAAAATATATTTAAAAATACTTTTAAAACTTATAAATAAGGATTAAAATCATTTTAGAAACAATTTTTCTTGAAAAAATTTAAAATAATGTTGAAAATATATTTATAATTGTTTTCCATAAAATAAATTTTAATAACATTTTATTAAAAAATAAAATTTTAAAATGTCAAGTGAATCATTAATGAAATTACTTCAGGTAAATCCGTACATCTTGTACGAGGTAAAAATAACATTCTTTTGAATGTAAAAATCATTATAAAAATTTCTTATTCTAAATTGAAAAGAAAAATCAGTTGAATAGATTGGTAAAATAATAAAAGGGTATATATTTATTTAAAAATTTTTGTATAATGGTACAATATTATTGGAAACCCTTTTTATAAATCATGGTTTTGAAGAAACATAGATTTCGGACTAAAGAGTGTATAAAATTGGGCTTTTATGAAAATAAATTCATAAATATTTTATGTAAAAAATTTTAGAATAAATTGTACCAATATATGAATAAATAATTAATAACTATAGAGGAAGAAAATGTATTATTATCTTAGAGAAATGTGTTATAATATTTCATCAAAGGAAGCACAAACGTAAACAATCTTAAAGAGCGAAGAGATTACATATATAAAATTCTATAACTTGGTATCATGGTATCATACTCTCTATATAAGAAAATAAAAATACATGAAACATAAAATTCAATTAAAATAAGTAAATTCAGTATAAACAATTTTAAATGTAATTATATACACCTCAAAATGCAATTGTGGTTCATAACAAAACATGAGTCTCCAAGAAGGAAAATTGAGACAACAATTTCATGAATTTGGTGAAGATTGAAACGTAAACCCCTTGAAGAAAACATCATAAAATGGTTATGTCAATACCCATAATTATATTTATAACATAAATATAATACAATCTTGGGTAGTACATACACAACAAAACGGAATGTGTGGAGAACATAGAATGTATCTCAAGGAAATAAAAAGTGAGACGAAATCCAATTATCTCGTGTCCTAAATCTCGTCGTACTCGTTAAAAACACCTTTATTATAAATATAAATTTGTTTTAAAGAATTTAAAGAACCACATAATTTTATCTAATTCATGTCTGGTTTGATTATGACTTTATATTACCTTCTTCTTAACCATCTTATGATAAGTTTTCACTTTGGGTAATATTTTTTTATTCTTCACATGTGTCATTATTGGTTTTGTCATTGGTATTATAGTTATATAATGATTAAATAATTAAATAATGATATAAAAATATTATATATATATTATATTTTTATTATAATAATCAATATAATATATAAGTATGAAACAGAATACATCGGTCATGGAGATGGTAGACCGTATGTACACATGAATGTTATTCCCATTTAATTATCATGTTGAAAGAAAAAAGTAAAATACAAACACCCACACACACACATATATCATTATTAATGTATCATGATGAAAAAATATTTATCATATATATTCACTAATTCAATCTTTTACACAATCCATGTATTTTATGAATGAATCATTTCTAGTTGATGGGGCTATAGCTAAAACTTCCTCAAATAAAAATATTATATTTCATCAAATGGGAAGTAAAATATATATGTTTTTTTGAAAGGAATAAGTAATATTAAATAAATAATAACTGTAATACCTAACATATGTTAAAATAGAGTCCATCAATATTTCCACCATGAGAGGCGGTAAGGAGAAATGAACAATCATTGTTTATTGAGGATGTATTTTGTCGTATATATAAATAGTATGTTCATTATCCATTAGATGGTGGTGTACGTAAGTGTAGGTTGAAACCATAGATAAAAAACACCCATGTAAATTCGTGACACTACTTTTTTAAACAATAATTTTAAAAATAATGTTGAGGCGTAGTGAAATAAGGTAAATGAAATGATTTGAGAGAGAGGTTACCTCTTAATCAGCTAACCGTTTTTAGTTTGTTCCTATAGACTTCCTTGGAAGTCATTATACCCCTAGGGAGGATTCATAGTGGAAGGTAGGAATGTTGGGAAGTATATTTTATATATCATGATAGGTATTAATAGGTTTGAAGTGTGCTAAGAAGTGATGGAGTTTGTTGCCTATTATAGGGAAGGAAAAGGACAAACTAGGAATTTTTGAAAACAAGTTAGGTGTATACATGTTTTTACCTAGAAACAATCATACCAATCCAACATGAATCATTAATATAATATTTGTGGATAAAATATGGCTGTTACATTGGTTTTTAATAAGTGGATATGTCATTTTACCCTCTAATTTTAAGGATTAGTCCATGATTAAGCTTAATTTGACCATAATCGATATGATTAATTTTAATCACATTTACTAATATTTTTGGTCAAAAATTATGTTTTTATTATAAGACTATAAATATTATAATGATTAAATTGTTTTAGGTAGGTATTATAAATTAAAATATTTTAAGAAACAAAATTAATGTTAATCCCATAGGCAGGAAGAAATTACGGGTCTTTAAAGTAGAAAGAAGATCAGAAGTCTAATAAATTTGTATATTCAATATATAACTGAAATTGATACTAATGACCTAAATTGTGTTAATAGATGTATAATTTATATAATTTGACATTTTAAAAATTAAAATATATTTTATCATTAAAAATTATATAAAAAGGCATTATTTAACCTAAAAGCGGTATTTTTCACTATTCATAAAAAATGATGTTTCTATGAAAAATATTAAAAATTCACCCTATGATAATTTCATAATTCTGAATTCAACAATGAAGTTTATTTATTAAATTATTTATCTAAAGGTGTATAAAATAAGTTTAATTAATTATATATGTTCATTCAAGAAAATGATATTTTAAAACATATAAGGAATTTACCAAAACTCATATCATTCATTATCAATATGTTTTTTATATAAAAAATTATAAGAATAAAATTTAAATTAGTTATTATTATTAATAATTCTATTTTAATTACATTTTTATAAATATATCATAAAAATAAAATGTTTCTTCTCAAAAACTTGGTGTTGCATGTAGCATATGCATAGTTAGTGTTCCGAGAAGCGCACGCCAAGTTGGTATTGCATGTAGTGAAAGCCAAGTCACTACTGTGTGTAGAGAAATCCAAGTTGGTTCTAGGTGAAAATAATGTTTGAATTATTATATTAATATATATATATTCAATTTCATGTGAAATGAAAAATTTCAAAATGATCTTTTAATTAAAAAAAGATTAATTCACAATATCTCTTGGTGTTACACCCATATGAATAAGCCCTAAGAATCCGAAAGTCGTGTTATCTTAAATATATCCATATTTAATTTGGTCCCTAATAGTGATTCATGTGCCGATATTCCATGATTTTTGTGACCCTCTGAATGAATCTTAAAAAATAAGGCCATAATCTTCCATTCTCTACTAGCCTCTTAAACCACCTATATCTATACCCTTCTGCCAAGAGAATTGAAAAATCCATTTCCTCATCCTCATTTATTAGATTGATAAAAGACAAAATAATAAAGATATTAAACATAAATTCACTACCAATGGTATAAGTCACACTGTGTATGTATTTACTTCTGGTTTTAGTGCTTCATGTCCACCAAAAAAATGCTCTCTTTGAAATTAGTTCATCCAACATTGCATGGAAATGGAAATTGATACTATCATGAAATCATGCATTGGGTAGTTCCTCTCATGTAGCCTAAACTAACAAGAACCATATACCATGAATCACTCCCCCTATATTAGGACCACACTAATAAAAACACCTTAAGCATTTCAATATACTATATAGATTCTGCCCACATTTTGCAGAATCATCATTGGTGATTAAGTCAATATACACCTGAATGTTTTTATGAAATATTTTCTCTAAATAATCTTAATTCTTCAATAAAATTTGTTTTATGGAATTTTTAATTTAAACAAACCATGATACACCCTTAGTATAATATTTCCATTTTTTCTTATACCTTAGGATTGTGGGAATAAATATAGCTAACTTATAAAAATTTATAGTGAATTAATTGGCTACTAATTATTTATAAAAATTACAAATCAATTACATATTTTTATATATTTAATAATAAATTGGATAAATTATTATTAGTGAATAAATTTAATGAAATATATATGTTATATAATTAATAAAATATTTTTGATATTCATCTAATAATTATTTTTTCCATACGGTATGAATACACCCTATTGGATGTATAAAAAATTATATTTTTTGAAAGGGTAATTTTTCCACTTTTTAATAGATAAACCTTTTTAAATTAATATTTTGAAACATTAATAATTTTTATATGATAATAAAATAAATTTATTTGGATTTCAGATATAAAAATTTACATTGGATGAATTTTTGATATTTTTCTGATAACATTAATGTTTCTATGAACAATAAAAATACACTAAATTTTAATTGAATTTTTTTATTAAAATAAATATAAATGGTTAAATGATAATATTTAATGGTTTAAATGAATAAACATAATATATTTATATCATTCAATAATATATATTTCATTTTCATTAATTTTACCCTGAATTCATATGTAAAAACATAATACTCTTTTGCAATGTTTTAAATTTTATAACTCTTTCCCTCTTTTCGAGAACATGATTAACATTATAGTAATTATTGAAAATTATATTCTCTAAATTTTGAAAAATTTATATCATACATGGAATCATTGTGTTTAAATTATGCAAATACACTAATTTTATTTTTGTGCATTATAAACAACAACTTTTGTAATTTATTAATATGGTTAAAGGGTAAATCAGATAATTATGTGTAATAATAATATTATGAAATTACCCTAACACTTGTAAAATTATCATTAGATGAGTTTTTTTCTACCTGAATCATCAATTTGTTGAAATGGTGTCCTTTTGAATCAACTTGGATGAGATTAGGGCAATGTATTTATTTTATTTAAGGAAATGTTAAATATGTCTCAGTCAAATGTTAATTATTAATGATTTTTAATATAATGTTATAAAAATTATATCTTTCATTAAAAACAATAATTTGAAAGATAACATGTCTTTATTCATCACATAAATTTATTTTTAATTTTTAGGAAATCAATAATTACCATAACGGTTCAAACATTAATAATGTAAAAAATATTTAATTTATTAAAAATCAATAAACTAATTTTTATTAATAATATAATAACGATAAAAATAACCATAAACAGGAAACAAAATTCTTCATATTTATATATCTACCATAATCATCCAACGGTCACATTATTGACCATTTAAATCCATTTTGAAAAGATTATGACACTTATACTGTTTTACTTAAAGTGATGATAAACTTTTCACATTCATGTTTCAAAAAGTACATCACTTTTAATGATGGGGTTTCAACTATATAAATTCGACTAAAATTATTATTCTAAAATATAGTATATTTATATTTATGATATAATTTATTTTAAATTTTATTCAAAATATTGTTCTATTAAATAATTACACAAAACTGTTGTGACTATTACTTTATTGAGGGAAATATCAAATAAATATAACTAAAAAAATAATATAGGTATAATTTAGTCCAATTAATATGTAAAATTAATTTTATGATGATTGTTTCCTCATATTAATATTATTATATTGTATTTTTGATGTTAAATGTCTATTTAAATATTTTTAAAAATCAACGAATTTAACAATGTCATAATTGACAGTCTTTATTATTTATGAAAATAATGATTTATTAAATTATATAAATGTCCAAAAAAATTTAAAATTTATATAATTATTATTATAGGGTATAAAATATTCTATATTATTTTTTTTATTTTCTAATTTACAAAAAATAAGTTAATATTTTATGTTTTTAATATTGAAATAATTGATACCCAAGTTAAAATGTAAAATGAATAACTAATTGTTAATTAAAATAATACGATTTAAATTTACAGAAATACATGTATAGAATTTCATTTTAGATGATATTTAAACCTTATCTCATATTATCTTCTAATATTGGTCATTTTTTATAGTTTTATGGATGTGGGTTAACTTCATTATCACTTTTATACTGATATTTTATTATGATTATGAAACACCGATATTCCACCTTATATATATCTTATGAAAAAAGAAATCACCACGCGTATGTATATACGACTTACCATCTCCACACTGTGGTGTAATATTTTTTTCACGACCACAGAATATAGATGTGTAAAATTATGAAAATAATAAAAATATTTCATTATTATGAATTTATATGTATTCTAAAACATTATATTCCAATAACATCATTTCCATTCAACAAATTTGTAAATGATATTGTTTCTCATGCGTACGTATGACCAACCATATCCATAATGTGATGTCATTCATTCTACATGATCTTCATTAAAGAAATATTATATAAAAAATATAATTAGTAAAAATGATACATATCATACTAATATCATTCTATAAATCATATAACTATACCCTAAGAATAGGAACCATATCGTATCTGACATAACATGGGTAATAAAATAATGAAGTTAACACTCGAAGGATGTGTAATAATGTTACTAATAAATAGATGATAATATGATCATATATGATATCATAAAAAAGAATATGATTCTGAAATAAATCAATTATATTATTTAAATCATTTAACATGAGGTTATGATACGTACAAAAAAAATAAACCTATGGTAATATTTAATTTCACAATCACATTATTATTTGAAATTGTTTCTATATAAGTATTTATTTGAAAATATTTAGAATCCTTGTAAATATTTATATGTTATGTATTCCAAAATATTTTACCTATTCTTCTACAACTGGTTAGATTCAATTTTAATGATAGGTAAATTTTATTAAAAGTTACGAAAGGAATCATAGAGAGATTTCGATACAAGGTATCTTTTGACTTTTCCAACAAAACTATGAGGGATATGTTTTTTATCTTATTCAGAATGAATAGATTATTAAATTTTCATAGCAACATATTTCCATGAAGTTTCCTTTATATGATTTTTTTTATTTTAAAAGAAATTTTATTCTTTTAATGATTGATGGAATTTAGAGAAAATAAATCATTTTTTAAAAAGAAATGATATTTTCCAAAATAATTAATTTAATGTGTTATATCATATTTATTTTACAACTAAGATAAAATTATTTAATAGGGTTACGACTCAAGTATACTATAACTATTATTTCTATGGTTTTATTTTTTTATGATAAAATGATACTGTTGAAATGAATTTTATTTACTTGGATTATGTTATGAAGGATGTCTGAGAAACCCATTTTATTCCTTGGGTTATGAAATGATTTACATTTTTATGGAGCATGTAAGAATGATTAAATTATGACACTGGTTCTATATATATATATCCCTCAAATTCTTTGGTTATGGATTTATAAGTCACAATATAGACCTAGATAGAACGAGAAAGGATCTTGGTTCAATAGTACATTGATGAAACGAGGAGTGAACTCATGATAGTATTGGAATTTGCCTACTATGATGGGCTTGGAAATGAACCTTGAATAATATGAAATGATATTATATTTTTATGTTTATGAAAAAAAATCATGACTTATGTTTTCACTTTTTGGATTAAATTTATTTTTTCTTATGAACTTTTTTTATTTATCCCTTGACATGATTTTACGGTCGTTCATATACAGGATACGATTTTCAAATATTATGTTATTATGTCTTAGGATCATGATATGATTGATATCTCCATTATTTAACCTTACTTAGAATCTGAGATCACCATTTCAAATGTTACTTTTCACATGGTCATGAAGAATACTATAAAGTAATACATATCAAAAGGGTAATAGTTATGATCGAATAATTGGGAGAAAATGTAGTATCCTTACGAACCAATTGTTTATGTTTCCCAGTTTCTAAAGACTCTATACCTATATGGTCTTATCATAGATTTTTTATAATTTGTAATGTATATTCATCAATTTGAAAAAATAAATATGCATGGAAAATATGGGTCATCATATTTGGAATCAAGGTAAATGTATAGTAATCCTTTGGAAACTATGATGAGAAAACAATAGGAAGAACCATAAGGATATAAGTTATAGTCCTTGTGTTTTATAAATGATTATGAATGACCTAGGATAAAACCTAAAGTGTCCAAAATTGAATTTTTTTATTTTTGATTATATGGTATTTCTAATATGATTATTGTTTCTCATTCTATGCTTCTTGGTTTAGTCAAAAGTTAGAACCTAAAGGAACAACCCTAATGGTGATTGCGATGAGAAATGAAATGATTTTCCTCCTTAGAAACCAAATATTATGGGAGCTGGAATGAAAAGTTCTTTAGATATGCTCGAAAAACAATCTCAAGACATGAATCATGTAAGACATACAAATGAGAAAAGGAATGAACAACATTTTGTTAAGCTCTTCATGAGGCAGAATAAACAGTCTTTCAGTGGGAATATTGATCAATTAGTGGATAAAAATGAATCACCAACACTAAAATGATTTTAGTAGTTTTCCAATGTTCAAAACATGATAAAATCATCTATTCAGTTTATCATTTGGAATGTGAAGTCGATCAATGATGGAACCTTTACAATAATATTAGGTAAATAGCTGAAACTATGTGCATGAAATGGGATGAGTTCATGAACTTATTTTTTCAATAAGTACAGTCCTCATATTCTTTGAAAAATGATATGGAAGGAGTTTTATGAACTTAAAAAATGTTGATGAATTCTTTAGTACCTTTGAATAAAATCTTATAAGTCGTGCGTGGTATGGTTTTGGAATTATCATCCAACCTCAGAGTAAATTTTATTGATTCATTAGTGGCTTAAAACCATGTCTCCAAATGTAATTATACATAAGGGAAATAAATAGATATTAATTAGTCATTCAATGTTCTCTCATGGTAGATATGGATATAAGAGTAACCCATCAGTCCTATGGGTTTGATAAGATGATAAAAATAAAATTTAAGCAAAAATATAAAGACCACATAGAAAATAAGATATGTTTTACATTACAAACAATGTATAGAATGAAACACGGAGGAAATTATCTTAAAGGTATAATCAAAAGTTTTAATTGTGTTAAATAAGGTCATCAGGAATTTGAAAGCTGATGTGATGGGAAAAAGATGTCTAATGATGCAAATAGAGAAAATGATTTACATAATGAACCTCCTACACTTCAATGATACAAGTGCAAGGAATTGTAGAATAATTACAATAAATGAATTAATACAAGGGTTATTGATGATGATATACATTAGAGAACACTTAATGATTATGAAAAAGTCATGTTACATGAAATAACTATAGGCGATGTGGAGTATGATAATTAAGTGGTGAACATTACACTTTCCATCCACTGTAATTTAGAAAATGTTCTATTTGATTTTGGATTCACAAAATCTTTTATTTATGATGATTTTTATTATTCTATCAATGTATTACATCAAAAATTTTTTTTTAGTGACATGTTACAAATCCTAATGGAAAAACAATCACATGAAATGTTTATAATTCTCCTCTAGTTGATGTTTGTGGGAAGGTTCTTCATGAAAATTTTATGATCCATCATGTAGTGTAATTTTATATGATTCTTGGCATGTAATGACTTTACATATATGAATATCATATCAATTTTCAAGTAAGGGAAGCCAAATTTCATATTTCAAATCAATATTTGACCATATATCAATGCAAGGATGAAAATGACCTTCTAGTATAAATTTAATCCATCTTATCGGTCTTGATTATAATAAAAGTAGGTTATCTTTCTCAAATGGTTATATAGAAACTCATAATTAAGCATATAGCTATTTTATGGGAATTTTTTGATGTATTTCCTAAAGAATTTTCAGGTCTTTCACCAAATCGTGAAGTTTAGTATTAAATAGAAATCAAACTGTGTGCTATGCCTAATTGAAAAAATCTATAATGAATATAACCATTGAGATGTAGGATTTATAAAAGAAACTCTAAGATAATCTTAACAAAGGATTCATAAGAACTAATGAATCACCTTGGGGAGAAACTGTTCTATTTTATAAGAACAATGTTGGGACATTGATACTATGTATAGATTATCAAGAATTTAACAAGATCAATATTAAAAAAAATGTCATTTTAACTAAATTGATGACTTATTTGACCTACTACCTGGAGGTCAACACTTTTCCAGGATTGATCTTCATTCATTATATCATCATCTAAGGGTCAAGAAGGATGATATACCAAGAACTGAAATCCATACATGGTATGGACAATATGAAATTTTAATGATTCCTTTTTCTCTTAATAATTCATCCATTATCATCATTGATCTAATTAATAGGGTATTTGAAGACTATCATGATTGGTTTGTGGTAGTCTTTCTAGATGATTTAATTATCTATTATAAGATAATGGAAGAACATGAAGATCACTTGAGAATTTTACTAAATACCCTTGAAAAGAGTAACTATATGAAAAATTTACAAATTATGTTTTTTTATTCATAAAGAATCATTTTTTGGACATATAATCTCAAGATTGGGGATATCTATCAATCCAGAAAAAACAAGAATCAATGAAAGGTTGTTCAACAACAAAAATGATAACTGAGAAATAATGTTTTCCTAGATTGACTGGATATAATCAACATTTTGGGAATTTTTTTTCATGATTATTTAATATACTCACCATGTTGACTTGGAAAATTGTTTATTTTGTGGGGAAGGATGAATCTGAAGATAAATTCTAAGAGATAGAAAGAGAGTTAGGTAGTGAACCGATGCTCACACTTCATTATAGTAGAGAAATGTCTATTATCTACAATGATGCATCGAAGAAGGATATCAGTTGTGTTCCCATGAAAAATAATATGGCGATAGATTATGCCTCATGCTAATAGATAATCCATGAGAAAAATTAACTATATATGGATTTACAGGTAGCTCTAAAAATCATCAAACCAAATATATAGAGGAATTGTCTTTATAGTGAAATGTGTAATATTTTTACTAATCATAAAAGTTTAAATTTATTTTCTCACATAAGGAGATTAATATTTTCCAAAAAAGGTGGTTGTATTTTATAAAATATTAAAAAATTTCATTACATTAGCACCCCAAACTGTGAAAAGGTGGCATATTCTTTCACTCGAAATGACCATGTTATCTTATCCATGATATGGATAACAAAAAATCCATTTTTTTATTTTCAATAGACGGATCTTGAAATTCTAATGGATGGTGATAAATGAATTCTTTATCAAATGAATATTAAATTATTTATTCATGATATGATTATGGAGGCATAGAAGGAACTTGTAGAGATAACAAATAATGTTAGAAATGTTCATGAATTCAACTGTGATTATGATCAAATAATAAGGTTCAAGAACCAGGTTTGTATTCTTCCCATATTAGAATTAAATAATGATCTAATGGAAGAGGCTTATAGTTTTTCATTATCTATTCATCTTAGAAGCCTAACGATGTACATGGACGTAAAAGAGTTATTCTGGTGTGATGGCATGAAAAGAGATGTTTCCAAATATATCTATTGGTGCATATTTTTTCATCAAGTTATGTCTGAGATACCAAAGTCCAAAGGGATGTTACAACCATTACCCATACAAGAATAGAAATGGGAAACATCACTATGGAATTTATCATTGGCTATTCCGAAACATCAAAAGGCCATAATTCTATCTGGGTTATAGTTGATCGACTTATACATTCAGCGCAATTAACTACTATTAGTGAGGATTTATCTCTTGATCAACTTATCAGGATTTAATTAACGGAAGTGGAGAGACTATATGGAGTTCACTTTCCAATATATCTTATCGGGATATGTGGTTTACCTCTATGATTTGGTGATGTCTTCTTCATGGTCTAGATACATAGTTAATATTCATAACTTCGTATCATCCTAAGACAACTGGTTAGTCTGATAGATAAATTATAACTCTATAAGACTTTTTGAGATCATGCTCTATGAATTTCAATGGTGGTTGGGTTGAACTCATACCTTTGGGGGAATTTCCATTCAATAATAGCTTTAAGTCCAGTCTTCTAATTGATCCTTATAAAGCCCTCTGTAGAATATAGTTCATAACTCCATCTTAATGGGATGATGTTGATGATCAAAATAAATTATCACATAATATTGTTGATGAAATGGAAAAAATGGTAAGATCAATTCAACATCACGTTAGAGAATATCAAAGTTGAATGAATAATTATGCTACCAAAAATGAAAAAACTGAGAGTTGGAACTTGGTGATAATGTATTTTTATGAATATATCTCCAGAAAAGACTAATGAGAATTAAAAAAGGAAAGCTATGCCCTAGGTAAATATGTCCTTTTGATATTCTAGATCATGTTGGGAAGGTAGATTGCCGATGGGAACTTCTACCGAATCTCAACGATGTTTATGATATGTTCCATGTTTATCTCATGATAATATAGATTCATAATCCTTCACATGTACTAATATTAGATGTTTTTCTACTAGAGCTGTTTGTCTACTAGAGCTGGATGTTTCTTTTGAAGAACATCCAATAGATATTATGGATAATAATGAAAAAATTATACCAAGCATCACCACACACTTGGTAAACTTTTTATGGTGGAACACTTAATTTGAAAAAGATATGTGGGAACTGGAGGATATGATGGGGGAAATGTATCCAAATATTTTTATATCCAAGTGAAAAACTTCAATTGTGGAATTTAGTTTAGGGTGGGGTGGTAGAATTTTATCCCCATATGTTTTTATGAAAGATTTTATTAAAATAATTTGAATTATTATATAGCTTGAATTCCATGCAATCATGAGATTAAATGAACCACATGACACCCTTTGATGAAAATGACCATTTCAACCTAAGTAGAAGTTAATATAACTAACTTAATTTTGTTTTTGAATTCATTGACTGCCCATTATTTATGAAAATTATAAATTTGATTTCTTGTAATAATAAAATGAGTGAATTATGATTAGTAACTGCATATAACAAAATATATATATTATATACTTAATAAAATATTTTTCATATTCATCCAATAAATATATTTGTTATAGGGTATTAATCTAATTTAATTTATAAAAACATATATTTTTTAAATAGTAAATATAACACTTTTTAACGGGGAACTAATTTTAAATTATTTTTTTACACATTAATAATTCTTATATAAAAAAAGAAATTTTTTATTTAGAATCAAGAAAAAAATATTTACTTTGGATGAAGTTTTGATATTTTTCTGATAACATTCATGTTAATATGAATAGTAAAAATACACTAAATATAAAATTAAAAAAAAATCTACATCAATATAATTTATATTGTTATATTATATTATTTAATTGTTTTAATGTATAAATATAAAATATTTTTATCATTAAATATAATGTATTCCATTATCTTTAATCTTTCAGTGAATTTATATGTCAAAAAATTTCAAATTTGTTAAATGTTTTATTTATTAAAACTTCTACTTCTTTTTGACAATGGGATTGATGTTAAATTGTTTATAGAAATTTTTTACTCTAAATTTGGAAACATGGATTTCATATTTGGAATCATTAATTCCAAATTATGTAAATAGATAACTTTTTTTGGCATTTTGAATAGTAACTTCTGTAATTTAATTAATACGGTAAAATGGTAAATTTGATAATTAAGGGTGAAAATAATGTTATGAAATTTCCACAACACTTTTCCAAATATCATTATATTGCTATTTTTCAACTTAAAGCATCCTTCGGTTTAAATAGTGCCATTTGAAAGCAATATGGATGAGATTAGAACATTTTATATAAATTGTTTAATTAAAAGTTGAATATGTCTCAGTCAAAGTTTAATAACTATATATTTTTGAATATAAGGTTATATAGAATATAAATTATATTATAAATACTCATTAAGAAGATAAATTGTTTTTTTATCATGGTAATTTTCTTAAAATTTATAAGAAAAAAATAATTATTTATACAATTCATCCATTAATAATGAAGAAATTATTTGATTGATGAAAAATCAATAAAATAATTTTTATTAAATTTATAATAACTATTAAAAGACAACAAAATATACCGAAAATATTATTAATAAATTATATCATGACCAAAATCATTTAAGGATAACTTTATTGAAAACTTAGAAGCATATGAAAATGATAATGACACTTCTATTATTTTAAATTATTATTAAGATAAACTTGCCATATTCATGTTTTAAAAATTATAAAATTATTATTTTTAGATTTTACAAAAGTTAAATTCAACTAAAAGTGTTATTATGACATATAATAGATTTATCATCATCATAGTAATTTAATTTAACTTTTTATTTCACATATATGTGTATTAAATAATTACAAAACTATTTTTGTAGTTATTTTATTAAGATAAATATCATATAAATGATAATAAAAATATTAAAACAAATATAATATGGGAAAATTAATTTGATAATTTAATTTAATAGATGAACTTGACCTCCTGGGAATGTAATGGAATAGTTTCATTATAGTTAACATGTTATCCTAATATTTTTTTTGAAATAAATAATTTAATAGTATACAAATTGATAGTACTGATTGTTTATCATAATACTGTTTTATTAAATTATTTAAAAATCATAAAACATTTTTAAAAATATCGAATAATTATTATAAGGTATAGCTTGTTTTCATGTATTTATTTGTGGTCTAATTGATATCAAATAAGTAATTATTTCAACTTTTAATATTGAAATATTTTTTACCCTAGATAAATCAAAAAATATTATAACATATTAATAATTAAAATAATAATATTTAAATTGACATAAATATATATCTAAATTTTTTTCCTGATGAGATTACAATAATATCTCATATCATATTCAAAATTGGATCATTTTGGGGTTTTTTGGATGTGGGTTGAGTATATTATATATTAATAGTTGTAGAGTTTCCAAAAGTTTCCCCCACCTCAATTATGAAAAGTGACATCCTCCCTCATTTCTCCACAGATCATTGAGCCACCACACTTAATAAATAAGAAAAACTGGATTTCTAACTCTAAATTAATGTCTAAATGAAGAATCGTTTTTGGAATTCTGAAGGTATTACAAACTCTTACACGTTTACTATTTTGAAAAGAATGATTAACACACATCGTCCAATGATTTTTACTATTGTTGAGCACAAAATTCATTTTTCCTCTATGTAACCCCACTTGTGTCAGTACAGTTATTCAATTACAGGTGAGAGGAAAAAAATACTCCTATGTAAAATCCCTTTAGATCTTCTCACACTACATTGTTCAGAATATTACTGTTTTTAATGTTTTCGAGAATGTTTTTACATGTGATTTATATGTTGATGGATCTATTTTATATTGTTCTTTTGTTTATGTAATGAATAGATACCAATATATGAGGACTCCTTGAAATGACAAAAACTATTTGAGTACTAGTATTCTTATTAGAATTTATGTCATATATTATAGACAAAACCCATGTTGAAATTAATCTTACTAGTGTGAAATATACATTTTATAGAGGGAACTACAATAGGGTGGTCACCGACATGACAGATAGAGACTTCATTAATGAACTTGATTTAGATAGATGGGACCCTATATCTATAACCACCCTTCACAATATAAACTCTTATCATCATCTTATTCTTGTCAATATCTCCAAAAAAGCATGAAACCTCCCATCTCTTTCAGGTTTAACAAGTCTTGGTGCTATAACAGTGAACTAACATGTATCATAAAAATTTTCTAGACTTCTGTGATCCACTACAATGATTTCTTTTCTTATTCTATTGAGCTAAGATACTTTAATAAGAATCCCAATGTTTGGTGTAGTTCTAAATATAAAAAAAATTTACAATGATATGCTTTATCAATAGGATGAACATAACCAACATCAGATCAATAATACTAGATCTCATTTCACCATTAATCTGAATCATGAAATAAATATTTATATAAAGGTCTAATATTTTCTCACTTTTAAAGATAACTTAGAGAAACAATATTTCAAAGTCAAATGGTTATGAAAGGGTGAAAAAAGTATTATGTTCTATAACTCTCTAAAAAGAGTTATAATTGATTTTAGACCACTAACGTTTTCAAAAATATAGGGAGAACCTTTTAGACAATGAGGATGATATTTCTATTCATATTGTCTTTAACATTGAAACCATTTTCAATGTCCCTGACACCAATAAATACATATTTTCTAAAGTTATTTCAGTGGCAGTCACTGAGGAAGAATTCACCATTCATTTAAGCATTCCTCTCGACCATGAGATTAAAGAAATTGTCTTTAGCTTGAATCCTAATAGTGCTCCATGTACTAATGGGTTTCATAATGGTTTCTATCAGTATTATTGTGACGTTAACCAATTTGATGTTGGAAAACATGTCCAATATTTCTTCTTCAATGGTGTCCTTCCCCATGGTCTAAATTCTAATTTTATCTCCTTTATCCCCAAAGTGGACAATGCATCTGAGATTCATGTTTTTAATCCCATTTATCTTATTAACACCATTTATAAAATCATTACTAACATCCATTAAAATACCATAGAAAGAATATTATCCTAGAACCAATTTGGGTTTGTCAAGGGTAGATCCATCCAAGACAGCATTTTTCTTTCCTCTGAGAGCATCAACACCAAAAAAAAATAAAAAAGTAGGTAATATCACAATTAAATTTGAAATTATAAAATATTTTGATTCCATTGTGAGTAGATTTATTTTCATGTTTCTTAAATATTTTGGTTTTAATGATTCCTTTATCACTAAAATCAAAACCCTATTCATCTCAGACTATATTTCAATTTTGTTCAATGGATCTCCCAAGGGTTATTTAAAATTCACCAAAGGTGTTAGACTAGGTGAATCCCTCTTCACAATTATTTTTTCTATTGTGTAAGACTTTCATAGTCTCTTTCTCACTCATCTTTTAGACCAAAACACGTTTAAGCACAAATTTGTTTCTAGGAATTGGAATGGTCCCACACACCTATTATAAATTGATGGCATCATCCTCTTATTATATGGTGATAAAAGGAATATTCAAAACCTTAAAACTGATATCTATCATTATAAATATTTTTAAGGTCAAGATATTAATTTGATCAAATCATCTATTTTCATTTAGAGAAACCTTCCACAAAATAGGAAATTTATTATGATCAGTGATTTTGGGAAAAAAGAGGGTTCTTTTACTTTTACATATCTTGGTGTTCCAATTTTATAGGGATGACCCAAATCTTGTCACATTTCAAGAATATTTCCCCCATTTCTTAAACATCTATTCTCCTGGAATGGAAAATCTCTTTTTTATGACTAGAATAATATGTCTTCCCAAATATTTTATTATTTATAGAATGGTTTATTCTATAATGGTTTATAAATGGATAGCTGGTCATATAAGAAAATGGATACAATAATAAAAACATTATCTAGATAGGTAGAACTCTAGAAAGGATACTTGTGAAAATCCCCTAGTCGACTTGTCACAAACCTATCAATAAAGGATGTCTTGGCATAAAAAATATTATGTTTTTTAGTAAGGCCTTTAAATATAGACTCATATGAAATCTTTTCTAGAATAAATCTGATTCTGTTTTTTTTCTCAAAAGTAGAATTTTTGATAAACTATTGAATAAAAACTCTAATTTTATCATTTCTTATATCTAGATATCCATTAAACACTCTTACTCCATGATTATGACCAACTCAATATGGATGGTTTCTAGAGATTCCTCCCTAAATTTGTTGTTGGATAACTGGACTGATAATCATTTAATATCTATGATTCCATATAATCAAATTCCTAAAAGATCCAGTAATTCAATTAGAGGTATTCTATATTTTCAAAATGATCATCTCCCTAATACAGTATCGTATTCCATTGACAACTACCCCTAATCTAAAACTAATGATTTTTTAATCTAGGATCCTTCTCACAATGGTATTCTAAACTCTAAATTTTGTTACAAAAATTAATTTCAGAGATATGAAAATGATTTTTTATGGATAAAAGTATTTTACAATGCTTAGATAAAGCCTTCAATATTCACTAGTATTTGGCGTCTTTCTCATAATAGGGTTCCCACAGATAGGTGCCTCCATTCATTTGGAATTCAAATCTTCTCTAAATTTCGCCTCTATAATCAACATAGAGATGATGATAATAATATATTTATCTCTTATTCTACTAAAATATATATTTGGAACAATATTTGTTACCTTTTTTATAGTAAATGGTTGACTGTGGACTCTGTCAACTATAAAATAAAGCGATGTGTGTATATGGAAAACTCTCTCCAAAATAAGAACCTTTTCCTTCGAGTCGTTGTAGAGCTTTGTCCTGTGATTTGGTATAATAGAAATGATATTCTTCATAATAATTCCTCATTCATCCTTTTTGTAGGTCAGATATGGATCCTTATTTCCAAATGTAAAGATGCATCGTTGCAAAAGGGACATTGTAGCAACATTGTGGACAACATTGGGATTCTATGGGATCTTCTGATTTATGGAAATTTTATTCAGCCTCAACGCACTATTGAAGTGTTTTGGCTTGCAATATTTTTTTGGGTGGATTAATATAAATGTGGTTGGTTCCTAAAATGGAAAACTGGGACCCCCAAGTTACGGATCTATCATTATTAATCATCTTGGTCATATCCCCAAATTTGTTTTTGGAAGTTGTGACATGGAATCTTCCCTAGAGGCCGTAATGATGAGTATGATACATACTATTTATTTCGAAAAAATACTATGGGTTCAACAATCTCTAGATTAAAATTGATTAAACTACCATTGTGCAAGAGATCTGGAATGGTGTGACTCATCTTGTGTGGCTTCTTACAACCCATTGGATGGATTTCCTCCACAAGCTTCTTGACATCTCCTACATAATCACTAATATTTTTCGTGAAGAAAACATGGCTGAAAATGGACTCGATAATAAGGGAGTAAATCAAAGAATTACCTGGCTGGTTGATCTCCCCGCTGATTTAGTTCCCCTTCATGTTAAGAACTGTAATATGATTCCATATTTTAGACTCATGTAACATATTTTCTTTTTATATAATTCTGATTTGGTCTTTTTCCAAGGAACCAACACTACAAAAATATGATATCTATTATAATAATATCATTCTCTATGTGTTATAATTATAACATAATAAAAATAAAAATAACTTATTTAAAAAAACATCAGTAAGAAATTAATGAATTTAACACCAGATGGAAGAGTAATAATGTAACTAACAAATGGAATATAATATGATCATATATGATATCATCAAATAGAAAATGATTCTAAAATAAATTAATGAAATTATTTAAATCATAATACAAGAGGTTTAGATACAGACAATGGAAGTTAGACCTATGATAAGGGATAATGTTGGTATCTCATTATTGCTCGAAATTGTTTACATGTAATTATTTACTGGGGTATATTTATAATACATGTCATTATATCAAAATTATATTTTACAATATATTATTTCTATTATTATATAATTATTTATAGTCAATTTTACCCACTAGATAAATTTTAATAAATCGTTTTAATGGAATCATTATTCATTATCATTATTTGGTAATTTTTGACTTTTCCAGCAAAAGTATGTAATAAATATTTTTTTCAACATATAATTAATGAAATAATTTTTATGTTTTCACAATTCCTTATTTCCTTAAGGCTTGATTTACATGATTTCAGGGTTATTTTCAAATAATATTCATTTTAAATTTTCTCGAGTTTTGAGAAAATAAAACAAATTTTAAAAGAGAAAGGATACATTCCTCAAGAATTATTTAAAGTGTGATATGAAAATTATTTTCCATCTAAGATGTTATTATTTAATAGTGTTATGTTTCAGGTTTAAAATCCCAATTATTTCTTGGGTTTTACTGTGTTTATTATGGAATAATATTTATGAAATCGATTTGTTTTACATGTATTATGTTATGAATGATGACTGAGAAACATATTTTTTCACCTGATTTATGTTATGATGTATGTTTTATAAAACATGTAAGAATGATTTCAGTATAATATAGAAGTGATATATATATCCTTGGAATGCAATGGTTAATGATTTATACCTCAAGTTATAGACATGGATATAATGTGAAATGATCCTAGTTCAACAGTAGAGGGTTGGAACGAGGAGTGAACTCAGTTATGTAAAGATCATTCTCTACTATGATGGTCATGGAAATTTTCCATGACTAATATGATATTATTTTCTATGAATTTGAGTATTCTATATAATTTCATCCCATAACGTATGACTTTTGGGATTAAATTAGTTGATTTTCATGACCATTTATGATTTATCTCATGGAATGATATGATTCAAACAAGATGATTAGTGTTACTCGGGTCACTCCCATCCTTGAGGGGGGGGAGACATTACCATCATGTTTCAACTGTCGAGGGTAAGTGATTTTTTTTCATTTCTTTATCCTTGATTCATTACACCATTTTTCTCTGATCTCTCTTTTTCATAAATTCCCTAACCTCTTCGAAGATAAAACACAACTATCAATTTCCACAATTGAATTCACCAATGCCTCATCCCTTCTAGATACAATTTTGGTCACTCTATTGAATAAACAATTACCATCTATGTATTTACTTGAAAGATTTTCCTTTGTCACTTATGTCTCATAAGTACAACTAATAGCTGGGCTTCTTGATGATAGGCATATCATGGTTTGTTTCTCCTTGGTCTTTGATCTGATCATGGCCTGGTCCAATTCCCCTTACTTCTAAAATGGAACCCATTTCATTCTGTTATGATGGTCCTATGACTTATATATATAGAGTGAATCTCTAACAATTATGATTTTGGTTCACTTTCTAGAGCTTCCTGTTCCGTTTCTGAATAGTTCAATAATACGGATGTTAGTTAACAAAATTGGTCTCTTTAATTGTTCTGATAATAGAACTAATAGAGTTCTTCACATGGTTCCCCCTTATTTCAGAGGGTGATATAGGTATAAAAAACTAATGGTTTTCTAATCATGAGTATATTTATGTTCATTATGAAACAAGTTGGGTCATGGGCTGTCAGTTATCTATTAGGGACTCAAGGTTGATCAACAGAAGAGGAATGAAGTTATGGATTCTATTCCCAGTGAGCCTAGGTCAGATGGACTAAATGAACATGTTAGATTCGATTGTTCACCAGATCGAAGAACTAGAGCATTAATTACAGTATTCCAATTAATTAGGTTTGTATATTAAAACATGATACGAAATTCATGGATGTCCTTAGAAGAATGTTAATCGATCTGGATGAGAATAATCAAGAGAAGAAAGGCCCATATAAAAAAGAAAATTTTGAAGAGGTGTTCAATACATGACTGTTTTTTTGGAGAAATATTTCCTACAAGGCTGCTTCATATGTGGTGGAAGTGCGGTGAGGAAACATAATATTAAAAATATATGGGTCAAAAGAATCATAACCTTTGCGACATGGAATTGCGGTGTCTCATGAAGCAAGTAAGAAAAGTGAAACATATGAAATGTTTCATGAGATTCAAGTCATCGGGGGTGGGATGCAATTCAATCCAATACCTAGAAAAGATATTCAATCTATTACACTTGGAAACTATTTCGATGGTATGGAGAGTTTAGGGATGGATCAAGATCAAGAAGTTTATGAGGAAGATAATTTCAACAAAGAATATTATTTTTCTATGTATAAATACTTTCATGAGTCTTCTTATCAACTTTTAAGATATAATGTAGATACAATTTAATATAGAGGGATACAATGTCCATGGGTGAGGAAGGGATGATGAGGCAATAGGGATTCAAGGAGCTGTATCCTGATTAAAAGTAAAAATTAAAAAGGAGGAAGACATACTCCTTCCTACCCAAATCAAGGGAGACTATATCCACCAAAAAGTAGATGGCCAAGGATATGGGGCAAGATATAAGTCTTTTTGGGACTTCTAATTTGAAGTATTAAATCTCAGTGGTGGAGAACCATTCTTTAAGTGTGTCCAATAATGATCGCGCTGAGGCTGATGTCAATGGGGAGTCATGGGATCCCTTCATCCAATATGATTATTTTAATGGAGGAATGACTCTTGATTAATACCTCTTAAGAGGAGTCTGATAAGATGTCAGAGAAACAATAACTTGTGCAAAATGATATTGTTCATATAGAACGTATCAACAAGAAAGACCATATTCTGATAATTGGATTCAATGTAGGGAATATAAATATGGAAGAGTAAATTCAAATGTGGGAAAATTTTTCTTATTGATTTGAGGACTAAATCAAACATGATCAAGAGGTCGAGGTAAATGGAATCCTTCAGAAATTATTTAGGAATAATTAATCTAGTAAACATAAATTATATTTTAATTATTCATATATTTACAATGGAATTTGATGCATTATAGTTGGTACTTTCATGGGTTCTCACAATCTAGTAAATGTTTTTTAATAAAAAAACATAATTTTCAGTTATTCTATGGCATGATGTCATGATATTTCATATACAGGATAAGAATTTCAAATGTTATTTACTTATGTCTTAATATTATGTTATGATTTATATATCCTTTTTAACCCTTATTGAGCCTTTGAGATCACCATTTCATATGTTTCTTTTCCCATGGACATGATGGATGGTATTAAATATGATATGTCGAAAAGGGGTCTATTTATGAAGGAATAAGAGGGAGACAATATAGTTGTCTTATAAAAATGTTTTTTATGTCTCCTAGATTCTATAGACATTATACCTATATGATCTTTTTTTGTTTTATTATATTTTGTAATGAATATTCTTAAAATTGGATGTCAAATCAATGTATGAAATATATGGGACATTATAGTCAATCTCCATTTCATCTTCTGAAATGATTTCTCATAGGCTTATAACCATATAAACATCACACCCATATTATTCAAGCATATAACAAGTTCTTCTATGTGTGATAATTCATGTATGAAACACTTGTAACAACCAGATAACGCTATGAATATTTATATTTTAAATTCGTTATTTGGATGATCTCAGGAAACAATAGATCTTGCCTTATCTGGGTAAAATTATATATATCTCTCTAATATAATATGACCAAATATGTGAATATTATCAATCAAAAAATGAAACTTTTTTTTCATTGAATATCATTGATAATGTATGAGTGTATTTAATATGATATCAATATCTTTCTCACAGACATATCTAGTTTGAAAATACAATAATGTTTGATCTAGTAACACCACACCAAACTAATATGTATATGTATGAAAACCTAGTTCATCAATACCACTAAAAATGTATGAGATTTTATGGGACTAAAAAACATTACCAAAAAATCATTCAAATCATCTCAATATGTAATGTTGCATGGGGTATATTTGGTTTTCTATCAAAAACCTACTAATATACCCATCATGGTTCAATCATTGAGAAGAACCATGCACCCCGTATCAGGTAAAAGATAACATATATTCAAGGAAATGGATATGAGTTCTTAAACATTAAATAATTCAGTTTTGATTAATCCCCACATAAACTAAGTGTTTTCTCCATAATATTTGTGAAAAGGCATAGAAAATACCATTTACATGTATTCGGTCATATAAACACATTTAATTCTATGTATCTTGATGCATTTGATATCTGTTAACTAATTAATAGAAATATTATATAGAGGAATTTTTAATGATGAAACTCCTGGAACTAGCTTGATGGAATGATCTACCTATATGTCGGGAGGTATTCTTGGAAATTCATTGGGAAATTCCCACTAATAGGATCTATAATTGGAGGTAAATCTACCTGATGTGTTCCTTTACCATCCATATATAGTCTATAAATATGTGATATCATCCCACTCATCCCACAATGCTCAGGTCAAACCTGTCTTTCCAAAATATCCCATTCACCATTTTAATAAACACCCACATGCTTTGGTGATGCGAATTTCACACATATGTGATTATAATCAATTTATGTGTGGTAGGGGAACAACTAGTACATTCAAAGAATGATGTAAAACCCTATAACCTCAGGGAAAATGAAATACCATTTTAAGTGACCACCACCTAAGTCATTTAATCACTCACTACACTAGAGTACAGTCTCTAATCATATATACAATGTATTATCATGTTTCATCACACAATAGATGTACTAAAAATCGAAAACAAGTCTCTACAAAATAGATAGATATATGTGGAATGAGAAGAACATTTACAAAAATGTATTGATACTAATGTAGGGACTACTAGAATAGTACCCATCACTTAATAAAGTCTAGAACACTAATCCCTAATTATAAAATGCACATTATATATCTAGCATGATCTGTGACCTTGATATATTGATTGACTATCGAGAGTGTCTCTAATCTATTGGAACTAAAATATTGGTGTTTGGATACCCTTTCCATGACCTAAACTTTTTCCTAATCTGCCAGTATCTATCTATATCCTTCCATAATGAGCTACTACTGAACTCATTATTGAATTTGGAGTAAATTATGACCATATCCCATTGGTTGATTGAGGAGAAATTATACAAAACTATTTCATATTGAACATACTGGCTTATGCTTGATACTTGAATAGGTGTGTATCACACTAGATCCACAGGTGTCCCTTTCTCCCAAAATTATAGTAGATAATATAACTACAATCACTCATGATGTATATGGTATTTATCTATTGATAAATCTCAAAACATATTTTCCTACCACCTTACAAAGAGCCACAGGGTTGAGAAGCCGACCTACCCTACTATGAGGCCACAACCTCGCCCAAGTTAGGTCTAGTAATAAGTGCCAAATTTATTATTTATGACACTATAGAAATCCAAAAAACATTCACATATGATCATATGTTATACTTGATACCATTTACAATTCAAAGATGTTTGGTAAACTCATCACCCAAAAGAATATGTGTGATATCATTGAGCTCTGTAAATAACGAATAATAATCCACGACTAACAATGTTACCTACTCAAAGTTCACAAACTCTCAACATTTATTGGTCCTAAACATCATAGGGGGAAAAAATCATAAAATACTATCTATAAATCCATTCAATACATATCATGATAATAATCCATCTGAGTAATAACATCCTATCATCTCTTAGAATAATCCATACGAATATAAGTACTGTGCTTCACTCTCCTCCCAGAAGGAGTCACGTGATTCAAGAAAATTAGTAGCATGGAATCTATCCAGGAATCTATATCATGTGTTCTTCCCTCACAAATAAATTTTTCCAGATGAAACTACCAAAACACAAGCATTAACTCTACCATATTCATGGTATGTCGTTGTTCTACTTGGACTGTCAGCATGAAATATTGGAATCCCCCTTTAAACATGGACTCAACACTAATATTAGGTACAACTGATGTTTCTAAAAGTGTTAATACTGGATGTTCTAATAGAGGCCTCGGGTGAACCACCACCATAGAATGATCTTCTCAACCCCCATGGTGTGCATCTAGATTATTTTATGGTGGCATATCCATACAAATGTGAAGCACACACCTTAGACAAGATTTGGCTACAAAATGATCAATGATATATAATAGGACATGAACCATCATTACAAGTCATGATTCACTCAAATTTCTATGATCATAAATCCAGGTTTTGTGAAAATAAATATCATAACAATGTATGTGATACTACTTACTACCAAATACTATAATTATGTCCATGCCATGTTCTCTATTATAAGCCTAAAGGACCCAGTTTAGAGAGTGTAAATTTTAATTTTGTGAAGGAAATACTCTTTAAATTGAAAATGGTATACCTATTTAATGGTGACTATTTCATTTTAGTATTCAACTTCATATAGATTATTTATCAATTATATAGAATTTTTTAAAAAAAATATGAACTATAGGGATCACCAATTCAAATTTATAAGGGAATATACACCTTAAATATTGATGTGTGGAATCCATTTAATCAAAAAAACTAATTCTTCATGTACCTATAAGAAATTTTAGCACAATTTCATGGACATGTCAACAAAGGAACCAAAACATGGTACATGTTATGAATACACTATGTAAACATGGAGTGGAATAATGAATGAAATATAAATATTAAAGTTCCAGTAATGACCCATGATACAATATTTCTATACCATACTAGGACAAGGGTAAAAATATTTTATCATATGGAACATCAAACATCAAATTTGTCCCCCAATGGTGAATTCAAATCCACATTATAAGAAATAAACTAGAATATCATATCCCATACTATGATATTTGGATTTTTCCTATGCCTGGGGTGGGTACTCCTTGGAACAAATCAATGAAAAACTCTAAAACAATCCTAAAATCACGTCTAATATGCCAAAAAGAGAAGAAAAAAAATAAAATACACCCACCTTTGATACCAATTAGTGACATCATGGTCTTAGTTCACTCCATATTATTCAAACTCGGTTGCACATGTGGAATCAAGAATGCAACCTTATACATCAAAGGCTGCCAACATGTAGTGAAGGTCCATGGAGAAAAAATATGGAGACTATATGCCCATAACTAGTGTGTATCACATTATTATAATTGTATATATCAATAGAGGAATGATATAAATTAACTAAACATCAGAAGAATAAACATAAATCATATAAATAACAATATAATTTCATCTAGTAGCATCATATAAAAATGATTATTATTTAATTATATAAAATAAATAAAATATACATCGAATTTTTCATCCTGTATAATTCATATTTCAAAAGACCAAAATTACAAAAAACAAACTATCCCTCGAGATCATCATGATCCAAACCGGGTATTATGATCCTCTTCACATATTCAACAAGAAAGAAAGCATCAAAATGCAATGTCCTTCCCCTTTTCACTACCTATATCAATTATTTAATTATTGGCTCACCACATTATCCCAAAAAAGGTGTCATATATCACTCAGTAGGACACCACCAATGATATTTATAGCAAGATGTGTTCTTACATATAATATGTAACAATGAGAAGTCATAACATGTGTACAAGTCATTATAATAGAAACTATACTATATACTTCATCAAGACACACTGATATCAAGAAACTAAATCATAAGGACAATAAATAAATAATTTCAAGAAAAATCAATGGATTGTGTCATGTAATCAGGTATTTGGACTATATAAGATCGGGTTTTTGTAGTAAAATTTCTTAAAGAATTAGTGTACTCTTAGTAAAATATATAAATAAGAACCATGGATTTGAAATGTATGAGGCATCCTAATGTAATAGATCCAATGTGTAGAAATTCCAATGACATCCTTTCATGTGATGTAAACTAGTTAAACTAGATCCATGGAGAATAAGTTAAAATTAACTCCAAGAAATCTAGATCCTTAGTGTAGAATTGTTCATGAAATCTAAGTAATCAATGTATACAGGATCCAAGGAGTAATATTTTCCATGGGATCCTAATAATTAATAATATATATGGAAATGAAATGTACATGGAATCATAGAATATCATGAAAATCATGTAATTTGATCCATGGAGTAGAAATATAAATTCAATCCAAACAAGATAATTAAGGATGACCCATGATGTTGAAATGCCCAATGCATCCGACTAGGTCATCAGGGTTATACCGCGAACCATTCATTATTATTATATCAAAATCATTATCGCATTATAAACCACTACTTTAATCATATCATTTTTCCTTCATAATTATTTACACGAAATTTAGTATCCAATTAATAAAATTTATATACAACATGATTCAAGGTTCCTAAAATGATTAATAATCCATTTCAATATCAAATTTAATTCATCAAAATGATAACTAACTAAAATCATCCCAAGGGTGACATAATCATGGAGAAAATTTAGAACCCACCCCATGGGTAGTTCATGTTGAGGTCATCTACCTTTAATATTACATAATGGTGTCACATCATGTCTTAAACATTAATTTTACATTCAAACCAAAGGTTGATTAATTTATAAATCAACAAATGTAATGTTCGGTGTGCAACAAAATGGACACAAGATATAAGAACTAGTGAAGTTGTTAGGTCATTTGGTGTAGTTGAAAATGTTGTCAAGTAGTTAAGAAGATGAATAATGAATGAGTTTTAAATATCAGGATTGTAGAGTTGGTTTGTATTGAAAATGACATGTATCAGGGTATAAATGAATTTAACACATGTTATACAACAATTTAAATAGATTTAATGAAAAAAATGAGTTATTTTGTATCAGTATTTTTTTAATGTTGTGAGGGTTCTGGGTAAGCTGGTTTTGTATTACATTTGAAGAAGGTCTTATGTTCCATAATTAAAACATTGGAACCAAACAAGCCAACCAAATATGGGGACCATCAAACCACTATGTTCGGTCGAGTTATACCAATATACAATAATTATAGTGTTCTTCATAGTTCAAGGGGAATAGATAATGAGGCAAATCCACTATGAGGGTCCACCATGTGGGGTGGAACGAAGGTGAAGTTGGGCACATGGAAACACCTTCATGAACCAATACATGGTGGTACCAGAGGAAGGAGAATGTTATTTGGGATGTGGCCGCCACAAAGAGTATTATTCAATAGTCACAAAGGGTGTTCCCTTTTGATATGGGACTCGTTAATGAGTTACTCTTGCTCCTTTTTGAAAACATAGATAGAATTGTGACCATCTGATCACTCAGTTGGGTTATCTTGGCTGTTGATTTACTTTGCTGCTCTCTGAAAAAAAATACTACTATTTTCTCAACCTATTTTTAGATCTGGACCATCCAATTGTTCCCATTCGAGCTCGTATGCTACCTCAATAATGAAAAGAAATATTCTCGATAGATCTCTATGGAAATGTAGACTGAAAATCCATCATAGCATTGTCTTTGGTTGTTCATTTTTTTAATGATTAAAATTTGATCCAAGTACGATGAAAATATGTTTCCATAATGTTTTGAGGATTATAAAGTATCTACAGAGAGTATAAGTTGCAATGTTTTCTAAATACAATTATTTTGTGATAATTCCCAATTGTTCTATGATGCTGTTTGATACCTATAAATTTCAGATTCCAAGATAAAATTCTAATTGGAATTTATCTCCCATCTGGGAGTTGTCTTTGAGAGGTAAATAGTTATGTGATGATCTAGTTCATGATGGTCTATACATAACTAATGTTGACACGAATATGAATAAAGGACCTGTGACAATTCAAGAAGTGCTTTGCACTCTCGATTAGCTTCATGATGAACAAGGTTCCATGATGCGATTGAGATAACATGATTTTATAACATGTTTATACATGGTATTTTCACAATCATATTTTAAAAAACACATAAAAATGTATACTTACACTACATTATGTGAAGAATTTATTGCACAAAAGTGTTTAATAGATTCTTTAATGTTTTACCAAAATGTTTGTTGTACAAGGAGTGTGAAAATTAAACATTGGAATACATAGATGTTTGAAGAATGAATTTTAATTTTATTATTGCATTGAAGAATAAATATAATATAGTGGGTTAGAATGAATGGAATAGGATCCCTATATCCTCTATAAGCATGAGGTTTTTGTTAGTAATCATTGTGTGGAACAAGATGTTTATAAGAAGTGTATATTTGAAAATACTTTATACATTGAGATAATCATTTAATTGTATATGTAAATATCCATACAAACACATGAATTGGATAGAAATTCTGTAGATATTATTGTGCATTATATTTTTGTGATAATATTTCAAGAAAGAACATGAATACATGATTTAGTACATGCAAGTACATAAAAAATATTATTACATGAAAACATGGGTTGTGCATGATTGAATCATTCATAATGTTAGACATCCGTTCATTGTACGTTATACATGCATGAAGCTTGATAACTGAAAATGAATATATATTGATTATTTTGCGTTTAGTGTTTGGATACTTTATCTGAGACATTTATTCTATTAGTGTTTTAGTATATTTTTATGTCATAGTTTTTAGTGGTTAGTGGGGTCAGGTCATCGGAAAGAAGAAAAATGTTTTTTCGAGCAGTTTTGAATAGAGAAAGTTGACCATATATATGTGATTAAAATTTATTGAGCATGACCCACACCAATGGAATAGTTATCAAATTGTACAAGGGCTTGTTTCATTCATCTAGCTTGTGGTAGAATATTATAATATCGTTATATCAGTGGATCGAATGTTGTGTGACCAATAATTGTGAAGTCATTAGTGGGACTCTAATGCAGTGGAAGTCTCCAATGGGTTTCTGGAGTAGGTCGGTGGGATGCTGGTAACACTATGGGATGCAATATAAAGAACCATTGGTGGGACTCATGAGTCACTAGTGTAGGTATGAACTTCTAAACTCTAGTGTAACTCTATATTGGAACACTATGGGACATTGAGTTGATGGGAATGAGATTTTTATTTATTTTAACAATCTACATATAGTGTAAATTCTATAACTAGGGGAATTACTAGTTAAAATAAGTATATAGGTCTTAGTTCAATCCCTTTTAAAAATATCAGATGTTTGTTTCATTTACATTATTGATTAGTTACAAGATCCACTCTACCTAATAGATGAGGGAGGTTTGGAGGGGTTTATAAAATAAAAAAAATTACTAATAAAAGTCACACCTGATTCACCCCATCTCTCAGTGTGATAACATGATCCTTTGGATAAATTTATTGGTATTAGAAGGTAGGTGACCTTGGCTTAAATCTAATGTACTTGTCCAGTTGTTTTTCTCATATGTATATGAAGTGAATATATGAGTTTGTAGAAAATAAATAAGATCTTATGATGGAAAATCCTATCTCTACTATTGAGGTTAGAAATTTTTATGTTTCTATCAAATCAGAGTAGTACAGGCATAAAAGAGTTTAAAAGAATGTGAATAATAATTCAAAGACGAATGAAAATCAACTGGTACTTAATAGAACACCAAGTGAAAAAATTTCACTGTAATCAGTTAGGGAATCTCGTTCAAGATGTTATGATGTTATAATCAATTATGAATTTATAAATCATCTAAAGAAACCTCCCAAAAAAAGAGGTCACATGTATGATTATAGTTTCTATGGAAATTAGGGATACAAAATTACAACTTGAATAAGAGGAAAATTATATGGAGGAAGAATTGATTAAAAAGGATGGTATTGCAAAAAATCTAATAAGACTTATGAAAAAAAGAAGAAACAATATATCCTTGAAAAGAAAGATACTTTGAAGCAATTTTATAATTGGAATTTAACATCTGTGAGAAAGTATTTTTTTATTTTTTTAAAAAAATTTATCCAAGCACCTGAAAAGTATAAAAATAAATCTATGAATGTCAAGAAAATCTCATCTTATTGATAAAGTAGAAGGAATCAATGATCCAAATTTTTTTTAGAAAAGTAAAAGAAAAAACATGAAGACGAGATTTATAAAATGATTATAACGTGGGAAGACAGTATGAAACCTTCAGAATATGATAGGATTTCTCTGAAAATCAAATGTCTATAGCATTGAGAAAAAATGATAAATTATGAAGACAAAAAGACGAAAAATCCCATGGTACTGAAAAATGAAGTATTTCTAATGATTCAGTTGATAACATTCCAAATTATGAAAAGAATCAAACAAGTGGAAAGAAGATTTTAGAATTATCTAATGATAAATCTATTATTGTCTCATTGAAGAAGGAAACACTTTATCCTGATAAATTGATGTGTACTAATGTTGTATTGATAACTAGTTTAGAATCAAAATTTAAATATGGAAAAATGATTTTGAATAAGAATACTAAATAATCCACAACATCTTCAAATATGGATGTGATGAAGTTTGTAAATTCTTATATCCTAATGAAATTAAATAATGAGAAATGTGATACCCATAAACATTAAAATTTCAAAGATAGTCATAATTTTTTACATAAGAAGAAATAATATTCGTTGTCTAATGTTAGTGAAATTTGATATTTGGGAATTCTTGAAATTAATTACTGGAATAATATGTTATTTTATAAAATTACATAATTACAGTATTTAGCGAGAGAAATGTAGAAGAAAATTTGAAACCTACAAAACAGAATCATAATTCACAAAAAGGGAATCAGTTTATCCAGAACATATATGATTACATGGAAATTTTATGAAATTATTGAAATATAAGAGGACATTATAACGATTGACACTGGTATATATGAATCATCCACAAATCATCTGTTGAATAAAATAGAAGATCACAATATAATGTTAAAAAAGAAATAAATGAATACGATAAGTTATCCATGGGTTATAAACAAATGAATAATATTGTGAAATAAGAAACTCCCATAAAGATTATGAAGATTTATGTGACCAGTGTCTCAACAAAAAGATATTCCTTTTATAGAAAAAAATTCCACATCATGAAACATTTTCAATTGGCCATGAATATTCATAGTAAATAAATAAAGTGGTAATCAAAGAAATAATTATTCAAAATGTTAAATAATATGATTCATTTGGTTTTAGTGATATCTAATGAAGAATATGTATAGAAGCATAAAATATTGAACTTGTTGAATTATAATGTTTCTTGGGGAAGGTGAAACATCTCGATACATTATGTTAATGTTTTCTAGACATTTAAATATGGTAAAAAATCATAAATAAGTAAGGGAAAGATTTTATGACTTATATTGTTTTGAAAAAGAAGTCTACATATAGATTGAAGACTGAGCATGTTCCCAAATAATGATTGATCATATGTCCAGAATAGTTGGAAGAGGAACAAATGTTGGAACTAGAAAGATATCTAAAATTTAATTTTTATCAAATATGATGAATCTTTTTTTGTTATAAGAAAATTTGTTGGTTAATAAGAAACACTCATCCATATTGCTCAAACCGAGCAACATTGATGATCCACCATATTCCCATGTATATTTTGTTTTTTTCATGAATGGAATTTAAGGTGAAGCATATATTTAGGGACAACCCTGAATTTATAAAATCTATGAATATATTATACATATAAATATGTTCATCATGGAATACTATTGATGTTGTCAATTTGAAACATCTCAAATTATCACAGATGACTTTTGGAATTAATTCATAAAGAATGTCATTCATGGTGAATAAGTAGTATGTGAATCCCATGAGGGGAATCATAGAAAAATAGTTTTCATATTATATATCTGAGCTCAAATAATATGAATATTAGATGTTCTAGAGAGGTATGAATTTGATAATTATGAAAATTTTCTTGAAATTAAATCTTTTTGTTATTGAGGTATGACTGATTACAACTCATATTTTATTGATAAAAAATTTATCAACTCTACAGGGAATAAGATTATTATTTTATGACAAAAGGGTAAATATATCCTTTAATTTTCATGTTTCTAATCTTTTTGTTACGACGTCTTCATGATAATAAATGAATATCTTTTAATAAATTCTAGAAAAGAGTTTATGTTAATGGTGTCACATGCTATAAGTGTATAGACAACACTGATGTAAAATATGATCACTCTTGTTTTTTACATAGATCATTTATCACATGGACTAAGAGATGATAAATTTTATCTCTTTTCTATGTTAGTAGTGATTCCAACCTTTACAAATGTAAATAATAAAATTTTTCTAAGAATATAAGATAATATTTTTTTGAAGTTTAATTTGAAATATTTGAATTCCTTCCAATGCTGAGAACATTGGCTTCATTTCCAACAAGTGATAGAATATATCATTTACGTTTAATAAAAAATGGCAATTGACAACCAATCCGATATGGGATATTGAGGTATTAATTATATTTGGTGAAGTTGATTTTTTTTCAATATGTTAAGAAAATTAAATGCCAATGTGTTTTTAATTTGATGATTGTAGAGATGGATTGTATTACAAATTACATGTGTAAAGGTTTACTTGAGATTAAATTATTTTTAAAACTATTTATGATGATACCATTAAACAATGTTTTATTTTTTATGAGAATGTTTTTTTATATTATTGAGGTTTGGGTAAGATGGGTGTTTATTACATTTGAAGAAGGAGGCGTGGTCCATAATTTAAAAATTGGCACCAATCTAGCTGAACCACTAAGGGGAGAAGCACACAACTATGGGAGGTCGAGATATTCCATTTTATAGATAGCATAATGTAGGACACGGTGCAAGGGTAACACCTATGTGATGAAAAAATGTGTCGAGGAGACACCTTGTGGGGTGGCACAATTGATGAGGTGGGTACAATAGCATGCCTGGAAGAACTGTTATAGGGTGGTACTGAAGGAGGGAGATGTGAATTATGAATGTGTCTTACACATTTAGTATTATTAAGGATCTGAAAAGTGTGATATTTTTTTTACGTGGGACTCACTATTGAGTTATTGTAGCTCCATTTTAAAAGAACAAGGATAGAGCTATGATATTTTAATCACTCAATTGAATTATCCGGGCTGTTGATTGTCTTCCCAAAGCTATGTGGAAACTAATTTCATTAAATATTTGGATTTTAAGATCATTACCATCTGATTGATCATGTTGTTTGATTGATCATATTTGAGCTCATCTCTTACCTCAATCATGTACGAGAAGATTCTCGATAGATCTTAATGAAAATGTGGACGAAATATATTCACAAGTTCTTTCTTCATCCTATCATTATTCTAATGTTCTAAATATGATTGGATAAACATGTGACTTTATATGAATCAGGTTGTAAAGATAAAACTATCATTATATAGAGAGTTTAATTGGAAATATTTTCTAAAGACGGTTTGTTTGTGATGATTCTCAAATGCTCAATGATGATGTATGATGACTATAAATACCAGATCCTAGGATCATTTTATAATTGGAATTTAAATCACATTAGAGATTTTTATGAGAGATTAAGTGTTTCCAGAAATTCTATTTCATGAAGGATACCATGTAATAAAATTTTTCACGATGATTAGTAAAGAACCCATGACTGTTCGACATTTTCATTGCACACTCGAGTATATTCATGATGAACAAGTTTTCATGAAGCTATTGAGATAATATGATTTAATTATATGTGTATCCATGTTATTTTACTAAAAAAAATTTAAGAACCATGTAACTGTGTATACTTCTACATAATTATGTGAAGAAAGTTCTAGATGAAAGTGTTAGTGAGTGTCATGCACATTTTAACTCCAACTGGTTTGTATAATGATTATGTAAATTAAATAGTGGTATGCACACATGTTTGAAGAAGAAAGTTTTAATTTTATTGTTTTTATTGAAGAATAAATTTATGATAATGGTTTTTCATGAAGGAAAAAGGTGTTATTCATGTTTTGTATGCATGTGGTTTTTTTAGTAGTCTCTGTGTAAAAAACATAATGTAGAAGAAGTGTATTTTTGAGAAGGATATATATACTGATAAAATCAATATAAAATATATAAAATTATGAAAAACAAAACACATACATTGAATATGAAATGTGTGGATAGTATGTTTTATCTTATTTTTGTGTTAATATTGTGAGATATCACATGCATACAAGATTTAGTATATACTGGTACATATAAAATATTGTTTCATGAAACTGTGGATTTTTCATTGTCAAATGTTTTCTAATGTTTGACATATATGTACTGTAGATTATACAAGAATGATGTTTGATATTGAACATGAAATTTAAATTGAGTATTTTGTGTGCAGTGTTTTTAAACTAAATCTGTGACAATTTTTCCGTCATTGTTTTATAATATTTTTGTTTCTGAATTTTCATTGGTTAGCGAGGTCGGGTCTTCAAAAGAAGAAATGAATTTTTCCCATGAATTTTTTAACTATAAAAGCTCACCAACTATAGGTAATCATAAATAATTAAATAATTCTAGAACGAGTTAAAAGGTTCTTAAATTAAACATGGGCCAGTTTGATCCATATAGGTCATGGAGGTAGATTATACGATCGTACTATAAATGGATAAAATCTTGTGGGACTCAAGATTTTTATGTCTTTAGTGGGAATCTCAACTTGTGTAAGTCTCTAATGGGACTCTAAAGTAGGCTGTTGGGATGCTAGTAACACTATGGGATGCAGTATAAAGATCCTCTTTTTGGAATGAGGAGTCACAAGTAGATGTGGGAACTTGTAAAATCTATTGGGACTAAATAGTGGTACAATATGGGACGTAGTGTTGATGAGAATCGGATTTTCCATGGTATTAACCATTTATTTTTGGTGAAAAATATGTAACTAGGGTAAATTAATGTTAACAGTAAGAAAGTAGGTCTTAGTACAAAACCATGTAAAAATATCATGCATTGTGCTTCTTTTAAATTTTACATTGCATACAAGATCCACTCATCCAAACTTTTTAAAGTGGTTTTAAGGGGTTTATAAAAGAAAATAATTTAGTAAAAACAACTCACACCTAATTCACCCTAGTCTTTGTGTAATTGAATGATCTTCTGGACACTTCAACATGAAATTAAAGGAAAAGGTATAGGTCACCCACCTAATTTCCAAATATGAGTAATCATATATTCTAAGTCTCTAATTCATTCTTGATTATAATAAAATCAAATAATTTATTACCAACATAAGAACCTACATCAAAATAGTTTCACCAATAAGAAGAAAAATGATTAAAGGAGGCTATGGATTTAATAAATCGCCCGTGGAAGTTAAATAATATGATCAACTATTGGATATGATGTCAAGTGGTACAATTCTATTATTCCCTATTAAAATCATGGAGGATATATCAAATGTAAAAAAAGGGATAGCCATTAGAGGATAATAACAAAGAATTATGGGTTTAAACATTTTAATCCATTAATAGTGAAATAGTTAGCTTACCCAAAATAATGTGGTGGCATGGTTTAGATACATTGTTGGACACACAATACACTAAATGTGCTCAAAACGCTACCTCAATAAACCCCTTTCACCATCATAGTGTATGGTTAGACAAACCATGCATCCATCATGTGTTTCTCATCTGCTAAAATTTCTGTAACGATAACATGGGCAGGCTTCCTGGGTTTTAAGGTTAAGGAAAAACATGTGAGCTCAACTATATATTGTGACGTGATAAATTGTTTACTATAACCATGTAGAATTGGTAATATGGTGTCTACTAACCATGTTTCTCTAATGTTTTCACCAAAAAGTGATGCTCTATGCTCTAACCAAGTCCTAGACACACTTGTTTCCACTATAGCCTTACTAGACATTCAAATAATGATGTATTTAAGAAATTTAATTTAAATATAAAGCTTCCATAACTCATGTAAAATTATATTTTCTAAAAAATAGGGAAGCTCTGTTCATTTATAAATTAAGATAAATAAAGACATTGAATTAGTAAACAGAATAAATCTTTTAGGCCATTCTCTGGAAAAATGTATCCAAATGGATTGAGATTTTAAGAAAAGAATGATAAGGTTTTAAAATTCTCAGCGGATGAAATTTAGATAGGTTTATGTGATATTTAAATCCCAGCCATTTTTATTAACCCCTTCATTAAGAATTTTAATATTCATCTATTTTAACACAAATTGAAATTTTAAATTGTCATAATTTTAATTATAAGGTAAAAATAGTCACACAAATGTCCATGGGATGCAATTTTAGGCCATATATTTTCCAAACATTCTTCTTTAATGATTTAAATTCTTTTTAAATAATTAAATGAAATTATCATAAATTAATAATTAATTAAATATTTGATAGTATTGATGAAATTTGACAATAAAAAGACCGCGAGAATGAAGTAAGTTTGATGTAATCATTCCATACATCCAAAATATTTCATTGTTATTTATTAAATTATTGTAAATTTATAATTGATTCAAGTTGTATTATATAAATTATTTTTAAAATAATTTTTTTTAATTTTAAATTGATTGTTTTAATACTTTTTCATTATTGCATAATAATTTACAGTAATTATATCATTACTGATATTTAATAATAAAATACCATCAAAAAAATGTATTAATATTTCAAATAACTTTGTTATATAACATAATATATTTTTATCCATATCCCAATATATTATATATTTTAAAATAATGAAATATGAATTTTCACATTTTCAATTAATTAAATATTAAAAAGGTAAAAATAATAAGGAAATGGAAGCTAAAGGTTGTATTTATAATTTTTTGTTTATTATAGATGAAAAAGACATATCCATTAGAAAAATGAAATTTGTTGAATAAATACATTTTTATTAATAAATTTATCATGTAGGAAAAAAATTTAGATCAAAACAAATAACAAAATGAAAAACATGTTTATTAGAACAATGTTTTGATAAGTATAAAAATGTGTTTACACCAAATCCCAAAATAGAAATTATTCAAATGAATATAATTAGATTACTAATAAAACAATAAAACTAATTACATTTTGAATCCATTTTATTACACAATGGATCTTGGTAAATTGTTGGAACAATAAAATATATTTTCAGATAAAATTAGCATTTTCACTATTCTCTACAAATTGAACCTTTTTAGAAAATTATCTAAAATTATAAATGAGATAATTTGTAAAAAATAATTTCAAAAAATATGTTCTCTTTTTCAAATTATTTTTCAAAAAATTGAAGGAAATAATTCTATTACTTGGTTAAATAGTAAAATAAATCATAGTTTAAATGCAAAATAATTTTTTTAATGATTATAAATTCATTAATAAATTATGTTTTATTTATCTAAAACCAATGTACATTTTTTTATAATATTTGGGTTATTCATATTCATTTTTTAAATTTAAATTTGTGGATATAATGGTTTATTATATTAGAATTCATTTTGACTTTGGGTTTCTTTTAATGCATTCTATTTAAGAAATCATGTTAATTAATATATCATAAATTCTCATTGTGTCACATTATCTATTTTCAAATGTTTTAGTTTATCTATTATCAGTACTCATAACTACCGTATATATTTTCTAAATATCAAACACAACATTGTTGGGTTAAATATATGTTATTAACAAAGTCTATTGTTTTAAATAATTATTTTCAACTCTGTATTCTAAGAGGACCTATAGACACATCATTTAGAAGTGTAATAATTCACTAATTAGGATGATAAAAATTTATCATGAACATGATAGTGGTCTATAATATTAATTTTCAAAGATGTATAAATTACAGCATTGCAAATGTTTGGATGATATACGACACATGGGATTAAATAGTGTTCCTAATGTAATTATAATGGGAGAACATAGAAGAAAGTATTCTATGAGTTTGATGGAATGATAATATGTTGATTTTATATGAATATAAGGTGAATCAGTTATATTTGAAACGTTAAATTCTTGTTAAATCATCTATCCCAATGAATTTTAGATTAATATTTGGATAAATCTCTAAAGAAATATCATATGATATGAATCACCCTTTTATTTTATATTTAAAATTTGGAAAGGAAGAAAATAAACAATATGGAAAGAGGGATTTTATATGACATGTTCAATAAAATAAAATTTAATATTTTAACCATAATAATTCAAGTTGGACTTTTTAACAGTTTTTAAATAGGCTACACAACTATTTTTTGACATACAAGGAGTTATTAAGGATGAACAGATGGGAAAAGAGTATTATCTAATATATGTTTTCATTTTTATGGAAGTTGGAATATATAATTTATATTTCTTGAGAAATAATGATGTTAGTGGTGAATCATATATAATTTTTTGAGGACACAAACATGGAAATTAGTGTATTTTTGGAAAGCGGTTATAGATTTTTTAGAATATAGAAGATATAAAGTTGATGTTATGAATAATAATAATTGACGTTTTGGGATGTATTATATCTTTATAAGGAGAAACTCTAATCAATTTGTAAGAATTTTATTTATTGAGTTGAACATGATATTTTACAAATTCTAGATGCAATATTTAAATACGTAGGAGTGACTATATAGTGACAACCTATGGATAGATTTAAGAGAATAGAACTAGTAACTTAAATTTGTTGAATGCCTCCAAAACAACTAACATAGGAAATAATGATAAAGTTGAGAGATTGTGTGGGTGGAAAATATCATGAGGGTGGAGAGAGCCGATATTGGGAAATTATAAGGGATGGAAGATCTAGGGGTCATGATACAATGTATTACCTTGGGAGTTCAATGATAGGATTTGGGGAATATAGTGCAATGAATGGGTTTAATCATGTTTTGAACTTTAATGAGAAAATCAATCAATGGGGAACGTTCCTAATTTAGGAAGCGTGCTAATTCAATTGATATAGAACAATATAACATCATCATTTACGTCAAAATTCCACCAGATCCTACAAAAGTTTTCCTTTGACAACATGAAAATGTCAATTCAATTATGGTAATGATATGTTGTATAATACTACAATACACATGCATTTTTTTGAATTAAAGTGGATTTGGATGTTTGGTGATGTCCATGAAAATGAATAATTTTTTACTCCAATTGTTTAAAAGTTAGACTCAAAAAATGCAAAGTGAGAAGATAGAATTATAAAGTGCACTCACAGATTCTTTAAGGCGAGTTACTTTTATTTTTAACATGCATACCTAGTTATTAGGGTGACCATCAAAATCTATAATGTGTAAATTAGTTTTTTTAAGGTTAAATGATTACTTAATTATCTGAGATATAATCATCATAAGATGAAGAGTTTTAATCATAAGGTAAATTCAACTCATCATATTATTATTTAAAAAATATATAACTCGAGTGTATTAAAACATATACTGATCTGGTTGTTATATATGTTATATTCCTTCTGTTATATTCAATATTTGATTGACCATAAGATTTTAGATAAACATTATTAATCCGGAAATATGATTAAAAATTTGTTTTAAATGATGTTTATTAAAGATCACGTGGATGAATCATTATAATACATGTAAATATCAATGAGTACAACTATTCATGATTTAAAATTCACTATACAATAAATCTTGAAGTAGAAAATTCAAATATGGGAATATATAAAGAATATGATATTTGTGGTAATATCATATTGAGTAATTTTAAATTTAAATGAGTAGAAAATTACAAAAATATATAATGAAATATGATTGACAAAATAAATAATAAAAATCAAATGAGTAAAGAGAATGTAATGAAGTATAATATATATTGGGGTTGTTCACATAATGTCTCCATATTTGAAATAATAAATTATATAACATGTGAACATTGTATAAATTTTTAATGAGATAATCCTTAAAAGAAAAGTAAGAGGGAACCTACTAATTGTTATCTAAAATATTGAGATCAATCAATGATATTATTAGAAATTAACATACATTAAATTGAATGATATTAGTTGTCAGGTGTATAGTGATAATTCTTGGTCAATATTTAGAGAATGAGATGAGTGGAAGATATGAAAACTATTATATTATGATTTTATAGAGGAAAAAATGTCAATCTTATCCAATCATACACTATTTTACATGGATTTTAAAGTTTTAAATCAATAAAATAACACCCCTATAGAATAATTATTATTCATATATTATTTCAAACTATTGTGATGAAAAAGGATACACCCACACATTGAGGTGTCCTTCCAATTTATAATTAATAAGTAACGAAAAATAAAGGAAGAGACTAAACATGTATTATCTAGAAAAAGAAAAAAAATGTTGTGTTCTCACTATTCCTATGATGAAGATACCTAGACATCAAAAAAAATTTAAGGCCTTTACCAAATTTTTTCACCTTATTGATAAATTGAGGGAGCCCATTGGATCATTAATGTTACATTCAGAATCATTTTTAATAACTTTTTTTATATTATTTCATTTCTCATAAATCAACAAACTATTGGCGTATGCTCTGTGGATTAGAACATAGTGGATAGCCTATTCAAAATTATTTTTTTCTATTTCACGATTTACATATATATTTGGTATTTCATTATCTAATGATAAATTTTGTTGAAAAAATTTTAGTTGGTTGACCATGTTTCCATCTAAATGAGAAAATAGATCATTTTATAGAATGAAACCATGGATTTATTTTTGTAAATTTAACAAAACCAAAATTCATAACTTTTAGGCTGTCTTTATTGGAACAAAAAATAATAATTATAAAAATAAGTTAATGATTTCTATTTTTAGAATATCATGTCATAAATTAGATTTAATAATCTAATTTAGACACATGTATTTCTATTTTCGTGGATGTTTTATATTTATCAGTCAAATAAAAAATATAATGTTAATGAATAATGATAAAAATAATATTCACTAAAAAACATATTTTTTTTGGAAAGAACCATTTTAATCCCATTATTTATATTTCCTTTCCATATAACCTAATATCTTATTATTTTTATAGACATAAGGATGGAAATATGTGGAATTTGGTGGGGTATTAGATTATTTTATAGTATGTTGAATGGGTGTTCTGATTATCATTTTATTTCACAAATTTTATTCAGTGGAACCATACTATTCCTGACTGATGATTTATAAAATTAATTTACTCCTAAATTGTTTTTTTTTTGAATAAAAAAATTTAATTGTGAATAATTTATTTGGTATAGATCATATTCAAAATATTTTTTTAAGTAATAAAAAATATATGTTAATACCTTCATTAGAGTTTATTGATTTTGGAGGGTCCATATGAAATATTCCATTGCAATATTGAAAAATATTATTCATAGGATCAAAATAAAACCAACAATATTAAATTTCTTTTTGAAATTATGTTTTTTTATATATTTCATCATGAAAATAATTTATACCAATTTATATCTGTTAGGGCCAATAGGAACCTATATATCCAGAGAGTGGGGGGTGAATCAGGGTATGGATATTCTTATATAAAATTCTTATGGCCCCACCAGATCTTGACCTCTTTATTACAAGGGTCACTTTGTTTTCTCTTATGGGCTTATGTTGATCACTTCTATTTATCTTTATCTGATGGTTATGCTTTAGATGCAATGCAGGGAAGCAACCAGGCATACACAAATATTTTTACTTGGTTCACCCTCACTGGGCTACGTCCAAGGAGCATACAACAGTGATGTGCTGTAGTACCAAATCCACTAAGGCTCACTGCCAATAATGTTCGGGATAGATCACTTATATGCCCAGGCTCACTACCTTTACAATGTTTAGGGTCATTTCTGTAAAAGCACGAGATTTTATAAAAAAATATTCTTTTTAATTTCATTAATTTCTTGTGTTATACGGTACACCAAAAGGAGCTTGCACAACACACATCCTTGACTTTCCTTGCATTACACGCAATCGCGACCGTCCTCGATAGCGTGTGTAGTACGCAATACCGAGTTTCACTAAACAATGATATGCTATTAAAATATTATTAAAACTAGCCGTTATGAACAGTAATAACCACATTTTAAAATTTTAGAAAATTTATATCTCAAAATGAACTTCATTTTTGGATTCGGGGTATCGAATTTAGCCTAAGGTGAAATTTTGGTGATTTTTGTATAACTTTCATATTTTGATGAATAGTGAAAATTACAGAATTTTAATTAAAAACAACTTTTTCAATCGAAATAATTAATAGTGATAAATTATTAATTTTAGTGGTTTTAAAGTATATTTAGAATATATTTTTACAATTCAATACAATTTTGGTCATTGGATGTAATTTCACATTTACACCAGACATAAACAAGTGTTAATCTTTTGATAGTTATTATCTCTTGAAAAAACGCTATTTGTTGTGATAGCAGAAATTAATTATAAAATTAATTAATGCAACTTATATTTTGGGAATTTTGTAAAATAGAAATCATTTTTAAATTCGGAATATCAATTATAGCTTAGGGTGAAATTTTGGCAGTTTTCTAAAAAACTTCAATTTTTGATGAATAGTGAAACTACTAAGTGGTAGTTAAAAAAATTAATTTTTTCATAAATCTTAATTTTACCGCTTCTGTGAATGGAATTTCAAAAATCCGAGAGACACGGTTGATTTCAGTACGTAAAATGTGGTTCGATGAGATGAAAATAATTTTTGGTGAATAGTAACTTTTTATTTTTATTTACCAAGGTTAAAAGTAAATAGGGTAATTAAGGGTAAAAATGATATTAATATTACCCAAAAACATGTACTAATCCTATTGGACAAGTTTATCTAGACCAAAAACAACCTTAAGGGTAAAATATTTTCATTTAGGCCCACTTGGATTAGATTAGGACATTTATTACTATTTAATTCAAAGAAGAGTTAAAAGAGTTAAAATCAATGTTTATTTACTAAAACATTTTTAATATAGGGTTATACAGAATATAAATTCGTCTATGAATATTCATTAGAATTCTAAAACGATTCCCTACATAATGGTATTTTATTTGTAATTTTTAGACATTAAATAATTTAATTTATTTATGACACAACGATGATGGAGTAATTATCTTATTAATGAAATATTGACATAATTGATGTTATAAATACCCAAATAAATATAAATTGAGACTTTTTATGACTTACACTAATTTTATAGGTTAATATGACATGTTATTATTGATTTAATTAACTTTTTTCGAACTTATCATTCTGTTAGGATTTTCACAAAAATCAATTACTAAATAGTATCAAAATTGACATAAAATAGTTTTTAAAACAAATATTATATTATTAATTGTTATTTTATTCCTAAAAATATAAGGATCAGCCAAATGACTTATATAAGGATAGATATATTAATAATAAACAACTTGGGGTTCGTTTGGCTTGATATAGTAAGTTTATTAACCTTATATTATAAGAACACAAGAAGACACGGTAAAACTAAAATTATTTAACTTAATGTTAAATCTAAATGATAAGGTTAAAATAGGAACCTAAACGTGTATAAAATCTATTGTATGAGAGGATTTCGAACCATCCCCACCTTATCCTCTAAATAAATAAATTAGGAGCTATTTAAAACTGAACTTGACTTTATAATAAAATAATATATTTAGTTATTCCAAAGGTGCCCCTCTCCTCCCTTATAAAAAGAAACCTCCTCCCTCTCTTCCTCACACAACATTGAGCCTTCAAGCTCGGAAAAACCCTGACGAAATCGCTTCTCCACTTCCCTCGTATCATCCTATAGGTCTTGGTCTTCTTCAAAGACCATCCTTAGTTCTTTAAGTGGAGGTTAAGTGAAAGAGCGTCAAAAAGAGGTAATATCCATTACCGATCTTTTTCAATTTCTTTCTTCTTCAACTTCTTCTTCTTTAGTTGTTTCAGGATAAAGTAATAACATCAGTATTTCTTATATACTAATATGTTATTATAAATATGAAAAAACTATAATTAACCTTCTATCCATCCTACGGAAAATGGAAATCACCGCGCGTGCGTATGTACGGAATACCGTCTCCACGCCGTGGTGTAATCTATTTTCCGCCACCACCTTAATTGGATGGGTATAATGGTGTAATGAGTAAATATATATGATTATTATAAAGTGATATTGATACTGAAATAGTATACATACACTTTAAAAAATTCCACGACCATGGGAACGATATCATCGCTCGTGCGTACGTATGGACTACCGTCTCCACGACGCGATGAGATTCATTCTCCACATTAACCATTCATGAATGATTATAAAATATATATAATAAGTACTAATGAAATATATGAAATAATAATGATACTGGATTTATGTATATTTATATGTATGTCATCTACTTAATTCCATTCAATTCAATAAGGAAACGAAAACAGCGTTCATGCGTACGTACGGACTACCGTCTCCATGAACGGTGTATTTCATTCCATTTATCAATATATTATATATATGTATATATATTATATATAAATCATGTTCTACATTCTGGATATAAGTAATCATGATCCAAGTAATCATATTAAGAATTACAAGTTAAAAACACGAACGACAAATGAGACAATTTTCCCCAAAACGCTATTTTAACATGAATTTACAAAAGAACGGGTAATATAAAGTAATAAGTGAACCATATATGATATAATAACAATGAATATGATTCTGTAATAAGTCAATGACATTATTTAAATCATTAAACAGGAGTTTCAGACACTTACGAAGCAAATCAGACCTAAGGTAAGGGAAATATCACAATCTCATTTTTATCCAAGATTGCTTATACTTTGGGATTTATTGGGGTGTATTTTATCATCCACATCAATGTTTTCCTCAATATGTAATATTATTTCCATCCAACTGCAATTGTTTAATTCTAATTTTACCCTTCGGTGAGTTTTTAGTAAAAAAATATGAAAGGAATCTTTTGTCGTTTTTCGTACGAGGTACTTTTTGACTTTTCCGACAAAAGTACGAAGAATGCTTTTTTTAACTTATAAGAAATGAATGGATTTTTAAAAAATTACTTCCAAAAAGCTTCCTTTACAAGTTTTAAAGTTTATTTTTAATCAAATTCTTTTAGTTTAAAATTGTATGACATGTTAAGAAAGGAAAAATGTTTTTGATGTAGAAAAGATATTTTCCTCAAGAATGGAGTTCAACTGTTTTATCAAAATTATTTTCCATCTAAGATAATATAGGGTTCTGTTTCTATCCCTATTATTACATTGATTTGATTATGTTGTGATGGAATTATTTTTATGAATTCATTTATCTTATATGAATTTTATTATGATGTCATGTTGTTTAAGAATCCCATTTTTATTACATGGGTTATGCAATGATGTATGATTTATGATTTCGTGGAACACATAAGAATGGTATAATTATGAGATGGGTGGGACCTATATCTCCATCCAATGCATTGGGTAAAGATTTTATATCTCATGAGATAGACATGGCTGGAATGGTAGGTTATACCGGTTCAGTGAAACAGGACTGAAACGAGGGTGACTCGGTTCAGAAAGGGACTTTATCCACTAATATAGTCTTGGCAATGAGTCTTGACTAACAAGAAATGATTCTCTATGATTATGTGTGTATTCCACAAAGTTTCATGTTTTATATTTTGAATATTGTGATTATATTTCACTGCCATGATTTATCCCATGTTATGAAATTATGATCTCTTTTGCAGGTTAAGATTTCCAAAAGTTATGTTCTTGTGTATACGATGATATTTATATTTCTTTTGTTTACCCTTACTGAGAATTTGAGCTCACCCTTTTATGTTTTCTTTTCCCCAGGATAAAAAGAATGGTTTTAGGTAAAAAAGGGAAGATCTTTATGGGAGATATTGGAGATCTTTCACCACGATTAGAAGATTACGTTATGAGTTTCCAAAGACACTAATCTATTACGATCCTTGTGTGTGTGTTTTTTGTTATATACTAATTATTCCGCAAAAGTAATGTAATGTTCATGTACGTTAAGCTTAGGGTCTCTACAGTTGGTATCAGAGGAAAGGTTTAGTCAACCTTTGAAAACTAGGATGCGAAAACTTTAGTGAGATCCCTAGAGATATTTCTAAGATATGTCTAGGGATGTCCCTAAGGATAAGTATACGTATAGGATACAGTCCTAGAACTATGGTAACAATAATAGAATTTAGCCTAAGATGTTAGATATTGAGGATACTCCCCCTTTATTATTTTGTTTTCCCTAGCATGATTTTTGCCTCTCACACTATTCTTTTTGGGTTTTAGACGATGGCTGGAACCCGAAGGAACCGTGTTGATCAATGCAATGGACAATGCTATGGTTGACTTCCTGAACAAACAAAGGTTATGGGAGATGGAGTGAAATATCTTATTGCTATACTTACACAAGCTATGAATCATTCTGGACTTCCAAATGAGCAGAGAAGGGAACAATATTCTATTTAGTCCTTCATGAGGCAACGTCCACCTTCTTTCAGTGGGTCTTCCGATCCACTTGTTGCTGAACAATGGATCAGTACCACTGAAAAGATATTTTCAGTTCTTCAATGTTCTAAACATGATAAAGTCATCTTATCAGTATATCGTTTGGAAGGTGAAGCTGATAAATGGTGGAATCTTATCAAGAATACGAGGCCAAGAGATGAAATTGAGTCCATGGAATGGGACGAGTTCAAGAACTTGTTTTTCAGTAAGTATTTCCCTCATATTCTTCGAACAAAGATGGAAAAGGAGTTTCTTGAGCTGAAGCAGAAGGATGATGAATCTGTTGTTATATACAAAGCAAATTTTACAAGACTTGCAAGGTATGCATCTGGCATTATCATCCAACCTGAACGTAAAGTTGATCGATTTTTCAGTGGCTTAAAACCAATTCTTCGAAGGGCATTAGCTATAAGAGACTTCAGTAGCTATGAAGAAATTGTGTGTTGTGCTATCAAGGTAGTAATAAAAGTTGGTGTTACATATCTATCTCATGGTTTTGACAAGAAACGAAAGATGGAGTTAAAGGATAAATCTCAGAATAATGGTGAAAAGAAGATGAATGTTTCCTTATGCACAAAGTGTGGAAAGAAGCATGGTGGAGATTGTCTTAAAGGGACTAGAAAATGTTTTAAGTGTGGAAAAGAAGGTCATCGAGCAGCTGAGTGTCGAAGTAATGGAAAAAGGGATTCTAATGATGTGAATAAAGCAAACACTGCAGAGAACGCACCACCAACACTTCAATGCTTAAAGTGAAAGGAAATGGGGAATTATGCTAATAAATTCCCTAATCCAAGGGTTAGTGATGATCGACATGAGCAACCACTTAAGGAAAAGGACAAAGGGAATTTACATGCGATCACTATTGGCAATGTTGAATATGACAACGATGTGGTGGAATGATTAAGTGTTTATGTAATGGGATTCCAAAATAATGTTGTATCGTGGAGCATTGGAATAATTATGTATTGGTCTAATGTGGTATTCATCGTGATTGAGATATTATGCGCATAATGAAGGGAAAACGAGAAAATGAAATGTTTAACAGTATTCATAAGCTCCTGATTGATATAAGGACTAAGTGATATCATGGTTTGAGTAAATAGAATTTTGAGGATTTTGGTTTGTGGAAAGTGTCAACTTTTAACTGCATTCATGTTTTCACTAAGGTTTAATGGGTATTCAAGAGAGTACATGATTAAGGCCTTTTTATGTTTGGAATGTGACCAACAAGATATATCTTATGATATATGGGGATCAACGATAGTATTAAATCTCTGGTAATTGTTTTCACTATATTATGAGAGTGGACTGCAGTATTTTATATAAGCATAAAGATTGGAATGGACTATGTTGGACATAAGTTAGTATTGTTTAAGGATAGAAGTTTTTTCGATATTATTGATGGGATGTTATAGTAATATAGTTCTAGAAAGAGGACAACCTGCAGGACGGGCGACAGCCCATCGCGTCGGACAAGGATGTGGAAAGCGAACCTACAATCGAAGTGCGACTGGCCTTTATTGCCTACCACTGGCCTACATGAAGTCCATGTTTAGTAGAAACTAGTTTTATTTTATTAAGCGGTATGATATATGAAGTATAAGTTCATTTTTGGAACCATATACGATTAACCATAAGATGGACTTATAACTTTTGCTAACCTTTTGTTTGAAAGAGATGGAATGACCCATCATTCTATCACATAATCTGCTAACACTTCACGAATAACCAATTCAACTTCATTTATTTAAGAGATGAAGTGGAAATTGTTCAAGGCACGAACAACAGTAAGATTGTACCGAAATAAAGTAAGTATTTATTCTAATTCAAATTCTTTAACTTTAGGGAAACGATCTTGAAAACCAAAAATGTTGTCCTAGTGCTCTTATATCTGATTAATCAGATGGTACCTTAGATCGTCACAAATTTATGGATTTGTGATTACTGGCTTTTCCATAGCCATTTTCTCTACCACTCTCCATCAGAACATGATGGTTAGATTTCTCTTCCATATCCATATTTTCACCTATGTGGAAACCCAGTGATTAGTTTATTTGGGTAACCATTTAGTTTTATATTTTTGTTTTTAAATATTGGTTTTGATATTACTTTTTACTATGTGGGTTTCTATTAAAGAAACTTTCGATTACTAAACCATTTATAACCCCGACGAATTTTGAGGGAGAAATTCATTTTAAGGGGGGTAGAATGTAACAGCCCGAGATTTTATAAAAAAATATTATTTTTAATTTAATTAATGTCATGTGTTGTACGGTACACCAAAAAAATCTTGCACAACATACGTCCTTGACTTGACTTGCATTACACGCAATTGTGACCTTCCTCGATAGCGTGTGTAGTACGCAATACCGAGTTTCACTAAACAACGATATGCTATTAAAATATTATTAAAACTAGCTGTTATGAACAGTAATAACCACCTTTTAAAATTTTAGAAATTTTATCTCTCAAAATGGACTTCATTTTTGGATTCGGAGAATCGAATTTAGCCTAAGGTGAAATTTTGGTGATTTTTGTATAACTTTCATATTTTGATGAATAGTGAAAATTACATAATTTTAATTAAAAACAACTTTTTCAATCGAAATAATTAATAGTGATAAATTATTAATTTTAGTGGTTTTAAAGTATATTTGGAATATATTTTTACAATTCAATACAATGTTGGTCATTGGATGTAATTTCACATTTACACCAGACATAAAAAAATGTTAATCTTTTGATAGTTATTATCTCTTAAAAATTTGCTATTTGTTGTGACAACAGAAATTAATTATAAAATCAATTAATGCAACTTATATGTTGGGAATTTTGTAATATAGAAATCATTTTTGAATTCGGAATATCAATTATAGCTTAGGGTGAAATTTTGGCAGTTTTCTAAAAAACTTCAATTTTTGATGAATAGTGAAACTACTAAGTGGTAGTTAAAAAAATTAATTTTTTCATAAATCTTAATTTTACCACATCTGTGAATGGAATTTCAAAAATCTGAGAGACATGGTTGATTTCAGTAAGTAAATTGTGGTTCAATGAGATGAAAAGAATTTTTGGTGAATAGTAACTTTTTACTTTTATTTACCACGGTTAAAAGTAAATAGGGAAATTAAGGGTAAAAATGATATTAATATTACCCTAACACATGTACTAATCCTATTGTACAAGTGTATCTCGACCAAAAACAACCGTAAGTGTAAAATATTAACATTTTGGCCCACTTGGATAAGATTAGGACCTTTATTACTATTTAATTCAAAGAAGAGTTAAAAGAGTTAAAATCAAAGTTTATTTACTAAAACATTTTTAATATAGGGTTATACATAATATAAATTCAACTATAAATATTCATTAGAAAGCTAAAAAGATTTCATACATAAGGGTATTTTATTTGTAATTTTTAGACAATAAATAAGTAAATTTATTTCTGCCACAACGATGATGCAGTAATTATCTTATTAATGAAATATTGACATAATTGATGTTATAAATACCCAAATAAATATAATTTGAGACTTTTTATGAATTCCAATAATTTTCTAGGTTAATATGACATGTTAGTATTGATTTAATTATCTTTTTTAGAACTTATCATTCTTTTATGATTTTCCCAAAAATCAATTACTAAATAGTGTCAAAATTGACATAAAATAGTTTTTAAAACAAATATTATATTATTAATTGTTATTTTATTCCTAAAAATCCAAGGTTTGGAAAAATGACTTAGATAAGGATAGATATATTAATAATAAACACCTTGGGGTTCCTTTGGCTTGATATAGTAAGTTTATTAACCTTATATTATAAGAACACAAGAAGACACGGTAAAATTAAAATTATTTTAGTTAATGTTAAATATAAATGATAAGGTTAAAATAGGAACCTAAACGTGTCTAAAATCTATTTGATGAGAGGATTTCGACCCATACCTACCTTAGGCTCGAAATAAATCAATTTGGAGCTATTTAATACCGAACTTGACTTTATACTAAAATAATATTTTTAGTTATTCCAAAGGTGCCCCTCTCCTCCCTTATAAAAGGGCACCTCCTCCCTCTCTTCCTCACACAACTTTGAGCCTTCAAGCTCCGCAAAACCCTTCCAAAATCTCTTCTACACTTCCCTAGTATCATCCTAATGGTCCTGGGCTTCTTCAAAGACCATCCTTAGTTCTTTAAGTGGAGGTTAAGTGAAGGCGCGTCAAAAAGAGGTAATATCCATTACCGATCTTTTTCAATTTCTTTCTTCTTCAACTTCTTCTTCTTTAGTTGTTTCATGATAAAGTAATAACATCAGTATTTCTTATATACTAATATATTATTATAAATATGAAACAACTCTAATTAACCTTCTATCCATCCTACGGAAAAAGGAAATCATCGCGCGTGCGTACGTACGGAATACCGTCTCCACGCCGTGGTGTAATCTATTTTCCACCACCACCTTAATTGGATGGGTATAATGGTGTAATGAGTAACTATATATGATTATTATAAAGTGATATTGATACTGAAATAGTATACATACACTTTAACACAATTCCACGACCATGGGAACGATATCATCGCTCGTGCGTACATACGGACTATCGTCTCCACGATGCGATGAGATTCATTCTCCACATTAACCATTCATGAATGATTATAAAGTATATATAATAAGTACTAATGAAATATATGACATAATAATTATACTGGATTTATGTATATTTATATGTATGTCATCTACTTAATTCCATTCAATTCAATAGGGAAACGAAAACAACATTCATGCATACGTACGGACTACCGTCTCCATGAACGGTGTAATTCATTCCATTTATCAATATATTATATATATGTATATATATTATATATAAATCATGTTTTACATTCTGTATATAAGTAATCATGATCCAATTAATCATATTAACAATTACAAGTTAAAAACACGAACGACAAATGAGACGATTTTACCCAAAACGCTACTTTAACATGAATTTAAAAAAGAACAGGTAATATAAAGTCAAAAGTGAACCATATATGATATAATAACAATGAATATGATTCTGTAATAAGTCAATGACATTATTTAAATCATTATACAGGAGGTTCGGACACTTACGAAGAAAATCGTACCTATGGTTAGGGAAATATCACAATCTCATTTTTATCCGAGATTGCTTATACTTTGGTATTTACTGGGGTGTATTTTATCATCCACATCTATGTTTTCCTCAATATGTAATATTATTTCCATCCAAATACAATCGTTTAATTCTAATTTTACCCTTAGGTGATTTTTTAGTAAAAAAATATGAAAGGAATCTTTTGTCGTTTTTCGCACGAGTTACTTTTTGACTTTTCCGACAAAAGTACGAAGAATGTTTTTTTAACTTATACGGCATGAATTTATTTTTAAAACATTATTTCCATGAAGCTTCATTTAAAATTTTTCAAGTTTATTTTTAATCAAATTCTTTTAGTTTAAATTTGTATGACATGTTAAGAAAGGAAAAATGTTTTTGAAGTAGAAAAGATATTTTCCTCAAGAATGGAGTTCAAGTGTTTTATCAAAATTATTTTCCATATAAGATAATATAGGGTTCTATTTCTATCCCTATTATTACATTGATTTGATTATGTTGTGATGGAATTATTTTTATGAATTCATTTATCTTATATAAATTGTTTTATGATGTCATGTTGTTTAAGAATCCCATTTTTATTACATGGATTATGCAATGATGTATGATTTATGATTTCGTGGGACACTTAAGAATGGTATCATTATGAGATGGGTGGGACCTATATCTCCCTCCAATTCATTGGGTAAATATTTTATATCTCATGAGATAGACATGGCTGGAATGGTAGGTTATACCGGTTCAGTGAAACAGGACTGAAACGAGGGTGACTCGGTTCAGAAAGGGACTTTATCCACTAAGATAGTCTTGGCAATGAGTCTTGACTAACAAGAAATGATTCTCTATGATTATGTGTGTATTCCACAAAGTTTCATGTTTTATATTTTGATTATTGTGATTATATTTCACTTCCATGATTTATCCCATGTTATGAAATTATGATCTCTTTTGCAGGTTAAGATTTCCAAAAGTTATGCGCTTGTGTATACGATGATATTTATATTTATTTTGTTTACCCTTACTGAGAATTTGAGCTCACCCTTTTATGTTTTGTTTTCCCCAGGATAAAAAGAATGGTTTTATGTAAAAAAAAGGGAAGATCTTTATGGGAGATATTGGAGATCTTTCACCACGATTAGAAGATTACGTTCCGAGTTTCCAAAGACACTAATCTATTACGATCCTTGTGTGTGTGTTTTTTGTTATATACTAATTATTCCGCAAAGGTAATGTAATGTTCATGTACGTTAAGCTTAGGGTCTCTACAGTTGGTATCAGAGGAAAGGTTTAGCCATCCTTTGGAAACTAGGATGCGAAAACTTTAGTGAGATCCCTAGAGATATTTCTAAGGTATGTCTAGGGATGTCCCTAAGGATAAGTATATGTATAGGATACAGTCCTAGAACTATGGTAACAATCATAGAATTTAACCTAAGATGTTATATATTGAGGATACTCCCCCTTTATTATTTTGTTTTCCCTAGCATGATTTTTGCCTCTCACACTATTCTTTTTGGGTTTTAGACGATGGCTGTAACCTGAAGGAACCGTGTTGATCAATGCAATGGACAATGCAATGATTGTCCTCCTGAACAAACAAACGTTATGGGAGATGGAGTGAAATATCTTATTGCTATACATACATAATCTATGAATCATTCTGGACTTCCTGATGAGCAGAGAAGGGAACAATATTCTATTGAGTCCTTCACGAGGCAACGTCCACCTTCTTTCAGTGGGTCTTCCGATCCACTTGTTGCTGAACAATGGATCAGTACCACTGAAAATATAATTTCAGTTCTTCAATTTTCTAAACATGATAAAGTCATCTTATCAGTATATTGTTTGGAAGGTGAAGTTGATCAATGGTGGAATCTTATCAAGAATACGAGGCCAAGTGATGAAATTGAGTCCATGGAATGGGACGAGTTCAAGAACTTTTTTTTCAGTAAGTACTTCCCTCGTATTCTTCGAACAAAGATGGAAAAGGAGTTTCTTGAGCTGAAGCAGAAGGATGATGAATCTGTTGGTATATACGAAGCAAATTTTACAAGACTTGCAAAGTATGCATCTAGCATTATCATCCAACTTGAAAGTAAAGCTGATCGATTTTTCAATGGCTTAAAACCAAGTCTTCGAAGGGAATTAGGTATAAGAGACTTCAGTATCTATGAAGAAATTGTGCGTTGTGCTATCAAGGTAGTAATAAAAGTTGGTGTTACATATCTATCTCATGGTTTTGACAAGAAACGAAAGATGGAGTTCAAGGAGAAATCTCAGAATAATGGTGAAAAGAAGATAAATGTTTCCTTATGCACAAAGTGTGGAAAGAAGCATGGTGGAGATTGTCTTAAAGGGACTAGAAAATGTTTTAAGTGTGGAAAAGAAGGTCATCGAGCAGCTAAGTGTCGAAGTAATGAAAAACGGGATTCTAATGATGTAAATAAAGCAAACACTGTAGAGAACGCACCACCAACACTTCAATGCTTCAAGTGCAAGGAAATGGGGCATTATGCTAATAAATGCTCTAATCCAAGGGTTAGTGATGATCGACATGAGCAACCGCTTAAGGAAAAGGACAAAGGGAAGTCACATGCGATCACTATTGGCAATGTTGAATATGACAACGATGTGGTGGAATGATTAAGTGTTTATGTAATGGGATTCCAAAATAATGTTGTATCATGGAGCCTTGAAATATTTATGTATTGGTCTAATGTGGTATTCAACGTGATTGAGATATTATGTGCATAATGAAGGGAAAACGAGAAAATGAAATGTTTAACAGTATTCATGAGATCATGATTGATATAAGGACTAAGTGATATCATGGTTTGAGTAAATAGAATTTTGAGGATTTTGGTATGTGGAAAGTGTTAACTTTTAACTGCATTCATGTTTTCACTAAGGTTCAATGGGTATTCAAGAGAGTACATGATTACGGCCTTTGAATGTTTGGAATGTGACCAACAAGATATATCTTATGATATATGGGGATCAACGACCGTATTAAATCTCTGGTAATTGTTTTCACTATATTATGAGAGTGGACTGCAGTATTTTATATAAGAATAAAGATTGGAATGGACTATGTTGGACATAAGTTAGTATTGTTTAAGGATATAATTTTTTTCGATATTATTGATGGGATGTTATAGTAATATAGTCCTAGAAAAAGGATAACCTGCAGGACGGGCGATAGCCCATCGCGTCGGACAAGGATGTGGAGATCGAACCCACAATCGAAGTGCGACTGGCCTTTATTGCCTACCACTGGCCTACAGGAAGTCCATGTTTAGTAGAAACTAGTTTTATTTTATTAAGCAGTATTATATATGAAGTATAAGTTCATTTTTGGAACCATATACGATTAACCATAAGATGGACTTATAACTTTTGCTAACCTTTTGTTTGAAAGAGATGGAATGACCCATCATTCTATAACTCGATCTGCTAACACTTCACGAATAAACAATTCGACTTCACTTATTTAAGAGATGAAGTGGAAATTGTTCAAGGCACGAACAACAGTAATATTGTAACGAAATAAAGTAAGTATTTATTCTAATTCAAATTCTTTAACTTTAGGGAAACGATCTTGAAAACCAAAAATGTTGTCCTAGTGCTCTTATATCTGATTAATCAGATGGTACCTTAGATCGTCACAAATTTATGGATTTGTGATTACTGGCTTTTCCATAGCCATGTTCTCTACCACTCTCCATTAAAACATGATGGTTAGATTTCTCTTCCAAATCCATATTTTCACCTATGTGGAAACCCAGTGATTAGTTTATTTGGGTAACCATTACATTTCATATTTTTGATTTTAAATATTGGTTTTGATATTACATTTTACGATGTGGGTTTCTATTAAAGAAACTTTCGAGTAGTAAACCATTTATAACCCCGACGAATTTCGAGGGAGAAATTCATTTTAAGGGGGGTAGAATGTAACAGCCTGAGATTTTATAAAAAAAATATTTGTTTTAATTTAATTAATGTCTTGTGTTGTATGGTACACCAAAAGGAGCTTGCACAACACACGTCCTTGACTTGCCTTGCATTACACGCAATCGCAACCTTCCTCGATAGCGTGTGTAGTACGCAATACCGAGTTTCACTAAACAACGATATGCTATTAAAATATTATTAAAACTAGCCGTTATGAATAGTAATAACCACCTTTTAAAATTTTAGAAATTTTATCGCTCAAAATGGACTTCATTTTTGGATTTGGAGTATCGAATTTATCCTAAGGTGAAATTTTGGTGATTTTTGTATAACTTTCATATTTTGATGAATAGTGAAAATTACAGAATTTTAATTAAAAACAACTTTTTCAATCGAAATAATTAATAGTGATAAATTATTAATTTTAGTGGTTTTAAAGTATATTTGGAATATATTTTTACAATTCAATACAATTTTGGTCAATGGATGTAATTTCACATTTACACTAGACATAAAAAAGTGTTAATCTTTTGATAGTTATTATCTCTTAAAATTTTCTATTTGTTGTGACAGCAGAAATTAATTATAAAATCAATTAATGCAACTTATATGTTGGGAATTTTGTAAAATAGAAATCATTTTTGAATTCGGAATATCAATTATAGCTTAGGGTGAAATTTTGGCAGTTTTCTAAAAAACTTCAATTTTTTATGAATAGTGAAACTACTAAGTGGTAGTTAAAAAAATTAATTTTTTCATAAATCTTTATTTTACCACATCTGTGAATGGAATTTCAAAAATCCGAGAGACACGGTTGATTTCAGTTAGTAAATTGTGGTTCAATGAGATGAAAAGAATTTTTGGTGAATAGTAACTTTTTACTTTTATTTACCACGGTTAAAAGTAAATAGGGAAATTAAGGGTAAAAATGATATTAATATTACCCTAACACATGTCCTAATCCTATTGGACAAGTGTATCTCAACCAAAAACAACCGTAAGTGTAAAATATTATCATTTAGGCCCACTTGGATAAGATTAGGACATTTATTACTATTTAATTCAAAGAAGAGTTAAAAGAGTTAAAATCAATGTTTATTTATTAAAACATTTTTAATATAGGGTTATACATAATATAAATTAAACTATAAATATTCATTAGAAAGCTAAAAATATTTCATACATAATGGTATTTTATTTGTAATTTTTAGACATTAAATAAGTAAATTTATTTCTGACACAACGATGATGCAGTAATTATATTATTAATGAAATATTGACATAATTGATGTTATAAATACCCAAATAAATATAATTTGAGACTTTTTATGAATTCCACTAATTTTATAGGTTAATATGACATGTTAGTATTGATTTAATTATCTTTTTTAGAACATATGATTATTTTATTATTTTCCCAAAAATCAATTACTAAATAGTGTCAAAATTGACATAAAATAGTTTTTAAAACAAATATTATATTATTAATTGTTATTTTATTCCTAAAAATCCAAGGTTCGGAAAAATGACAAAGATAAGGATATATATATTAATAATAAACAACTTGGGGTTCCTTTGGCTTGATATAGTAAGTTTATTAACCTTATAGTATAAGAACACAAGAAGACACAGTAAAATTAAAATTATTTAACTTAATGTTAAATCTAAATGATAAGGTTAAAATAGGAACCTAAACGTCTCTAAAATCTATTGGATGAAAGTATTGCGACCCATCCCCACCTTAGCCTCGAAATAAATCAATTTGGAGCTATTTAAAACTGAACTTGACTTTATACTAAAATAATATTTTTAGTTATTCCAAAGGTGCCTCTCTCCTCCCTTATAAAAGGGCACCTCCTCCCTCTCTTCCTCACACTACTTTGAGCCTTCAAGCTCCGAAACCCCCTGAAAAAATCTCTTCTCCACTTCCCTAGTATCATCCTAAAGGTCCTGGGCTTCTTCAAAGACCATCCTTAGTTCTTTAAGTGGAGGTTAAGTGAAGGCGCGTCAAAAAGAGGTAATATCCATTACCGATCTTTTTCAATTTCTTTCTTCTTCAACTTCTTCTTCTTTAGTTGTTTCATGATAAAGTAATAACATCAGTATTTCTTATATACTGATATATTATTATAAATATGAAAAAACTCTAATTAACCTTCTATCCATCCTACGGAAAAAGGAAATCATCGCGCGTGCGTACTTACGGAATACCGTCTCCACGCCGTGGTGTAATCTATTTTCCACCACCACCTTAATTGGATGGGTTTAATGGTGTAATGAGTAACTATATATAATTATTATAAAGTGATATTGATACTGAAATAGTATACATACACTTTAACACAATTCCACGACCATGGGAACGATATCATCGCTCGTGCGTACATACGGACTATCGTCTCCACGACGCGATGAGATTCATTCTCCACATTAACCATTTATGAATGATTATAAAGTATATATAATAAGTACTAATGAAATATATTACATAATAATGATACTGGATTTATGTATATTTATATGTATGTCATCTACTTAATTCCATTCAATTCAATAAGGAAACGAAAACAGCGTTCATGCGTACGTACGGACTACCGTCTCCATGAACGGTGTACTTCATTCCATTTATCAATATATTATATATATGTATATATATTATATATAAATCATGTTTTACATTTTTGATATAATTAATCATGATCCAAGTAATCATATTAACAATTACAAGTTAAAAACACGAACGACAAATGAGACGATTTTACCCAAAATGCTACTTTAACATGAATTTAAAAAAGAACAGGTAATATAAAGTCAAAAGTGAACCATATATGATATAATAACAATGAATATGATTCTTTAATAAGTCAATGACATTATTTAAATCATTATACAGGAGGTTCGGACACTTACGAAGAAAATCGGACCTATGGTTAGGGAAATATCACAATCTCATTTTTATCCGAGATTGCTTATACTTTGGTATTTACTGGGGTGTATTTTATCATCCACATCTATGTTTTCCTCAATATGTAATAATATTTCCATCCAAATACAATTGTTTAATTCTAATTTTACCCTTCGGTGAGTTTTTAGTAAAAAAATATGAAAGGAATCTTTTGTCGTTTTTCGTACGAGTTACTTTTTGACTTTTCCGACAAAAGTACGAAGAATGTTTTTTTTAACTTATACGACATGAATTTATTTTTAAAACATTATTTCCAAGAAGCTTCCTTTACAAGTTTTCAAGTTTATTATTAATCAAATTCTTTTAGTTTAAATTTCTATGACATATTAAGAAAGGAAAAATGTTTTTGAAGTAGAAAGGATATTTTCCTCAAGAATGGAGTTCAAGTGTTTTATCAAAATTATTTTCCATATAAGATAATATAGGTTTCTGTTTCTATCCCTATTATTACATTGATTTGATTATGTTGTGATGGAATTATTTTTATGAATTCATTTATCTTATATGAATTGTTTTATGATGTCATGTTGTTTAAGAATCCCATTTTTATTACATGGGTTATGCAATGATATATGATTTATGATTTCGTGGCACACATAAGAATGGTATCATTATGAGATGGGTGGGACCTATATCTCCCTCCAATGCATTGGTTAAATATTTTATATCTCATGAGATAGACATGGCTGGAATGGTAGGTTATACCGGTTCAGTGAAACAGGACTGAAACGAGGGTGACTCGGTTCAGAAAGGGACTTTGTCCACTAAGATAGTCTTGTCAATGAGTCTTGACTAACAAGAAATGATTCTCTATGATTATGTGTGTATGCCACAATGTTTCATGTTTTAAGTTATGATTATTGTGATTATATTTCACTGCCATGATTTATCCCATGTTATGAAATTATGATCTCTTTTGAAGGTTAAGATTTCCAAAAGTTATGTGCTTGTGTATACGATGAGATTTATATTTCTTTTGTTTACCCTTACTGAGAATTTGAGCTCACCCTTTTATGTTTTCTTTTCCCCAGGATATAAATAAAGGTTTTAGGTAAAAAAAGGGAAGATCTTTATGGGAGATATTGGAGATCTTTCACCACGATTAGAAGATTACGTTCCGAGATTCCAAAGACACTAAACTATTACGATCCTTGTGTGTGTGTTTTTTGTTATGTACTAAGTATTCCGCAAAAGTAATGTAATGTTCATGTACGTTAAGCTTAGGGTCTCTACAATCTCACTGCGCTCCCAATGGTCACTCTCTATTTCTCTCTCTCTGGATCACTGTCGGTGGAGAGGATCACCTTCTTCCTCATCCTTTGCTCACTGCTCTGGAAGGGATCCACTCACAGTTTATAGACATGTAGTTCTCTTCATTTTCATGAATGCAAACATCCTAAAATGTTGATAGATTCTCTGTTAAAGGCCAACTTTCATCCACTGATTAATACCCATTTTCCTCTTAACCACTGGGAAATTCACTTTGAAAAAACCTTCACAATGCACTCTACTTCGCGAGGCTCCCAATTTCATGATGCTCAAACAAGCCTTCGCGAAGAACCTTCCTTTTCGTGAATCTCACAATTTTGCAGTTCTCAGACCATCGCAAAGATCAAGCCTTCGCAATGCTTAGGCCGTCGCGGAGCTCAAGTTGTCGCAATACGACTTCCCTCGCGAAGCTCACTGAGCCAACACGGAGCACACGACTTTCGTGGAGCTAGAATAGCCACCGTGAAGCTCTTCTTTAGCGAAGAGCACTGCCTTTGTGAACTTCTTTTGCGAACTGAGAGAAAAGTATTTTCTCTGAAAATTCTCTCTACTTATCTCTATGGGGTAGACCTCTATTTATAGGAAATTCCACAGACCCTCGACCCTTCCACGCGAAGTCAGCACCACGTCATTGTCAATCGCGAAGCTCCGATGTTTCTGCTGGAATTCTGTAAAAATCATGAAGCACCACGGAAATTTTCTAATCACAGAGCTCGTCATAATCGTGTAGCATTCCTTCATTTCTATTGTGCCTTCGCCATGATGCTCCCTCGAAAATCCCTTCACCACTGCAATGCACTTCAACCTCTTCCGTTCGTGAAGCTCTTCGTAATCGCAAAGAATCACTGCCATCATTCTTATTGTCTTCGCGAAATACAAACCCTGAATCCTCTCTTTCCCATCGTTCCTTTTCAACATGGATTTTCAACAACCTTTTGAGAACTCGACAATTCTCCAGGGAAACCTACATTGTCAACAAACACATTCAACCCAAAAATACAACAATGTTAACTTGAGGGATTTTTTCCCAACAATATAAATTCATGATTTACTAATTATTATGAATAAAAAGAATGAAATCCTAATTCCACTTTGTATATATTATTAAAACTATAGAGATTCTAAAATTTAATTACAATAGATAATGGTTTGAAAATTATCATAATGATATGCTATTAACACCCATAAATGTAAATCATACAATTTTATTTGAAGGATTGGAGATGTATAAATATCATCAAGAAAATTATTTATATATATTTTTATGAAGGACATAAGGCTTGTAGGTTTAATTATTGATAATAAAGGATTGAAATTAATTTTATAACGGCATATATTTTTGTCAACTTTTGGATCATTTTAAAAAGATTTTATTTTATGTAATTTTTGTGCATTTTAAACAATTGATCATCAAAGAAAACATATCCATCCATATAAAAACATTTATATATGGAAGAATCATGAATAACACCTGGGTTCTTCCATAATTGATGAGTATATATGAATAAGTTAAAGGGCAATGAGTATGAGCCTATTTTTTTGAAGATCACACAATAGTGTGCCTGTGTGGACTGTGAAAAGGTGTGGTGTAGCATGTGAGTGGTGTGGTTACATTTTAATGAGTGTGAAAACCCCAAGATGTATTGATTGAATAATGGTTAGAGTCACTTATTATGCACTTCTATACCAAACTACAGTCCTATGTAAGATGAGGGTGAAATAAGAAATGATTTTCTTCCACTAATGATAACTAATTATAACCTATGACACCTATTCAATGTAATCTAAACAATCCTACTTACTGTGGGGACATCTTCCACCTCCCCAAACATAGAATACATGACATCGTTCATCTAGTGTTCAACGTAAGCCATATATTCCATATTATAAAATGAAACTAATGATGGAACAAATCTTTCTCAATGTCCTAGAGACATGCGTAATCCATAGGATTATATAAAAGTGGTTATTTGATGAACTGAGTTATCATGAGAACAAGAAGTGTCATATGATTACATACCTATAGTTCTCAAGGCATGAAATGAAAATTGATAACTTAAATTACATGACGATTCTATTATTTATAGACACCATCACAAATTTCCCCGAACACTTTTCATTCCATTTCCAATGAGGCACAACATGATCATGTGAATTCAATTATATGAAGCCCTAAAATTTGAACATGTGAATCCCTTGAAGTAGATAATGAAACGTCCCTGAAGCCATCCTAAAAATCCTAGATGTGTAAAAATCCCACAATGTATTCCAAAAACAACCATGAAGAGATCATTTGAGAATTTATCCACCTATGTGTTTGATTAATGCTTATGGTTTAAATTCCTCAATAATTCACCAAAAACAACCTCAATATGTTACACAGAACATCATAACATTCAAAAATTGTAGAAAATTTAGTGACCTTTAACATTATAAAGTCATTCCACCTCCCTGTTAGAGAAATAGAACTACACCAGAGGATGGTTGGAAGGAAATGAATGAAGATGCTTTTATAAGGAAACAGATGATAGTTGGTAATTTAATTTAAAGGAATTTTCTAGGTAACAATGAGATCCCCTTGTGAGACCCAATCATGATACATCATTATGCTCATAAGACTGTGTGAACACCTTTTGTGGTCCCAGAATCATTCAATCATCTCGAGATGCCTCCCGATGAACTAGGGTGTCTCCACACTTACACAGTCTTATACATGAATCTTAAACCCATCGTTCTACTCACATCATCATGTTCATGAACTTATAAATGTTTGGGATACCAGATTAATCCCTTAAGATATTTCAATTTCTTGATGTTATGAACATCAAGTGAAACCTTTGGTTAAATATTCTTAAATGTGGAATTCGATAAAAAACTCAAACACTCATTCATGCATCCTTTGTCATGTGTGTGACCATAGAAATTTAATTTGATTCTGGAATCTATTAGAGGGGGATAGATCGCAAGGCCTCTATTAATCATTTGTAGATGGGAGGTAGTCTGTAATGACCCTCATTTTGAACCAGGTTAGAAAGTGGGGGAAATTAATCCTTTTCAATTCCTGAGAATGTCGAATCTAAGATCGGGCTTCGGAATATAAGACGGCTGGTTTTTAAAAAAAAGAAGGTGCAAAATTGGTGAATGATTTCTCAAACCATGCGGCCCAAACTGTGTGGCACAAAATAGGGAGGCAGTGGAGTCTACACGGCCTGCGCATGGTTTCCCCGAACCTTGCGACAAACCCGTGTGGGGTGCCTGGGGTGTCTAGTAGAGGCCGCCTGGTTAGCGCACGGTTTGGAAAACCATGCTGGTCAAATCATGCGCGTCCCTCCTTTTGGGTTTTTAGATGTTTTAAAATGAAATTAAAAATAAAAATAAATTAAAAGGAAAACCTAAAATCTAATAAACTCTCCCTCCTCTCTTCTCTCAGCCAGAACCCGCACGAACCCCTCCTCCCAAGGAGTCTCAACATTGTGTGAGCCCCCCCCCCTGGCTGGACCTCTTATCCTTCATTTTTCTTGGTGATTACTCCTTAGAATCTCCGACGTAAGCCACCTCCCTCCTTCCTCCTCCCTTCTTGGCCAATTTTAGGGCTCCTCCTTGCCCAAATTTCGTTCGGCCAGTGTAAAAACATGAGATTTAATAAGAAGTATTCTTTTTAATTTATTTGATGTCGTGTGTTCTATGATAAACCAAGATCATCTTGCACAATACGCAACACCGTATTAGCTTGTAGTATATGAAACACTATTCTTGGATCGTGTTACACAAAATTTCAAGTTCGTTTTATAGATGTTATTATACGCAACATTGAGTGTATATATATATATATATTCTATGTATAAATGAAATATGGTTGGATTATATTATACACAAAACCACATGATTCTTCCACTACACGCAACCTTGAATTGGATTTCTTTACACGCAATCAAGACCATCTTCGATAGCGTGTGTAGTACACAATACCGAGTTTCACTAAACAAGATATTATTATAATATTATTATGAACTAGCCGTTAGGAACAGTAATACCCACTTTTTCAATTTTTTTAAATTTTATCATTCAAAATGGACATCATTTTTGGATTCAGAATATCGAAATTAGCCTAGGGTGAATTTTTGTTATTTTTCTGAAAACATTCAATTTTAAATGAATAGTGAAAACACAAGGTTACTATTTAAAAACCGGATTTCTATTTAAATAATTATTTATTTTATTTAAATTTATTTTTGGTCAAAATTGATACATAATACCTATATAAGTTAAATGTAATTCATTAGAGTCATTTTATAATAATTTTTGATATATAACCATTTTATTTAACTTTTCACCGTCTTTTACCCATCTCCTAGGAGAATTTGAAAATTTACATAAAACTTAATTTTACATCTTATGTGAGTGGAATTTCAAAAATCCTAGAGACATGGTTATTATAAAGGAGTAAAATGTGGTTCAATATGATAAAATTAATTTTTGGTGAATAGTAACTTTTTACTATTATTTACCACGGTTAAAAGTAAATAGGGTAATTAAGGGTAAAAATGATATTATTATTACCCAAACACATGTCATAATTATATTGGATAAGTGTAATTCAACCAAAAACAACATTATAAATAAAAAATTACCCTTTAGGTCCACTTATATTAGATTAGGACACTTATTACAATTTTATTTAAAGAAGAGTTAAAAGAGTTAAAATCATAGTTTAATAAATAAAACATTTTTAATATAGGGTTATAAATAAGATAAATTTAACTATAAATATTTCATAGAAAGATAAAAATATTTCCTACATAATGGTATTTTATTTATAATTTTTAGACATTAAATTATTTAATTTATTAATGACACAATGATGATGAAGTAATTACCTTATTAATGAAATATTGACATAATTGATGTTATAAATACCCAAATAAATGTATTTTGAGACTTTTTATAAATTACACTAATTTTTTAGGTTAATATGACATGTTATTATTGATTCAATTAACTGTTTTCGAACTAATCATGCTATTATGATTTTCAAAAAATTAAATTACCCAATAGTGTCAAATTTGACATAAAATAGTTTTTTAAAAAAATATCATATTATTAATTTTTAATCTATTCCTAAAAATCTAAGGTTAGGTAAAATGACATAGATAATGTTATATATATTAATAATGAACCCCTTGGGGTTCTTTGGCTTGTTATAGTATGTTTATTAACCATATAGTGTAAGGAAACAAGAAGACACAGTAAAAGTTAAATTATTTAACTTAGAGTTAAATCTAAATGATAAGGTTAAAATAGTGACCTAAACATTTTTAAAACCTATTGGGTGAGAGGATTTAGACGCATCCCAACTTTAGCTTCTAAATAACTCAATTTGGAGCTATTATAAACTGAATGTGACATTATTATAAAAACTATTTTAAGTTTTCCCTAAGGTGCTCCTCTCCTCCCTAATAAAAGGGCACCTCCTCCCTCTTCTCTTTACAAAATTTTGACCTTTAAATCTCGGCCAAAACCTGCCTATTTACCTTCTAAAATTCCCTAGAAACATTATTGAGGTTTTTTCTCCCCAAAATACCAACTCTAGTGCCTTAAGAGGAATCTTAAAAGAAGTGCATCGAAGAAGATGTAATCTCTTCTACCGATTCATTCAATTTTTTTTTCTTCTTAAACTTATTCCTCTTTAGTTGTTTCATTATAAAGTAATAACATTAGTATCAATAATATACTGATATGTTAATATAAATATGAAACAAACCCATTTCACCTTCTATCCATCCTACAGAAATCGAAATCACCACGCGTGCGTACGTACGTAATACCGTCTCCAAACCGTGGTGTGATCTATTTTTCCACCACCACATTACATGGATGGATATAATGGTGTAAGGAATAACTATATATAGTTATTATAAAATCATATTGATTCTGAGATATTATATCATCCACTCCAATTCAATTCAATAATTATGGGAACAATATCATCAATCATGCGTGCGTACGGATTTCCGTCACCACGACGCGATGAGATTCATTCTCCATGTTAGTAGTCAAGAATGATTATAAAGTATATATAATTAATAATAATGAAATATATGACATGATAAAGATAATGGATTTATGTATATATAAATATTTCAACTACTTACTTCCATTCAAGACTATAAGGAAAGGAAAACAACGTTAATGCGTACTTACGGCCTACCGTCTCCATGAACGGTGTATTTCATTTCATTTATATATATATTATATATATATATTGAATAGCTATGATATATAAATAATTATTTACATTATTAATGTAAGTAAATAATGATATAATTAAAAATAAAATCAATAACAACAAGTCCAAACACGTACGATAAATAAAACAATTTTACCCAAAATGTAGCTTTAACGTGGAATTTCCAAAAGAACGGGTAATATAAAGTCATAAGTGAACCATATATGATATAATAACACTGAATATGATTATTTAATAAGTCAATTACATTATTTAAGTCATTATACAAGAGGTTTGGATATGGATGAAGCATATCAGACCTAAGGTAAGGGATAATTTTTCTAATCTAATTTTTATCTGAGATTGCTTATACGTAAGTATTTACTAGGGTTATATTTTTCATCCATATCCATAAAATGTTTTCCATAAAGTGTTTAATATTATTCCATGTATTCTTAAAGTCATTTTTACCCCTCTATGACTTTTAATTCGTGTTATGGATGGAATATTTCTTTTGTTTACCATATGTGGTACTTTATGACTTTTCCTTTAAAAGTACGAGGAGAATGTTTTTTTAACTTATATGGCATGAACATATTTTTACGGTTTCAAAACACCTAATTTTCAAGAAGCTACCTGTACAATATTTCATGATTAATTTCAGAAAAATCCTTTTAATTTAAAATTTCATTTCATTTTGTGAAAAGAATATGATTTTGAAGAAGAAAGGATATTTTCCTCAAGAAGTCATTTCAAGTGTTTTGTCAAAACTATTTTCCATCTAAGATGAAATTATTTATTATGATTATGTTTAAAGTATAATATCTCTATATTTTACATGATTTCACTTTTCTTATGATTAAATGATATCCATTTGTGTTATATGGCTTATGTTATGATGGGATGATGTTTATGAAAACCGTTTTATTATTTGGGTTATGATGAATGATTTGTGTTTATGTTGTGGAACATGTAAGAATGATTTAAATATGAGATGGGTGGGACCTATATATCCCTCCAATGCATTGGTTAAAGGTTTATATCTCATGAAATTTACATGTCTATAATGGTATGTTTATCCGGTTCAGTGATACAGGACTGGAATGAGGAGTGAACCTGATTCAGAAAGGGACTTTTTCCACTAAGATGGTCTTGGCAGTAATGCCTTGGCTACTACAGAAATAATATCATGTGCTTAATGGTTTTACAAAATAAAATGTTTTATTCCAATTCTATTTTATCATGACTGATGTTCCTTTATGACCTATGCCTTACGTACTACAAAGATTTATTTCACAACTCATGGTTTTGGTGTGTAAACTTTATGTTCATGTTTTGAAGTTCAAATTTATATGGTTTGTTTTATATTATCCATTCTTACCCTTAATGAGCATTTGAGCTCACCATTTATATGTTTTCTTTTCCTCGAGATTTAAAGAAAAGATTTAGGTAAGAAAAAAAGGGGATGATCTTTATGGGAGATGTTGAAGATCTTTCACCACGATTAGAAGATTATATTTCGAGTTTCCAAAGACACTAAACTATTATGGTCCTTGTGTCTCTATTTTTTTGTGAATTAATTATTCCGAAAAATTAATTTAATATCCAGGTACGTCATGTTTGTGGTTTCTATAGTTTGTCTCAGAGGAAATATTAGTTAAACATTGGAAAGTAGGATGCGAAAATTTAGTGATATCCCTAGAGATATTTCTAAGGTATGTCTAGGGATGTCCCTATGGTTTAGTATAAGTATAGGTTATAGTCCTAAAATTATGGAAACAATATTAGAATTAAACCTAAGATGTTAGATATTGAAGGTAATCCCCCTTTATTGTGATTTTTTCTTGTCACACTATACTTTTTGGGTTTTAGAAAATGGCTTGAAACATTAAGATTCACGATAATGGAGGATATGATTGAAAATGAAATGAGATTTTTCATGAGAAACCAAATGAAATTGTATTTGGAAGTCCACATGTCGTTATTATTCCTAATCAGAAATCCCATAATATGATCAATAATCTCATCTTTGGTAAGTTTCCCGACTCATCTAATAAGAGAAAGATAGAGTTTTAAGATGATCATAGAGGAAAGAAAGTTCAATTTCCCTCATGTAAATCATGCGGGAAGAGGCATTGGGGAGAATGTTTCAAATGAAATGGAAGATGATTTGGGTGTGGAAAAGAAGGACACAAAGCTAGTAATTGTAAAGAAAAAGGTTCAGTTAACACCATGGACAATGATAATGGTATTACTATGACATCAACAACGATTAAATGTTTTAAATGTGGAATCTACTGGCATTATGCAAACCAATTCCCTAAGGGAAAATCTCATGTTGAGAATAAGCATGGTCATATGGGTATTATTTATGTGGATGATGATGAAGAGACTACAAATGATATATGAGATGAAAGAAATAATGAATCTCAGTCAGTGGTTTAGGATGGTAGTGGAATGATTGTATGTTTATCAAGAATAATATATGGTACTATTGAATGAAGAAAAATCTAAGGATTGTTATACTGTTGTCTTTCCTGGAGTTTTTTAAAGTATATGATGAATGGTACCGGTAACCATGAAAGGTTATTCAAATGTCATTCGAAGGTAGATGATATGTGCACAATGAAAGGATAAGGAGATAATTAGATGTTTGATAATATTAATGAGCTCATGACTGGTATAAGGAAAAAGTGATATTATGGTTTGAGTATACAGAATTTTGGGATTTTGGTATGTGGAAATTGTTAACTTTTGACAACATTTATTTTTCTCTAAGGTTCAGTGGGTACTCAGGTTTCAAGAGAATACATTATTAAGGAATTCACATGTTTATAATGTTACCAAAAAGATATAAATATCTTATGATATACGGGAGACACATGATTGTATTCAATGCTTGATAGATGAAGTTTCTAGCAATCATTTTATTTCTACTATGAGATTGGACAGAAGTATTTTGGATAAACCTAAAGATTGGAATTTATTAAGTTAGACATCATATAATATTGATTAAGGAATTAACATTTGGTTATGTTATAATAGTATTGTTTTATAAAAAGGAGAACCCGTAGGACGAGCGACAACCCTTCGCGTCGGACAAGGATGTAGGAATCGAAACCACAACCGAAGTGTGACAGGCCTTAATCGCCTACCATTGGCCTATATGAAGTCCCTGGTTTGTAGAAATTAGTTTTACTTTATTATGTGGTATGATAGATGAAGTATAATTCCAATTTTGGAACCATATACGATTAATCTCACTATAAATGAACTTATGTATATAACTATTTCTAACATTATGTTTGAGAAAAATGGAATGACATATCATTCTATCGCATGATCCGCTAACACTTCACGGATGACAAATTCAACATCAGTTCTTTATGTGATGAAGTGGAAATTTCTCAAGCCACAAACAACATTGAGATTGTACCAAAATCAAGTAAGTATTTCTTTTAATTCAAAATTTTGTCAACATTTGGGAAATGATCTTGAAAACCAAAAATGTTGTCATATTTCCCTCATATATGATGAATCAAATGGTACCTTAGATCATCAAAAATTTATGTCTTTGTGATTGTTGGCTTTTTCATATCCATGTTCTCTACCACTTTCCATCAGAACTTGATGGTTATATTTCTCTTCCATATCCATATTTTTACCTATGTTTTCCTATGTGGAAACCCAATGATTAGTTAATTTGGGTAACAATTAAGTTTCATACTTTATTTTTTAATGTAATGTTTTGGTATTCCTTTTTTCGATTTGGGTTTCTATGAAATAAACTTTCAAGTAGAAACCCATTTATAACCCTGATGAATTTCAAAGGAGAAATTAATTTTAAGGGGGGTAGAATGTAACAACTCGAGATTTTATGAGAAGTATTATTTTTAATTTATTCAATTTCTTGTGTTTTATGTTACACCATGATCATCTTGCACTATACGCAACACCATATTAACTTGCAGTATACGCAACACTATTCTTGGATGGTGTTACAAAAAATTTCAAGTTTGTTTGATAGAATTTATTCTACGCAACATTGAGGGTGTGTATATATATATATTCAATGTATAAATGAAATATGTTTGGATTATACTATACACAAAAACCCATGAATCTTGCACTACAGGTAACCCAGACTTGGCTTACTTTACACGCAATCAAGACCTTCTTCGATAGCATGTGTAGTACGCAATACCGAGTTTCACTAAATGAGATATTATTATAATATTATTATGAACTAGCCGTTGTGAATTGTAATACCCACTTTTTGAAATTTTATATATTTCATCATTAAAAATTGACTTCATTTTTGGATTCGGAATATCAAAATTAGCCTAGGGTTATTTTTTTTGAATTTTTCTGAATACTTTTAATTTTTAATGAATAGTGAAAACACTAGGTTACTATTTAAAAAAATAATTTTTATTTAAATAATTATTCATTTTATTTAAATTTATTTTAGGTCAAAATTGATTTATAATACCTATATAAGTTCAACATAATTTATTGGAGTCATTTTATGATAATTTTAGATATATAAAAACTTTATTGAACTTTTCACCGTCTTTTACCCACCTCTTAGGAGAATTTTCAAATTTACATAAAACATGATTTTACCACTTCTCTGAGTGGAATTTCCAAAAGCAGAGAGACATGGTTAATATCAAGGAGTAAAATGTGGTTCAATAAGAAAAAAATAATATTTGGCGAATAGTAACTTTTTAATTTTATTTACCACGATTAAAAGTAAAGAGGGTAATTAAGTTTAATAATGATATTATTATTACCCTAACACATGTACTAATTATATTGGATAAATTTAATTTAAACAAAAACAACCTTAGGAATAAAATATTACCCTTTAGGTTCACATAGATTAGATTAGTACACATATTATTATTTTATTTAAAGAAGAGTTAAAAGACATAAAATAAACTTATAATAAAAACACATTTTTAAAATAGTGTTATACATACGATAAATTCGAATATAAATATTAATTAGAAATATAAAATTATTTCCTACATAATGGTATTTTATTTATTATTTTTAGAAATTATATAATTTAATTTATTTGTGACACAATGACGATGTTGTAATTACCTTATTAATGAAATATTAACATAAATGATATTATAAATAGCCATATAAATGTAATTTGAGACTTTTTATAAATTGAACTAATTTTTTAGGTTAATATTACATGTTATTATTTATTAAATTAACTTTTTTCTAACTAATAATGCTGTTATTATTTTCACAAAAATCAATTACCAAATAGTGTCAAAATTGACATAAAATAGTTTTTAAAACAAATATTATATTATTAATCGTTATTCTATTCCTAAAAATATATGGTTCTGAAAAATTACTTATATAAGGTTATATATATTAATAACGAACCACTTGGGGTTCTTGTGTCTTGTTATTGAATGTTTATTACCCATATAGTGTAAAAAAACAAGAAGACATGGTTAAAGTTAAATTATTTAACATAGAGTTAAATCTTAATGATAAGGTTAAAATAGAAACCTAAACTTGCCTAAAACCTATTAGGTGAGATTAGTTCAACCCATCCCCACTTTTGCTTAGAAATAACTCAATTTGGATCTATTATAAACCGAATATGACTTTATTATAAAATAAAATTTAATTTTTTCTTAAGGTGCTCCGTTACTCCCTTATAAAAGGGAACCTCCTCCCTCTTCTCTTTACACAATTTTGAGCTTTCATGTTCGGCCAAAACCTGAAAATTTCCCTTCTCAAATTCCTTAGAAACATTATAGAGGTTCTGGCATCTCCAAAGACCAACTATAGTGCCTTAATAGGGGGCTTAAAAGAGGTGCGTCGAAGAAGAGGTAATCTCTTCTATCGTTTATTTCACGTTTTCTTTCTTCTTCAACTTTTTCTTCTTTAGTTGTTTAATTATAAAGTAATAACATCTGTATCACTAATATAATGATATGTTATTATAAATATGAAACTAACCCATTTCACCTTTTATCCATCCTACAGAAAATGAAATCACCGCGCGTGCGTACGTACAGAATACTGTCTCCACGACGTGGTGTAATCTGTTTTTCTACCACCACCTTAATTGGATGGGTAAAATGGTGTAAAGAATAACTATATATAGTTATTATAACATCATAACAATACTGAGATATTATATCAACCACTCTAATTCAATTCAATATTTATGGGAACAATATCATCGCTTGTGCGTACGTACGGATTACCGTCACCACGACACGATGAGATTCATTCTCCATGTTAACCATTCAAGAATGATTATAAAGTGTATATAATTAATAATAATGAAATATATGACATGATAATGCTAATGGATTTATGTATATATATATTTTTTATCTACTTACTTCCATTAAAATCTATAAGGAAAGGAAAATAGTGTTAAAGCGTACGTACAGCCTACTGTCTCCAAGAACGGTGTATTTCATTTCATTTATCTATCTATTATATATATATATTGAATATAAATGATATATAAATAATTATTTACATTCTGGAAGTAATTAAATCATTATATAAGTGATAATAATATCAAGAACAACAAGTCCAAACACGTACGATAAATAAAACAATTTTACACAAAAAATTGCTTTAAGACGGAATTTACAAAAGAATGGGTAATATAAAGTCATAAGTGAATCATATATGATATCATAACAATGAATATGATTCTGTAATAAGTCAATGAAATTATTTAAATCATTATACAGGAGGTTCTGATACGGACGAAGCATATCAAACATAAGGTAAGGGATAATTTTGCAAATCTAATTTTTATCCCAGATTGCTTATACGTAAGTATTTAGTGGGGTTATATTTTTCATTCATGTCCATAAAATGTTTTTCATAAAGTGTTTAATATTCTTCCATGTATGTTTAAATTCATGTTTACCCCTCTTTTACTTTTACATTGTGTTATGTATGGAAGCATTCTTTTTTTACCATATGTGGTACTTTTTGACATTTCCAGTAAAAGTATGAGGAGAATTTTTTTAACTTACATGACATGAACAGATTTGTACGGATTCATAACTTCTTATTTTCAAGAAGCTTCTTGTAAAATATTTCATGATTAATTTTAGAAAAATACTTTTCTTTTAAAATTTCATGGTATCTTGTGAAAATAAAATGATTTTCAAGAAGAATGTATATTTTCCTCAAGAATTCATTTCAAGGGTTTTGTCAGAACTATTTTCCATCTACGATGACATTATTCAGTATGATTATGTTTCAAGTATAACGTCTATATTATTTACATGATTTCACTTTTCTTATAATGAAATGATATCCATTTGTTTTATATGGATTATGTTATGATGAGATGATGTTTATGAAACACATTTTATTCATTGGGTTATGATCAAGGATTTATGTTTATGTTGTGGAACATGTAATAATGATTTCAAAATGAGATGGTTGGTAACTATATCTCCCTACAACACATTGGGTAAATATTTATATCTCATGATATAGACATGGATGGAATGGTATGTTAATCCAGTTCAGTGATACCGGACTGGAACAAGGAGTGAACTCGATTCAGAAAGGGACATTGTCCACTAAGATGGTCTTGGAAACAATGACTTGGATACTATGGAAATCATATCATGTGCATAATGGTTTTCCACAATTAAATATATTATTCCCATTCTATTTTATCATGATTTATTTTCCTTTATGACCTATTCCTTACGTACTACCATGATTTATTTCACAACTCATGATTTTGATGTGTAAAATTTATGTTCATGTTATGAAGTTCAAATGTATATGGTTTGTTTTTTCTAATCCATGCTTACCCATACTGAGCATTTGAGCTCACCCTTTATATGTTTTCTTTTCCCTAGGATTTAATGAAAGGTTTTAGGTAAGAAAACAATAGGGGACGATCTTTATGGGAGATGTTGAAGATCTTTCACCATGAGTAGAAGATTATATTCTGAGTTTCATAAGACACTAAACTATTACGGTCCTTGTGTGTCTGTTTTGTTTATGTATTATGTATTCTGCAAAAGTAATGTAATGTCCTTGTACGTCATTTGTGGGGTCTCTACAGCCAGGAACCCCTAGGTATAGGGATTGGTTGACATCAGTTTCTTTCTTGTTCCCCTTGTTCTAGGTTTGTGAGAAAGGTCCCCCGGGACCTTGTTGGTGTGAGAACGACATCCACCACCGATGGTGAGGCAGATCATTGTTGTTTCGATCCTCCGGTTTGATTCTGAGGTAAGGGTTATGTACGTTTATTATTTTTACATCCTCTTAATTAATGTCCTAGGTTATTAAAGATTTCATGTTATATTTCACCTTGTATGTTAGGATTTTGGAATGGTTTTGCATTGCTGTATATTAGATGGATTTACTATGTAGGCATATGTCCTATGTAAAATCATATATTCCTCGTGGGGGAGCAGCAGCAACTTTTAATAAGAAAGCGTCAAGAGCCAGAGTAGACGGATGGATCCACCTTGAGGTAGGATCCCTATCCTTGCATTAAATTTAAAGTGATGTATTAGTGAGTTATTTCTGTATTGCTTCAGTATATTAATTATTCATGTTTATTTTCAATTAAATGGTTTTGTGCAAAGAGTGTGAATTTCCGGGACACGATTACAATGGTTTCTTGGTCACTAAACTAACGATTTAATAATAAAACCCCTCGATCAGAGGTGCGCTATCTTCAACATAAAAGTTGGAAGTAGATTTTGATGCTTGCCTGCAAAATTCTTGTTATGCATTGGTGATAATTGATGATTTCATGTTTCCTATGAATTGTACCAAATGGTTAAAGCATGACAGTGGTGCTATTTGGATGAAATGGTTAAACATGCATGAAATGGACTAGGGTGCTAAGACCATGCCTTAGGATAATTGAATAAGAACGCGTTATGTTAATGGATTGGATCTACTGAATGAGTCTTATCTATGAGGGGTAGTCCATAGAACCTCTTTATGAATTTTAAATCCCTATATGTCTTTGAAATGATATAAATGCAATGAAGAATTAATTGGGGTTTTCCAATACCGTACATGAGTGGGTTGCCTCATGTACCATATATCAATGTGATGAATACTATAAATGATGTGATAATGATACTTGATATGGTTTTCTTTAAGTATATTTGTATGAACATGATTATAACCATTAATGTGGATATGGGTTGTATGGTTGTTTGTGATGGTGATATGATTCTTTGAATGCTTATGAGGTAATTCCATAAGCAGTATATTATAGACATGGTTGAATTGTGAGTGTTCACATGCTGATGCCACATAATGAATGATAATAAAGGTGAGTTCATGTTGAGGCAACCTAGTGACAGATACATGGTTAGATGGGAGGTAGTTATACCCCATTCTAGTTTGATAGTACATGTCTGGAAGGGAGGTATTCTTACCCCTTCCATTTTAATTCAAGTTATGTTTTACATGTTTGGATGGGAGGCAGTTATACCCCATGATAGTATTATGAACATGATAGAAGAGAGGCATTCTTACCCCTTGCCAGTTTTTTTAGGATGAGAGGCATTCTCACCTCGTGCCTGCTAATCTCGATACATGTATGTAAGGGAGGCATTCATACCCCTTTCCAGTTGACCTATAGGTATGGGAAGCATTCTTACCTCATGCCCGCTAATCTCGATTAAGTGGTGGGAGGAATTCTTACCCCTTTCCATGTATGATCTAAATGCATAAATATACATATATATGGTGACATGATCAAGTTTCTTTACCGGAAACGATCCAAAGCTGGTATAACTGTCAGGTGTCCCTTGGAACCTGGATGGGTGTTATTTACTCATGTACTTCTACATACTTATTTTTCCACACCTGCTCGCTGTTTAATTATTATACACTGTCAGGGTTGGGTTTGACACCAGTGGTGCCGGCCAACTGAGATTTATATCTCACACCCTAGTCTGGCCGCCATTGCACTGGGGTATCTGAGTAGAACTTCTTTCTTGCAGGACCTATGTTGTGTTTTGTGCTATTTGTACCTGAGGAGTTTGGAGAAAAAGACCAAGCGTGAGCTTGGAATGCTCAGAAGATAGCCCGTCGGTCCTTTCTATCTTTTCATAATTTTTTTTCATTGTATTGTCAGCATGTTGTATTTTTTCTTGTTTTTACCTTGTATCATTCATCATCCCTATACCGTGTAAATTGGATTTCTACACCTTTTAACAAAATGATCACTATTTGTCTTCCGCTGCTGTTAGTTCATTGTTTATCTATTACTACATCTTCTACTAGTGTTATTTCCTCAGAGATACTGTTGTGAAACTCTGATAAGAGGGAATAGTCTCCCCAGTATCACCTCCCAAGACCCTTGCTTCTAGTCGGCAGCCTCTAGAATACGGGGAGATGCGCTTAAGGTAATGTGGCGACCGGTCCGGCCACTGGGTTGATGGTGAGCCGAGTCGAGACGTTACAAAGTGGTATCAGAGGAGTTTATTTTTTCTGGTTTGTTTTACTATTTAGAAAAATTATATAGGGATAGGAAGGAGATGGAATTTGTTAATAAGCTGTGCTCGGGAGTAGTTAACCTGTGTACAGGGAAAAGCCAAATTACCTCGAATGAAATTTATATTTTAATGATTTTGATTATTACTGTTGATTTGATTTCACCATTGGGTGACGCACATGGTTTCTGTTGATATTGTTGATGTAATTGTGGGTTCTATTTATGTTGCAACCCAATGATACTAGGGTATGCCATTTCAGGCATGATATAGGAATTTTGTTAGAAATCACATGCCATGTATTATTCCATGCCACCCTGGATGCATTATTTTATGCCTGCTATTGTGATAGGTGATGTGGTTGTTATTGCATGATTCTATTATATATCATGTTTTTGTGTTACTGATTTCGATAGCATGCTAGGTTTAGTTAATATGGAATCGGTTTCTTGGACCAAATTAAATTATTGTAATTATGATAGGAGCCAATTTTCAGTTGTAAGGTGTATGGGTGCCTTATAGCTGGGAAAGTGTAACCTCTGTGATTGAATTTTGAGAAAAAGGGGATGATAAAGTGAAATTGTAAAATGATATTTGTTATGATTAATGGGATCCAAATGACAAAATATAAAGTGTATGGGTGCATTACATATTTATAGGTGGCCATCCGTATGACTGGATGATTACTTTCAGCATGTTTACTTCTGGAATGTACTTTGTTTCGACTAATGGGAGCCAAATTTCAACCCATGGAGTGTATGGGAACTTCATGAGTTGGAAAATGGAAACCCATAATGAATGTGATGGGAGATTTCTTTCAGAAGTGCTTAGTCGTGTAAATGATGTCTAGTTTTGATCTGATGTGAATTGGCTTGTTGGGACCCTCGTAGGTCACCTGAATTGTTTAAAATGAATTTATTATGATAAGTTTCTTGAATAAGATAGGATGTCTGATAAATGATTGATGGATAAAATGGAGTTTGTTGAGGCTTTCCAGCTTTTCTTTATGTTTTTTGTTAAAAATGAACAAGAGCCTAGTGATTTTTATTTTTAAAGGATACTTGATGTTTTGAATTTATTCTTTTAAAGTGATTAAAAGAATGAATGTCATTAAATATAAAGGGCTTGGAAAAGAAACTTATAGAGGGGTCCTCTGTTGAAACCTCCTGTGAGGGTAAGTTATGTCTTTCTTGCTAGTTCCTTGAGACGAAACTGTAGGTGTTTTCCATGGGAGTTTGTTTTCTATTGGAAAATGACTTCAATGTTAGGCTTGAGCCCGATGACTTTTGTTTCGCGTGACCAAATGCTTGAGTCGACACTGGTTCTTCATGAGGGGTTATCACGTGGTAGGTAGAACCCTTAGAGCTTTTATGCATTACTAGTGCTGTGAGTCTTCTGACGTTTGGTACTGTTCGGGTGTCGCTGTCCCTTGTAGTACTTCCAGTTTCTAATGACACCCTTGTTCGAATGGGTGGTCATGCTTCTTTTGATCTTGTTATGTATTTGAGCATCAGATAATGCTCTGTAGACATGCCTCGTGCGTGGTTCATTTCTTTTTTGTTGTTTTACTCCTTATGTAATGGACGATTGTCAACCCTTCATCCATGTGAACGGTCATATAAGGGAAAAATCGATGTTCAGCTAAATCTATTATTCTACTGTGTCCGGTCTTGGGTCATATCCATGGTAGAGTGACTCGAGCATTTGATAATCAATATGTCCCAATGCTCGGGATGATTTTTGGAAGACTCGGGTGGTTGACATGCCGGTCTTGTTTCTTTGGATTACTTGGGAGTTTCGATGTGGTGATCGTGGCATGGAGGAGCGACACACGTCCGTTTAATCGTTATGGACTAGTTCTCTTTTGGGAATCAGGTCTTTTCTTCTATTAGGGACACCGATGCTTCTATGGTGGGAAGTTTCATGATGTTTAAGTGAAGTGTGTTTTTCCGGGTAGAAGGACCACGTCAAGAAGGACCATTTGGGAATGGTCGGGTTAGTTTGAATGACATTGAGGCTTGCGGGTGTCATTGTGCGTCGATGCTTGCTCAGCATCATGACATTGATATGGTTGGCAATGTATGAAACCCCCTTTTAAGAAACACTGTTGGTCGTGGAGGACTTCTCTAGTAAATCTTGAACGATCATAGAATGTGTTATATTGGAAAAATGCATCGTGATCTGTTTAAAAATCTTGATGTGTCGGCAGGTGAAGTTGTGTTTCTACTTTAGAGTCGACCAGGGGTGGTTTTACTATTCTCCTTTTCATTTTTTGGGTATGACTAATTGGAATCCTTTTAAAATCCTCTTAGTGTACTTTGTTATGTGTTCAGCATGTCCCATATCTTGATTTCGTCCAGGATTCACTATGTGAGCGTCGGTCTTATGCTGCGATAAGGTCTTTGAAAGATGTTGAGCTCCATTGGTTGTTCTCTTTCGGCATTTCACGCGTAATTCAAGGTTTCTCTCATGTTTTGATCTTAGAGACGTCACCGGGAGTCGGGTATGAGCTTCGGTGAACGTTCTCGTAGTAAATGTGAGATTCCTTGGGAGGAGGCATCGTTGTTCAGCTTGTAAAGCGTCGGCCGTTTAAGCTGGGTATCTTATTGAATAGTCATTAGGAGTGGCATGAATCTCCCTTTTTTGGGTTTTGAGGTCGATGGGGAAATTGACCATTAGATCATTTCAAAATCGCCCTTGGTGCGTCTTTGGAACGCTTGGAGTGCGCTTTTGAAAGTCTTTTGAAATGTGGTGGAGCTGTGGTTAGAGTTTTGACAGCTTAACGTTAAAAATCTAAGGTGGGAAGTACCTTTGATTGGTTTCTTGGGGAGACGATGTTGAGGTTGTGTCTCTAGTATGATGGGCTTGGATAATATTCGGCTTGGTGTTTCAGTTGGAAAATGAGCATTGTCTCTGGTGTTGATGGCTTAAGCACCGTGTGCTTAAGTGGATGTTCGTTGGTGCGTGGGATGTTTGAAACGTAACGTGATCGTTTGAACAAAGCTTCACGACCCTTGTAGTTCGAGTGAGGTGTGTGTTGTTCCCGATGGATTCTCGGGGACACGAATTTCTAAGGTGGGAAGGTTGTAATGACCCGTATTTTGAACTAGGTTAAAAAGTGGTGGAAATTGATCTTTTTCAATTGATAAGTGTGTCTAATCTAAGACCAGGCTTTAGAACTGAAGACAGTTGGTTTTTAAGCTACAAGAGAAGGCTAACGGTCGACGCACAGTTTCCCAAACCGTGCCCCCCAAACTATGTGGCTTAAAATAGGGAGGCAGAGGAGTCCGCCCGGCCTGCACATGGTTTCCCCAAACCGTGCGACTATCCTGTGCGGGGTGCTTGTGGTTTCCAGTAGAGGCCCCCGGGTTTGCACACGGTTTGGAAAACTGTGCGGGTCAAATCGTGTGTGGCCCTCCTTTTGGGTTTTTAGATGTTTTAAAATGAAATTAAAAAGAAAAAAAATAAAAATAAAACCTAAAATCCAATAAACTCTCCCTCCTCTCTTCTCTTGGCACGAACCTGCACAAACCCCTCCTCCCATGGCACCTCGGCCTCGTGCGAGCCCCCCCTTGTTCAGACTTCCTCTCCTCCGTTTTTCTTGGAGATTCGTCCTTCGAATCTCCACGGTAAGCCTCCTCCCTCCTTCCTCCTCCCTTGTTGGCCGATTTTAGGGCTCCTCCTTGCACTAATTTCTTTCGGCCAAGAACGCCTAGGATTAGGGGTTGGTTGATTTCGGTTTCTTTCTTGTTCCTCATGTTCCAGGGTTTTGTAGAATGTCCACCAGGACTTTTTGGTGTGCTTACAACATCTGCCGCTGAAGGTGAGGCGAATCATGGTTTTTTCGGACTGCCAGTTTGATTCCTAGGTAAGGGGTTTTCCATTTATTGTTTTGCATCCTCTATATTAATGTCTTAGGTTGTTAAAGAGCTCCTGGTTTGTTTCACCTTATGCATTAGGATTTTGGAATGGTTTTTCATTGAAGGAGCTTATGCGGCTCGCCTGTGTAGGCATAGGTCATTTGTGAAATCACATATACCTCTTGGGGGAGCAGCAATAGATTTTAATTAGAAAGCGCCAAGAGCCGGAGTAGATAGATGGATCCACCTTGAGGTAGGATCCCTCTCTTTTCCTTTAATTTAAAGTGAAGTATTAGTGAGTTATTTTTGTACTGCATTAGTATGTTAATTATGAAAGTTTAGATTCAATAAAATGCTTTAGTGCAAAGAGTGTGAATTGCAGGGACGAGATTAAACTGGTTTCTTGGTCACTAAACTAACGATTTAATAATAAAACCCAACGATTAGAGGTTTGATGTCTTCAAGATTAAAGTAGGAAGTAGATTCAGATACATTCCTGAAAAATTCTTGTTATGCATTGGTGATAATTGATGATGTCATGTTTCCTCTGAATTGTACCTAATGTTTAAAGCAGGACAGTTGTGCTCTTTGGATGAAATGGTTAAACTTGAATGAAATGGATTCGAGTGGTAAAACCATGCCATAGGATAATGGAATAAGAACGACTTATGTTAATGGAATGGATCTAGTGAGTGCGAATTATCTAGTAGGGTTAGTCCATAGCACCTCTTTATGCATTGTAAATCCTTATATGTCTATGAAATGATATAAAATGAATGAAGAATGAATTAGGGGTTATCCAATACTATACATGAGTGGGTTGCATCATGTACCTTATATCAATGTGATGAATTCGATAAATGATGTGATAATGATACTTGATATGGTTTTCCTTAAGTATATTTGTATGAACTTGATTATAACCATTTACGTGGATATGGGCTGTATGATAGTTTGTGATAGTGATATGATTCTTTGAATGCTTATGAGGTAATTCCATAAGTAGTATATTATAGACATGGTTGTATTGTGAGTGCGACCATGCTGATGACACATAATGAATGATAATAAAGGTGAGTTCATGCTGAGGTCACCTAGTGATAGATAAGTGGTTGGATGGGAGGTAGTTATACCCCATGCCAGTGTGACAGTACATGTATGGAAGGGAGTCATTCTGACCCCATTCCAGTTGAATTCTAGTGATGTTTTACATGTTTGGAGGGGAGGCAGTGAAACCCCATGCTAGTATTATGAACGTGATGGAAGAGAGGTATTCATACCCCTTTAGAGTTTATTTAGGGACGGGAGGCATTCTTACCTCATGCCCACTAATCTTGATACATGTATGGAATAGAGGAATTCTTACCCCATTCCAGTTGACCTATAAGGACAAGAAGCATTCTTACCTCGTGCCTACTAATCTCGATTAATGGGTGGGAGAAATTATTACCCTACACCATCTATGATCTAAATGACTTTATATATATATATATATATGCTGACATGATCAGGATACTTCACCAGCAATGAGCTGAAGCTGGTATAACCGTCAGGTGACCCTTGGGAACTTGGACGGGTGTTATTTACTTATGTACTTATGCTTACTTATTTTTCCACACCCGCTCACTATTTAATTTTTATACACTTTCTGGATTGGGTTTGACACCGGTGGTGCTAACCTACAGAGAATTATATCTCACACCCTACTCAGTATACCATTGCACTGGGGTACCCGAGTAGACCTTCTTGCTTGCAGGACCTGGGTTGTGTGCTATGCTGTTTGTACTTGAGGAGTTGGGAGGAAAAGACCAAGATAGAGCTTGGGATGCTCATGAGATCACCATTTGGGCCTTACTATCTATTGATTATTTTTTTCAATTGTATTGTCAGCATGATGTATTTTTTCTTGTTTTCACCTTGTATCATTCATCATCCATGTATCGTATAAACTGGATTTTTCCACCTTTAATAAAAATGATCACTATTTGTCTTCCGCTGTTGTTTGTTAATTGTTTATATATTACTGCATATGATACTAGTGTTATTTACACTGAGATACTGTTTTGCATCTCTGATAAGAGGGTATAGTCTCCCCACTATCACCTCTCGAGACCCTTGCTGCCAGTCGACAGCCTCTAGCGTACGGGGAGATGCGCTTGAGGCCATGTGGTGACCGGTTCGGCCACCGGTTCGTTGGTGAGCTGGGTCGGGATGTTACATAGTATCTAATGAAAATTTTCTTGATCACAAGTAGAGGATAAGAAATTTTTTAAAAATGTGGGAAGTTCTTCCTTCTAAATTAGTCGAGGTCTGTGGATTGTTCATTATGTAATGGGAGATATATAAAAAATATATGAAGATTACAAAACCCCTATTATAAAAAATAATAGGGGAGGATTCCCAAGGTATTATAATTTCTAGAGTGGAGGGACCATGTTATATAAAGAGTCTTCTACATAATTAAACTCAGATAGTAACTATATTAAGATAGAAGGAGAATGAGTAACATGATGTTTAGTCATGAGACATAACCTATTCATGTGCGTATATGAACATTACTTGGTATAATAATGGGTATGACTTCCTATGATTGAATATTTTTCAGTTGATATTTTTGTGATCAGAAGAAAGAATTTTAGTCCCATGAAAAGGCCTTACTATCACTATCCCCCTATCATTCTAATGATTTTAGGACCCTCATGTCCTTTCCCACTCACGGAACACCATTTACATCACATTAAGCACAAGTCTTCCACACCATTATGTGACTGGATACACAAAGACATGGTGCATCCATGTGGCTTCAAATCCATTGTGAGGTGCATTCCCTGATGTACTTTTCCATTCATATATCAATAATTTAACCATATAATCATGATAACTCCATCTCTTCATTGGGAGTGTGTAATCCCATGGTAGAAATGTGACTACAGGGAACCAGTTAGACTACATGGATAGTAATGGTGTGTAAGAACCTAGTTTTTTACTCAGGTATGGATCCATTAATTTTTTGTCTAAATATTTTTGTTGGATGTAATATGGGTTACCGATGAGTTTTTAATGGTTTTGAGGGTGTCTGGGGCTTTTTCTGGAGCTTGAAACCAGTCATTTTCCGAAAACCGAATTTTTACACACTTTTGAGTAAACCATGTGGATGATGGTTTCTTTTTCAGAGAGAGTCATCTTGAATGATTTTCACTTGGCTGTGTAGCCTCACCATGAGAACACCCCATTTTCCCCAGGTACCCATGCATGGGTTCTACATGGTTTGACAAACTATAAGATTAGAGCTGTCCCACACGGTTTGGGCACTGTATGGAAAACTGTTCACATGCTATTTTTCTAGGTAAATTTCCATATTTTCATTTAATGACCTAATTGAGCCACCCCTTCATCCCTACTATAATTTTATGCAGGGTTGAATTATTTATCTCTCAAATTGTGGCTTTTTAATATCTATATGTTGAATCAAGAGATCTCATTTGAACCTAGATAACATCGTGTGAGCATGTTTCATGTTTTCTGTGATGAACTCAGATCTGAGGAAAATCAAGGGCTGATACTAGAGGAGAAGGATTTTACAACCCGAATGTAGGTGGTCTATAAATTATCCCTACAGTTTGTTGATTTTGGTATGCTTATGTTGGGCCCACCATTTTCGTTGGGAAACATTTCGTAAATTTACATTCCATGATTATGAATGATAGAATTGTATGGTTATGCTCCTTCAAAATATGTGATTAGTTGTTAGTGGTTACAACCACCACTCAATTTTCCTCATGTCAAAGGTTATGTCAGAATTGGTTTTTAGTTTTTCGGAACATTTGATCCACCATTAATGTGTGTGTTTTCTTTTCCTTGATAAAGGTGAAATTTACAATAATAAATTACTTTTTATTATTGATTAGTTTCTAATGGGATGTACCATGTATGCATACCACTTGACATGACTAATGTAAGTGCATCCAAATGAATTTTAAATGTGAAATGAGAAATGGAATGTAGATTAAGTATATAAACTGGACTTATTAAAATAGATTGAATAAAGGATAGATGTCCACAACACCAATTTCCATATTTATGGAAATTATAATAGTGAACCCCAAAACATGAATATGCCTTAATGGTTAATTGAGTCTTGATTAAATGGTTGAAACACTCCCTGGCCTATCCACACTAATGTAGGAAAGGTTTTGGACGAATAAATAAACAATTGCAACTCTACTTGTCCTATCCACCCTAATAGAAGGCATGACATGGACCAAAAGGTATTACTACATGATTTCAATATCAAATTGGAATGGACTGACTTGAGCTCACCTTGGATTATGAGTGAAAATACCATGGCTCTTGGGAACCCCATTCAGATACAAGGGTGTAGTTTTCTTAAGATGATACACACCTAGACTCCAATTCTTTTCTATTCCTCATATTTCTAGTATACTTCTATAGAGAACTTTTCATTATTACATGATCCCTTATATACACTCCTTGGTTCAATCATTAACTAGAAGTTTCCATGGTGAAATCCCATAGGACCCTATCTTTGCTTAGCCTCGTTTTACCTTGGTCGATCACCTTGGACTCAGTTGGTGCCTTATTGTGGAATGACAAGGATTATGATCCTCAGATTTCAGTATTACCCGTTATCTAGAATCAGATACTACTAATTTAGAATTATGTGAGATTTACATTACCTTGGTAATTACCCGGTAACTCCCTCACTGAATAACATTTTCAGGTCTCTTTGTTACGTCTTGGGACCTTCACTACTTATACTGTAACGAGGTGATGTCATTATGGGATATGCCTCACATGACCTATTAAAATTAAATGGTAATAGATTAATTAATGAACCAGTTTCAAGCTAAGACACCAGCTGAGATCTGAATCGGGTACATGTGTATTTAGTTATGTTGTACTGGTTGGTTTACTTATATATTCATGCATGCACAATTCTATATTCAATTACATGGTCCATATGTTATAAACATCATTGGTGGTGGCACACTGTAATTTATCTCATTTACATTCTGAGCACTGTTTGGTACCCTGAGTACATTACATGGTTGTAGGTGTTGAAAAGTGGAAGTATTCGGCTTCTAACAACTTATTTGTTGTTGTTAGGATGGAGCCTCATAGAACATGATTGAGTGGGATTATGGGAATCTGGGAGCAGCCTTATTTTTTTCCATTGTGAGACATGTTATTCCAATTTCTTGAGTCCATGTTTTCCAGTTTTCTAATGAAATGACATTACATCAATACTTTTCCAGTTGATAAAGTAATTGTTATTCTTGTTTATATGATGTATCATTTTTTCTTCCCCTATTTAATTATATTGTTTATATTTTTTACTATTCATGTATATCCTTTTCGATGTGCAACAGTTTTTTAATGGTGGAATAGTCTTCCCACTGACATACCCTAGGCCCTCGCTGCTAATTGGAAACCTCTGGCATTCGAGAAGAAGCGCTTGATGCCACGTGGCCCACCGAGCTCGAGGCACCCATTAAGTGGAATCTGGGTCTGGGTCCTCACAAATTTGTATTATATGTGGTTTATATTCTTTATTTACTATTGAAGAGGTGTGTTCTTGGAATTTGTTGAACAATGTCACCGCATCGTCCTCCATTAGTTCGCCAGGTGGGTGGTGATGACCATGCTCCAGACATGGTGGGACCTAAGCCGCCAGTCTTACATCCTGGAGTGCCACATGAGGCATGGACTAAATTACATGATTCATGAACTGATTCCCATGTCTATGATAGTTTTCCACATCCAATGCTATCCATGAAATGTGCTCCATGGGTTGCGCCTACGATGGATGATCTGACCCACGAGTTCCAATAGCAGCATCCTTTTACTTTTTTCTAGGGATGACGATTCTCAGGCTGCTGAGTCTTGGCTAGATATCATTATGTCTATCATTTATCATCTATAAATACAACTAGAGTGATGATTAAATCATGATACATAGAGGATTCGGGATTTGCCCATGTGTTGGTGAGACATGGTAACCTAGGCTAGTCCTCATCAGTGAATGTTATGGGGTGACATTCAGTTTTCCTTCTATGATCAGTTCTTTCCTTGAGAACTATGATCTGATAAATCCCTAGAGTTCCTTCATATCGAACAGGGTTCTATGTATGTTTGGGAATTTTCAGAATGTTTCACTGATTTATAGCGCTCTACACGTCCTCTAGCCGGTGATGATATTTCTCCTTCAAGGCGTTTTAAGGATGGGATCTAGTATGACATCTGAACTCAGGTGATTTTCTTTCTCCTTGATACATTTTCTTCAATATTTGATTATTCCCTTATCATTGATAGTATCTTTAGGGATGACATAAGTACCTAAATTAAACAATCAGTTCTGGGTCAAGTTAGTAGTTCTTCCAGTGGCATGAAATGTCCTTTTTTGGTTTTTTAGGGTAGTGTAGGATAGATATTATAGTTTGATAGCTTTGGGGTGTGTCATATTTAGGGAAGAATCAGCCATAAGAATACCCAATGTGATAGAGATCCAATGGAGTGCTGAGGTAGTGGCTGTATGCTTCATCATAATCATTTATGTAGGACCTTTCCACGAGCTTAGAGTAGAAAAGGATCTGCATCAGATCCACTGTCAAGAGTGAGTTATTTTGCACAACATCAGGAGGGGATTTGGAGTATCAACGAAGGGTCTCGTCAAAGAGGAGGTCTTGGCCATGGTAGTTCAATCCCTGATCACCAGCAGTGCCCGAAGAGCAGTCACGATCATAGTTGTCCATCTATTGCACTGGGCCACGGATCAGGAACATTGTATGCTTTATAACTGTTACCATAAGATCAGGCTACGACACCATATATATTATGAGGTACTATTCAAACAGCCTCCAATATTCTCTTCTCTTTGTTTTATAGATGTTCATCAAAATAATTTATTTTTTTATCTATCATGGAATGTCTCTAACTATAGATACAATATCTCTATGCTGTAATAACCCTCAATACACCATTAAGAATATGGATAGAGGGCATAAATATGTGTATGGGCTATCCCCTTGAGGTTTGTAGTTACCTTTTATTGAGGAGTCTCTCTGTTCTCGATATGACGGGCTTCGATGTCATTCTCGGGATAGATTGGTTAGTCTACTATCATGTCTTCGCATACTGCTATCACCAAAAGTTTTTATTTACATCATAAGTAGGTAGAAATTATCTTTTAAAAGGTGAGTGGGATGTCTAAGCTCAGATATCTAGACTGAAGCATCATCATCTAGGTGAAGTGACCACCCCAATTTCAAATCTCTTCTTGGAAGATTTGAGTTTGTTTCAAACTAATTTCCCTCCAGTAGTTGGTCATTTCAGGGATGTCTTTCAGGATTAATTATTTGGCTTAACACCTAAGAGAATGTTTCTGTTTACAATTATCTTGTTCTAGGATAATCACCAGTGTCCATTCCTCTATATAAAATGGCACCTACTGAGCTTTAGGATCATAAGATGAGTATTGAGGACCTAGACACCAAAATATTTATATGTTCTAGTAGATTGTATTGGGGTCACTCGTGTTTTTTGTGTGAAGAAGGTAGATTTAACCATTCATCTATTTGTGGATTACAAATGTTTGAACTAACATACAGTCAAGAACTGATATCCACTTCCACGAATAGATGATCTCATTGACTAGATCTGAGGAGAAATGGTGTTATCTAAGATCGACCTGAGATTGGGTTATCATAAGGTGTGTTTCAGACTATCAGACATACCTCATACAACTTTATATAGTAGGTATGGTCTATATGAATATCTTGATATGTTGTTCAGTCATATGAACGTTCCTTCCCTTTTCATTTCTTTGACGAATAGTTTTTTCACCTTTATTTTGACTCTTTTTCGTGGTCATTGTGGATGACATCTTGCTGTATTCTCGCACTCGTAACGACCACTCCAAACATTTGGATATCATTCTATGTACTTTTGGAGAGCATCATCTTTATGAAAATATTGCTAAATACATCTAATGGATTGACATGGTCTAATTATTGGGTCATATTATCGGAGAATTAGAAGTATATGTAGACCATGGAAAGGTTAGTGCTGATGTTTCCTAGGAGCATCCAAAAAATTACTTTTATATTAGGATATTCTTAGGTCTCACTTGATATTATTGTTGTTTCATATACAATGTATCACTTTTTTCATAAACCCTTACAGGACATACCAATAAGGGTGTTAAGTTCATATGGTCCGACCATGCATGAAATCCTTTCAGAAGATGAAAGGGAGGCTTGTATTGGCACAAATTATAATTCTTCTATAATGTAGTAATAGTTATATTGTGTTCTATGATGCATCAAGAATTGTCCTAGGAGTAGTGTCAATGTAGAATGAAAAATTCATGGTATTCAAATCATAGGAGTTGATGCCTCATGAGTGAAATTACCCGACACACGACCTCGGCCTAGTATTAGTTGTCCATTCCATATATTGGTGGTTATATTACTTATTGGGTGAACATTTTTATATGTATACAGATCATAAGAGCCTCATGTATATCTTCTATTACCATAAAATGAACCTTATACATCAGAGATGGGTCGAGTATCTACAATCCTTTGATTTTCAAATTTCTTATATTCCTGGAAAGGGAAATGTGGATGCAGATACATTGAGTCATAAAACTCAAAGGCAATCCATCCAAGAAGTGAATGATGAATAGATGTTAATGGCCCTATTTTCTAAACATTATATGGTGTTTCATGACATTCATGATCATTCTTACCTCTCAACATTAACAGTTAACTAATAAATCCTTGATAAGGTGAATTTTAGGTTGTTTTCAGATCCTGAAGGTTTGGTTCTCCATGAGATTATAATAGAACATAACCCACCAACATATACGTTTGTGGATAGAGATGAAATTTTTCATCTACATGAATGTATCTGGGATCATGTTGATATGAGAGTGAATTTGATGAAAGAGTCCCAAAATTCTCAGTGAGAAGATCATCCCAGAATATCATAGATGTATCGAGATATGTGGTGCCAGTATTAGTGGCCTGGAAGGAAATGTTAGATTGTAGGAATAATCCCCAGTTGTTCTATCTGTCAGCATGTGAAGGGAGAGCACCAGAGAATTGTAGGATTGTTATAACCTCTTCCAGCCCCGGAATGGAAATGGTAAGATGTCACTATGTATTATATAGTCAGATTACCAAGGTCAACGAAGGGTAGTGATTCTATCTTGGTAGTCATTGATTGTCTATAGAAATCATCCCACTTCATTCATTTTTGAGACACTTTCCCAGTTGATGAACTGGGAAGACTGTATGTCCATGATATCATACAATCACATAGGGTTCCACGTAAAATAATTTCAGAATGGTACTAGTGTTTAACTTCATGGTTATAACAGGGTTTGTAAAATGCTATTGGGGGATCAGGTGCTTCAAAGCACACAGTTTCACCCTCAGACCGATGGAAAATCCGATATAAGAATTCATGTTCTAGAGCACATGCTTCGAGAATGTGTCCTTGATTTTGGATGTTCATGGGAGAAGCATATTCCTCTTATAGAGTTCACTTATAAAAATAGTTTTTAAGTGACAATTCATATGGATCCTTTTGAGTCCTTAAATGTTAATCCATTCTGTTCACCACTATGCTGGCTAGAGGTAGGTGAGGTAGCACTACTAGGTCCTCATCTTGTTTAGGATTCATGAGAACTGGTTCAGTTGATGAGGATTAATATGACTCCTAATAAATATGTATTGAATTCTTATTCTGATCACTCTCGATGACCTCTTGAATTTGGGGTTGGGTATTATTTTATTTCGTTTGGTTTTCACCCAGATTAGGGAATAGAATATTTAGGAAGTAGGGAAAGTTATCTCATCATTACGTCCTGCCGTTTGATATTATAGAGAGCGTGGGGATGGTAGGCTATCGGTTTCTACTACCTTAAAGGTACCATGCCATGCATGAATTCATTAATGTCTCATAGCTTCACCTATATCATTCCAACCCATCTAATATGTTTGATCCTGAGTATGTTGAGTTAAATGTCGATGCTCCCTTTGAGGAGTATCCAGTACACATCATTGACCGAATCACGAAGGATCTATGAGTAATGTACGTCCGTCTCGTATGGGTGTTATGGAAGAACGACCAAGTACATGAAGATTATTTGGAGAGGGATGTTGATATACGTGATTAGTGGCCAGAGATGTTTTCAAATAGTGTTTAATAACCCTTGGAAGGAGAACCTGGGTGCGAGTTCTTGTAAGGGGGGAAGACTGTAAGAACCTATGTATTCACTTTGGTATGGATCCATTAATGTTCAGTCTAAAAATTTACATTGGACCAAATATGGATTCCTAATTAGGTATTAAATATTACTAGGGTGTCAGGGGTTTTTTCAGTGCCTAGAACCCATATTTTTGGAGAAAACTTATTCTTCAAATGATTAAGAGTAAACTGTATGGATGGTGTTTTTTAGACAGAGTCGTCTCGCATGGTTGGTGCACAGCTGTGTGGACTAAATATGCAAATTCCCCCATTTCCCTAGGTACCCTTGCATGGATTTCACATGGTTTGATAAACCATGTATAGAAAAGTGTTCGGGAAGAGTTGTCCCAAATAGTTTTCACCTAGTTTGTAAAATTGTCTGGACAAACAATGAACATGCTATTTTTCTGGGTAAATTTCTTCTTTTTCCCTTAATAATATAATTAAGACATCTCTTATTCCGTAATAAAATTTTATGTGGGATTGGAATTTTTTTCTCTCAATTTGTGGATTTTGAAGATCTAAACATGGAATCAAGAGATCTACTTATTCCAGAATTTGTTCGAGCTTTGGTTTGGTATGTTGTATGCGCAATAGTAAGTACTCAAGTCCTCTTTAACAATACTTCTTCTCTCTTTATCTCAACCTAGATATTGTCTTTAGATTATATTAAACTTTCCTCACATATAATCCAATTTGAGTCAAATAAATGGCCGATACTGGAGGAGAAGGATCGTCCCACACTATGATGGGTGTTTGATAACATATCCCTAAAGCTCTATGATTTTGCAATGTTTTTTTGGGAATCATCTATTTTGTGGGGAACATTTTCTTAATGTTATGTCACATTATTATACATGGTAGAATCATATGATTATAATATTTACAAATATGTGATTAATTTTTAGTTTTTACATACACAACTAAATCCACCAAACATCGAAGGTTATGCCATAATTGGGTTTTTGTGTTTCGGCACATTTGACGCACCATTCAGGTGTGCCTTCTCTTGAACTTCATAAAGGTGAGATTTCCTATAAAAAATGAATTTTTATTAACGATAAGTATATAATGGCTTGTACCATTTATTCTCACCACTTGACCCACCTAAGATAAGTGCTTCCAAATTAATTTTTAATATGAAATGTATAATGGAATGTATATTGTTTATATAACATAGCCTTATTAATAGAGATTGAATAAAGGTTACATGTCTGTATCTGCCCTTCCTTTTTAATGGAAGGTAGTAGAGTGAACCCCAATAATTGAATAATATTTAATAGTTAATTGAGACTTTAATAAACCATTTCAATGCTTCTTGTCCAATCCACACTAATGGAAAACAAAGTTGGGACCAATAAATAAATTGTATCAACTCTAATTTTCCAATCCACACTAATGGAAAGAAAGACTTGGACCAAAATGAATTAATACATGATTTCAATATAAAATAGGAATGGACTGACTCAATATCTTTTTGTATTCAAAAATAAGAATACCTTGAGTCTTGGGAACGCTATTCCAAATCTGGGATGTGGTTCGCTTAGGTTTATACCCACCTAGAATCTGGTTCATATATATTCCTCAAATTCCCAGTATATTACCGTAGGGGTATTTTAATTATTATAGGAAAACATAGATACATTCCTTGGATCCAGAATTGACTTGTAGGTTCCATGGTGAAATCCCATAGGGCCCCATATTTTTTAGCCCCATTTTACCTTGGTCGATCACCTTAGACATGGTAGGCGCCTTATTGTGGAGTACCTTGGATTACTGTCCTTGGAATACACTCTTACCCTTTATCTAGACTCAAATAATACTGAGTAAGCATTCCATGAGATTTACATTACCTTGGTTATTACCCCAGAAATCCCCCACTGGATATCATTTTCAGGTCACCTTGTTACGTCTTGAGACCTTCAGTACTTATAGTATCATGAGGTAAAATTAGTTCTGGCTATGAATCATGTGACATATTAACATTTAATGGTAATGTCTTAATTATTAAACTAGTTACATGTTCAGACCCTAGATGATGGATAAAGCAGGTACATGGGTATTTAGTTATGTTGTACTACATGATTTACTTATACATGCATGCCTGCATACTAATATATTCTATTATTCGAGCCAGATGTTATAGACACCATTGGTGGTGGCCTGCTGAGATTTATCTCACACCCTCTCCTGGCACTTTGAGGTACCCAATGTAGATTACATGGTTGTAGGTGTTGACAGAGGGAAGCATTCGGCTTCCAACACTTGATTGATTGATTTTAGGATGGATCATGATAGTAGATGACCGAGTTGGATCTCAGGATGCTCAGAGTAACCTTTTTTTCTTTTACATTACGAATCATGTTATGCCTATAGTCTTGAATCTATGTTTTCTAGTATTATAGTCAAATGAAATTAATTTATTTCTTTCCCAGTTGATACAACTAGTTTTTTATTGTTTATCTCTTGTATCATTTTTCTTCCATTGTTTAATTATATTGATTCAGTTGTTTATGATTCCTTTACATCCCTTCTATTGTGCTACACTCTACAAATGAGGGAATATTCTTCCCACGGAAACATCACATGCCCTCACTACAAGTCGGTAGGCTCTGGCGTTTAGGAAGATGCGATTGAGGCTATATGGCATGCCAGGCTCGGGGCACCCGTTAAGTGGCATCCAGGTCTAGGTTGTCACATGGTGTATCAAATTCTTGCATGGGTCCTTATCTTCTCATCAATTCCACACATCTAAAATATCCTCATAATATACCTATATCATAGGGATAAGATCTTTATATTCCCATCCATGACTCATTTTCCATTAGTCATCAAGGGTCTTATTAACAATGATGAATTTAATTATTTTCTGATAGGACATGTTGGACACTTTTATATATCCCAAAATCTATATAAAATATATATTCATCAAATTATTAGAGATAACCATATTCACTATGGAGACCTCAATACCACTATTGATGATTTAAAAAAAATCATTTCATGAAAACACATTGATCTATATCAATCATGGAGTTGTAATCATACTCACCAAGGGAGGCCCCACTGTGTAATTCTCATTTCTATATCCTATTCATCAGATATGTTGAAATATATTTTTTATAACTTTGTTCATGACTTGAATATTCTTAGAAACTTGTAATGATCATTATGTTGTCATATAAAAGGAATCAACATGGGAATACACGCTTGATTTAATCCCTACCTAAATATTTTTTTCTTTCATATGTAAATCGTCATAATAATGAAAAATCAAGTAAAATTCACGATGTAATCCCATTTAAAACATTATATAAACCTCTCTATGTATTTCCGGCTAAAATATTACAAAAACCACAGTGTATAGGCTCGACTAAAATAGTTGGGTGTCCTTAGTCTATAATACTTAGTCAGATATTTGGGTGACTTAGCGCTATTACCCACTCAGACATCAATGATACCAAACTTTTTAAGCCCATTTGAAACATAATTTCCATATCATGTCATAATCCACAAAAAATATCATTCTCAGACATTCATGGAATGGGTCACATCCCTCGATGCCTCTTATTTCTCACAACAATCAATACATAATTAATCATAGTTCTCTTCAATGATTATGCTATCAGTATTGGAAAAATTTCTCAATATGGGCCTCTATTCATGTATAAGTCTCATTAAAAAATTTAATCCCTCAAATGTCCTCACTCATGATAAGGTATATCATGGTTTTTGTATATGTATATATTGTGATGAAAATTTTTCTTTTGATCTTTTTCGATGATGACCTCAATAACATCAAAACTACATAAGCACATATTAATATCATCATAGGGTATATAAGATGTATATCAATGAATACATCCCTATAATCAATATTCAAATTTCACTTATATTCATCCTTTTTGGATGATTCCAAACTAGAGAATGTAGTCCTGCAATGGGATCTTAAACTCCTTAATGTCAATTAAGTGTGATTTTATTTTTATTCCTAAATGATATACAGGATTCCTCTTTGAGGTCAAATTCCAATTATAAAACACTAATTTCCTCTCCGGAAGATAGTTAACTCCATGTTCACAATTTTTTGTCTTTGAAATAAAAAATAAAAAAAAAACAAATATCACTAAGTCGTATTGTAAGGAAGGATAAAGAACCTCTAATACATATATATGATGTCTATAATAGACTGTCCTATTATATTTATAGTTATTGACATAGAAGAATATAAATAATAATTAAATTTATTAGGGTAACCAGTCACAATCTATAATCTGAGAAATATTCACCAACTTATCATAAACCAATGAGAGTCCTGTGTAATGAATAATTCCCCCAAAAATGTATCATAATCATAAACTCCCATCCACTTGGAAAATTTGAGTTATTAAGTGTTATTTGTAGGAAAACCCAATGAATACCTACCTTTTGGAAATTATCCCCATTAGATTACTATAGATGTGGGTGTCAGTGGGTGTTTCCATTGGCAAGACATTATTGATTAGAACTATAGTGAAAAAATACAATAATTTTATCATAAAAATATTGGGATTAATGTTTTTATAGAATAACAGTGAATCAGACAATAATGGGTTGTGAAAAAACATTGGAAACACCCTGATAGAGGATCACACACCCTTAAAATTTTCAAAATTAAATAATAATACTGAACCCATTGTGAATATGTAAATAAAAAATACGGGTTTTCACAAGTCATTACATTTTGTTTTATGTCTCTTATAAAGACAAAATTGGAGATCAAGACATGAATCATCCACTGATTAAATTAATTTGTGTGTCTCCTAAAATAATCCATTTCATTTTGCACAACCCATGACAACAATATGGATAAACCAAAAAATTATTATGCCAATATATTCAATATTAATAGTTTATTAATCTTGTATCATATTAGAAATGTGGTATTGATTGGAGCCCATTATAATTGATGTCCATATGTTTACCAATAAATTATTATCCCAAATTTCACCTTGAAAAGAATCCATGGGATCATTAGGAAAACATTATGGATACAAAAATATCGAAAATACCTATACAGATCATGATACAATATTAAACAATCATCACAATAATCATCATGTAGAATAAAATATGGTCAAAGAGTACCACCAACTTAGTTAGATACTGACCCTCGAGGCTGAATGAAAGAGTGTTTAGGCCTTGAATCCCACAATCCCACATCATTTATAGGAGGCGGTAATGAAAGAAATAAATATAATTTCTGATACTCAACACATCAGGAGCTTATCGAAAGAGTATGATAATAACATCTTCAGTTCCATTGAAAGTTGGATCAAAGAGGTGATATTGGATCCAAAATAGTTTAGGTGCCTCTATGGTGGGATATTATAAACTACTGTCACTAGTGTCTTCTATTCAATACCCCTTAGTTTTCAACTGAGATTAATACCAGATTGGTCACCACCTTTGAAGATCATATCCAAGGACCTTGAATATATTTTTAGGTGTGTAAAGATATAGACTATTGGGGGAGGTTTATATCATATCCTCCACCAATTATTCCTTTATACATATCCTATATGAAAATCCTGAGGTGGATCCCATAACAACTCTATCAAAAAGAGTTTTTATACAGACATCGAGTGCACTCATGGGTGAGGATCATATTACCACAACAACACATGATGAATTTTGGAATATTTTAATTGCACATGGATAATTGGTGAAGGAATATATCTCCACATAAATTGAGGAAATATGTCAGTATAGACTAGAAAATGAGAATTATAGGCCTATCTAACTGATTACACTGTAATATAACACCAATATAATATAGAAGTGATATAAAAAATTGGTTGAAATGTTATTGAAATTATTTAGGCACTTACACATATTCATATCATAATAAACTAAGAATATTATCACCATGATCAACATGAGTAGATGAATCCTCTATAATAAGAACACATTCTTTTAGTCATACAAGAGGATTATCAACACATTATGAGAAGGATAACACACAAGACGATGGACATATGCCTATTCTGACTAGGGAATTTCAAAACAATTTTGAAATCACCTATGAATATGTATATATTCATACTGAAGAATATTGGTTGTATAATCCAATAAAACATGAATAGGATCATATTCCAATTTTGGATGGGGATTATTAACTAAATTTTCAATTAACCATGGGAAAGGGAAATATTATGGTTGAAGAGAGCCATTGGTATACTCTAAAGGCATAAGACATTGATCATAGTCCCAAAATCGATGGGGATCAACATTAAAATATGATAATTACCTCAGGTCATGAACAAATTCCTATCAAAGAAAACCTGTTTAATACTTAAAAGGTAAAGTACCAAGATCATAATGACTTTCTAAATGGGGTTCTCAACCTAATTTTTAAATCACACGGGGAAATGATATTATTCAGGTTGGTGAATGAAAGTGGTATACTTGAAAGGTACAAATATAGGTTCATACACATGTTTTAATTGGGTTTTATCATCCCCCTTTGGAGATAACCTAAGGTAAGGAAAGTAATCATGCCTAAGGAAGCATGAAATAAACACCAACGTCCCTGTAATGTGCTCAAATTCTTGTTCTAACTAAGGTTCGCCAACCCTTTTTGGATATCACCTCTATAAAAGTTCATATTACAATCGAATAAAAGATGGTTTATAATCCACATTATTGGGATCATGTTCATATTCACCTTATGAATATTATACACCAACCATATCTTGAAATCACTTTTTTTAGGTCCTATCCCCACAAAAAATCTTAGTTGGGATATTATAGAATCACATAGGAACTGTAAATATATTCATCATACTATAGAAAAAAACTATCATAGCTTTCTTTAAAACCTATACAGGAGGGACAATTTATTCTTTCACCCATTATAGAGGATTTACACTATATTCCAACAGGGATTACATATATTAATCAATATCATACCCTTACATCAACTAGGGTTTACTAGAATATTCCATTATCCACTCAAACGTGTGTTCCTATTACTAAAAACAATATAGAATACCACATGGATAGTATAGTTGATTATTAAAATATAGATCATATTCCTATAATAGTATATGATCATCAAAATACTATAAAAAATGATTTGAAATATTATTATAATCCTTCTAATCCCTAAAAGGAATCTCTGTATATTCCATACATGATGTGGGATTTGGAACATATTACTACTCTTCGTGATGTATGTTTCCTTGATCCAATAAAAAAATGTATGTATCACCACTAGTGTAAACTGGATCATCATCTAAAGAATATATAAATAACTATTATGATATTAGTCCTCATAGTAACCAAGCGATGTATTGTGTGGATCCCACCCCAGATATCCAATGTAGTAGACTTTCCCGATATGTTATCTCACTCGTATAAGAGAATATTCCCCTTGTTAGACACTTTTTTATAAATATATGTGTATTAAACATTTAGTTTAATATTATGTATTCCCATATCAGTGATTATTAACACATCCACCTGATTAGAAGGATTCCCAGAGATACAAAATTTATGGTTTGACCAAGTAGTGGAAAGAACCACTAATTAAGAAGATTCATACATGGATACATGGTAAGTGTGAGATGAAATAAACTTTCCAAACATATTCTATTCAATATCTACTTCAAATTACGAGGTCACAAATATGATACTGTATAAATTCATCTCATTCAAATTCAATTATCATTATGAAGGAATTCAACTGCTAAGGGATATAAACATCCCTTATCAGAGATAAAAGGGTAATCCATGATCCATAAAAAAAATTTATTTGAATGACCAATATTCATTATCCCTGGCTTGGTAAAAAGGATTGTATAGGGAAAAAAATACAACAATTTAATTTTCTTCATATCTTGACATTTCACTAAAAACAAATCACTATGGCTTTGTCTTGTGTATGTATATATGTGAGTGGTGAATATAAAGAATTACAAATCAACTCATCCAATTGATAATAGAATAACTCTAGTGTAGTATTATGTAATTCCATATCCATTCGAGAAATCATGGGACCCTGAAACATGCCATCCTGTTTTTATTCTAATGATGATTTATAATTTCAGATAAAAAAATCATAAGAATTAAAGGGATACGACAACCAATAGGTTTACCAGGAATCCAAAGTTTTAGGTTGGTCAATATCTTCCCATAGATAGTGAGTCCCATCATGATCAAGAACTGAACCATTCCCATGATAGAGTAAATCCTTAAAAAATAAGAAATATGGTGATGAATGCTACAATGGAGGCCATTTAGGGGAAAACTATGCCTCAATAGATTAGATAATTTTTACAATCACCTCAACCTATGGTGTCATCAAATCCATTTAGGGTCAAAAATATAAATAAAAAACCATTATAAATCAATAATAGACCACATGTGTGAGGATATTAGTTTCTCATTTTTCCCTACGAACTATAAAACCCTCATCAAAATGAATGTAGAGTGCCAATATTGGTCTTAAATCTACAACATACTATAGTTCAAGGTGATTTTTTTTATCATTTTCCAAGGATATTAGTCTTCACTATTATTGGTATAATATTATAACTGACTGTAAACTTTCCTTTCCTCTTACCATGTGATGTGCCCCTAATGTTTTGGGGTTTCTCATAAAGTATGTTTTGAGACTCCATCATTGTAAATATTCACAGTCTTTAACCATGGGTTTAGCTAGAACTGAAAATAAATCCCCAAGAGGGTCATGATCCCTAACGAAAAAAAATAAATGTCCTTAAATAAAACACCATAGTATTCCCCTTGATGAATGAGTGAGTGGTATAGAACAACCGTACTAAATAGAGAGTTATGGGATTTCTACTGTCACCTGTTATACATTATTAAATGAGAACACTATCAATCTGGAAGAACAAATTAAATGAAACTTGTTAATGAAGGAAAACCATGGAAATAGAACATTGAATGGTGGTTGATGTTTATGCACAAAATGAGGATGCAAGTAAATGGTGTGAAAGGAGGAAAAATCATGGAACAAAAAAATTATGGGATACCACCTCCTTGATGAAATTCTAAAAAGGATAAAGAGAACATATTGGAAACATACTACTCACTTCCTATAAAGGCCAAAATATCCTCTACATAAGAATTTATATAATAACAGAATTAAAATATAGAGAGTCTATTTTGTGGATAAATGAGGAATTGCATGGGGTAAATATTCCCACTAGATACCACCTTCATGTTGAAATATATATCCATCCTCCAACCTATCATGATTTAGATAATATTCTCACGAGGATGGAATTTGAGAATCAATATGGCTTAAATTCCATTAAACTTGTTTAAATAAACATTGTAATTAAGGTAGACATTTATTTTCAATCATTATAGCCATAATTTACTCTTGATCGGAGTGATCATCTGGTCATGACATGAATTTTAAATCATATGGAAATAAATTCATAGAACCCGCATCAAGACATTCCCACCCCTGTTGCTTATTGGGTGGTTCAAACGATGATATCCATGGAACTACATAACACTACAAAGTATCTATTATCTTGGATTGAATCTTCAGATGAATGAAATTTCCTCATACATCCTAAGAGAAAAATTTACCTTGAATGAGTGGGAGAAAAATTTCCCACACCCTATTTTAGAATATATTTTTTTAATATTAAATAGCATGGTAGATCTAGAACATCATATATGGATTTTTTTTTCGTGATAGAGCCCTGTGACAGACACTTATTACTATAAAGATTCAACTAAACTAAGATTCATTGTATAGAATCTGGTGGGGTAATGTTTGGTTTATTAAAAAATCATTTAATAGGGTCCATATTTTTTTGGGAAGATCTTTTTCCACAATTGTTCTATCAATTAATCACTTCTCAATAGGAAATCCCAACTATGGACCTAAAAATTTGAAAAGTGTGTGAAAATAAAGTGCTTTTAACATTATCTGTTGAAAGTGGGATCCAACATACTCACTCAACATCCCACTCTCTTGTGAGAAAATGTTAGAGGGTGTTACTATGATCCTATTTGATGATATGAAAACCCAACTGTTCTTTATGAAACACCTTGTTGGATTTTATGAGATCGTAGAAGAAAAACCTTATCTTTACGAAGAAATTAGGAATAATGGAGCCACATTTCATCCCATTCCTATACAAAAAGGAAAAAGTATTGGAAAAGTAAAGAAATTCACTGTCAATCCCAAACTAGAAATGGTGTATATTGGAACAAACATGAAGGCTGTAAATCTCATAACAATGTATGTTAGGAAATAATAGTAGAAAAAACGCCATCCTATATATGTAAAGAGATATTCTGGACACTCTTTATTTGTGGAATATTAGTAAAAATAATATTTCATCCAAACTGAACATGTTTTTTTATATCCATTCCATCAGGGAATGAAATATCTATAAGCTACCATAGGCTAGGAAACTCCGTGAGGTCATTCCTAGTGAACACCATGATTTTTTGATTTTCCTAGGATAATGTTTCACACCACCTTGGAAAAATGTTTCATTTATGGTATCCTCTATGGTATGTTTTATTATATGTATTTAATAATAAGAAAATCCTAAGTATAAGTATCCTATGTGGACACCATCCAACTTGATGAAATGGGAAATAACTATTAAATTCATCCTAGTAAATAAAAACAATTCATTTAATGGATGAATTTAATGATATTTTATTGAGACCAGTCCACCAATATAGTGAATACTCATAAACCATTCAGGATTATACCACTAAAGACACTCTATTTAACCTCATCCCATAGAAATACATAATCATTGGATAAAGGAAAATTTTGAAGGAATGGAGTCCTTTTCAAAATTAAAAATTACAATAAAATATTAATATTTTATTTCATCATCATCCATAATATGGTCACCATCCCAAAAAATGGAATCCTCATTAGATGATGAGGTTATTTTACGATATGTTAATGAAATTCACATAGTAGACCCTTTCTCTGATGATGAATACACCCCTAAATATAAGTTCGACATATTAAAGAGACATGATTTAGAGGTTGTGGATAAAAAGATGAAGAAAAAAGTATGACATAGTAATAATAAAACCCAATAAATTGTTTACGACAACACATAACCTATATATGAATCTGAAACATATGGGTGAGAACATCATTGATCCAAGTATAATAATGGATGTGCCTGAGAATATTTTTCTCATCATCCAGGTCTGATTTATTTTTATGACTGCCTTGTAAATGGTGTTCCTTATACCACATTCCATGAACCAGTACCATCCACCTAAAGAACCTCATCCCTCATGAAGAAAGTTATGGAGGAACCAAAACAAGGGTAAAATAGAAATACAGTATTATGAAAAATATAGTAGTAATTCTAACCAATATCAAAATCTTATATTCTCATGTGATTAAAAAAAATTCAGACATGAACATATATAATTCATATAGACACCCCAATAATTATATATATTAGTTTATATAAAATTTTTTTTGTGGAAAATAATCCACTGAAATTTCATACTACCATGTTTTTAATAGTGAATGGTTAGGAAGATTCAATTCATGGACATGTCAAATACCCATTTGTTTCAAGAAAGATTAATAATGTTAAAATCCAAAGGTTTTATTTGAAATAGGTTTTTCAATGAACAACATCCCCATTTGAAGACAATTCTATTTGAGGTATAATCAAGATGATTTTTCTCTAATGAAGATAAACGTTAAAGTGTACAAATAGTGTGATAAAAGTTCCATTATAAATTTAAATCTCAAGGATAACGTCTAGGACCTTATTTAGATAATGAGTTCATATTTAGAAAACAAGACATGGCATATAGTTTACGTATAAGATTACATTTGATTCATATCCATATCACATAACCATCAACATTCCATCAAAATCCTAAATATCACATTAATGAAAATGTAATAATACTATATGTAGATTTTACCTTGTTTTTACCTTTTTAATCCCAATATATTGATTTGTGATTTTATAATTGATATGGAAAATAACCAATGAAAAGGGGTGACCCATATGGTTTCCTTTTAGACTACTTGGGATCCACCCTTGTAAATCCATGTAGCATTCTTATTGTTGACTATTTTCTACCAATAAAATGTATTAAGGTAGTAGATCAAGTCCCACCAAGAAATTAAAGACCAAAAACATCACTTTTATATGTGTATGAAATAATAGTCATGATATCTAACATGGTAAAAACAATGGAACGTTGGAAAAATTTCATATCTGAATGAGATACGTTCCAAGTTATAATAATGAAATTTTATAATTCTAACAATAAATTCCATATGATTCAGGATGGAAATACCTCTCCAGCCCCTGATAGTGGAAAAGGGGCAGAAATTATTTCAGAAATATCTAGACCTTATACCTATAGTTAATGAATAGGATTCATAATCATCTATTATATTACCCTTTACCATGAATAAAGATAATATGCTTTCTCCACTAAGCCTAAATATACTACTCCCTGATAGAGAGATGGAAGAGGAATAATATAAACTTAGGGACAAACCACCCAAATTTACGGATGGCATCTCCCCACCATTGATGAAATCATATATGTAAATACTTGAAAATGAGATAAACCATTACCATATAAATGGGTTTCTCCATTCCTCTCATGAATTAGGAGATGAATATTTATTTATTAAAGAAATAATAATATGATTTTTCTATAAATTATACATATATGTCAGGGATGGACCCTAATGTGGGTACTCATTATCTAGTATTTGTAGATGACCATCATGGTTTTAAATAAGAATCCAGCAGCATTCACCACTATCATTATATGATGGTAGCTTCAATTGTCCGAAAACTGATAATAATTGTTTTATCCAAGAGTTTGAATACATAAATGGATTGAAAACCTCATTAATATTAAAAATAGATAGATCATAATATGAATTAATTTCAGGATTAGTAAACATCATTGCATGTTGGATGATTTCCTAATACTGATAACTAATATTTTTTTTGATGTGAATTCCAACTTCCAATTCATTACAAATACTGGTGGGTATTTAGGGTATGTTTAGACAAATATAGACCCTAAAGATAAGCAATATACTAACATTAGAACACCTCGAGGAATACAATTCTATCAGGTCTTGAACATTGATTAAAATAGTAGTACAACAATATATCAATGATCCATCTATTATATAATTGAATCCATTTTTGTAAGAATACAAGAGTTCAATATTTATAAATTGGGGGTTATATGTCGACATTATTGAGATCACCACACTGATATTTAAAGAATATTCCAAAAATTGAAACAATATAGTTTGATGATGAATACACTTAAGTAATTTTTCGTGTAAAAAAAGGAAATTATTTATCTTTATGGTGTTCGACTATTGAAATTAATTCAATACATAAACTACTGGGGAATTTCATTAATTACACTTCATTATAATCTTAGATAATTTATATAGTTATAAGAGAATGTCATTTATATCATAAATTTAATATCCAACCTAGCTAGATGATGTCTCCCCATGCCAAAGCTAATGAACAAGGGAGTCACTTAAATGATGGATAATGTCTATGAAAAAGTGTCCCTGAATCTCAAGTAGTTCATTTTATATCAAATAATATCAATTTATCTTGTAAAAGGAACGACAAATATCCTATATTTTGATGTAATGTATAAAATAGTAGGTTACATCCACATAGAGAAAAATAATGCATGGAATGAGAACTGTTACCTCACCCAATTCATAATAGTCTCAATTAGCGAAATCATGTTTTTAATAGACCTAAAGGGCACCTCGTTAAAATTTAGATGTAACATCATTGACCCCAGTAGCCCAGAGTCGGAAAACATTTTTATTATTATGGCATATATAGTAGATATCATGTAAGGATCACTCTGCATTCTCAATCCAATCTTTTGATTAAACTTCTGAGAGTATATTCAACCCCATTATATCATTTTCATCATGTTATAACAAGAGAGGATCTTGTGATGTCTTCACCATGATTAACCACGTCATAAATGGTGAAGTTTATTGGGACCTTTCATTCATAGAAAAAATAAATCTAGAGGAACTTGAAAACTCTATTGAGTAACACATCAAATATGATCTCCACCGCTCTACCTAGAAAAGTATTAAGGAAAATTCAATTTGAAGTAACTGAAGTCCCTTTCTCCCTTCCTAAGTTATCTAACCTACAAATGGATGATGAGACTGATCTGAGACCTCTTCCAAAACACCTGAAATATGGATTACTTTTCCTTGATCACTTCTATCTTGTCATTATCTCCCCCTTACTTACCTAAACTGAGGAGTACAAACATGGTCATGTGTTAGAGGAAAACTAAAATTCCTTTGGCTAGACCCTAGATGACATACCAGGAATCAACCTTGCTCTTTTCATGAATCACATCCATCTTGAGGGATCATCCAAACCCATTAAAAAACAAAAAAAAAGACTCAATACACTTATACTTGAGGTAGTTAGCAAAGTGATCACCAAGATTCTTCAAGATGGTATTATCTACCCAATTTTATATAGTGAATGAGTTAGTCCAATTGAAGTTATAAATAAGAAGTCTGGGATAACTGTTGTCACTAATTGACATGGTGAGGTAGTCACAAATCAAGTGATGAACAAATGTATTGTGTGAACCGACTATAGGGAATTGAATGTTGAAACTAGAAAAGATCACTAACCTCTTCTATTCCTTGATAAAATTCTATAATGATTATCAAGAAGTAACACTATTTCATACTTGATGAATACACCGACTACTTCCAAATGCTAGCTGCACATCAGGACCAAGAAAAGACTATATTCACTTTCCCCTTTGCAAAATATTCATATATGAGAATGCCTTTTTGAATTTTCAATTCTCTTGCAACATTCCAGAAGTGTATGATGAGTATATTTTCTTAATTCATTCAATATTACATAGAAGTCTTCATGGATAACATTACCACTTATGGTGAGTAATTTGAATCTTGTTGTATTCACTCAATCTAGTTCTTGAAATGTGTGTCAAGTGTAAAATTGTGTTAAATTATGAAATATGTCACTTTATGGTTTAAAATGGTACTATTCTAGTATAAATTGTTTCAAAAGATTGTATCAAAGTTAAACCTTCCAAAATTGAATGATCTAGTCACTTCTTAAACCCAAATCTATTTTTGACATCTGTTCATTCCTCAGTCATTCCAGTTTCTATCGATGATTCATATATAAATTTTTTTAGTATTTTCCTCCCAATCAAATGGTTTCTCTAAAATGATGCCCCGTTCCATTTTGATGATCCTTGGAAAAGAGACATTATTGAACTCAAAGATGATATTACATCTGCCCCAATAATAGAACCCATATATTGGTATTTACCCTTTTAGTTGATGTGTGATGCTTCTGATAGAGAATTTGGGGATATTCTTGGTCAATGTAGAAAAAAGATTCTTAATTTAAGCAATTATGCCTAAATAAATTGGATTAATCTCAATCTCAAAACACTATCACTCTAAAAGAACTTTTAGCAGTGGTTTTTTCCTTAGACAAATTCTTGCCCAATCTTATAGGTTCCAAAATCTTCATATTCACATAACATTCTAATATAATGTTCTTAGGTATGAAAAGTGATTCCAAACCAGGGATAACAAAATGGATCCAAATGGTGCAAGTGTTTGACGTTGAATTCAATGATAGACCTGAAAAAAACCTAGTTGTTGATCACTTGAGTAGAATTTATAATTTTTCCCATTCTAAAATAATTGACCTAGAATTTCTGAAAGAGAACTTTTCATCAGTCACTCAAAAAAAAACCTTTTTATCCCCCAATTGTAAATTACATGGCTTCAGGTTATTTTCCTGAAAAATTTTCAAATGAAAAAGTGATGTTGAATTGTGATTCAAAATACTATATTTGGGAAGATAATAAGCATTAGAAAACTGGGGTTGACATGGTAATTAAGAGATGTGTTGAGGAAGATGAACATTTCTCCATCTTAGAATTATGTCAGTTACTTCTCAGAGGTGGCCACTTTGGGCTAAAAAGGACCTCTTGAATGATCCTGGACTCTAGATTCTTCTACACTTCAGTCTTCACGTACTCACATTAGTTTCGTCAATCATCTCCCACTGGAAATTGTTGGGCACAATTTCAAAGAGAAATAAAATTTTCAAAAGCCTATAATTTTCTATGAGATCTTTGATGTTTGTGTCTTTGATTTCATGGGACCATTACTCCTTCTAATGGATTCTCTTACATTATTCTTAGTTTTATTATGCTTCTAGGTGGGAAGAGGCCAAACCCACTATAAAGGATAATTCATATACTATTGCTGAGTTCTTAAAGACACACACCTACCAACAATTTGACACACCATGTTCCTGGAGAAGTGACATAAGATACCATTTTTTGTAATAGAACCTTGAAATATCTTCTTAAAAAGAATGGGGTTGCACATAAAACTTCAACTTCATATCACCCCAAAAAAAATGTCATGGATGAACTTTTTAATAGATATGTGAAAAGAGTGGGTGTGAGAATTGTAAAACCCACCAGAAAAGATAGGCATGGAAGACATGGTGAATAACTTTGGACTTGTAGAACTTCTGGTAAAACACTGATTCAGACGTATCCTTTTAGTATAGTTTTTGGAAAAGAAAGTCATTTTCTAGTTGAAATCCAAAAAAGTAATTACAAGATGTGAAAAAAATGTAATTTTGATTTTGAAAAACCCAGTGAAGAATTATTGTTTCCATTGGATGAACTGGAGGAGCTTCGACTTTATTCTTATGATAATTATAATCTCTAAAAATACAAATACATGGAAATCATTGAAAAACAAATCCTAAGAAATGTATTTCTTGAAGGTGAAAAGGTAATGATATTCAGTTATCAACATTGGCTTCACCCATGTAATCTTAATTCTCGTTGGGAAGGTTCTTTCTTATTAGTAATGATTACCCATTTAGTTCTGTGCATGTCCAAGACCCCTCTTCAAAAAGTACATTCAAATTTAATGTATATAATTTAAAGAATCACCATGATAGGACACCCAATCATAGAACAACATCTACTTCCACCAAATACAAAACTTCACAAAAAACAAACCACTGGATGGAGCCGGAGATCCCTCAAATCCAAACCATAGGGAACATTTTTCATATAAACTACCTCTTTCTATCTTCTTCCTTCTTCTCCCTCCTCTCCCTTTTTTATCTTCTTCCTCTATTTTTAATTTCTTACAATATTCCTCATCAAACCTTTTTTTTCTCTTTTTCTCTTAATCTTTTGTGTGGGTGTGTATTTAATATAAACATAAAAACTAAAAAAAGAAAATGAACAAAAGTAGACATACTTACTCACCATCTAGTTCTGAAAATTTTTCTAACCAATAGGGGTGTCCAAAGGAATGTTTTCATCTCAAAAATTTTTAATTTTCAACATAATTTTGGATAAATAATCTTGTGTCAAACATAGAAAATTTTGATTGATCAATTTTTTATTTCAAAAATTATTTTCCCTAACTGTGTGGAAAAAAATTATATTTCATGCCAAGGACACCTATGACCATATTTTAAACATGTGTGTTTTCACCCCTGATTGTGAGTCTTGAGATTTTTGACCTTTGAGTTGAATTTACCTCTTTTGTGTGAATTAATATGATAGAGGCATTTTCTGAACCTCATGTGAATCAAAATATCCAAATAGTCTCCTATTACCCTAACATGAATCCTACTTTTGAATGACCCTATGAGCCTATGAAATAATTTTCCTTTAGAGCCCCATGAAAAGACCAATACCTTATCCCATTCAATATCTACATGAATATAAATTTCATTATTTATTGAATTTATAGAAGAAAATCCTTGTTTTTCTCTCGGGAAACCCTAGATCCTTGGGGATGACTTCCTCTTCTCGATTAAGATAGTGCCATCTGCAGCCCCTCCCAACTTGGTGGGGGAGGGGGAATCAGCATTAAATGAGAGTGGTGGGGTCTTCCGGCCTTTCAGAAATCATGACTACCTCCCTTCATTCCTGGAAGTTTCTCTGTGTTTGAAGGTTCGCGATATTCATGATGGAATTCCAAAACCTCAGCTTTTGACCTCTAAGTTTGTGGAAACTTCAGCACTCTTGAATCTCACTTTGGTTTCTTGTTTTAAGCATAGAATACCTTCAATCGATTACTTAGACCGGTTTGTCTTCAGTTCCTGGGAACTTCAAGAGAGAGAATTTGTCGGATTTCTCGATAGAAACAATATCATGATTCTCTTAGAATATAAGGCACATCTTATCAAGGCATGGTTGAGGGCACCTCCAAGCTTCAACGGATTTCATTTCATTATCCTATGGTGGTCGTCAATTTTCATATGAATCGTGATTCTCCTGCTACTGTGGTATGGGTATGTCTTCCAAACCTCCCTTTACATTTTCATAATCCTTCAGTGATTCATATGATATTCAACCTTGTAGGAAGACATATGTTTTCTGATTGTCGCACGGAGGCCGTGTGCCACCCTGTGAATCCTCATATTTGTATTGAAGTCGATGCTTCTCGGTTTACCTATGATTATGTATGGATTGCGATTGGAGAAGATTAAAGGTGGAAGTAGTGGGTGATTTATGAGAATTGGATTGAATTTTGTCCATCTTACAAGCATTTGGGCCATCCTTTGGAAGCTTTCTGCAGGACAGTCACTGCTCTGTTGATGGATGTTAACAGCAAGGGGAAGTAGGTTGTGGAAAGGAAAGGGGAGGCTTCTCCAAGTGAGAGTTAGAAGGTCACTGTGCAAGATGGTCTGCCCATGGAGGCTTCAAGGTCCAAAACTAGGGGACTTCTTAAAGCGAGTGTTGTGGATATGGTCCTCCAGAAGGACGCTCATAAGGTAGAGATTATGGATGATCTCATTTCTGAAGCTCCAAGAGATATGAAAATACAAGGTAACCCGAATGTGGCGGAGGTTTTCAATAGGTTACGGCAGGATTTTGTGGTCTCTTCTATTTCTTCGTCTCGAAAGTAGTCTGGTTCTGGTTATAAAGAGGAGTGTTTGGAGCTGAACATGGAGAAGGGGAACATGGTGAAGGAACAGAAGGTGGAAAGACAGGGGGATTCATTGGGCATGGCCAGTTTGATCAGTGCTGGGGGTCCTAAAGGGTTAGACCCCTCAGCGAAACCTTTCCTCACCCTGACCAATAGATTCAAAGGCCTTTTGGAAGACGGTTTTGAAGAAGTCTTGGAGTCTGGTCCTATGCCTGGTGTTGCTGAAAGGGCTAGTGCAGGATGGCATGATACAGTAAGGTTGAGGAACGAGGATGTCTCTATGACCAGTGAATAGGACACTACATCGGTTGGGTATCATGCATCAATAGATAATAACACCCCGATTACTAGTTGGGGGAATACATTAGATTACGAGGTTAATGGCTAGAGCAGTAAAGGGAAAAATGATTCTGAGGGAAATAAGGAATATTTTAGTTGTCAATCCATCCTTTCATATAGTGATATTGTACAACGTGGGACTGGAAGGCAGAATGAGTGTGATGAAACTCTTTCTGATACACCAAGAAGATGGACAAGGAAAGACTAATCTTACCTTCTGCGACTGATGTGTACCAGATCTTCCCTTAAACAGGACAAAGGTGTGATTCTCACCTTTAAAAAATACATCTTGATTAAACAACCATTGTATGTACAACATTTAATGGATTAGACAGAGAAAATTGATCAAAGAAATTACTTCTTGAGGTCAGAAAAATCGGCCTCTGAGTGGAAATTAGCTACGATAGAAGGAGAGTCATGTGTGGGATGTGGAGATTACTATGGGTATTATGATATATAGTTCTCTGATGTTCTGGTTGGTTTGTGGTTTTTTCTGATTTTGTTTATTTTGTGGATATTTCAAGTCGTAATATGGTTTTTGATAAGGGTTGTAAGGTTTATCACATTTCCTAATTGTGTTTGGAAATAAAAAGTTAAATTTCAGTCAGTCATGTTTGGGGGTAATGGGTTTTATTTTGCGTTCTCTTTTATTGATTTTAAATGTGTTATCATATGATTTAGGGATACATTCCATTTTAGTATGGGGAAGAGGTTGTTATTCAAAAAAATTTGTTGAATTTATTTTCATTTATGTAATATTTTAAAATTAATTTAAATGTTTTCAAAAAAATAGTAAAAAATCAAAAAAATGGGTTCTATCTTGGGTGTGGGGAGTGGGGGGTCAAAAATTCCTGTAATGTCCCAATTTGTTTTTCGATTTATTATTTTAATATTATACGATAATTATTTCAAGACCAGGCTCTGAGACGGTGTGCAGTTCCGGGGCCCGATGAGCCCAGAACAAATGTTTTAGTTTAATTTAATAATTAAATTACGCACACATGCGGTTTTCCTGAATAAGTGGAATAACTCCCAAATGGGTGCTCAGATCAGAAATATGAGGGCACCGCCAGGTTCATAAATGAAATTTTACCTAAGGAGAGGCCTAACATCAGCAAGCGTAGGTCGGTGGTGAAATCTAGTTTTTGGGACGCAATAGTAATAAAATATGTAATAAAAATATTTTATTTAAATCTTGTTTCTACATTTTGATATTTTTAAAATATGCTGCACCAAATATCTTTTATCCTCTTTCAATAGAGGCTTGCTCTAGGGTCCAGGGTTACAAACCCCATAACCCTAAAAATCCTTGGTGGATCTGGAGGTCCTAGAGGAAGCCTCCCAATGCGGTGACGATGTTCTTGAAGAACTTCACTGGTGACGACGACTCGGCAACCAGATCTTCACCAACAAAACCAGCAAAATCTAGGTAGGATGGTTGTTATTGATTTCTCCTTTCCCCGATTTTGATTTCCATGACAAACGCGGACTAATCCAGGAACAGATTAGCCCGCGGGTCGATCGTTCTTGCAAGACGGGTTCATGATGGGATCTGAGGATTTAATTATAGAGATTGTTTTGGTTTTCAATCTAATGGCGACAAACTTGGATCTTCACGAACAACGATCGAGGTTCACCCCTCTTGTTGATTCTTGTTTTCCTCCTCGCATTCTTCATTGCGTTCTACGCGTTCTAGGAGGAAATCGAGCGTTGCACATTCGTTTGTTGATGCAACGATCCGAAATCAAAGATCCAATGTCATGATGACCTAACGTAGGTGCGACGACGACGACGACGGATGAATCGGTGTGGTTCAGAAGTTCTCGTTCTTTGGGCGTTTTCGTGCAGACGGATCGAGATGCGATTTTAAGACCGATCAGAAGCCCTAAACCGGAAGAATCGGTTTTTTAGGGGAGGGATGACCCCAAATCAAAAGCTTTGTGATGATCAGATGGTTGGATCATCATATGGAGGGTTAGCCGAGGCACACGGAGGAAGAAGATGGTTCTGGAAAATTCCCGACTACACGCCTTGTAGTATGGACTACACGACGTGTGTTCGTCAGCGAACGACCTAGCGTGTCCTCCGGGAGTACACGGACACGGGCAGAGAACACGACCATGGACACGCCGTCTATACCCCTCCGCGGCCAGACCTAACCAGATACACGGAATACCCAGTGTACTCGTACACGGGAAGGAGACATAGACACGGGCAGAGACCATGTACGGGCACATGGCCAGCGTACACGGAGAAGGCATCGGGTGCTGAAACATGGCATGTGATTTCTTCTACATACAGTGTAGTTCTTTTCTATCCAAAAAGCTGAATGACACGGTCCAGTTACACGGGCAGCACCCAGGGTCAAGGAACATGGCGTGTACTTTCCTACAGGCTGTGTAGTTTGGTTTTTCACATCTTGAATGAAGGACCCATGCCATTTACACGGGCAGTACCCAGGGTCAAGGATCATATCATGTAACCATACTACAATCCGTGTAACTTTTTCTTCATGGTATGAGCCACCTACCTTCTGTGACGTGGACTAGTTCTTAGGATTCGTACCCTTGGTAATCCCCTGAAGGTTCTAGTATCAATTCCTTTATACAGGAGTATGATCCCTTCAGCAGAACTCCCTGAATAGAGTTGTTGGAATCCCCTCTGTGAGACTTAGATCTGGACCCTCTATTCATTCCTGGAACCCTAGGTAGTGTTCTTGGTATCGACGTGACAAACTTTACCGGGGCGCCGATCCTCTTCTTAGCGGATTAGGTCAGACTGAGTTGCCGGAATCATCCATGACATGGCTGTGATCCTCATCTGAGCATCTTGTTCCCAATTTACTTGTGGAGTGTGTTCTCCCAGATTGAGTACTTCATGTCTCTCTCTCTTCAGACCTAGGAGTGTGTTCTTCTGATGGTATTCTTAGTGAAATCTTCGAGCTAGATCTTAGTGGTGGTTTCGCGATGGTCGCCTATGTATGAGTATATATGGATATTTTTGTTATATGTTCCGTAGACATATACTGTGTAGAGCTGACTGTACCTTTCTTTGTTGTATTTTCCTTTCTTGTATTCCTTTGTGGTCTTCGGGGTGTCCTACTAGTTGTTGTTATACTCACCCCTGCATGGTCATTGCCCGCACGTGTCGTGACTTGTGCAGACGAGCGAGCCATTGACATGATTCTAGGAAGATCAGGACCGGATGGTGCTCAGTGAGATTAGACAGGCCAGGGTGCGTTCCTTCAGTGACGGGTTATAGTCCTAGTACCTTTCCTTATAGTTTGGACTTTGTTGTAGACTTTCTTTTGGTGGGCTTATACTTTTGGACCAGAGATTTACTGCACTATACTTTACTTCCCTTTCGTACTCTGTTGGTTGGGTTTTAGTGTATGCATGCATCTTTTCCTTTTACCAATTTTTACTTTTCAACTTGTTGGGCTTGGAGATGTGTGTGGATGTGTACAGGTTTATAGGAAATTCCTCTCATGTTAGTAGCATGCCTACTAGGTGCTAGTCACCATCCCATGGCCTATTAGAGGAGGGCTTGGGGAGTTGCGGCTCTGGCCCCACTGGGATGGGCCATGACAGAGTGGTATCAGAGGTGGTCGGTTCTACTTTAGGACCAAGAGTCTGTGAGTTGGTTTGGGGAAACATTGTTAAGTGTTTCGAGTTCGGCTCTCTGGTCAGGGACCCCAATGTTGGTGCGGCGGCTGACGTATCCATACACAAGGATTAAGATAACTTTATTTTTGACTCAGAACATGAAGACACTAGTTGCATGGGGAAAAAATAATGGTACATGCATCATATAGGAATGGGTTGTGGTTTCCATGTTTTTCTTGAGTCATCTCTCTAGATATACTCACTGACTGTGATACATATTGTTTCATAAACAGGATGCCTCCACGACGCGCACCCTCTAGGATCCAATAGCTCAATTGTGAGGATGACCCCCTTAGTGATGAAGCTTCGATAAAGGGACCAGATCCCCCAATTCTACCATCAGGTGGCGTGCCAGTCAAGGAGGAGCGCAGGCTGAGCGCACTCCACGAGTGTCAGATACAGATACCCCTCAGGTTTCCAGGAGAGCCTCACCCTCAGGCAGCATAATACTAGATTGAGGAATTGTCCAGAGTATTCCATTTGGTCAGGACACCAGTAGACCAGATGGTGATCCTGGCAGCGAGCCTTCGACAGGGCTCGGCAGGGCGATGGTGGATTTTGGTCATCCAGACTCACGAAGAGGCCACTCTTTCATGGTCGGAGTTTTATCATATCTTCATAGAGGAGTTCTCATTAGTTACCCTGAGATCAATACGTATACAGGAGCTTCTTCCGCTCCAGTAGGGGACCGTGACGGTGGTGGACTATTCATCGAGGTTTTCTTACCTCTCGTGGTACTCTATGGATATGGTCAGAGGTCAGTACTTTAGATCTCAGACATTTGAGTGGGGCTTGCGTAGAGATATCCGAGCTAGCATCATCCCTATGAGCATACCTATGTAGGACGGGGTGATCGAGCGGGATTTGGTGGTCGAGAGCTTCCTGGCAGTGCAGGGACAACCGACAGTTGTCAGTAGTGGGCGAGCTGGAGCAGAGACCTCAGCGGCGGGGAGCCGACGTCAGGGACCCAAGCGCGAGATTTATTTCCAGAGGAGATCCCAGGAAAAGGGATCATCCGTACATGGTTCACACAGCACATCCAGCTAGCCTCGAGAGATGCGATGTTACTCATGTGATGGCAGGGGACAACTCGCTCGAGATTGTCCGACCCACCGTACTACTGACACATGAGCAGTGGATGGACCACTGAGGAATAGGTAATGTGTGGAGCAGGCAGATTCGTGAGGCGGCGGACGTGGAAGAGGAGTTGGGAGAGCAGCTGGAGGTGGTCGGCATTTCGACCCTTTACCACCACCAACCCCAGGAGGTCCACCCCAGGCTCAGGGAGCAGGTAGATAGAGGCAGGGACAACTGCAAGCGGCAGAGGCTTATGAACCAGGTACTCCCGGAATGATTAGAGGTACTATCTGTGTATTTTCTACTTTGGATGCCGTATTGATAGACACATGTTCTAGTCATTCATTTCTGGCATTTTATCTTGTTCGAGTCCTTGAGATTCCAGTTGAGCCATTGACTAGACCATTACGCTTAGAAACCCTGACTGGAGAAGATTAAGAGATCACAAACCTTTATAGGTAGTGTGAACTGACCATTGGAGGTGAGAGTTTCGGTTGGAACCTCATGGTGGTAGCGTTGAGTCCTTACGATGTCATTCTTGGCATTGATTTGTTATCCACAGTTCATGCCCAGATTGATTTTCTTAGGCGAAGGGTTCGGTTTTCCGCAGTGATGGAACAAGGATCTCTATTGTCGGTGAAAGAGAGACCCAGGAAGTGCAGGATGGACTCGTGCATAGGAGGGCACAACCGATTTCACATCAGTTGGATAACCTAGCCCTTGGCACGACATATGTTACGAGTTTCCAATTCCCAGCAGCGGTGGCTGAGTATGAGGATGTCGTTCCAGAGGATGTCCCCGGGCTACCTCCCCATCGAGAGATAGCTTTCTGCATTGATTTGCAACCCGGGATGACCCCGATATCAGCATCGGCTCATCAGATGGATCCCGCAGAGCTTCATGATCTGAGGATGCAGCTAGACGACTTGCAGAAGAAGGGCTTTGTGTGACCCAACGCTTCACCATAGGCGGCCCCAGTACTATTTCCCAAGAAGGTGGACGAGATCTTGAGGCTTTGTGTGGATTAACAGCGCTTAAATCATGTGACCGTGAAGAACCGATATCCACTACCGAGGATCGATGACCTATTCGACCAGTTGAGAGGGGCACGATGGTTCTCGATGGTTTATCTATGATTAGGTTATCACCAGTTGCGAGTAGGTGAGGAGGATATACCGAAGTCGACATTCAGATGTCGTTATGGTCACTATGTGTACTTGGTGATGCCCTTCGGCATGACGAACTCCCCAGCTGTGTTCATGTGACTCATGAATCGGACCTTTCAGCCTTATTTAGACCGGTTTGCGGAGGTCTTCGTCGATGATATCCTTATGTACTCTACGTCCGAGAAGGAGCACGCGAGACATCTAAGGATGGTTCTGGACACACTCCGAGAGAACCAGTTGTATGAGAAACTCTCAAAGTGTCAGTTCTGGTTACAGGAGGTCCACCTTCTGGGGCCCGTTATCTCAGGGGATGATATAGCAGTGGACCCAGCAAAGGTGGAGGCAGTTCTAGCATAGGAGCCACCCCGGAGCGTGACGGAGGTGCAGAGTTTCCTTGGGTTGGCAGGCTACTATCAGAGATTCATCCATGATTTCTCCAGGATTGCAGCACCCATGACAACTTTGTCCCGAAAGGGAAAACCTTTTGTGTGGACCGAGAGATGCGAGCAGGTTTTCTAGCAGTTGAGACAGAGTCTAACGAGTGCCCCGATATTGATATTACTGTAGGAGGGTATTGAGTATGTAGAGGTCTGCAACACATCAGGAGCTAGGCTTGTTTGTGTCAGGATTCAGAGGCAAGCGGTGATTGACTATGGCTCACGTCAGTTGAGGCCACATGAGAAGAACTAAGCGACCCATGATCTTGAGTCGGCATCGGTATTCTTCATATTGAAGATGTGGAGGCACTACCTAATGGGCGAATGTTTTACCGTCTATTCTCATCACAAGAGTCTCAAATTTATCTTTTCTTAGAAGGATCTGAATTTGAGATAGAGGCGGTGGCTCTAGTTCCTCCTGGATTATGACTTTGAGATCGTTTATACTCCTGGGAAGGGGAACGTGGTGGCAGATTCTCTCTGTAGGAAATCCAGTTCGTAGTTGCTGGATGAGGTGACAAGGCAGTTGGCCTCTTTGCAGTTGTCCTTAGTGGATAGAGATAAGGGAGCTTACCTTCAGTCGATGGTTGTTACCCCTCTACTCTTACAGTGAGTCAGTGAAGTATAGTGTGAGGATGCTAGCTATGAGACTCTATGTGCTCAGATAACCATAGGTGATGCTGTAGATGGATTTTAAGACGGAGGGGAGCACGTTTTCCTTTTCAGAGGGTGCATGGTAATACCAGTGACATTGCAGGAGGAGGTTCTAAGAGAGTTACATACATCCCCTTTGGCGGTGCATCCAGGCATGGAAAAGATGTACCAGGTCCTCCGACGTCAGTTCTGGTGGCCAGGGATGAAGAAGAGTGTGGCAGAGTTTGTTTCTCGGTGCCTTACTTGTTAGTAAGTAAAGGGTGAGAACCAGGTTCCGCCAGGTTTGACTCAGCCGCTTGAGGTTCCAGAGTGGAAGTGGGACGAGATATCCATGGACTTCGTGATGGGTTTACCACGCACGTCCAGGGGACACGATTCCATCTGGGTGATCGTTGATCAACTCACCATGTCGGCCCACTTCCTAGACCTACAGGGGTAGAGTTTAGTAGAGAGCTTGGGACGCTTCTACATGCAAGAGATAGTTCGACTTCATGGAGTACCATCCACGATTGTCTCAGATAGTGATGATCGTTTGACATCACGGTTGTGGAAGGGATTGCAGGAAGCTTTTGGGACTCAGTTACGCTTGAGCACAGTGTTTCATCCCCAGACTGATGGTCAGACAGAGCGGACCATCCAGGTCCTGGAGGATATGATACAAGCTTGAATACTTGACTTCGGTCATATATGGGAGGATCACCTACCACTGGTGTAATTTTCTTATAACAACAGTTATCATTCCACTATTGGTATGGCACTATTCGAGGCTCTATACGGGCGACCTTGCAGGTCGCCACTTTGCTGGACTGACCCGAGAGAGTCAACACTCATGGGCCCAGAAATGGTGAGACCTACTACAGAGAAGGTGGAGGTCATCCAGGAGGGGATGAAGACTGCGCAAAGTCGAAAAAATTCTTATGCCAACCAGAGGCAGAGGCCTTTGGAGTTCAAGGAGGGAGACCATGTGTTCCTTCGGGTCTCACCTCGACGAGAATTGCAGATATTTGGCCGAGGCAGCAAGCTGTCTCCGAGGTTCATTGGCCCTTTTCAGATTCTAAGTAGTGTGGGCAAGGTGGTGTATCGCTTGTCTCTACCTCCTCAGATGGAACATGTACAAAACGTCTTCCATGTGTCGTAGCTACGGAGGTATGTGCATGATCCATCACACGTCATCGACTGAGGTGAGCTGGACATCGATGATAGAGCGACCTTTGCGGAGTACCCAGTGGAGATCAAGGATCAGTAGGAGATGATCCTTCGTGGGAGATATATTCTCTTGGTGCGTGTCTGTTGGCAGCACGGGAATCTTTAGGAGAGTACGTGGGAGCGGGAGGCTCATATTCGCGTGCAGTACCCACATCTTTTTTAGTAGCCTTTGTTTTGGCTTCTCCGGGACGTAAAAGCCCTAAGGTGGGTATGATGTAATGTCCCAGATTTTTTTCCATGTATTATTTTAATATTATATGGGAATTATTTCGAGACCAGGCTCTGAGACAGCGCGCAGTTCTCGGGCCTGGTGAGCCCGGAACAAATGTTTGAATTTAATTTAATTATTAAACTATGTGCGCGTGAAGTTTTCCTGAAAAAGTTGAATAACTACCGAAAGGGTGCTCAGATCAGAAATCTGAGGGCATCGTTGCGTTCAGAATAGTGATTTTACCTAATGCGAGGCCTAACATCAGCCGGTGTAGGTCCGTAGTGAAATCTGGTTTTTGGGACGCAACAATAATAAAATATTTAATAATTTTTTTATTTAAATATTGTTTTTGCTGCGAAATCATTTTAAAATCTTATAAACCAAATATCTTTTATCCTCTTTAAATAGTGGCATGCGCCAAGGTCCAGGGTTACAAAACCCATAAACCTGAAAGCCCTTGGCAGCTCTGGAGGTCCTGGAGGAAGCCTCCCAACGCGGCGACGGTGTTCTTGATGAACTTCACTGGCGATGATGACTCGACAACCGGATCTTTGCCAACAAAACTGGTAAAATCCAGGTAGGATGATTGTTATTTATTTCTCCTTTCCCCATTTTTGATTTCCACAATGAAAGCAGACTAATCCACGAACATATTATCCCGCAGGTCGATCGTTCTTGTGGGACGAGTTCACGCGGGGATTTGAGGCTTTAATTATAGAGATTGTATTGGTTTTCAATATAACGGTGGCAAACCCAGATCATCACGAAAAATGATCGAGGTTCGCCCCTCTTTTTGATTCTTGTTTTCCCCCCTCACGTTTTTCGTTGTGTTCTATGCATTCTTGGATGAAATTGATTGTTGCGCATTCGTTTGTTGACGTAACGATCCGAAATCGAAGATACTATGTCAAGGCGACCTAGCGGAGGTGCGAAAGCGATGACAGCAGATGAATCGGTGCGGTTCGGATGGTCCCGTTCTTCGGGTGTTTTCATGCGGACGGATCGAGATGCGTTTTCAAGACCGATCAAAAGCCCGAAACCGGAGGAATCGGTTTTTTAGGGGTAGGACGAACCCAAATCCAATGTTTTGTGATGATTGGACGGTAGGATGAAAATCTAGAGGGTTAGCCTAGGTGCACGGAGGAAGAGGACAGTTCTGGAAAATTCCTGACTACACGCTGTGTTGTAGGGGATAAACAGTGTGTGTTCATCGGTGAACGACCTGGCGTGTAATCCGAGAGTACACGGACATGGGAAGGGTACACTTCCATGGACACGCCGTGTCTACCCCTCCCTAGCCAGACCCGGCCAGATACACGGGATACCCCTTGTACTGGTACACGAGCAGGCGACACAGACACGAGCATAGACCGTGTTCGGGCACATTGCCAGCGTACACAGAGCGAGCCCATGCACTCGAACATGGTATGTGATTTCTACTATATGTCATGTAGTTTTTTTCTATCCAACAAGCTGAATGACATGGTCCGGTTACACGGGAAGCACTCGGGGTCAAGGAACATAGCGTGTACTTTCCTACACACCGTGTAGTTTGGTTTTTCACGGCTTGAACGAAGGACACGGGCCGTTTACATGGGCAGTACCCAGGGTCAAGGAACACGGCGTGTAACCATACTACACGCAGTGTAACTTTTTATTCATTGCATGGGTCACTTGCCTTCTGTGACTTGGACTAGTTCTTAGGGTTCGTACCCTTGGTAATCCCCTGAAGGTTCTGGTATCAATTCCTTCATACAGGAGTATGATCCCTTCAATAGAACTCCCTGAATAGATTTGTTGGAATCCCCTCTGTGAGACTTAGAGACGAATCCTCTATTCATTCCTAGAACCCTATATAGAGTTCTTGGTATCGATGTGACCAACTTTACCTGGGCGCCGATCCTCTGCTTAGCGGATTAGCTCAGACTGAGTTGTCAGAATCACCCATGACTTGGCTGTGATCTTTATCTGAGCATCTTGTTCCCAAGGTACTTGTGGAGTGTCTTCTCCTGGAATGAGTACATCGTGTATCTCTCTCTTCATACCTAGGAGTTTGTTCTCCCGTTGGTATGCTTAGCGAAATCTTTGAGCTAGATCTTAGTTGTGGTTTCACGATGGTCGCCTGTGTATGAGTATATCTGGATATTCTTGTTATATGTTCCGTAGACATATACTGTGTAGAGCTGACTGTACCATTATTTGTGGTATTTTCCTTTTATGTATTCCTTTGTGGTCTTCGGGGTGTCCTACTGGGTATTTTTATTCTCACCCCTGCACGGTCTTTGACCGCACGTGTCGTGTCTTGTGCAGACGAGCGAGCCATTGATAGGATTCTAGGCAGACCAGGACGGGACAGTGCTCCGTGAGATCAGACATGCCGAGGTGCGTTCCTTCAGCGATGTGTTGTAGTCCCAGTACCATTATATACAGGTTGGACTTTGTTGTAGACTTTGTTTTGGCGGGCTTTTACGTTTGGCCCAGGGATTTACTTTACTGTACTTTACTTCCCTGTCATACTCTGTTGGTTGGGTTTTAGTGTATTCATGCATCTTTTCCTTTTATCAGTTTTTACATTTCATCTTGTTGGTCTTGGAGATGTGTGTGCATGTGTTTAGGTTTATAGGCAATGCCTCCAATGTTAGTAGCATGCCTACTTAGTTCTAGTCACCAGCCCCTGGCCTATTGAAGGTGGGCTTGGGGAGTTGCGTCTCGGGACCTACTAGGATGGGTCGTGAAAATCACTATTTCTTAGCATTTTATCTTATTATAACTATTAAAATTAATGTCTTGAGGAGATCACACATAGGTTTGGAGATTAGTGTGATATTTGTTTCGAGTTCAACTTTCGAAAAAAAGGAAAAACAAAAAATAAAAAAGGGGAAAAAAAGAAAAAAACACTTATGTCATTGGGGGAAGTTTTTTGTTTTGTAAATATTTCATTTCCACATCCCCTTCCATTTTCCCCTTACTTGTTTCATTCTTCACAAAATAATTCCTCTATATATATGTGTTTTCATTTCCTTTCATGTTTCATTTTACAAAAACTTTTCATCGTTTTACCCATGATGATGTTTTACCCTCTTGTCCTCTCTCTTGGACATTATATTCCTACCATCACATAGCCACCAGAAAACCCCTTAAAAACTACTCTTGATTCTTTTTCATTTTAATATAGGGAATGCATACTAATATCTCTTTAAAACTCTATGATTATCTGTTTTGGTTGGTGAATAAATGAACCTCAATAAATGAATTTTCTCATCATGAGAGGGGTATGTTTTGAGTGCCCACATTATCCATTTCTAAATTTGATCATGAAAAAATAATTTCTTTTGAAACATGATTTCTGTAATAAAATTTCGTGGAATTCAATGTGGCTGAGTGAAATTTTCAAAAACTCCCCTGATTAGTGAATTTTTTTAATATTTATTGTAAAATGAGAATGAAATTGTAATTTTTTATAATTATTTAACCTGATGACCTGAAACATAATAAGTGTGGGGTATTTTTTGCTATTAATATTTTCATAACTTATTATATACTCCCTTTACTGATTTTATATGAAGCATGCATAATTTTTGTGAAATATTAATGTTTAAATATATATGTTTAAATATTAAATATAATTTTTGAGTACTATTTGAATTCATGAAGATTCAAGTCTATTTATTGTTTTAATAATAACTATCACCCAAATGATCAAAATTGTGTTTTTCTTGATTTTTAAGATTCCTTATACAATTTATAACATATCATTAGAAATAATTAGTGGCCAATTATTCCATTTGATTCTTCATATAGTCCTCATAAGAAGGCCTAATGAAATTATAATGAAATTGGACCATCTATTAATATTGAATTATTTTTCTCAATAAGGATGTCGAAATTCATTTATTCAAATCCAAAATTATTATAACTATTCATAGAGTAGTGTATTAAAATTTCAAGGCCCAAATCCAAAAAAGGGGCCCAGATTAAGCTTTTAATTCCAGCCCATGATTCTGTCTGGGAATTGAGATCAGAACACACAATTTCATATTTCTCTCGATAGATATATCTATTCATGCTGTTATTTTTCAGTGTGAAATATCTGATATGGGTGGATATATTTTCTGAATAATTTTTTGGAATTTGAGGTCATATTCCAATTCAAAAACCCATTCACATTATGGCCTTTAAATAAGTGTTGATGATAATGGACATGTGAAAACTATTTAGTAAAATATCCATATATTTGTGTCTGAAAGTCCAATGGATATGAAATTTTGAGGGATGAATGTAAAAAATCATTATATACTACTTTATAGAATATAATATCTCGATATTCGGATTTTTGTATGAAAAAATCGTCGATCCATGTGGAGGGGTAGTATTGGAATGAAAATAGTCCACAACATTGGGCTATAAATACACCCCTCATATCCTTGCAAGAGGGTAGAAATTAAGAATAGATGAGTATCAATTGGCACGACCAAGTCTTAGTGAAGAGACTTGGAGGACATTCAAAACTCATGTTTTTAGTTTAGATACCCTCCCTCATCTCTTTGATTTCATTTTCATTTTTGATTTTCTTCAATTGTAATCCCGTAAGTGTTGATTTTGTAATTACCTTTAATGGATGTTCGTTCATCATACTGTATTTTAATCATACAAAATATTTTATTAAATATCAATAATATTAAAATAGTTTAAATCATGTTGAATCCCATTACCTTTATACATATTCTCATTCAATCTAAATTTTTATTTAACATTAAATTCATTGTTTTCTTGTGTGTGTGTTCGGTGCACCACTATTTTTTTATCCGTTTATTTTTCTTCTCTTCTTAATTCATCATCGTAAAATTATAAAAAGATTATTATCCACCAAAATTTCTGAGTAAATATCTCATTGGTGTTACTGATAATATGTGGATATTAAGTGGTTGAGGGCCTATAGTAAATGAATATTCTTTAAATTAATATTGTGTATGTCGAAATTAATATGTCATGAATTAATGAAATGTTTTGTTTTTCATGTGGATTAAATGGAGTACCGCCAAAATAAAATTCTACCTTAAATAGGTAATGATAATGATTAGAACCCTATGTTATGTTATAACTTGGATTAAATTTTTAACACTTTGGAATTCCGATCAAAGACATCTTGTGAAGTGGGTATTTATTTAATACCATATAAAGAAAAGTTCAAGAATATCAAAAGCATAAATCCAAAATAATGAAGAAACCCCAATCATTATGAATTTGTTTAATAAAAAATCAACCATTAATCAATATCATTTAATCGCTAAAAATAAACCGCACAATCAAAATACAATCATCTAAAAAAAATGTACTATTAAAAAGTATCATTAATAAGGATTCGACTAGAGTGATTCAAAACACATTACCAGTGCTCTAGAACTTTGAACGGTCGATAAGAAAAACTCGGCCACGCTTTCAGAAATACTTATATTCTTGACCATCAAACTGATCATTCAATTCCCAATGCTTGACTAGTTCTATCTGGTATGGTTGGATAAAAAATGGCTCTTCTCCTAGCACTTACTCAATTGTGAACTTAGAATTCCACTCAGGTGGTAAGCCATAGAACTCAATATGGGAAACATCTTTAGAATGTTCTAACACTATTGGAAAATAACTCTTTTTTATTACACTATCATTTAAATCATTACCTACTATATACTATGTGAGACAAAATAACCGGAAAAAATTTGGTCCTTAATGTACTACTTAATGATCCCAATAACCAAGGTGAAAAAAATTCATTCTTTTGAAGATAAAAAGGTAACACTCATCAAGTAAAATTATATATGAGTATAGTAATTTACTAAATAATACATTTGAAGAATAAAATTTAAACCATTAATTTATAGAAATTTTTTTTCCAAGAAACTAATAACCACAGATTCTTATTGGGGAGAAGTTACAACTCATGATATTCTAAAACCACACTCCCAATGGTGTATAAATAGTCAAGGGACCATCCATGATTTCCACAACCAATACCAATCCATTTTAAAATATAGAATATATAAAAATTTAATGCTCTTTTATATTAAAAATAGCCATGGGACGAAGATACAAGGAACATTCCTTGAATGGTAGAAGGTAATGTATCGAAAACAACTAGAGTACTCTGTATAACACACAAGTGACTTTCCCCTATTCCAAGGGGGCTATTCCAAATCCCATGTTATGCTCCTTCTGAACGGAACAATGATTTTTATTTATTGTGGTAACATTTCCAAAACATTTTATATAACATGTAGTGAAAGTCATGCTACCAGTGTGCTGAAAGGTAGATGAGTCCTTCCTTGTATCTAGTATCTATCACGATCTATATCCAATTAAATGATGTATAATGCCTCTAAAAACTTATTCGGTTATCACAATATTAACCATGATCTTAAATTTAATGTAGGTTATGTATAATTATTCCACTTTATACCAAACTAGATACACTAATTGTCCTACAATGAAACATAGTCTTGATATTTCTAGCCAATTAATTGACTAATCTTCCCCCAATTTCAATGGTGACAATTATCATTGATGAACTTTTTTACACTTGATTAAGATCTAATATTTATCCCTACAAAAAATCATGGAAACTGCTCAAGGCCTCTATCATATTTTTTACAATGAATAGATCCTTATTAATCACGTTTGAATTGCTACTCAACTAAAAAATGTTTGCATCTGACCTAATATTAGGGGAAGGATATCCAAGAAACATTTCACCAAAGAATTATTATTATCTAGAAAGGATGTTTTAAGGTTCTAAAAGTTGGTTAGACATGAAGTATATTCCATCATTGAGATTCTCTCACATTTCATGTCCAAGAACTAATAATCCTTCTTATCCCATAATATTTCAAGAAAGAAATTTCATAGAAACAATGCCTTTAATTCCATAAAGTGTAACTCATATTTCTTTCTATATCTCTCTATAAAGTCCCACCATCTCAGGGTATGTCCATGAATTATATATTAATCAAGATATTTCCTCCTATATTTTGGTGTCTAGTGGTTCTTGATGATAATCTTGACTAAATAAATCTACAACTTGACTTTTAGGGGGGCTCCCTCCCCCCTGAACATAAGAGATGCTCTTACTGTCTCTCTCATGAGAGTGAACATCTATTATATGGATAAAAAAATACCCATATCCATGTATTTCATGACCCTATGTAAGATTCCACATATATTATCATCCATATGATTTCGAATTCCTAAATAATGATTTAGTTTTCCTATTATGTAGTTGTATTTTCTCTACAAGGCCAACTCAATCCATAGAAAATTTGATAGAATTTATTTTAACCACAATAGGTAACAATAAAAAAATAATCACTCTGTCATGGTGTCTATAAAATTTTTGTAAAAAGTGAATTGGAATGAAATAAAAGTTTATTTCCTTTATATGACAAACCAGGGATCTCAATATAAAGATAATATAGTTAAATATATCTAATTAAATTAAAATTTTATTATCTTGAAAAATTCATGTCTATATATACATCCCTAAATTCCTATCATGAAGCAGGAGTAATCATATCATTTCATACTAGGCCACCAGTTTAAATTTAAAGAATCAATAACACCACACAAACTCTGAACAACCCAAGGTGATATGACATCAACTGTAAAAAACCACTATAATTAAGAAAAATAACATCCATGTGTACTCATTTTTGTCATTTTACAAGTAGTAGCTAGTCCCATGAATAATCTCTTTGAAAAACCCAAAATTTTCATTATCTCATGTCTACCATTCCCAACTATTAAAATAGTTGAAAAAAAACTAAATCTTAAATACCAATTTGTAATGCCCACCGACCTAGAACTATCTCCGGTGGTAATATTAGTTTGCTTACTAGACATCAACAGTGAATTCCCATATTCTAGAAGCATACAAATAATAGATTGATTACAAAGAATATAATCAGGATACTATACCCCTGGTATATTTTTGTAATAAAGAATAATAAAATATTATATGAATAGATATAAGGGAAATAATATATTATACAATAGGAAGAAAAATTATGAACAAAGTAAACCAAATAATATTTATCCATGTAATCTCATGCTGAAATGTAACTAAATGACATGAGGGAAGTCTTATAGATAATAGAACTAGAAGTCATAAATAAAATCAAAATACTAATTTCCCCAAACCCTTTATCGGTACCTTCTCATATCTTTACTCCATCCAGCTATCAAAAATCAACAACGATGATGTTTTTCCTAAACCTTCATCCATTTAATTTTATTGATTATAAAATAGTGAAATCTATTGGGTGTCTATATAACTTAGTAGGATGACACAACCATGTATAAAAAAACTAGTCTAATAGTACGTGGTTTTAATATAGATATAAAGAGAATTATTAACTAATAAACTATTACATCATGACAAGGGACATACATCAAAACCATGTTGGAATGTCTCTGAGAATATAGAACATATATGAAATTAGTAACCACAAAATAGTAACAATCACATCATCCAAAAAATTCCTTTGTACAAGAATTTCAACATAACTAGGACAATTCTACAAAATAAGCATTTCAACATAACACGTAAAGGCCTCATAATAATTAAAGTATACTCGGACCACATCATATGAAAAATAAAGCAGCACATATCCAATCTTTATAATCATTATTGAATATTAAAAAATTATATAATGTGATGATGAATGTAATATTAGATCTGAACCCACAATGATCAATTCAACCAATTAACATTTCTTTTAAAATTAACCTTGACTCTTCATGATATGTAAAAAACCCATCATCTTAAAAATGTGTATAAACATATCATATCAAGGTATATCAAGAATTTTCAATAATTAACTAAACCATTTTGCAAAGTGATCTTATCATAGACATTCATCTAATGTATCATGCCATTATAATTCTTGTTTATGCCAATATATAGTCAATTATTATTCAAGGGTAGGTTTACCCTACAATTTTCTAAAAGTGGGTATCAAAACTTTTGGATCAAAAGGGATCCATTTATTGGTTCAAAAATATGATTATAATTACCCTTTAATGATTCAATAAACATATATATTTTTTGTTATGATTGAATAATCTTCACACACTTAAATAATTACAAATTGTCCCTAGGAATTTTTTATAGGCCCCTACCATTATCTGATGATAAATGAAACATTCTATACAGGTAATTATATAATATAATGATGGGGAAAGTGATAAAAAATAACTCCATGATCACACAATCATCAAGATCAAAAATGAATTGGTGGATGTCACATGATCACACTGATACAATGGAGTATAGAGGAATAATGTACAATACTGAATGGGAAAGGAATCACTAGAGATAAAATTCTATATTTGGATGTCATGGATGAATAAAATTTCTAAAAAATTGCATAGAGTCATCCTAGAGTTATTGATAAGAGGAAACATAGTGAATGAAAATAAACTCATACATGAAATATAGTTAAAAGCATTTATTTCTAGATATCCATGACATAAGCCACCTCTACAATGTGAATTTAGTGGTGTATAAGATACACCTAAAAATACCACTCTTCGGGTTACAAAATCCTTGATTAAACATCAGAAGAAATGATTCATTTTCACATAGTGTAAACATTTCAAACACTAAACCTCTAAATAGAATTTTATTTACAATTGGTTCATGTGTTGTAACTTGTTCATGACGTGAATGTATCTATAATATAGTTCACAACCCAAATTTTATAGAAAAATCCTAAACCACCTTTGAATTTTTTAAATCCCAGAGTGCACTATCAATGGAAAATGACACATTTATACAAAAAAAAATTTAATTCAAAAATCATACATCCCTAAACATTAATAAATCATACCTAGAAAATTACTCCACCCACAAATAATATTATTGACCAACAAGGGTTATAAAAGAAAATAAATCCCACATAAAATATTTTTAAAAATTGCAGAGTGACATACTTGGAAATGGAGTGATATTCCAAACAAAATCTCATATCTTAGAAAAAAATGAAAAATAATGAGACTTATATTATGGTTTTTAGAATAACAATCTCACACACATCTTGGATATGTAAATTTGAATCATTATTTGCAGCATCCTAAAGATAAGTTGTTTTCACATATTGAATTACTAAAGTATATTTTTATCCACCTATTGAAAACATGGTGTTAGTCTAAACAAGCTATTATTCAGAAATTTTATGAAATTCAATTTCTTCCATATAATAAAATTAAAGCATATTCACTATATGATTTCCTTGTAGAATATCCTTAAATGGAATGATTGGCAGGGGACATTTAATATCCCGATAAAGATATTTTCAACTCTCATGGAATCCCTTGAACATTAGATAATGTATTTTGATGGGGCTTTCCTTTCATACACTAGAATGAAAATGGAAATCCAGAAATCCTCCCATGATGGTCTATAAATTATATTCGATTCATAGGATAATGGAAACCTTCACAACTCATTTTTAGAATCTGTAGTCTGAACTAATAATGAATAGAATATAAGGAAATTATTATAAGCCCATATCTTTCATTAATGGTATAGATATGATATCTCAATGTAGAGTGTGACTTATATATAGTTACTAAAAATTACAATGGGGTGTATTCCATCCACAAGGAAGAATTTTCCCCTCTCATCAGTTATAATCGGATATAACTAGTGGATGTATCTTTTTAACTAACACTACATAACACCTATTGGTCATAGAATAATTGTGTTAATGAACATTTGTTCGAGTGTTGTCGTGGGCGCCCTCAAATGATTAATGTGATTTTGGGGTACTTAGGTGCAGTAGAGTGGCTAACCAAGGTAGTCTCTCAAAGGAGGAAGTAGATTTAAAACAGATTTTTAAAGGTATTCTAAAAATAAAATCAAAGAGAATAAAAACACTACTTGAAAGGATGGGGGTTGGTTATAATTTAAGAATCTAGATGATGTTTTCTTGAAGAAGATTGTATCTTTTTTGTTTTTAGTTTTGAAATGAAGTTCGATTAAAATGACACACCAAAAAGATGTTTTTTAGACAATATTTAAAAGGAGTAATCTATATAACTCTACCTATTCATTCAATTATTAATCATTATCATTTAAATATATATCCACTTAATTATGATCCCCTAATTTTATATCCCTTTAACCCTACGAGAGTTAACTTAACCACAAAGATGAAATTACTTAAACCCTAGGCTAGTTTCGGAACACTCAATCGCAGCACCCTGCATTGATTTTTGTTCTAAGGATAGCATATGGTCAGTGGTTAATTAGAGCACATATCCATTCTGGAAATGATGATGAATTGTGTTTAGGGATTATATTTTATCTCTACAAATTTATCCTGTGTTGTCTTGTATTACCAATTAAGATTACGCTCTCACAATTTACAAAAAATCCCGACCTCACGTGTTTTTGTGTTAATTGTTCAATTGCTTGATTAGTTTCTTACAATTTAAAAACACAATTCATAAATCATATTAATTGAATTAAAGTAGCTCAATGATTCAAAATAATTAAACGAAGAGGGTAGAAGATAGATCGATTACTAAAAGACTACTCTTCCATGGGTGGTGTAATCATCGTAGAAGCGTTTTCATGTGCAAAGGTTTATAACAGGTATGACCCAATAACGCTTCTACTCAAGAATTAAAACCCAAAGAGGAATATTAAGAGAAGAAGAAATTTAAACAAAACAGAATAAAAGATAATAAATAAAAGAAGAACAAAGAAGTTTATTACACAAACAAAATCATTACAACATGAAGGAGGAGAAGAAGGCTTCGTCGAAGGGATCCTTGCTTCAAGAGATTACCTTATTGAAATGGTTGGAAAATTGGAGTGGATCCACTTCTACTCTTCCCTCAACTTCCCAAAGCACGTCCCAACCCATCCAAATGAGAATCACTCCAATTTATAGAGGGGTGGGGAGGGGAGGTTACACATGGTTTCAAGTATGAATGTGGAAATTCGGTCCAATATTTTATTCCAAATTTTACCTCCCATTTGACCTCCAAAACGCGTGAATTGACAGGCATTACAGAAGGATGATTTGTGAAAAATCATGTCCCCGAGCTTTTATCATAATATGGGCTCACGCCAAGCCCTGATGAAGAATATAAGGCCCCAATACAGAACACATGTCCATTCTGCCGAGTCCATCCCACCATTGGATTAATGGCCCCTTTACTCCATACAAATGCACTATTTAGCTCTAGTGTCCTGAATGAAAGATGTAGAAACATAAGTTAGAAACCCTGTTACAAAGTTTCAAATTCAAATAATAAATATAAAAATATTTATCTTCGAAATACTACAGTGCACTATTAAGGGAAAAACTGGAATTTTCACCAAATTTTCAAATGAATGATCAAATCCCAAATATTTTATAAATAAACCTATTTAACACAATGTGAGGAAATTATTTCATTTATAATAAATAAAATATTCAATAAAATAGTGTTTTATCAACTCCACCACACTTACCCTTTTGCACTGTTTGGAAAAACCTCATGTCAAGAAAACATCAATATCAAATCACAACCAATTTTAAAACACATATCTTTGAGGTCAGACAATTACACACCAAGAAACAAAATGTATCATGCCTCATAAAAAACCATTATTTCAAGTTCTTCATTTATATCATTCAATATATTTCCACTTTATTTATCCTCCCATGCACAAAACACTTACCTCGCTTGAATTTTCTCTCATCACTCAAATATCAATTTTTTTGCAATGTCTTTCTCATCCAAACTCATACAAGGGTCACCATAGGCTTGATAGATTCGTACATCGCCACCCGATGTGAGTCAAGGAAATATGATTATCATGAGGACTTTCCAGGGTTGTTCTGTGGCTTTTGATTGGTAGGATTTAGATGTTAAAAATTCTGAGGCTGAATTAGGAGGGCTTGATTCTTTTTGAAGAAAAATTGCATTAATCTAATTTTTACTTAAATATGGTCTTCTCCTCCATCCAAATAGTATCGATTCAGCTCCATCATCATGAAAAGTTATGAAAGGTTTACACCATTCATCATTTGAGCATAAAAAATTTCAATCTTCTCAAACATGATTTTATTGAAAGCTCCAGATGGGCACAACTTTCCACCTCAATTAGACGCTCCAGAAAAGGCACAACTTCACTTATCTTGAAAGCTCCAGAAAAGGAATAGATTTCAATATAATGAATTTCTTCAGAAGAAAACACATCTCTTCAGAATTTAATTTTCCACCCAATGTTTCACAGAATGTGGTAGCAGAACACAACATAGCTTCCCCAACACTAAAGCTCAACTAGATTATGCAATTTCACATCAAGAGCTGGTTGGATAGGGAAAATTGTCTTATAGTGTGGCTAAAGTAACAGGATGTGCATAGATTATAAGGGCAACAAGGATTAAATATTAAAGGTAGGACATTATAAAAAAGGATTCTTTGAAATAGGGGCTTTAATACCAAACAAATGCCTCAATCATTTAAACATAAGTACCTCAAACCCTCAAGTTTTGATAGGAATAAATCAAATTCTGGTTAAATCAAGCATGGTTTGGTTCTCTCAAGAAGTGAAGTGAATGTAAAGAATATGAAAATAATGGTTTAGAAGCCTCACAGGAAAGTGATTTCAAATATAAAGACAGTGAGATGTGGCATGGGATTCAAAATTCGGTGTACTTTCCATGAAATTACTAAATATTTGAACTTGAAACAAAGTCATTTCAGCATCCATTTAAGCTTAGTTTCAAGGGTTAAATTGTTTCACTTATTTATATGGATTTGAAAATGGTGATGACAATCATTTCAGCTGAAAAGTTTCAAAAACACACAGAAAATTGTAAAATAAACACACAAAATTTGAAAAACACACATTTTTTTGGGGGTTTTTTTGAACAGGAAAGCAATTGAAATTACTAAACTAAAAGGATCCCTCCCCCACAATTAAAATATTAAATTGTCCTCAATGTGAACCCATGAGATGATATATGCACATGAAATGCAGACTTTTTAAATAGGAAAAATAATATAAATCTGAAAGGGTTAGGAACAGCTTGATGTGCTCAAGTGATGATGGGGTCATGCAGTGTGATAAAATCCACGACATCAGTAGGAAGTCCCTCAATGTACCTCTTCAAATGTTTCCCATTGACTGTAAAGATTCATCTAGTGTCCTCTTGTGTGATCTCCACTGCACCATAAGGAAAAAAATTAGATACAATATAAGGACCTAACCATCTGGAACGCAACTTACCAGGCATCAGCTTGAGTCATGAACTATAGAGAAGGACTTTCTCTCAAACATGAAACTCCCTTTGTTGGATCATTTTGTCATGAGTTTCTTTTGATCCTTCCTTGTAGAGCCTTTAGTTATCATATGATGATAGTCGAATCGCCTAAAGCTCTTGAATTTTCAACTTCCTTTGAATTCTAGCTTGGGCCAAATCCATGTTGCATTTCTTTATAGCCCAATATTCCCGATGCTCGAATTCCACTGGGAGATGACATGCTTTCCCAAAAACAATCCTAAATGGGGAAATACCAATGGGGGTCTTGTATTTTGTCCTATAATCCCACAATGCATCACCCAAGCTCCTTCTACAATCATTCCTATTTGGCTGCACAGTTTTCTCTAATATTTGATTCAGCTCACGATTTGAAACCTCAGCCTGGCCATTTGTTTGGGGGTGGTATGGTGTTGATGTTTTGTGTGTCACCCCATACTTTCGAAGGAGGGAAGAGAAATTACTATTGCAAAAGTGTGTCCCTTGGTCACTGATGATGGCCTTTGGTAATCCAAACCGGAAAAAAATCTGTGCTTTGACAAAGTCCACAAGAACATGAGAATTGTCAGTCCTGGTGGCCGTAGCCTCCACCCATTTACTCACATTATCAACATCAACCAAAATATACAAAAATCCAAATGAACTATGAAAAGGACCCATAAAATCAATTCCCCATACATCAAAAATCACACAGAATAATATGGGTTGATGGGGCATCTCATGTTTCTTAGAAATGTTCCTAGTGTGTTGGCAATGAGAGCATGACTTACAAAACACATGTGTATCATGGAATAATCTAGGACAATATAATCCAGAGTCCAAAACCTTCCTAGCTATCCGTTGGGGTCCAAAGTGTCCACCACAAGAATGTGTATGACAGAAATGCAAAACAGACTCAAACTCATGATCAGGAACACACCTCCTAATGACTTGGTCTCTACACATGCACCAGAGGTAAGGATCATCCCACAAATAAAACCTAGACTCACTTTTAAATTTTTGGACTTGATGTTTCTTTAAATTTGCAGGGATTTCAGAGGCAACAATGTAGTTCACTAAATTAGCATACCAAGGATGCATACCTGAGATGGAATAATGATGCTCATCGGGAAAAGTGTCCCGAAGTGGTACCTAGTCCAAGGTGTCATCCTCTAGTGTGTGAGTAAGACTACTCATGTGGTCTGCCACTAAATTCTCTGACCCCTTCTTGTCCTTTATCCCAAGGTCAAACTCATGAAGAATGTGCATCCAACGGATAAGTCTTGGCTTTGCATCTGGCTTCTTCAGGAGGTACCTCAAAGCTGCATGGTCAGAAAAAACAACTACTTTAGAGCCCAATAAATATGAATGGAATTTATCTAAAGCAAATATGACAGCAAGAAACTCCTTTTCTGTGGTAGTATAGTTTGATTGGGCTTAATCCAATGTCCTTGACGCATATGCAATCACATGTGAACGTCCTTCCACCCTCTGAGATAAGACAGCTCCAACCGCGAAGTTGGAGGCATCACACATAATCTCAAAAGGAATCTCCCATCGTGGGGCATGTATGATAGGTGGAGTGGTCAGACAATTCATTATCTCATCAAAGGAAGTCCCACAAGAATCTTCAAACACAAAATCAGAATCTTTTTGAAGTAATCATGACATTGGAAGAGAGATCTTACTAAAATATTTGATGAAGCGCCGATAAAACCCTACATGACCTAGGAAAGATCTAACATCATGCACACATGAAGGATATGGTAAGGTTGAAATAATGACTCCCTTAGATCTATCAACCTCTATCCCATGTTTTGACACTACATTCCCTAAGACAATGCCATGATCTACCTTAAAATGACACTTTTTAAAGTTCATGACCAGATTATTCTCAATACAACGATTCAACACCTTTCCCAAACTAATTAGACATTCATAAAATGAAGACCCATACACTTTAAAATCATCCATAAATACCTCCATGCATGTCTCAATAAAATCAGAAAAAATACTCACCATACATCTCTGGAAGGTACCTGGGGCGTTGCAAAGTCCAAATGGCATCCTCTGGTAAGAAAAGGTACCGAATGGGCAGGTGAATATCGTCTTCTCCTGGTCCTCCAGAGCTATAGGAACCTGAAAATATCCAGAAAATTCATCCAAGAAACAATAGTATGTCTTCCCAACTAGTCTCTCATGCATCTGATCAATAAACGGGAGGGGGAAATGGTCCTTGCAAGTGGAATGCTTTAGTTTCCTATAATCAATACACACACGCCAACTGTTTTGCACCCTCATTGGAACTAACTCATCAGTCTCATTTTTAACAACAGTAACACCACTTTTCTTAGGCACAAGCTGAATATGACTTACCCACTGATAATCTGAAATGGGAAATATTATACCTACCTTGAGAAATTTCTCATCTTCTTTTTTAACAACTTCCAGGAGGGTGGGATTTAGTGTCCTTTGTGGTTGTCTCACCGGTTTAGCCCCATCCTCCAAGAGAATCCTATTCATGCAAATGGAGGGGCTAATACCTGATATGTCAGCCACGGTCCACCCAATCTCCCTGATGTTCTACCTCAATATATTCAAAAGATTTTCTTCATGTTCAAAAGGGAGATTGTTAGCAATGATAATAGGTAATCTCTCACCACTCAACAAGTATGAGTATTTCAGATTTGGTGGCAATGGATTGAGTTCTAATGAAGGAGGGTGTAGTATGGATGGATACATTGAAGGAACTAAAATATATGCACAAAAAGAATCAGTATCAGAATAGATATCATTGAAATCAGAGAATAAATCATCAAATCCATCAACATACTCAACAGAAATGTCATAATCAGAGTGAACATGATCAAAATCAGAATATGAATCCACATAAAAATAAAATCCAAGAAATGATTGTGTATCAGCAACATGTGTGGAAGTTCTCTTAGACATCAAACTTGAACCAATACTCATAATCTCCATAAGAATAGGACAATCAAATTCTATGGAGTTTTTATTTGGTGGTTCAAAATGGGAGATAACAAAAGCATAATGGTCCTCTGAGGGGTACTTCATGGAATCCATAACATTAAATATCACAACTTCATCTCCAAACTCCATGGAAAGTGTACCCTCATTGACATTTATGATAGTTTTTTCAGTCTTAAGGAAGGGCCTACCTAATATAATGGGGGCATGTGAACATACCTGGTAATACTTTTTGTTAACCACATAGATGTCTGCTGGAAAGATCATGTCTCTTACCTGAACAAGTACATCCTAAAGGACTCCTGCTGGATATTATGTAGCTCTATTCGCCATTTTCACCACTACTCTTGTTGGCTACAACTCACCAACCTGTAAAGAAGAGAATACAATGTGAGGCATCACATTTATTGAAGCTCCTAAATCACAAAGAGCATCAGAGAAGTGCAACTCCCCTATGGTACATGGGATGGTGAATGTCCCAGGATCCTTGCACTTTGTCGGAATTGCTAGAGTTTGTGTAATGAGTGCTGACACATTCCTTCCAAGATTGATCCTCTCATTTCCCTTGATCCCTCTTCGTTTTGAGTACAGTTCTTTTATGAATTTGTCATACCTTGGAATTTTCTTAATGGCTTCATATAGAGGAATGTTGATCTCCACACGCTTGAATGTGTCCAAAACCTCCTTTTTCATTGCTTCTTCAGCCATCTTCTTGGTTTGAACAACCCTGTTTGGAAAAGGAACGGGTTTAGGAGGAACATCATCAATCTTTTTCTTACCTTTATCTTTCTCCTTGGATTTCTCATCAGTTGGTATGGAATGCGGCTTCTACGGAGTTGAGGTGAATCCTGGTGGAATGATAGGTACATATGTATTGTTAATTTGCTTCCCACTTCTCAATGTGATGGAACTAAAATTCCCCTTTGGATTTGGAGTGGGTTGGGAAGGTAGATTTCCGGAATTCTTACTTACAAGTTCATGGAGGGCAGTGGAAATCTGGCTCATTTGAGTCTTCAACTCCCTCAGCTCCAAACCTTGAATCTTTAGCTCATTCAATTGATTAAAAAAAATTTCTTCAAAAGATCATCAGTATTAGAATCTACCTTTGGTGGAGGATTTCCTTGTTGTTGTCTTGTTGATGTTTGAGCTTCAAACCTCCTTTGGGGTTGTTGGAAACCCTGCTGGTAAGGCAAATGCTGGTGAAGTTTTGTTGAAAAGGGGGCCTCTGTTGTTGTCTAGAGCCATACCTCATCTCTTGTTGATCTTTCCACCCTTGGTTGTATGTTGGAGCAAGTGAATCAAAATTCTGTTGGGGATATGGTTGTTGTTGCTGCTGAAATGGTCTCCCTAGGTATACTGTTGCACAATCCTCTGTCTCTTGTATTTGTGGGCAACAATCAGTTGGGTGGCTTGTCTCAGTGCAAATGCCACAAGGCCATGAAGGAGGGGCATGGGATGTCTTTTGAGCCAATGAAATCGGCCTCACCATAGTGGTAAATTCTTCCAACTTGGTATCAATCAAATGACTTTCAAGATAAGAAGGACTTACCTGATGTACTCCGCTGACATGTGGTGTACCTCAATCGCCAAATTGTTGGGAGTTTTGGGCCATCTTGTTGATCAATGCATGTGCAGATACTAGTGTCTTGTCCACCAATGCCCCGCCTGCTGCAACATCCACCATGCTCCTCTCAATGGGTGTGAGTCCTTCGTAGAAGTATTGGATGAGGAGTTTCTCACTGATTTGGTGATGTGGACAGCTTGTGCACAACTTCTTGAATCTCTCCCAATACTCATACATTGACTCTCCTTGTACTTGCTTGATCCCCGAGATCTCCATACAAATGGATGTTGTCCTTGATGCTAGAAAAAATATTTGCAAGAAAAGACATTTCAAATCATTCCAAAATGTTACATCTTCAGGTTTCAAATAATACATCCAATCTTTTGTAGATCCATCAAGTGAGAATGAGAATGCTCTTAATTTAACTTGATCTTCAGAAACATTTCATGGTTTTAAAGATGATCAAACCACATTAAATTCCTTAAGGTTTTTGTTGGGATCCTCACCAGATAATCCATGAAACATTGGAAGAAGGTGAATTAATCCAGATTTCAATTCAATGTCCAATTCGAGATTTGGGTATGCAATACAATTTGGTTGATAGTAAATATCAGGTGGAGCCAATTCTCGAATGGTTCTATTACGTTCATTTCCATTATTTCCAGCCATTTGTTCCTCTTTTATGTTTGAATTTGAATTACTTCCAATTTTGATGTTTCCAGAAGAGACGAATTCACCAACTGGTTGAATATTAAAACTTCCATTAGATTGTGAATGTCTGATTCGTGCCCTAAGGCTACGTTCAATATCAGGGTCAAGATCTAAGAGATCTTCAGGATTAGTTCGTGTCATAGATCAAATAAAAATTAAAAGAATGAAAGTGTACTATTGTAATATAAAAATGAGATGTTTGAGTTGATGGTCCAAAAAGAAGTAGAAGAAAATAAAAGAAGAAGAAGAAAAATCAGATTCGGTAAAGAAGGAAGAACGAAGTGAGGAAGAGAATAAAAAGTAAAAGAAAAAAATACCTCTAATTGGTTGAAATAATTACTTGCCTCCCCGGAAACAGGGCCAAATTTTTAGAGCACTATCGTTGGAACCCTCAAATGATTAATGTGATTTTGGGGTACTTACGTGCAACAAAGTGGCTGACCAAAGCCATCTCTCAAAGGAGGAAGTAGATTTAAAACAACTTTTTTAAAGGTATTCTAAAAATAAAATAAAAGAGAATAAAAACAATACTTGAAAGGATGGGTGTTGGTTATAGTTTATGAATCTAGAAGAAGTTTTTTGGAAGAAGATTGTATTTTTTTTTGTTTTTTGTTTTGAAATGAAGTTCGATTTAAATGACACAACAAAAAGATGTTTTTTAGACAATATTCAAAAGGCATAATAGATCTAACTTTAGAGACCCGAAGCTTATCGTACATGAACATTTCATTACTTTTGCGGAATACTTAGTACATAACAAAAAACAGACACACAAGGATCGTAATAGTTTAGTGTCTTTGGAAACTCGGAACGTAATCTTCTAATCGTGGTGAAAGATCTCCAATATCTCCCATAAAGATCTTCCTTTTTTTACCTAAAACCTTTCTTTATATCCTTGAGAAAATAAAACATAAAAGGGTGAGCTCAAATGATCAGTAATGGTAAACAAAAGAAAAATCAATCACATCATATTCATAAGAACATATCTTTTGGAAATCTTATCCTGCAAAAGAGAGAGCATAATTTCATAACATGGGATAAATCATAGTAGTGAAATGAAATCACAATAATCATAACTTAAAACATGAAAATTTGTGGCATACACACATAATCATAGAGAATCATTTCTTGTTAGTCAAGACTCATTTTCAAGACTATCTTAATGGACAAAGTCCTTTTTTAAACCGAGTCACCCTCGTTTCAGTCCTGTTTCACTGAACCGGTATAACCTACCATTCCAGCCATATCTATCTCATGAGATATAAAATCTTTACCCAATGCATTGGAGGGAGATATAGGTCCCACCCATCTCATAATGATACCATTTTTATGTGTGCCACAAAATCATAAATCATACATCATTACATCACCCATGTAATAAAAATGGGATTCTTAAACATCGTGACATCATAAAAAAAATCATATAAGATAAAAGAATTCATAAAAATATAATTCCATCACAACATAATCAAATCAATGTAATAATAGGGATAAAAATAGAACCCTTTATTATCTTAGATGGAAAATAATTTTGATAAAACACTTGAAATGAATTCTTGAGGAAAATATCCTTTCTTCTTCAAAAACCCTTTTTGTTTCTTAATATGTCATACAATTATAAACTAAAAGAAGTTGATTAAAAATAATAGTGAAAACTTTTAAAGGAATATTCTTGGAAATAATGTTTTAAAAATCCATTCATGTCGTATAAGTTAATGAAACCTTCTTCGTACTTTTGTTGGAAAAGTCAAAAAGTTCCTCGTATGAAAAACGACAAAAGATTACATTCATATAATTTAAAAAAAACTTACCGAAGGGTAAATTTGGATATAAACTATTGTATAAGGATGGAAATAATATTACATACTGAGGGAACATGGATGTGGATGATAAAATACACCCTAGTAAATGCCAAAATATAAACAATCTCGGATAAAAATGAGATTGTGATATTTCCCTTACCTTAGGTCCGACTTGCTTTGTACCTATCCGAACCTCCTGTATAATGATTTAAATCATGTTATTAACTTATTAAAGAATAATATTCATTGTTATTATATCATATATGGTCCACTTATGACTTTATATTACCCGTTCTTTTGTAAATTCATGTTAAAGTAGCGTTTTGGGTAAAATCGTCTCATTTGTCGTTCGTGTTTTTAACTTGTAATTATTAATATGATTACTTGGATCATGATTACTTATATCCAGAATGTAAAACATGATTTATATATAATATATATTCAGAATATACATTTATATAATATATTGATAAATGGAATGAGATACACCGTTCATGGAGACGGTAGTCCGTACGTACGAATGAACACTATTTTCGTTTCCTCATTGAATTGAATGGAATTAAGTAGATGAAATACATATAAATATAAATAAATCCAGTATCATTATTATGTCATATATTTCATTAGTACTTATTATATATACTTTATAATCATTCATGAATGGTTAATCATTGAGAATGAATCTCATCGCATCGTGGAGACGGTAGTCCGTACGTACGCACGAGCGATGATATTGTTCCCATGGTCGTGGAATTGTGTTGAAGTGTTTGTATACTATTTCAGTATCAATATAACTTTATAATAATCATATATAGTTACTCATTAAACCATTATACCCATCCAATTAATGTGGTGGCGGAAAATAGATTACACCACGGCGTGGAGACGGTATTCCGTACGTACGCACGCGTGGTGATTTCCTTTTTCCGTAGGATGGATAGAAGGTTAATTAGAGTTGTTTCATATTTATAATAACATATCAGTATGTATGTAATACTGATGTTATTACTTTATCATGAAACAACTAAATAAGAAGAAGTTGAAGAAGAATGAAATTGAAAAGATCGGTAATGGATATTACCTCTTCTTTTAAACGCCTCTTTGAATCCTCCACTTCGGGAACTAAGATTGGTCTTTGAAGAAGACCAGGACCTCTAGGATTATTCTAGGGAAGTGGAGAAGGGATTTTTTCAGGGGTTGGCCGAGCATGAGTGCTCAAATTGGTGTGAGGAAGAGGGGTAGTAGGTGCCCTTTTATAATGGAGGAGAGGGGCACCTTAGGAATATCTCAAAATATTATTTTATATTAAAGTCAAAATCGGTTTATAATGGTTACAAAGGGTCTTATTTCGAAGCTAAAGTGGGTATGGGTCGAAATTCTATCAACCAATAGTATTTAGAGAAGTTTAGGTTATTATTTTAACATTATCAATTAGATTTACCTCTAAGTTAAATAATTTAACTTTTACCGTGTCTTTTTGTTTTCTTACACTATATGGTTAATACACTTACTATAACATGCCAAAATAACCCCAAATTGTTTATTATTAATATATATATATTTATATAAGTCATTTGGACAAACCTTAAATTTTTAGGAATAAAATAACAATTAATAATATAATATTTGATTTAAAAACTATTTTGTGTCAATTTTGACACTATTTGATATATGATTTTTGTGAAAGTCATAACAGAATTATATGTTCGAACCAAGTTGATTAAATCAACACTAATATATCCTAGTAACCTAGAAAATCAGTGGGATTCATAAAATGTCCCAAATTAAATTTATTATTGTATTTATAACATCAATTATGTCAATATTTCATTAATAAGATAATTACAGCATCATCTTTGTGTCATAAATAAATTAAATTATTTTATCTCTAAAAATGACAAATAAAATAAAATTATTTAGGAAATCTTTTTATCTTTCTAATGAATATTTAAAATTGAATTTATCTTATGTATAACCCTGTATTAAAAATGTTTTAGTAAATACACTTTGATTTTAACTCTTTTAACTCTTCTTTGAATTAAATAATAATAAATGTCCTAATCTAATCCAAGTGGGCCTAAATGATAATATTTTACAATTAAGGTTGTTTTTGGTTGAGATACAATTGTCCAATAGGATTAGGACATGTGTTAGGGTAATATTAATATCATTTTTACCCTTAATTACCCTATTTACTTTTAACCGTGGTAAAAAAAGTAAAAAGTTACTATTCACCAAAAATTATTTTCATCTCATTGAACCACATTTTACTTACTAACATCAACCGTGGCTCTCGGATTTTTGAAATTACATTCACAGAAGCGGTAAAATTAAGATTTATGAAAAAAATAATTTTTTTTAACTTCCACTTAGTAGTTTAACTATTCATCAAAAATTGAAGTTCTTCAGAAAAATGCCAAAATTTCACCCTAAGCTATAATTGATATTATAAATTCAAAAATGATTTCTATTTTACAAAATTCCCAACATATAAGTTGCATTAATTAATTTTATAATTAATTTCCTCTTTCACAACAAATAGCGCGTTTTTAAGAGATAATAATTATCAAAAGATTAACACTTGTTTATGTCTGGTGTAAATGTGAAATTACATCCAATGACCAACATTGTATTGAATTGTAAAAATATATTCTAAATATACTTTGAAACCACTCAAATTAATGATTTATCACTATTAATTATTTTGATTAAAAAATTTGTTTTTAATTAAAATTTAGTAATTTTCACTATTTATCAGAAAATAAATGTTATCTGAAAAGTACCAAAATTTCATCCTAAGCTAATTTCGATATTATGATTCAAAAAATGAATTCCATTCTGAAAAATAAAATATACAAAATTTCAAAAAGTGGTTATTACTATTCATAACGGCTAGTTTTAATAATATTTTAATAGCGTATTGTTGTTTAGTGAAACTCGTTATTGCGTACTACACACGCTATCGAGGAAGGTCACGATTGCGTGTAATGAAAGGCAAATCAAGGATGCGTGTTGTGCAAGCTCCTTTTTGTGTAGAGTACAACAAAAGACATTAGTGAAATTAAAAAGAATATTTTTCATAAAATCTCGGGATGTTACATTCTACCCCCCTTAAAATGAATTTCGCCCTCGAAATTCATCGGGGTTATAAGTGGTTTACTATTCGAAAGTTTCTTTAATAGAAACCCACATCGTAAAAAGGAATACCAAAACCAATATTTAAAAACAAAAGTATGAAACTTAACGGTTACCCAAATAAACTAATCACTGGGTTTCCACATAGGTGAAAATATGGATATGGAAGAGAAATCTAACCATCATGTTCTGATGGGGAGTGGTAGAGAACATGGCTATGGAAAAGACAACAATCACAAAGCCATAAATTTGTGACGATCTAAGGTACCATCTGATTCATCATATATAAGATCACTAGGACAACATTTTTGGTTTTCAAGATCATTTCACTAAAGTTGAAAATTTGAATTAGAATAAATACTTACTTTATTTTGGTACAATCTCACTATTGTTCGTGCCTTGAACAATTTCCACTTCATCTCTTAAATAAATGATGTTGAATTTGTTATTCGTGAAGTGTTAGCAGATCATGTGATAGAATGACGGGTCATTCCATCTGTCTCAAACAAAAGGTTAGCAAAAATTATATACATAAGTCGATCTATAGTGAGATTAATCATATATGGTTCCTAAAATGGACTTATACATCATATATCATACAGCTTAATATAATAAAACTAGTTTCTACTAAACAAGGACTTACTGTAGGCTAGTGGTTGGCGATAAAGGCCAGTCGCACTTCGGTTGTGGGTTCGATTTCCACAGCCTTGTCCGACGCGATGGGCTGTCGCCCGTCCTGCAGGTTGTCCTTTTTCTAAAACTATATTACTATAACATCCCATCAATAATATCGAAAAAAAATTCTATCCTTAAACAATACTAACTTATTTCCAACATAATCCATTCCAATCTTTAGTCTTATCTATAATACTGCAGTCCACTCTCATAACATTGTGAAAACGATTACCAGAGATTTAATACCATCGTCGATCCCCATATATCATAAGATATGTTTTGTTGGTCCCATTCCAAACATTCAAAGTCCTTAATCATGTATTCTCTTGAATACCTTAGTGAAAAAATGAATGCAGTTAAAAGTTAACACCTTCCACATACCAAAATCCTCAAAATTCTATATACTCAATCCATGATATCACTTAGTCCTTATATCAATCATGAGCTCATGAATACTGTTAAACATTTCATTTTCTCGTTTTCCCTTCATTATGCACATAATATCTCAATAACTTTGAATACCACATTAGACCAATACAAAAATATTCAAATACTCCATGATACAACATTATTTTTGAATCCCATTACATAAACACGTAATCATTCCATCACATCGTTGTCATATTCAACATCGCCAATAGTGATCGCATGTGACTTCCCTTTGTCCTTTTCCTTCAGTGGTTGCTCATGTTGATCATCACTAACCCTTGGATTAGGGCATTTATTAGCATAATGCCCCATTTCCTTTCACTTGAAGCATTGAAGTGTTGGTGGTGTGTTCTCTGCAGTGTTTACTTTATTCACATCATTAGAATCCCTTTTTTCTATTACTTTGACACCCAGCTGCTCGATGACCTTCTTTTCCACACATAAAACATTTTGTATTCCGTTTAAGACAATCTCCACCATGCTTCTTTCCACACTTTGTGCATAAGGAAACATTCAACTTCTTTTCACCATTATTCTGAGATATCTCCTTGAACTCCATCTTTCGTTTCTTGTAAAAACCATGAGAAGGATATGTAACACTAACTTCCATTTCTACCATGATAGCACAACGCACAATTTCTTCATAGCTACTGAAGTCTCTTATAGCTAATTCCCTTAGATGAATTGGTTTTAAGCCACTGAAAAATCAATCAACTTTACATTCAGTTTGGATGATAATTCCAGATGCATACCTTGCAAGTCTTGTAAAATTTGCTTCATATATACCAACAGATTAATCATCCTTTTGCTTTAGTTCAAGAAACTCCTTCTCCATCTTTGTTCGAAGAATACGAGGGAAGTACTTATTGAAAAATAAGTTCTTGAACTCATCCCATTCCATGGACTCAATTTCATCTCTTGGCCTCATATTCTTGATAATATTCCACCATTGATCAGCTTCACCTTCCAAACAATATACTGCTAAGATGACTTTATCATGTTCAGAACATTGAAGAACTGAAAATATCTTTTCAGTAGTACTGATCCATTGTTCAGCAACAAGTGGATCGGAAGACCCACTAAAAGAAGGTGGACGTTGCCTCATGAAGGACTCAATAGAATATTGTTCCCTTCTTTACTCATTTGGAAGTCCAGAATGATTCATAGCTTGTGTAAGTATAGAAATAAGATTTTGCACTCCATCTCCCATAACATTTGTTTGTTCAGGAGGACAATCATTGAATTGTCCATTGCATTGATCAACACGGTTCCTTTAGGTTCCACCCATCGTCTAAAACCCAAAAAGAATAGTGTGAGAGGCAAAAATAATGCTAGGGAAAACAACATAATAAAGGGGGAGTACCTTCAATATCTAACATCTTAGGTTTAATTCTATGATCGTTAGCGTAATTCAAGTACTATAACCTATACGTATACTTACCCTTAGGGACATCCCTAGACATACCTTAGAAATATTTCTAGGGATCTCACTAACATTTTCTCATCCTAGTTTCCAAAGGTTGACTAAACCTTTCCTCTGATACCAACTGTAGAGACCCTAAGCTTATCGTACATGAACATTTCATTACTTTTGCGGAATACTTAGTACATAACAAAAAACACACACACAAGGATCGTAATAGTTTAGTGTCTTTGGAAACTCGGAACGTAATCTTCTAATCGTGGTGAAAGATCTCCAATATCTCCCATAAAGATCTTCCTTTTTTTACCTAAAACCTTTCTTTATATCCTGGGGAAAAGAAAACATAAAAGGGTGATCTCAAATGATCAGTAATGGTAAACAAAAGAAAAATCAATCACATCATATTCATTTGAACATAACTTTTAGAAATCATATCCTGTAAAAGAGAGAGCATAATTTCATGACATGGGATAAATCATAGTAGTGAAATGAAATCCCAATAATAATAACTTAAAACATGAAACTTTGTGGCATATACACATAATCATAGAGAATCATTTCTTGTTAGTCAAGACTCATTGTCAAGACTATCTTAGTGGACAAAGTCCCTTTCTGAACCGAGTCTCCCTCGTTTCAGTCCTGTTTCACTGAACCGGTATAACCTACCATTCCAGCCATATCTATCTCATGATATATAAAATCTTTACCCAATGCATTGGAGGGAGATATAGGTCCCACCCATCTCATAATGATACCATTCTTATGTGTGCCACAAAATCATAAATCATACATCATTACATAACCCATGTAATAAAAATGGGATTCTTAAACATCATGACATCATAAAAAAAATCATATAAGATAAAAGAATTCATAAAAATATAATTCCATCACAACATAATCAAATCAATGTAATAATAGGGATAAAAACAGAACCCTTTATTATATTAGATGGAAAATAATTTTGATAAAACACTTGAAATGAATTCTTGAGGAAAATATCCTTTATTCATCAAAAACACTTTTCGTTTCTTAATATGTCAAACAATTATAAACTAAAAGAAGTGGATTACAAATAAACTTGAAAAATTTTAAAGGAATATTCTTGGAAATAATGTTTTAAAAATTTATTCATGCCGTATAAGTTAAAAAAACATTCTTCTTACTTTTGTTGGAAAAGTCAAAAAGTACCTCGTACGAAAAACGACAAAAGATTACATTCATATCATTTAAAAAAAACTTACCGAAGGGTAAATTTGGATATAAACTATTGTATAAGGATGGAAATAATATTACATATTGAGGGAACATGGATGTGGATGATAAAATACACCCCAGTAAAAGCCAAAATATAAACAATCTCGGATAAAAATGAGATTGTGATATTTCCCTTACCTTAGGTCCGACTTGCTTTGTACATGTCTGAACCTCCTGTATAATGATTTAAATCATGTTATTGACTTATTACAGAATCATATGCATTGTTATTATATCATATATGGTCCACTTATGACTTTATATTACCCGTTCTTTTGTAAATTCATGTTAAAGTAGCGTTTTGGGTAAAATCGTCTCATTTGTCGTTCATGTTTTTAACTTGTAATTATTAATATGATTACTTGGATCATGATTAATTATATAAAGAATGTAAAACATGATTTATATATAATATATATTCAGAATATACATTTATATAATATATTGATAAATGGAATGAGATACACCGTTCATGGAGACGGTAGTCCGTACGTACGCATGAACGCTGTTTTCGTTTCCTTATGGAATTGAATGGAATTAAGTAGATGACATACATATAAATATAAATAAATCCATTATCATTATTATGTCATATATTTTATTAGTACTTATTATATATAATTTATAATCATTCATGAATGGTTAATCATTGAGAATGAATCTCATCACATCGTGGAGACGGTAGTCCGTACGTACGCACGAGCGATGATATCGTACCCATGGTCGTGGAATTGTGTTGAAGTGTTTGTATACTATTTCAGTATCAATATCACTTTATAATAATCATATATAGTTACTCATTAAACCATTATACCCATCCAATTAATGTGGTGGCAGAAAATAGATTACACCACGGCGTGGAGTCGGTATTCCGTACGTACGCACGTGCGGTGATTTCCTTTTTCTGTAGGATGGATAGAAGGTTAATTAGAGTTGTTTCATATTTATAATAACATATCAGTATGTAAGTAATACTGATGTTATTACTTTATCATGAAACAACTAAATAAGAATAAGTTGAAGAAGAAAGAAATTGAAAAGATTGGTAATGGTTATTACCTCTTCTTTTAAACGCCTCTTTGAATCCTCCACATAGGGAACTAAGATTGGTATTTGAAGAAGACCAGGACCTCTAGGATTATTCTAGGGAATTGGAGAAGGGATTTTGGCAGGGGTTTTCCGAGCTTGAGTGCTCAAATTGGTGTGAGGAAGAGGGGGAGGAGGTGCCCTTTTATAAGGGAGGAGAGGGGCACCTTAGGAATATCTCAAAATATTATTTTATATTAAAGTCAAAATCGGTTTATAATGGTTCCAAAGGGTCTTATTTCGAATATAAAGTGGGGATGGGTCTAAAGACTATCAACCAATAGGATTTAGACAAGTTTAGGTTATTATTTTAACCTTATCAATTAGATTTAACTCTAAGTTAAATAATTTAACTTTTACTGTGTCTTTTTGTTTTCTTACACTATATGGTTAATACACTTACTATAACATGCCATAAGAACCCCAAATTGTTTATTATTAATATATATATCCTTATCTATGTCATTTGGCCGAACCTTAGATTTTTAGGAATAAAATAACAATTAATAATAAAATATTTTATTTAAAAACTATTTTGTGTCAATTTTGACACTATTTGATATATGAATTTTGTGAAAGTCATAACAAAATTATATGTTCGAAACAAGTTGATAAAATCAACACTAATATATTATAGTAACCTATAAAATTAGTGGGATTCATAAAAAGTCTCAAAATAAATTTATTTTTGTATTTATAACATCAATTTTGTCAATATTTCATTAATAAGATAATTACAGCATCATCTTTGTGTCATAAATAAATTAAATTATTTGATCTCTAAAAATTACAAATAAAATACCATTATGTAGTAAATCTTTTTATCTTTTTAATGAATATTTAAAATTGAATTTATCTTATGTATAACCATATATTAAAAATGTTTTAGTAAATAAACCTTGATTTTAACTCTTTTAACACTTCTTTGAATTAAATAATAATAAATGTCCTAATCTAATCCTAGTGGGCCTAAATGATAATAATTTACAATTAATGTTGTTTTTGGTCGATATACACTTTTCCAATAGGATTAGGACATGTGTTAGGGTAATATTAATATCATTTTTACCCTTAATTACCCTATTTACATTTAACCGTGGTAAAAAAAAGTAAAAAGTTACTATTCACCAAAAATTATTTTCATCTCATTGAACCACATTTTACTTACTGACATCAACCGTGTCTCTAGGATTTTTGAAATTACATTCACAGAAGCGGTAAAATTAAGATTTATGAAAAAAATAATTTTTTTTAACTTCCACTTAGTAGTTTCACTATTCATCAAAAATTGAAGTTTTTCAGAAAAATTCCAAAATTTCACCCTAAGCTATAATTGATATTCCGAATTCAAAAATGATTTCTATTTTACAAAATTCCCAACATATAAGTTGCATTAATTAATTTTATAAATAATTTCCGCTGTCACAACAAATAGAGTGTTTTTAAGAGATAATAACTATCAAAAGATTAACACTTGTTTATGTCTGGTGTAAATGTGAAATTACATCCAATGACCAAAATTGTATTGAATTGTAAAAATATATTCCAAATATACTTTGAAACCACTCAAATTAATAATTTATCACTATTAATTATTTCGATTAAAAAAGTTGTTTTTAATTAAAATTTACTAATTTTCAATATTCATCAGAAAATAAAAGTTATCCGAAAAGTACCAAAATTTCACCCTAAGCTAATTTCGATATTATGAATCCAAAAATGAATTCCATTCTGAAAAATAAAATATAAAAAATTTCAAAAAGTGGTTATTACTATTCATAACGGCTAGTTTTAATAATATTTTAATAGCGTATTGTTGTTTAGTGAAACTCATTATTGCGTACTACACACGCTATCGAGGAAGGACGCGATTGCGTGTAATGCAAGGCAAATCAAGGATGCGTGTTGTGCAAGCTCCTTTTGGTGTAGCGTACAACACAAGACATTAGTGAAATTAAAAAGAATATTTTTCATAAAATCTTGGGGTGTTACACTAACTCTACCTATTCATTCACTTATTAATCATTATCATTTAAATAAATATCCACTTATTTATGATACCCTAATTTGTTATCCCTTGAACCCTATGAGAGTTAACTTAACCAGAAAGATGAAATTACTTAAACCCTAGGCTAGCTTCGGAACACGCAATCGCAACACCCTGCTTTGATTGTTGTTCTAAGGATAGCTTATGATCAGTGTTTAATTAGAGCACATATCCATTATGGAAATGAGGATAAATTGTGTTTAATGATAATATTTTAACTCTAAAAATTTATCCCATGGGGTCTTGTATTACCGATTAAGATTACGCTCTCACAATTTACAAAAAATCCTGACCTCGCGTGTTTTTGTGTTAATTGTTCAATTGCTTTCTTAGTTTCTTAAAATTTAAAAACACAAATAATGAATCATATTAAGTGAATTACAGTAGCTCAATGATTCAAAATAATTAAATGAAGAATGTAGAAGATAGATCGATTACTAAAAGACTACTCTTCCATGGGTGGCGTAATCATCGTAGAAGTGTTTTGCATGTGCAAACGTTTATAATTGGTATAACCCAATAAGGCTTCTACTCAAGAATTCCATCCCAAATAGGAATATTAAGAGAAGAAGAAATTTAAACAAAACATAATAAAAGAGAAGAAAAAAAATAAGAACAAAGAAGTTTATTACACAAACAAAATCATTACAACATGAAGGAGGAGAAGAAAGCTTCGTCAAAGGGATCCTTGCTTCAAGAGCTACCCTTATTGAAATGGTTGGAGAATTGGAGTGGATCCACTTCTCTTCTGCCCTAAAATTCCCAAAGCACGTCCCAACCCCTCTAATGGAGAAAAAATCCAATTTATAGAGGGGAGGGGAGGGGAAGTTACAAGTGGTTTCAAGTGTGAATGTGGAAATTTGGAAAAATATTTTATTACAACTTGCACCACCCATTTGACCTCAAAACGCGTGACTTTACAGGCATTCCAGAAGGATGTTTTGTTCCAAATCATGTCCCCTATTTTCCTCAAAAGTTGGGCTCAATCCAAGCCCTGATGAAAAATATATGGCCCAAATACAGAACCCATGTCCATTCTACCGAGTCCAGCCCACCATTGGATTAATGGCCCATTATTCCATCCAAATGCACTATTTATCTCTAGTGTCCTGAATAAAAGATGTAGAAAATTAAGTTACGAACTCTATTACAAAATTTCAAATTGATATATTAAAGGTAAAAATATTTATCTTCGAAATACTACAGTGCACTATTAATGGTAAAATTGGAAGTTTCACCAAATTTTCAAATGAATGATCAAATCCAAAATATTTTATAAATAAACATATTTAACACAATGTGAGGAAATGATTTCATTTATTATAAATAAAATATTAAATAAAATAGTTTTTTTATAAACATTATAATGCATGAATAGTCGTAGATGATCCTGACTAGGATACAAATGTCTTCTAAAAAATATATAGAAGGAGATTCTCACTAGTCCTAACCCTTGACATGGAAAACAACAGTGTGGTTAATGCTTCCTATATGAATGATGAGCTGATATCCATTTCTGGATGGATGGATCCAACAATATATTCCCCCTAAGATTGTATCCTCCCATCAAATTTAGCTAAATAAGGACACATTCGATGCCTACTAGGGAACTTCACCCTTTTATATGGTTGAAAGGAATTGAAAACCCTCTATAAATAATTCTTGGATTGTGTACTTATATTATTCAATTTATAAGGGGTACCCCACCATCATAATGGTTGTCCATGAAGGTTCCTATAACTTATATATATAAGTAATGAGGCTATTCTACCAAATTAAGTGTCATGGTGACTTCTATGTGATAAAAAATAGGACTGTGTGGAGTTTACCAGGATGTGTTGTGCATGTTATATCTGTGAAACATTCATCCATCAACCCACAATGCTACTACATATGGTCATATATCTAAGGAAATTTTCCATATTTTGAATGGCTATCATGAGGTTATAAACCCTCTATAACTAGGAAGTTCATGTACATATTCACTTCTACCAAATCCTTTTCGAAATGGGAAAAGGCTATACCGCATATGGATATTGGGGAAAATTGTATAGTTAACTTCCCAATGAAAAATATAACCACCATATTCAGTTTGGATAACATGATAGAAATAGAAAATAACACCACATTTTGTTATTTCATTTTGATTAGATTATATAAGAAATATATCCTCGAGAATAACTAGTTATATCTCAGTCATTCTATGAAAACATTGAAAATATATTACATCAAAGAAACTATTGAATATAATTAATGCTGTAACATCCCAGGTAAATAAAGAATAAATCATTTTCATATTTATTAATATTTACTAATTATATATTAATTTTACTTTAAAGGGGGTTCTATGTTCGATAGCGTACCTGATACGCAACAAAGAGTTTTTTTTGAAATCTTACGTTGCACACTAGTAATATAATAATATTATTTTAAATGGTAGTTAACACGTAGCCTTTGTATTGGCGAGAATGAATTTAAGTAACTATAATATGATTATATGTGTTTTTAAATGTTTTTATATCTATCCAATAAAAGATAAAGGCTTAAAATAAGAAAAGAATTCAATTTTAGGCATATATACTCTAATTTTCACTAAAAGGTTGAACTATCGCCTTTTGATGGTGAACCCTCATTAAATATAGTTTTGGTCACTCTTATACATTATATTGGACCAAATAAATCCATTATTTGGAATTGGGACATAAAAAATTACTTTGTGTAAATTTTTTGTATTTTTCCAATAAAGATCATTTTTTAATGAATAGTGAAAAATGTTGTATTTTAATTCAAAACCTCTTTTTAATATAATTTTTTATATGATTATATTATCTTTTTAATTGGTTTTAAAGTTAAATTAGAATATATTTTTTCCATTTAATCCAATGGTGGTCATTGGAATTGATTTCACTTTGAAATTGGACTTAAACTAGTGTCAATATTTTGATACATATTATTTCATAAAAACACGCTATTTATTTTGACAGCGGGAATTAATTATTAAATTAATTAATGAAACTTATATGTTTTGAATTTGGTAAAATAGACATCATTTTTGAATTTGGAATATCAAGTATAGATTAGGGTTATGTTTTGGAATTTTTCTGAAAAAACATTAATTTTTGATGAATAGTGAAACCACAAAGTGGTAGTTACAAAAACTGATTTTTCGTTTAAATGGAACTTTTCCACATCTGTGATTTGAATTTAAAAAATACAATATAAATTATTTTCATTAATAAGTAAAATGTGGTTCAATAGGATTAAAATATTTTTTTTGATGAATAGTAACTTTTAAGTTTTTAATCGCGATTAGAGGTTATTAGTGTAATTTAAGGTAAGAATAATGTTTTAAAAATATGAAATGACCTTGAATCATGTGATAAACTTATTAAATGTGTCATGGCCGATGAAGATAACCCATGGGAAGATTTTTGGGACCCCATGGTGCCACTTGGGTAAGATAATGACATTAATGCCTTTTATTTAAAGTAAAAGTAAAAAATGACACAAACATGAGTTGTTTTACTAAAAAAAATTTAAATGGGGTTATACAAGTCATAATTTAGACTATAAATATTCATTAGAAATATAAAACGATTTCATACATAAATATATTTTTTTTATAATTTTTAAAAATTAAATAAACTAAATTATTTATGACACCTTGATGATGCAGCGGTTACCTCATTATTTAACGATTTAAATAAAATGAGATGATAATGTAACATATAAGACCTACACTTGAAAAAAACCTATTGGATGTGTGTATTTCGAACCCTTCTCACATTATCCTCAAAATATATAATTTTGGGACCTTTAAAAACTGAATCTCATTTTATAATAAAGTATCTTTTCTTAACTTTCCAAGAGTGCCCCTCCTCTCCTCTTATAAAAGGCCCCCACCTCTCCCTCCTTACCCACACCTCTCAAGCCTTTGGTTTGGAAATTCTCTGTTAAATTTCTCTCTCCAAATCCCTCTCCTCATCCTAGAAGCCTTACATTAGGCAGGAAGCTCTTCAAGAAACCCTTTTGGTTCAAACCAAAGGGAGTTACCCGATTTTAAGATAACGTCTTCACTTGTGCTCTTTTGTTTTATTTTTCTTCTCCAACCCCCTAAAATCTTTTTATTCATTTCTTTTGTAACAACACCAGTATCCTCAATATACTAGGATGTTGTTATAATAATTATTCTAGCTACACTTACACACACCTACATCTAATGGTTAAAGAACATACTATTTCCGTGAATGGGGAATTTCTGCCTCACGAAATGATGATTGTTCAACACTCATATAACACCTTCAACGGTGTCCATTGAGATGTCACTATATTTATATATGATATATAATATTCTTATGTTTTCCTTATGCTTATGTATTTTTCTTTTATGTCGTACCTTTATTGTTTCCATTATGGTTAAATGTGATATCTTCATTTTAGGATGTGCGGACTACCGCCCCCTTAAAGTGATTTGATTCTTTAATACCATATTTGGTACGTATAAAGGATAGATTTAATGATATTATATATGATACAATACTGGAATTATAATAATATTATGTATCATTATGTTTTAATTCCATTAAATATGAAATAGAAATGGAAGTAGCGTTCATGCGTACGTACGGCTTGCCGTCTCCGTGAATTGTGCATTTCATTTCTTACCTCTAAATGTTATGTAATATTATAAATGCATGTTTATACTGGATATATATGACATATATGATATCTAAATCTTGAATATAATTTAGGATATAATGGATATTTTACCCATGAACAACTTGTAATTATAAAGGGTTTACATGTGAATCAAGTACCATTGATCGACAAAACGACCATTATTAACTTAAAAAATTACATAGTGTTCATAACATGGTAATAAGTGATATAAAAGGAATAATGAACTTGAAAAAGGTTCTTAAGAAAGTATAAATTAACTCAATTTTATTATTCAGGACGTTAAAGAACGATCGAGTCAAGTTGGACCCGAGGTAAGGGACTTCGTTTCAATCTCCTTTCATTGAGGCATATTTTGTTTTATACACAACTTTCATTTATACGGTGTATAAACCCCATTGAATTTTAATTTTATACAAAAAGAATCTTTTTGTACGAAGTGTTTTACTAACCGACAAAAAAGAATGTTTCTTTTAACGTACACGGTGACCATGTCCTTTTCCGCCGCCACGAGTATTATTTGGACTTTGGCTTCCTCAACAAGCCATAATGTTTTTTAAAAATGAAATAAATACCATATACTCTTAAATGTATTTTGGTATTAAAAATGGTTTTTATAATGGTTTTGTTATGTCAATATATTTTAGTGATATATTGTGATTGAAATGTGGAAAAGCATACTTTCCATTATATTTGTTTTGTGTCTTATGATTTTATAATGGTACTGAGACATTTGACGGGTGGTTACGTGATAAACCATATGACGGGTGGTGCTGCGAATACCAGGACGGGTGGTTACGTTATAACCTCCAAAGCATTGGGTATGGAAGTCGGCCGTATGATTATTCCATTAAGTGATTTGTGTGGAATTTGACCGTATGGTTATTCCATTTAAATATGTTTATGTCCAAAGTTACCTTTATATGTTATGTGTTATTTGTATGGGTTTTATGGTAATATTTTGGTTACAAATGGGTAAGTATTGATATTTTATTCAGGGAACGGTTTTTACTACTTCATAAAGGTGAAAAGTATTACTTTGACAAAGTATACATGGTTTACTTGTTGTTTTGAAAAACTAATAGTTTTCATTCTTTTTGTTTCACTTAATGAGCTTTTTATGCTCACCCCAAGTTTTTTTGAAATGTTTTTCACAGGGATTAATGTAGAATAGTGTCAAGGATGGGATTGAGGGAAAGAAATGTTATATAAAACATGGAACTAGACATGTTTCTTTTTAAGAGTTTTTATTTTTTTGAAAACTTAGTAGAAGTGTCTACTTTGTAATCTTTTGAGATGTAATAGTTATGATCTAATTCTCTATAACTCTAAACCTGAAAATATCCTCAATGGAAATTATTCATTTCATTCAATGTTAAGTAATGTTAAAGGCTGGGGCCTTATAGTTGGTATCAAAGGGCCGTTTAGACAACTTTAGGAGTTAGAAAATTGTTAAATTATAAATTAATTTATGGTACGACTAAAATGATATAGCATTTAAAGATTACCATGTTGCTTCACCTATGATATTTCTGTGTTCAGAATGGTTTTCCACAGAGGAAACAAGGAAGGTATTTTGGGACGACATCAGGAGGGAGACAACCTTCCAAATCAGCAAACTGAGATTGTCGGAATCGGAACTGAACAGTTTGTTGGAGTGATGGCATAGTTGACTAAGGATCTATATAGTGGTGGTATCTATGCACGAGATCAGCCAGATCAACCACAAAGGAACATTTCAGTGGTGGAACATCTCATGAGGCAACATCCCCCATCATTTAGAGGATCATCTGACCCCATGCTAGCTAAAGGGTGGATTAAAACACTAGAGAAGATTTTTGATGTCATGGGGTGTTCAGAACATCAAAAGGTTAGTCTTGCTGTTTACTATATTGAAGGTGAAGTAGGTCAGTGGTGGTCGGTGATGAAAAATATCAGGGAGAGTGATGAGATTGATGATCTTCACTGAGACGAATTCAAAGGTTTGTTTCATGAGAAATATTTTTTTAGGTGGTTCATCTTAGGATGGAAAAACAATTCCTAGAATTGAGGCAGGAGGATGATTCAGTGGATGCTTATGAAGCAAAGTTCACTCGACTGGCAAGGTATGCTCAAAACTTCATATGAGATCTTGATAGTAAAATCAACCGTTTTTACTCAGGGTTAAAGACAAGGTATCAAATGGCTTTAGCTTCTCGTGAGTTCAAAAGTTATGAAAAACTTGCTCGTAATTGTAAGGAAGATGAACAAGTAGGGAATGAAAAGCCATCGATAAGATGGTTTAAGTGTAATGAAATGGTTCATTATGCAAATGAGTGTCTAATGAATAACTCAAGTGGGGGAAATCAGCCAGACTACAAGATGAAAAGGGTGGTGAAATCCTTTGCAACTACTTCAGCAGATGTTGGGCAACCGAATGAAGTAGTATCAGGTACACTGTTTGTTTGTTCAGATTATGCCAATCTGTTGTTCGATTCAGGGTCTACACATTCTTTCATTTCTGAGAAGTTTTCTAGGAAATAGGAAATTCCATCTCAAGATATGAATCCTGAACATATGGTAAAAATACCCAGAGGGAACGTTGAGACAAAAAGAAATTATAAGAACCTTCATATCCTTGTGTTCGGAAAGAATCTACCAGCAAACCTTATTGTTTTTCCTCTAGTAGAGTTTGATGTTATTTTGGTCATGGATTGGATTTTTGTTTATCATGCTAAGATTGACTGCAGAGTTAAAGTGGTTTCTTTTCAGAAAGATTTTCAGTTTGTTTACAAGAATGAATCCTTGATTTTGATAACATATCAGGAATTTGAGAAACTAGTAAAAGATGGAAATGAATGTTACCTTGCACATGTTGTTTAAAATAAAAAACTGTTCATATTAATGATGTGCCAGTGGTAAATGAGTATCTTGATGTTATTACTGATGAGTTTCCTAGTATTATTCATGATCAAAAAGTTGAATTTACTATTGACTTAGTTCCTTTTCTTTAGCCAATTTCAAAACCCCCTTATCGAATGGATCAATTTGAACTTTTCGAGTTAAAGAAACAATTGTAGGAGTTATTAGATAAATGATTCATTTGACCTAGCACGTCACCATGGGGTGTTCCTGTCTTGTTTGTTAAAATGAAAAATTGTTTAATGAGACATTTCATTGATTATAGAGCCTTGAATAACATTACTGTTAAGAACAAGTATCATTTTCCCCATATTGATGATTTGTTTGATCAGCTCTAGGGAGCTCAGTATTTTTCGAATATTGACATGAGGTTGGGATACCATAAGTTGAAAGTAAAAGAAGCAGACGTTCCAAAGACTGCGTTCCGTACTAGATATGGCCATTATGAATTTGTAGTTATACCATTTGGGTTAACCAATTCACCTGTTGTATTCATGGACCTTATGAATAGAATTTTCCATGTGTACTTGGATAAGTTTTTGGTTGTTTTCATTGATGATATTTTGGTGTTTTCTAAAAGTAAAGAGGAGCATGACAGTCATTTAAGTGTTATTTTTAAAACCTTAAATGAAAAGAAACTATATGGGAAATTCAGCAACTGTGATTTTTTGTTGCAAAAAATTTCTTTCCGTGGTCATATTGTTTCTAAAGATGGGATAACTGTTGATCCTGAAAAAACAAAGGTTGTTGAAAAATGGCCAAGACCCACAAATCTAACCGAGATCCATAGTTTTCTTGGTTTGGCAGGTTACAACAGAAGGTTTGTTGAAATTTTTTCACGGTTATCTAGTCCAATGACTAAGCTAACTCGGAAGGGTGTTATGTTTATCTGGACAAAAGAATGTGATGATTGTTTTCAGGATTTGAAAAGAAGATTTGTGAATGCTCCAGTTTTGGCACTTCCTTCAAGGAATGGTGAGTTTGTTATATACAGTGATGTTTCGTTGAAGGGACTTGGCTGTGTCATTATGCATAATGATTAGGTAATTGCATATTCTTCACGTCAGTTGAAAACTCATGAGGTAAATTACCCTACACATGACTTGGAATTAGCTGCTGTTGTTTTTGCTCTAAAAATTTGGAGGCATCATTTGTATGGAGTAAAGTGTGAAATATATAATGATAACAAAAGTTTAATGTATATATTTACTCAGAAAGAATTGAACCTGAGACAGAGGAGATGGTTGGAATTAATAAAGGATTTTCATTTTAAAATTCATTACCATCCAAGAAAAGAAAATAATCTGGCTGATGCTTTGAGTCGAAAAAGTAATTCTTCATTAACCATGCTACGTTTGGAACGAGATCCTTTGGTTTTTTATTTGATGAACTTTGGCATATAAGTTGTTGGTGCAGGATGTCCTTCTATTTTGTTTCAGGTATCAGTGAAATATTCTCTATCAGAAAGAATTAAGAAAGCACAGAAGAAAGACAGTGAGTTGTAGAAAAAGGTAGAGCTGGTTCATAAGGGTATGATTCCGGAATTCAACATTGATAATGATTGTGTTTTGATATTTGGGAAGAGATTTTGTGTGCCCAGTGATTCACAATTGAAGAATGAGTTGTTATGTGAGGCTCATAGTTCCCTGTTTTCAGTTCATTCTGGCATTACTAAGATGTACAGATATATATGGGAGTATTACTGGTGGGTTGGAATGAAAAGAGATATTGCGGATTTTACTGTGAAGTGTTTGACTTGTCAGATGGTTAAAGAAGAGAGGCAGTTACCGAAAGGGATGCTTCAGCCTTTACTAGTGCCAGAGTGGAAATGGGAAAATATATCCATGGACTTTGTTGTGTGTTTACCGAAGACATCTAGAGTTAATAATAAAATCAGGGTTATTGTTGATCTATTGACTAAATCTGCTCATTTCCTTCCTATTCAAGATACTTTCTATCTAGATCAACATTCTCGATTGTATCTTAAAGAGATAGTCATTTTTCATGGAGTTCCCCTATCCATTGTATTTGATCGTGATCCCAGGTTTACTTCTAACTTTTGGAAGGGCCTTCGGAAGAAGTTGGGTACTGAATTAAATTTTAGTACAGCTTTTCATCCTCAGTCAGATGGGCATCCAGAACAAACAATTCAGACTTTGGAGGATATGCTATGTTCTTGTTCGATGGATTATCAGTGAAGTTGGGACCAACATCATTCTTTGGTTGAATTTTCATATAATAACAGTTTTCATTCTAGTATACATATGACTCCGTTTGAGGAAATATTTGGTAAATGATGTCGAACACCAGCTTTTTGGGATGAAGTGGGTGAAAGGAAGCTGATGGGACCAGAATTGGTAGAAGAGATGGTATAAAAAGTTCAGTTGATTCAGAAGCACATGAGAACCGCTCAGAGCAGGCAGAAGAGTTATGCAGATAACCGGAGGAAGGATCTATCTTTTGAGGTAGGTGATCATGTTTTTCTCAAAGTTTCACCATAGAAAAGTGTGATGCGATTTGGTAAGAAAAGAAAGCTGAGTCCAAGGTTCATTGTACCATATGAAATTCTGGAGAAAGTTGGATCAGTTGCTTACCGAGTGCCATTACCTCCGATTTTATCTTAGGTACACAATGTTTTTCCTGTTTCGATGTTGAGAAAGTATTGCCAGATCCATCTCATGTTTTGAGCCCAGAGGTAGTTCAGTTGGAAGAGAATCTCTCTTATGAAGAACAAACAATCCATATTCATGACCATAGAGAGAAAGTGTTGCGGAATAAGGTAATTAACCAGGTAAAGGTTTTGTGAAAAAGCCATATGGTTGAAGAGGCAACCTGGGAATATGAAAATCCTATGAGGGATAAATACCCCCACTTATTCGGATAAGTGAATAAAATTGTGAGGATGCAATTCCAAAACGGGGGGAAGGATGTAACATCCCAGGTAAATAAAGAATAAAGAATTTTCATATTTATTAATATTTACGAATTAAATATTAATTTTACTTTAGAGGGGTTGCTATGTTCGATAGCGTACCCGATACACAACAAATTGTTTCTTGGAAATCTTACGTTGCACACTAGTAATATAATAATATTATTTTAAATGGTAGTTAACACGTAGTAGTTGTATTGGCGGGAATGAATGGAAATAACTAGAATATGATTATATCAGGTTTTTAAATGTTTTTAGTTTTATCCCATAAAAGATAAAGGCTTAAAATAAGAAAATAATTCAATTTTAGGCATATATACTCTAATTTTCACTAAAAAGTCGAACTATCGCCTTATGATGGAGAACCCACTTTAAATATAGTTTTGGTCACTCTTATACTTTTTATTGGACTAAATATAACTCTTCTTTGGAATTGGGACATCAAAATTTACTTAGTGTAAATGTGTGGTATTTTTCCGATAAAGATCATTTTTTAATGAAAAGTGAAAAATGTTGTATTTTAATTCAAAACATATTTTTAATGTAATTTATTTATATGGTTAGATTATCTTTTGAATTGGTTTCAAAGTGAAATTAGAATATAATTTTACCATTTAATCCAATTGGGTTCATTGTAATTGATTTCACTTTGAAATTGGACTTAAACTAGTGTCAATCTTTTGATACATATTGTTTCATAAAAACACGCTATTTGTTTTGACAGTGAGAATTAATTATTAAATTAATTAATGAAACTTATATGTTTTGAATTTTTTAAAATAGACATCATTTTTGAATTCGGAATATCAAATATATCTTAGGGTGATGTTTTGGTATTTTCCTAAAAACCTTAATTTTTTATGAATAGTGAAATAACAAAGTGGTAGTTACAAAAACTGATTTTTTGTTTAAATGGAACTTTACCACTTATGTGATTTGAATTTAAAAAATCCAATATAAATTATTTTCATTAATAAGTAAAATTTGGGTCAATGGGATTAAAATATTTTTTTGGCAAATAGTAACTTTTAAGTTTTTAATCGCGATTAGAGGTAATTAGTGTAATTTAAGGTAAAAATAATGTTATAAAAATATGAAATGACCTTGAAACATGTCCTACCATTAATGGATGCGTCATGGCTGACTAGGAAAACCCATGGGTCGATTTTTGGGACCCCATGGAGCCACTGGGGTAAGATAATGACATTAATGCCTTTTATTTAAAGTAAAAGTAAAAATGACACACACATGAGTTGTTTTACTAAAACAATTTTTAATTGGGGTTATACAAGACATAATTTTGACTATAAATATTAATTAGAAATATAAAAATATTTCCTACATCATGATATTTTTTTTATAATTTTTAGACATTAAATATATTAAATTATTTATGACACAATGATGATGCAGCAGTTACATCATTATTTAACGATTTAAATAAAATGAGACGATATTGTAAAATCGAAGACCTAAAATTGTCAAAAACCTATTAAATGGGTGTATTTATAACCCTTATCACCTTATAATATAAATATATAATTTTTGGACCTTTAAAAACCGAAAATCATTTTATAATAAAGTATCTTTTCTTAACTTCCCAAGAGTGCCCCTCCTCTCCTCTTATAAAAGGCCCCCACCTCTACCTCCTTACCCACACCTCTCAAGCCTTTGGTTCGGCCAAGATCTGATCATTTTGTCTCTCCAAATCCCTATACTCATCCTAGAATCCTTACCTTAGGCAGGAAGCTCTTCAATAAACCCTTTTGGTTCAAACCAATGGGAGTTACCTGATTTTAAGGTAATGTCTTCACTTGTGATCTTTTGTTTATTTTTATTTTCAAACCCCCTAAAATATTTTTATTCATTTCTTTTGTAACAACACCAGTATAATCAATATTATAGGATTTTTTTATAATAAGTATTCTATCTACACTTACACACACCTACATATAATGGTTAAAGAACATACTGTTTCCGTGGATGGTGAATTTCTGCCACACGAAATGATGATTGTTCAACACTCATATAACACCTTCAAAGGTGGACATTAAGATGTAAATATATTTATATATGATATATAATCTGTTTATGTTTTCTTTAAGCTTTTGTATTTTTCTTTTATGACATACATTTATGGTTTCCATTATGGGTAAACGCGATATCTTCATTTTAGGAAGTACGGACTACCACCCCCCACAAAGTGATTTGATTCGTTAATACCATATGTTGTACGTATAAAGGATAGATTTAATGATATTATATATTATAAAATTCTGGAATTATAATACTATTATGTATCATTATGTTTTGATTCCATTAAATATGAAATAGAAATGGAAGTAGCGTTCATGCGTAGGTACGGATTACCGTCTCCATGAACGGTGCATTTCATTTCTTACCTCTAAATGTTATGTAATATTATAAATGCATGTTTATACTGGATATATATATGACATATATGATATCTAAATCTTGAATATAATTCTAGATATAATGGATATTTTACCCCCTGAACAACTTGTAATTATAAATAGTTTACATTTCACTCAAGTACCATTGATCGAAAAAACGACAATTATTAACTTAAAAAATTATATAGTGTTCATAACATGGTAAAAAGTGATATAAAAGGAATAATGAACTTGAAAAAGGTTCTTTAGCAAGTAGAAATTAACTCTTGTTTTTTATTCAGGATGTTAAAGAACGGTCGAGTCAAGTCGGACCCGAGGTAAGTGACTTCGTCTCAATCTCATTTCATTGAGGCATATTTTGTTTTATACACAACTTTCTTTTATACGGTGTATAAACCCCTTTGAATTTTAATTTTATACAAATGGAATCTTATTCTATGAAGCTTTTTACTAAATGACAAAATGGAATGTTTATTTTAACGTACACGGTGACAATGATCTTTTCCGCCACCGCGAGTATTATTTGGTCTTTGGCTTCCTAAACAAGCCGTAATGTTTTTTAAAAATGAAATAAATACCATATAGTCTTTAATGTATATTGGTATTGAAAATGGTTTTTATAATGGTTTTGTTATGTCAATATATTTTAGTGATATATTGTGGTCGAAATGTGGAAATGTTTTCTTTCCATTATATTTGTTTTATGTATTATGATTTTTTAATGGTACTTGGGCATTTGACAGGTGGTTCCGTGATAAACCATATGACGGGTGGTGCCGTGAATACCAGGACGAGTGGTTACGTTATAACCTCCAATGCATTGGGTATGGAAGTCGGCCGTATGGCTATTCCATTAAGTGATATGTGTGGAAGTCAACTGTATGATTATTCTATTTAAGTATGTTTATGTCTCAAGTTACATTTATATGTTATGTGTTCATTGTATGGGTATTATGGTAATATTTTTGTTACAAAAGGGTAAGTATTGATCTTTTATTCAGTGAAGGGTTTTTACTACTTCATAAAAGTGAAAATTATTACATTGATAAAGTATACATAGTTTAGTTGTTGTTTTAAAACACTAACAGTTTCATTCTTTGTGTTTCCCTTACTGAGCTTTTTATGCTCACCCCATGTTTTTTTGAAATGTTTTTCATATGGATTAATGTGGAATAGTGTCAATGATGGGATCAAGGGAAAGTCGTGCTATATAAAACATGGAACTAGACATGTTTCTTTTTAAGAGTTTTGATTTTTTTGAAAACTTAGTAGAAGTGTCTAATTTGTAATATTTTGAGATGTAATAGTTAAGATCTAATTATCAAAAACTCTAAACCTGAAAATATCCACAATGGTATTTATTCATTTAATTCAATGTTAAGTAATTTTTAAGGATGGGGCCTTATACAAGAAGTGGTGCATAACTAAACGATACCTCAGGCGGATACACTCTAATATATTTTACGATCCTACTGTATCAAAAACTACACTAAGGCATCAATGACACCATTCAAATAGTTTTATAGAAAAATCTTATATTACCCATAAATGTCTGATTTCCTTTACTATAAACGATTATCATTGAATTACATTTGGAATATGAATAGTCAGAGTAGAAACATATTGGTTTAAAAATTATGAATGATAAAATGATACACACACTGCACAATCAGGGATTCTATCATATTTAGATCCCATGAGATTTAAATAAAAATGGTTTCCACCACTCATTCATCCAAATAGAGTTTTTTATTATCAAAACCTAAATGATATTATTGAATAATCCACCTTATTTTTTTCTGATGTAGGAGTGGACATACATTATATATATGCACCATTCCAATAGAGTTTACTCATTTTCAGTAATGGGTAGGGAACACATCATTCCCCCCAATAATGTAATGTTTCTTATTAAATAAATTTGTTATTTTCCACCAAATGAGTATGTTCTATGAATAAAATTATAGACTAAATGGAATATAAATCTTTAAAACAAGAAATAATATTGAATTTAACATAACCTAGTCACAATATGATAAACCGCAGGACATAATCCTAGTCACATGATGTTAAAATATTTGATAAAATAAATTCAACATGACTCTAAACATCATATAGTATTTTTTGACTTCATGGTGTTAAAATATAAATAAAAAATTGTAGTAACATTATTTGATGTTGTGCAACATATAATTTTCTCATTGCATGACATTAAACTCAATAAGGGTATTTTCTTAAAAGGTGATTAACTACACAACATGTGTATAGCTTGTAATTAATGTATACCCCTTTATGATTGACTTAGACATATGTAAATGGGTTCTGATTTATGGGTTTTCTATTTCATCCCAATATTTATCCAGTGTCCCTACATGAGGAAAATGTAATCTCACAGCCATCATAGATCTAAAACCACATCTATATTCAGATTTATTATTTTTTAATCCAAAGTACATCATTGTTGGAAATTATAAATAATTCCTTCATATCTATGTATAAAATTAAATTTATTCACCCTTATGCGAGATATATGATCCATCAAAGGGACCATGAATAATAAAAAACATGGTTTGATTCCCATACTATGGGAATCATTGTGATTCATGGATCTTATATTTCATGTAAATCCATGAATTTTCTTCACTCCGAAACCAGATTATATATGAGAGATAAATTCATTTTGAGATCCCAGTAAACATAAAAATGTGAATATCCCAAAATGATCTCATTCAACAATTATCATATATTGTAATGGATTTCGCAATCATATAATATTTATCACACCGATCATCACTCAGGTAAGATTATATAATCTGGAATGATTCTCTATAGAGTTTGGATGAATTTCATTTTATTTAATAACTGGGAACCTTTTATATGTGAAATGATGTTAAACTACATGGCCTAATATCTTCACCTAGGGAATATCACCCTACAGTTGACTGGGTACTCAAGAATTTCATGTTTTATCCTTTCCTCCAAAAAATTTATTGAATAAAAAATCTCATAGAATTTATTATTCTTGATCCCTTATTAAATATTACATTATCAATGAATGATGATCATACTATCAATATATGAGTTCAGACAAACTGAGTTGTTGGGATGTTATTATCTTGGTATTCCATGGAAATTAATCTAATAACAATTTGTTATCCCTTATAGAATATTGATAATAACGAATATGACAACGACAATACCCCAACATCCTACATTTATTTGTTAATTGATTACATTGGCACAAGATACAAATTTTCACACACTAAATGTTCAAATATTTTAGTAATTTTTTCAAAATGGATATATAAATGAAATTCATCTTACATTTGAATAAAAAAATGGGAATTTTTTTTAGAAAACAATTGTTACCGTTAGAATTTACCTCCATATCAATCATATAAAATTTCCTGGTATGATGGAGAAAATAAATCATAAGAAAAGGGTTACCTCAGAAGCTTAGTTAGGATAATTGTACATTAGAATCTATCATTTATACTAAATCCTTTTTTGTATTTTAAGATGAAAAAATTGATAGAAATGTTGGATCCTTAACAATTTTATCCAAATAAAACCATTATAGCATAAAATAAGTCATTCAATGTTGAAACTACTTGGAAATTCACCCCCAGTCTCTATACCATTTTTCATGCATCCACCTTCTCATGGCTATTCAACTAAAAATTCCATGTAGGGTTGCATGGTCCTAATAGTGGTGAATATTTCCAAACCTTATTGTTCATTGAAATTCAGATGAATATACTGTAGTTATTGCTTCCTTCTCTGAATCCTCATCTTGTGTTGTTTCTTAGAGTGTGTATTGTTTCATTCACATTCAAAATTTCTATTCTGAAACTCATCTAATGAAGATCCTTAAATTGTGTCTAGTTTCTTGCATTACACGTTCAAAATACAAAGCAGATCACAAAAAAATTATAATCAAACACATCAAAATCTGATTCCACATGGACAATACATTCAAACTCATAATGCCATGACTATCCACCTCAATTCAATACCACACGACACCCAATTTTTGACATCCAGTACACCTCATCACCTACACCACTTCCCCCATCAATCTATTAACTATCATCAGCAACACTTTCAGAATATAATAGTGACTTCGTCGTTGCACTATCATTGATGGAGCTAATAACCAGGCCCACCAAAAACATAGAAACCCACGAACCAAGTCAAACTCCACCATTCTCACTTTAGCCTCGCCGAACATCCAAATTGGAGCCTTAGTCCCTGGAGATCGGAGGACATCATGAGTGCCACCTCCTAAAGAACCAATGATCCATCACTCTGGACTAACCTAGAGAGTAGAAATGGAACTCAGTCAAGGAAAAAATTCGAGTAGTGTGAGGTTCTTGGGGAACGAACCTTTTATCAAAGAACAATTATAGCAGACTAAAAACCCATTTCAAAAAATAAACTTCAAAATACACCATCTGAGAAGATTCCTAAAAAAGGTAAAATAAACTATATAGAGAAAGAAAACCATAACTAGAATAAATGTAATAATATGAGAGGCAACCAAAACATAATTTATTAAAAGAATCAGGGAATTAAACCCTAAAAAGTAACACCATGAGATTGAGAGAAACCAATGTAGAGACCCTAGAAAACTAAGAACTTCGTGTTACCCCTACTATCGTTTCCACAATCCCAAACTAATCTGGAGAAATAACACACCAACAACGGTGGGGGTGTGTGTTTCAGGTCAGATCAAGTAAGAATGGGAGAAAATGGAGAAGTCCAAGTAACTATATAGAACCAGAAGAGATAGAACATAGAAAGAAGGAAGCTGGAGAAGCTGAAAAAAATGATCTATCACTCCCAATAATACAAAAATACATGAACAATGGTATTTTTAAGTTGAAATGGAGGCATGGGTGATGAAACCATATAAATAAGAACAACGATGTACCCAGAGGTGGTGGGTAAGCCCATTAGTATGAAATGTTAAAAAACTAAAATTAATTTGAAATAATAAATAACTAGAAAATGATATATATTATTGAAGGAATAAATGATTAAAAGTATTTTTGTATAACTAATTATCTTGTGATATAATAATACCCCTGATTATTATAACTAACAGAATAATAAAATGGAATATCAATAATCGATCGCTTAAATATTTTATTCATAATTCTAGATATCATAAACATATATTCAACGCTGGATTCCAGTGCATCATACATAAATGGGTAAGGACTTAGCCAAAAACCCAATTTAGTTTTTCTCATGAGACATATCGATATATTGAGGGGCTATAACAGGCCCATATTGTAATTTATTATATCCAATTAATTCCTACCATTAATGGGGTTAAAAATAATCAACCAAAAATTCATATTGAAAATCAAGAATAAGAAATATTAAAAATTACCCAAATAAATAAACCTAATCATAAACACTAAAAAGAAATAACAATTGTGAAAAAAATGGTACATTCATTTTAAAAAATACCATAACAAATACAGATAATTAATAATTATTTTATCATTATAACATATCCCTTGTGGGGTATACATATAATAAATGGTTCATGTCTTTGATGTAAAGAAATATAATTAAATTTCCATTAAAACCATTCATGGTGAAAATATCATTTATTAAATTGAATATATATTTAAAAATAAAATTTAAAAAGAAATTGTAACATAAAATAGAAAAATTATAAAATATGATCTAAATAATTATTTTTACATGGATTTTTTTTTCAAGTCATACACATGAAAAAAAATTCCTTTCACGTTTTCAATGAAATCCACAAGGGCCTTGTTTGAAAAGAATGATGATTAATTTCAAAAAAAATCTGTTGAATAGACTACATGGGTAATATTCTATTAAATAAATAAATTAAATAATGATAAATTTTTTTGAAATTATCTTTTGATACATGGATACGGATGAAAAAGTTTTTTGTTTATAAAGAGAAATAAAGACAGATAGTATTAAAAAAATTTAAAAAAATTTATAAGAACCAAATAAATGAATATGATTATAACATGAAAAATTTATCAAATAATAATATGATAATATTATTAGAATGATTCATTGTACAGTGTTCGAATAATTTATGTGAATGGAAATTTATGTATAAAACATCTCGGTTAAAACATGATCGAAATGTAAATCTATTACAACACTAATAAATTTTGAATCCAAAGCCCCATTGAAGAAATAACATAAATTTAATCATTAAATATATTTATTAATAAATGAATTATTATACAACATATAAATTTGGATTTATATACTCCTAAAAATAATTATGTGGTGAATATGGCATACATCTCACTGATTTAAAATTGAGACGAGAAACCTTTACCACATGTTCGAATTCCTTTGTTTGTTAATGATCATCCAATATAAAAAATTCTAGTATTATTATAAAAATTTTAAATAACCATAATCATGTATATCATATCATATATATCTTATTTATGGAAATTTATCACTAATTTATTATCAATTCATTGCTAGAATTATTGTCTCAAGTTATAATTTCTTGATTTTTTGATGTATGATTTCATTTAGTAATTTCAGTAATTTTACATTGATCAGGGAATCATCATCCCCAAAATTTTCACCACGATATAAATATCATATTGATTAATTATATTTATATCAATATTAATCTATATATGTGAAAGATAAAAAATCAATTCCATAATTCAGGGAAATAGTAAGCCATACATATGCATGAATATTGTTTCCATTTTCTGGATGGATGGATAAAAAATATATATTAATTCACATTTTCAAGATAATAATTATTTTATATATAGAATTTATAATAAAAAAAATATATTACTATCCATTTAAAAATAAAATGGAAAACACTTTACATCATTATGTCGAGGAGGTAGTCCACACATACACATATTCGATGTTACAATTTTTCAACGGATTGGATGGTATGAAAATAGAAGAGATATAATATTTTAAAAATTATGGGTAGGTTGTAAATATAATATATATTTATATATATTATTTATTTTATCCTTACTACCTTTTATGTAATTTGTAATAGAAAAATGAATAACATCACTTTTTTAGGTGATAGAATACCATACACACGAGTGACATTATTGTATCCCCCACGGAATAGAAATTAAGAATGTATATGTGAATTAATTATTATATAAGTATAATAATATCATAAATATCACATTATATTTTAAATGTATCATTATATATATCTGTTAAAGGTGGTTATGAAATAAAAATTACATTAGTTTTCAAGGTGGTAGACTAATGTACACATTATAAACAGCTTGAGTTTCCATTTGATGGATTTTATGTTTGATCTGGGTTATTAAATTAAGTTAATAACACAAAAATATATAGTTAATAATTTTTTTATTATATTATCATAGTTTAGGATGATTTTACGTATTTTTAAGAAGAAGAAAAATCACATGTTTATGAATTTCACCTCTCCATTATAAACAAAATTTTGGATTAAACAGAAATCATTCTATAGATGATTAATAACAAAAAAATGTATTATAGGATGAAAATATATAATTATTGAATATTGTTTTTATTTCTTTTATTTATTAAATTATTTAGGACATATCAAGATGGATGGATAGTGGGCGATATTTTAAAAGTGATGGAGAGGGCATACGTGGATTTTTTTTAAAACACATTGTTTATTCATGCAATTATCATGAAAAAAGATGAAAACTTGGTTCATTGTTAAGATATACAGGTTATAAATTCTAAATATTTCCATAACATGGGATTTTTAAATTTTTTATGTCATTTCTAACCATAGGTTCTTAGTTTTACCCCTTGGTAAACCCATTTTGACCCAAATCATGTAATTTTATATTTATTATTTTTATTATGGTTAAAAAGTATTTTTAATTCCATAGATAATATAAATTATTCTTATTTACAATATGGTTTTATTTTTTATAAATTAATTTTTTATAAGTGAAAAAATCTCATTTTATATTAAACCCATAGTTATATCGAAGAAAATGTTTTTCTAAAGAAAAACATTCAAAAGAGTAAAATACATTATTAAATATTTATTTAGATACAATAAACTAAATAATTAATATTGTAATATAACTTATTGAAATTTACTCTATCACTAATTTAAAATATAAATTATCATTTTAAATAATTTAAGTAAAGGCGATTTTCATGAAAATTCAGATTTCCCTATTCATAAAAAAATTATGTTTTCTAGTAAAATACCCAAAAAATAACCAAAATATAATTTTAACATATATTTTTTAAAATTAAATTTTATTTTAACAAATAAATCTTATAAATGAATTAATAATTAATTTTTTTAGTGTAATGTTCCCTTAAACATATTTTTAGAGAAATACATTTCCATAAATGTATTTTTTAATTAAAATGATTATTATTTTATTTTCAATAAATATAAAACTATTGAATTTGTTTCATAAACATGTAAAACATATAGTTTTCATAATTTATTCAATCATATTACTACCTGTTAATATAACAGATATTTCATAATGATCATGTTAAAATAATAATATTTTAATAGAGTATCACATTTCATTTAATTATGCATAATAATTAATAGATGATATTAAATATAATGAAATAGATTTCTTTGGTCTTATAATCTTGGTGTTTCATGTTTCATGTTTATATGCTATCAATCACAATGTTTTTCATTTAAAAATTCATAGTGTTACATTTTACCTAATTTTATAAATTACATCCTTATAATTTAATCATTATCTTGGTAATAATGGTTTTGACATTTGAAAGTACATTTTATGGAAACACACATATTAAGAATGGTAAATAAAACTTCTACTTTATAATAAATATGTAGATTTACAATTTTAATCCAGATTATTACATACTAGGATTCCTAATATGAGAACATTAGTGGTTCTTGAAGCTGTGTACATGAAAGATACGACTAACTAATAATTTATAGTGATATTGGTTATTTGAAAAAATAATTTAATTGACCAATTGATACATATATAGGCCTAAAAAATACTTATATATTAATTTAAGTTAACATTTGACATATAATATATGGAGGTAAAAATGTGACATTTTTGTTTTAATATCATTTTCTTAATGTTGGGGAATTTTATAACAATCTATGAATATTTGGAAATATATATACTTGAAATCTATATATATCATCCATAAATATTAATATATATTTTTCTTTTTTTTATACGTCATCTATTACTTCAAGAATTTAATATCCAGAAATTATTTTTTCATTATAATACCTCTAAAATTAATATCTAATAGACCTTATGAACCATAAAATTTTTATATGTAATTTAATCTTACTTGATACATTTCCAAAAAATATTTATCACAAAGTTTCCAATATAATACGTTAATCAATAAACATGATCTTTAACACCACGTGATATACATTAATAATTATTTTTAAATTTATTTAATTAAAAATACTAACATATTAACAATATAATAATAATTTCCAATTGTAGGCACAAAAATATATTAACCAATTGATTTATTGATCAAGACACATGGCCTTTCAAGACGTGATGAGTTTTCACACAATACGCATTTTTTATATTTTCTAGAACATTATTGACATAAATCCAATAGTGTTCCAAAATTGTAATAACCCCTAATTACCTTATCTTCAATGGAATGATGCTACATAAAAGTTTACAATACCTTTAAAAAACATTTTTCAATTATATATAGTCATCAGTTTAATATTAATGGTTATCCCCTCTCAGAAATTATTTTTCTAGGAATATAAGCATTCTAATATATCACTAATTTCTGGTCATCATAACCATTAAACATATTCTATGAAATCATTGAAAGGGAAACTACTATAGTTTAATAATAATATAGTTCAAAAATTATATTACTAGAAATTCAATTGTAAAATACCACAATAATGTAATTATGGAATACAGATGCAATCAAATTAGTTATTCATTTTCATGTGTATTAAGAAAACATGCTCTTCCATGATCCCATACATTATTTTATTGAATATTCACTCGAAACATGGGGAATTAATTTGTGTAGTGCCACATGTTTTTATCATTATAAATATACATGTTGGAAGATTATTTCATTACCTTATAATCTTGATAACCCTGGAATTTATATCCCCACTTGTAGAATACTCCCATTCACCTCAAGAATTTTCTAGAGTTTTTCATTCCAAAATTATATAATTGGTTCAAATTATCCATCATTTTCTCTTCCATCATCTTCTTTGTTTTATTCCCTTCAAGACAATTGATTTATAGAATTATTACTCTATATTTCTTGCACAAGATATTATTTCCTTGTTTAATGAGAATTTTTAGGATAATAGTTCTCATCAGAGAAATACCTTTAACCCATTAAATATATGTTCAATATTTACTTATAGAATATGAAAATTTTCTACATCTTACATTATATCACTGTAATGCTTGAATCAGATATATACATATTTTCATATTCCTTTTTTCATGGACTTAGGAATTTTATCTCTATATCTACTCATTACTAGTGAGAAAAATTTTCATTATTGAATACTAATTTGAATTCCTTTTAGTCCACAGTTTATATATCCTATTTATCCTCATTGTTTTTATAATAGGAAACTTTTTTATCAGATCATTATTGAAAATAAAATTTCATGAAAACTTTTTCCCTTCCAATCCACCCTAGACCAGGAAATATACTATCTATAGAAAATATCTGTTACTCATATATAAAATTATATATGTTATAATTGAGTTATAGATGTTTATTGCACATAAATATTTCTATAATTGTTACATCACTTTGAGGATTATCCTGGTTCATCAGATATGTAGGTCAATTACTTATAAATAGATTCATATAAACAAATACTATTTTAATATGACCATATCATGCTGATGTTCTAGATAGAGATTCATTATTTTTCCTATGAGTGAAATCTATCCTTTTGGTATGTGAATTGATATGGTTCTCTTTCCTTCATCAATCAACCATTAATAATCAATTGGATGAACAATATTATAAGAGAACATTAGGAAACCTCTTGTATAATCCAAATAATAGTGGAACACTTAAAATAAATTGAAAAAATATCTATAGATATCATCAAAATCATAAGCAAGGTTTTTATTAGGAATTTTTCAAATCAATGAAATATTTTTATGTAATTCATAACGGGTTTTAATGAAAATTTGAATTTGTTAAAGAAAACCCACATAATCTGCCGAAAAAGGTGTTTATTGGGAACCATTTTCATGTTTGATGTATTTCTTGGCCCATGCCAGACATTCTATTTTATGATTTTTTAACCCTGGGTACTTATTTTATAGAACCATTTCTAAATATAATATATATACATGAATTTATTACTGAAAAACACATTATCTGAAAATTACTAAATCATTACTATTTTCTTATATACTAACCCCCAATGCATATTATAGGTTTCTATTCCTTAATCTATGTTAACCAAAATCCCGATTCCATGAATTTTCCATAACACCCCCTGATGCTAACTATAAATCCCACAACCAGAGTATATTGTGGTCGATGGTTAATTTATAAAAATGGTAGTAAGTTTAAGGCATCACATTGTAAAGGGTCTAATAATTTATTTATATTACTAAACTGAAAATATTCATGAAATTTAACTTAATTGTTTAAAAAAACAAATAGTTCCACATGATAATTCCACTAACCCCTTATCATAACACTATATAAAATTCATCAAACACATCATGGTATCCTATATATAATAAAATATATGAAAGTTGTGAGATCACATTCTTAGTAAGGGTAATGATGAAATGGAAGAAATCATGAATACATAAGACATAATAAATATGGAATGGCAAATAACTGAAAAAATTCCATTTAATAAATAATATAAACATAAAAAATAATATATCATAAATAAATGATTATTAAACAACTCCACATAAATAATTCACATGATCATGAAACTCAACTTCAGATATTCTATATAATTAAATAATCACTTAGAACATAATTAATTACTCTAATAGTGATGGAATAAATAATGTTGGGAATCATAACAATAATTTCATGTCCTCATGTCATGAAATCTTAAATAAATCAGTATGGCCTGGAAAAAAACCCCAGGGTAGTTTATAATATGATACATATCGATGCATCAAGGGAAAAGAGAGGGTACCTATCGTCACATATAAAGTGTCGTTAATTACATATAGTATATGGGAGAAACATTATAAAAATTAAAATTAAAATTTATGATCAAGATTATGAAATATTAATAATTACCCCAATCATTTGACATAATCATTAACTATCTAGCGTTTCATGAATGGTATCAAGTTGGTACATTCCTAGTCAAAATGATCGTAATCCTTCAAAATAAATAGTAATTATGTTATCATTACATATTGTCACTTATTTATCAGATGATAAATTATTGTTTATTAAATTAATGTATAAATATATCATAATAATATGTGTAAAAATATAATTTAAGAACACCACTAGTTTACATAGATTTTTTTAAAATAAAAAATTTAAAAATATTTTGAAAAAAAATTTCATTGAAAATAAATTTTGTAAATTATTAAAGAATAAGTAAAACATTTAGTAGTCTTGATTAAATAAATTTTTATCTATTGTAGGTATTTAAAAAACATATCTTTCATATTTTTTGTGAAAGCCAAAACATGCATTGTTTGGAAACTGACATGAATATTCCATGAAAAATATGGGTAAAATTTTATTTAATAAATAATTTAATAATTTTTTTAAATAATTTTATATAACTTTTTTTATAAATCATGGGTTTTTATGTAAAATTAATTTTAAATAAAAGGGAGATAAATTCGGTTTTTATTAAAAAAATCATTTTTATTTTATTTTTTAATGATATGAATACGATTCTATTAGTAGGTAAATTCATGAATAATAACACAAGATGAAAATTTAAGGCTTTTAATTAGAAATGTCTAATAATTTAATTCAGTTAAAAATCAAGAATGAAAATCCCAAATAAAACAAAATTGAAACATAAACCTTTAACCACATCAATAACTTTTTAATAGAAATCCCCATGAGAGAAATAAAATTAAATGAAATGAAAAATATTATAAAGATAAATGTAATCATTATATATCCTATAAATTTTAAATTATATACACCAAGTAAAATAACTATGTAGTGAATAAGGCATACATCTCCAAGAAGTAAAAGTGAGAGAAAATAATTGATGCTTAAGTTCAACATACATGATATATGTTGAGAACACCAACATATTAAATATAGTTTTTTATTAAATATACTATACAACCATTAATATATATTCCATAAAACATATTTCATAATTATAAAATCTATCACCCATTTGTTCTCAATTGTTAGTTAAAGTCATTGTTTTGGTTAATAATTGATTTGTTTTTTCATGTAGGGTTTTATCGGTAATTATAGTACTTCTAAATTGATCATGGGTTTTTAATAATTTTAATGTCAAGAATGATATGAATGTCATATATAATGATTATATATGTATTTATAATTTTATATAATAGTAAAATATTAAAAATAAATTATACTGTTCATGGTGATGTATGTCATACTTATGCGTGAATGATGTTTCCATTTTATTGACAAGTAAAAAAAATAAATCACCTTTATTGAATAATAATATGTTATATATATATATAATTTATATTTTTTAACTCAATAAAAAATATAATTTGTTTAAAAATAAAATGAGAAACATTTCACCTCGCTACATGGATATGGTAGTCCATACATATACACGACTGACATTATTATTTTCCAAGATACATAAAGGAAATAAGTAAGATGTTATATTATATTTAAATAATTTGTTTTAGGATATATATATATATATATATATTTCATTTAATTTATCATCACTATATTCTATGTAATTTTTATGTGACAGAGGAATTACATGTCTTCGCAAGTCTATAAGCCATCATACAAACGAACGACATTATTATATCCCCCATGGAATTGAAATTGAGAAGGAATATATTTAACCATAATTAAAAAATCATAATAATGTGACGAATATATTATATATATTTTAAATTCATCATTATATCCATCCACCAATGGTTGGGATGGAGAATGATTTACATCACTTCCCCAAACAGCTCTCTGTCTCACATACTATCGATGGATTTACTTCCCATTTGAATTATGTGGATATAAATATGGGTTATTACATTAACATAATATAATATATTTCTATTGGGGATTATATATTTATTTATAATATAATATTTGAATACTATTTGAAGGTGGTGGAGGAATAAATAAATCAAATACTCACATTTAAGAAATTTACTTATTTAGAGAGCCCCTTGATGTTTATACCTACAACCTTCTCTGGAAGGAATCCAAATAAAAATAATTCCTCTAGGATAAAGGTAGTGGTTTAAGAAATATATATATGTATTTATTAGTAGAAAAAATTATTTTTGATGATTTTTTATGGAAGAAGAGGGGGAAAGATTTTTTTTGTGGGGGAGTGGACCCACATGTGAAATTTTAAAAGATAAAGTTATAATTTTTTAATTTTTATAAAAGCCTCAAAAATATTGAATTATAGTCCATTATAAAACATAATTTATAAATATAGAATTAAAATGTGATTTGGAAAATTTTTAGTTCATTTTTAACTGTTATCTTATTAGATTAACCCTTAATAAACTGATTATTTCATTAATTGCAGTAATTAATATTTAATTTATTCACAATTCAATGAGGTGAAAATGTGATGATATCATAAAATTAAATATAAATTATTTACATTAAAAATATGTAATCCATTTTTAAAAATTGAAATCACAACATTGGAAGAATCCATGTTAAAATTAAACTCCCTGAAACGCATAAAAACTAGTTTTCTGAGACAAAAACAATCAAAATATTAAAAATATTATCACAATTATAGTTGAAAATTTGTAAAATAAACTAAATTAGATAAAATATATTATTATTGAAATAATTTAAATTTAAAAATAGATGAAAATATAAATTATTATTTTTCTTAATTTAAACAAAAAGGTACCTTTGATTAAAAATAGTATTTTATCTCCTTAATAAAATAATTATCATTTAAGAAAAATAAAAAATTTAATTCGAATATAAATTTGACACGTATATTTAAAAAAATTAATAATTATTCTTCAAAAAAATAATTAAAATTGGAAAAAATTAATTATAATTTCATTTTACAAGGAGAGACGAAAATTCAATTTAGTAAGATATTGTTTTCTGGAAAACATTTCATTTTTCTTTTAATGGTTGTTAATTTTATTTCCATGTAATTAATAATCATTTAATTTATTTTATACATGTTAAACACAAATAATTTTAATATTTTATCATTTCTTTTTCATAGACATCATCCTAACATCATATTCATAATTATCGTGATTATATAGTCTATATTAAAAGAGTACCATGTTTCATTTAAACACGGTGTGTCATGCATCACATACTATTGAATACATTAAATTTAAGGAAATATATTTCAAAAAATTCCTAATATTCTTGTTGAGTATTTCAATATATATTAATCACTATGTTCTTATTTTATAATATCATGGATTAGCAAGGTGACTAATCTTATGGAACCCCGCTCAGAATTTTAGAGAATAAAAGAATGACTAAGAGCTTGTTTATCATAGATGTTTTAGTCAAGGAAGATATTTAACCATTAATATCGGGATCATTCAATCAAGATTCATGAGAATATGGATTCATCCATACTAATGGTCTAATCATACCAATATGTCTCTACCAATCATTGACATGTATTTTCCAGGGTTATGATTTGAAAATCCCATAACCCAACAATTAATGTGAGTTTAGATATACTATATTTTACACATATGTGAATTTTATTCAATATAAATTAAAGATTATAATATATGATTCTTTTACCCTTTTATTCATGGCCATGTATGTCATGTAAAGACCTAATTTTCTAAGCTTTTGGTTCATCATGGAAATTACATTTGTTAATGATGTAAGGAAATAAAGTAACAATACTTGTACATCTTGGTTATTAGACATTAAAATTCACATTATATGGTCCATCTTGTAAGAGCATCCACTAATTAATGAAATATTCCCAGTGGTACCCAAGACTCACTTGACTTAAATATCCATGAAAAAGATATGACCCAATCCACATAATAAAATGATATGTATGAGGAAATTTCATTTAAAATAACTATACATGGCTATATTCACGACCCTTTATAATATATAGTGAGACCTAAATACCCTAATCATCAGACTAATGATGATATTAAAAATAACATTCCCCTCTCTTTTATGTATGATTCAGATCAATTTATTGGTCCCCTATCATTCCGTGAAATATATGGGTCTTGATTTTAGTTATCATAAGATGCATCATGATGGCCAGAATCTCAAATAAAAGGCTCATACCCAAAGAAAAAATTCCGTCGTTCAATGTATGGATAAGAAAAATGGAGAGAGTTTTATATAAATGTTCAACTTGTGGTTTCATTCATATTATCATTTGATATGATGTGAAAAAAAGGTTTCCAACTCCTAGGTGTAGACGTATAACTTTAGAGAGAAATTACAATACCTCCTATCAAGTATACTTGTTATGTCTATATAGGGGAAAATTATATTCCCTATACCTATAGATGGTTTTATTGTTTGAGGCACAATATTTTAATGGTAAAAATTTAAAATGTTTCTACATATATTTTCAAATCCAAGAACTAAGGCTGTATACAACTCTAAGGACCAGTGTGCCTGGAATTAATTTTATAAAAATAAAAAATATATGGTATATTACATCTACAATTTATAATAATAACATCTGGATAACTATTAAATGGATTCTTGGATAAAAAATATGAGTCCATATTTGAGTCTGAAATGGGATATTTACGATAGGTGTCACATAAAATAGGTCAGTGTGAAGAATTTAGATATCACAATTTTTGACATGTGTGTTCCGTTAAAAAAAATAACTTATTTATTTAAATTAATTATCATAATTATAATTGTATTTAAACAAAACATTACAATAATTTTAACTTGTTTTTTTCCTAACCCTTAGACTATTGGGACATTCTCTTACATTCCTCAATGGGTGAATCAAAACTAGACTATTAAAGAACTACAAATATAGGAAGATTGAGGTGTAGAAAATGAAACGACCCCTCTCAATCATTGGATATCATGCTCTTTGATGATGAATGATCAAATCCTCAGGTAGGACTCATAAATTGTGGATTCTTCCACATTGGATTAAATTATTGAGAAAAATCATTTCCATTATTTGATTTGTTCTAACTGTGGATAATTACATAAAACCAAGCATTGAAATTAAATTTTTTTTTCACTATTTCCCACCCATGATACTCTAATTGAATTAATTTTTTATGAAATGTTGGAAAAAATTTGATAACAATATAATATAACAACAGTCACACCATCCAACAATACTATGCATAGGAAAGTAAACAGTATCCTAACAGGAAAAAAAGACCTACATGTAAAAATAGGATAAACATACATGGAAAACACATTCAAAGAACATCAATTCACCCTATTCAGAATAGATTATCATTTACTCAAGAATACAAGTATAGAAGGAAAAAATAGGTATAAAACGGTAAACGTGCAATACACCGTTCATGGGTATTGGACAAAATTTCACATATAACTCAAAGACTTCCTACAAAAAGGAACAAACCACCTACATTGACGTCGGGAGATCTCTATATGTGATCCATGAGGATTGAATCACCATAGAAAGCTGAATATTTACAAAAATGTCTAAAACATTCAATATAGGATAACTTTATAAAGAGTATGTGCCCCAAAAAAAGGATTATGCAGAAGAGAGATATTACTGAGGCGATCCCAACGCAATTGATGATGGTCGAATCAGATATCGAACAGAGGATTGGGGACTTGGATAAGGATCACGGCCGTACAGGTTATCTCGGATTAACAAGACCAATAATAAGGGTGTTCTATCCATCAGAGGCGACCATGGTGTGTTTAATGTAGAAACACAAGGTACATGACATGTACTTTTGAAGTACACAAAGTGTACTTGCTATTTCTTAACCCCGCATTAACCGTCTTACAGGTAACCACCACATGACCATGTGCATGGGTGCTAGACGACCAACACACGACTACCCGCTGTAACATAGTACAGGGCGTGTACTCCGAAAGTACATGACGTGTACTTCAAAATTTTCCAAAAAAACCCCTTTCTCTCAAAAATGACTAGAAGAAGAAAACATACCCAAAAAAGAAGACATGGTTTCTTATAGAGTCTATTGTACATGTTTTTATAATTATCTACACACATGTGTATAAGAAGGTTTCATAGGAAGATAACCTTTTCCATTGAGATTTTCGGTGATATTGGAGTATTTCTACCAAGATTCCTGATGATCTGATACTCACAATTCCCTTCATACCTCAGTTTTTCCATGATGTGTAATATCACTCCTTGCACTCAGTTCTAATTCAAGAGATTTTACAATTTTTTTTGAAGTAATGAAAGTGGCTGAGTATATTGCAATGTTCAAATATCATACATGGTACTCCCTTGACATTATGTCGGATGGATAATTCCGAGAAAGAAATTTTGAAAAGGGACTCTATAGAGATATCTTTGTTAGAATGTTCCCCTTGGTAATTCCCACATATGTTTATGTGTTGGATAGATAACTAAGGAAATTTGTCTTTATGTCATAGAGACTCTAGTATGATGGAGTTAACATTAGGCATTTCAAGTTTATGCCATCTTTAGTAGATAGCATTAATCAGTCGAAAAGAATCTTATACCATAGATTATCCAAATATCATGCTTGGAAATTGGTAAGGGATATAACAGAGGAACCTAGATTCTATGAGAGGGTTGTTTCTATCCTTATGATGGGTGAGGTAAAATGGATCATTGATTTCTGACTAGAGGTTCCATGAAGCACTTGTAGATAGATTATGTTCCACCATGGAAGAGGTAGCGTAATTATGTAGGATCTACTAGGAGAGGGAGAGGGATACCACCATGGAGTTAGAGTTGGAATAGGAGATGGTGGTGCTCCATTAGGAAGAGATATTGGTGATGGATGATGCTATGACATCATTTAACACACAGAACTAGGTGGACCATGTCTCTTTTAGGGAGGTGGCGGTCAAGATCATGGTCAACTAATAGCTATGGAGTCACATGACATTGAAAAACATGATTTGATTAGAGGAATGATCTATGTTTACAATACAATTTCCTTAATATTAGTATACATATGTGAGATTCAATATTTCATCTCTTTACTAATGGTGTTTGAGATGGAGATCCCAGTTGACCTGCTATCCCAATAACTATGTCTAGATATTTCTATAATAGAGGGTTCCTTAATATCCTATATCAACTTGTAGTGAAAGATCTATACTGATAGATAGAGGTTCATGTAGTAAATTTTTGTCAACAATATGGATCACTTTTACATCATCTTGTGTATATATTTGTTATCCACTATGTGAGACCAGCTCGAATGTCACCATAAATAATTTATATGCCTTTGAAATGGGGGGGGGGGGCTGAGATTTTCCTTTTTGGGCGATGAATATATCATTTAGTGATGCATGTGTTATATGAGATGGAAGATAGAAACCATCACCTAGAAGTTGTTTAGTATATCCATTTGGTACCGAATTCTCTTTACGAATTTCAATTACTTTAGTCATGGAGGATTATATGAACCTATTCCTTGAAGATGTTATTGGAATACCTCCACACCAATATAAATAATTATATATTGACCTTCATCAAGGGAACATTCTAATATCATCTATGTCATATTATACATCAACCTCTAGTCTTCAATACAGAAGGATCATGAAAAGAAATTGAGGATGGTATCAAATTTTCATTAGGAAAAACAACATTATGGTAAGGTCTCCAATCGTTATATAGGTATTTGTGAGGTCCACTTCCTCGAGAATGTAATTTATAAGAATTGTCTATTCGTGGACACGAAATATATCGATGTAGTGGTTTTGTGGGATCCCAACAAATTCATCTTAGTGGTCCTAATTTTTCATGGCAGAGAGGGGTAATACTAAGGGATTTTTAAAGAATTGTCTAGAAATAAATCCCCGTTGACCACCTTGAAATGCAAATGAAAATTGATTACATAGACTCATAAAATCATAGATGACCTTCGAAGAGTCGATCCTTATACAAGTGATTAATCCCAAATTGAGACTACTAGAGGAGGGTGGGTATTACATATTATATTATGATTCTTTTAGTGATAAGAACAACTATTTGTGGTTGCAGCAGTGGGTATTTGTCTTGAATGGATCAATGAAGTTGAGACCCCATGATAAGAAAAATGTAAATCATTACCCATATTTTTTAGTAGTTTTCCTTGATCCAAGGATGTGAAGTACCTAACTTCACCGATAGAGATTCATGCTTAAATCATACAATCAAATTATGGGGAACTTATTACGGAAGATAGACTTGAACCTAAGATAATAGATTTGGTTAGAGTTCATATAATAATATGAATTCAAGGAAAACGATACATCCAGGAATGACGAAGTGTTAGATGACTCCCTTTGTGGGAAGTCCCCAACTCATTTGGTACAAGAGGATTTGGAGAAGTTGTCTTCCATACAGGTGACCCTAGCTGAGTAGGAGGGTGAATCTTTTCTTTACTCGATGGTATTAAATCTTATATTCCAAAATTTTGTGTGATATTCTATGTTGGAATACATCAACTATGACATCCTTCTTGACCAGAAATCTATAGGTTATTCACTATAGGGATATTCTATATGAGGGAATCACATCAACCTTTTTCACAGGTATAAAATGGTCCCATATATAGCTATTATTTTCACCATTTTTTATGTATATGATTTATTTTAACCCTTATAATTTAACAATATGATAATATTTTCATTTTGTTTGGATTTGTTGTGTATTTGTTACCAATATGTAAAAATTGAATAATTAGGGAATTATAATAGAATTTCTTTCTTTGTTATTTTGAGAATATATTTTAAAATAATTATATAATTTAGAATAATATATATTTGGATTGCATGAGTTTGGATCTTCAATTTTGTTATCTTCACCAATAGATAATTCTAAAATCTAGATCCGCCAAAAAATAAATTGGTTCCAAAACATTTTGGGATGACAATGTGGACCCTACATTGATAAATTGAGTCATGAGTAAGTGTACACGCCTCCAATTGAGGAGATTAGAAATTTATTTATCTTATGACTCATTGATTCATTTCTTCATTAAATTTTAAGTAGTTATTCAATCATTAAGGTCACACATTGGATGATAAAATAGTGAATTAATATGTAGGGATCATTCGTCATGAATAAGACATAAGAGTAATTGGGTTATAAATTCTTCTACATATGGTGGATTGTGCTGAAATTTGGAGGTCAAATGATGAATTTTTTTTTGAAAAACTATATAGAATAATACATTATATTATTTAGATAGAATGATTTTCATAATTGGAGACTATCTTCAGGGGACATATTCAAGAGGGGAAGCTGCTTCCCCTAATTCTTTTATTCTTTTAATTTTTTTAAAATTTCTGAAATTAACTGCAATTTTAGATAAGTGGATTTAATATAAAAACTAATTAATTAATGGTTTTTAATTTTTTGTCTTCTTCCAGAAAACTTTATAATTTATATCATTCATTTTCACCATTCATATCTTATTTTTATCTTCTTCTTTTATTTTTATTTTGTGATTTCATGTATGTGCTCTTCTTATTATTCTTTAATCATGCTCATTTAGTTAACTTTAATTTCATATATTTAATTCTTGTTAAACCATGACCTTATTACCCTCATAAATGTGGAGATAGCCAATGGATTGGACTAGTGGAGGTTTGTGAAAATTTTATTTATTTTTCACTTAAATTATTTGGTTTTATTAAGATTGTGATGAGAAATTGTGATTTGCATGGGTGTGGTGGGTGTCCACAATGACATTGATCTCAAAATAATTTTTATTATTTTATTAAATATTCAACCATCTACTAGATACAATCTCTTTATATGATGGAGTTGATCCATTTAGCGGATGAAATGAAATACGAAGGAGTTAGTTCTTTTGAGATATCACACATTCATTCGAGGTGTTCCATAAACCTTTACTATAAGAGGAAGTAAATTTAATATCCAAAAATGAATTAAATATTTCAAAACATTAAATAAAACAATAATAATTCTTTCTTGGGACCTTAGAATTGAAGTATAAAAATTAATTAAGACACAAATAGAGAGAATGGTGTAACCCACAAACCAAACTATAACATCCATGTTCATTCTCCAATAATTAAATTCATTAATTTAATGTAACTATTTTTAGATTTCCTTTATCTTTTCCTTTTATATCATATACATAGAAATAATAAAAATAATAACAATAAGTTGTTCTTATGTGAATTTGATTATGAAGGTGAAAAAAATAAGAATTCTCCTCAAGTGAGAAGACACTGGTTAACCAGAGTGATGCCCAAGAAAAACCTTCAAATTTGGTTTTTTCTATTCCCTATTAAAGGTGTGAATCAAAAATGGAACTATATCTTGGGATGTAAACATTTATTTCAATCAATTTTTCTAAATTCAAAATTCCTTAAATAACTATTTTGTTTTGTTTATTTAATAAAATAAAATAAGCACTCTTTGAATGGAATATTCAAAATCATATTATTATGACTAGATATATTTCATAAATGTTCAATAGTGGAAAAAACCCCGAATAAAAAGTTGATTAGTATAATTTAGTTTATGTTTATGAACAAATATAAATCAAAGAAAAAAATTCCTGAAAATATGAAAAGATATTTGAATATGTTCATGCAGTATTAGAGGAACCCAAACCAGATCCTGAGAAAAAAGATGAGGAAGTGGTGGAAGAAATTTCCCCACTCACCTATGAAATTATTTAATTTGAGGATTTTATAGTTGAAGTACCTGAAGATTCATTGAACCTAACTAAAAAATTACTAAAAGAGATAGATAAATGATAATTTTGTACTAATTTATAAGAGGGATATTATGTGAACTTGGATAAATTATAGATCAAAATGGAATAAATTTAAATTAAACAAGATCTCATCATTCATTAAAAATTAACGAGACACCATCATTTCAAATTTTAGTATCCTTAGAAGAAATAGAAACCCCCACCTGTCTTGGAATTTTATGAATGGATGGAGGATTCTGACTATACTCATCTATCCAATGAATATAAAATATCGTTCTAAAATTATATTATAGAGGAGATTCAAGATGGAAAAATTCATGAGTTGAGCCTTTGACAAGATTTATATCATCCAATTTCTTTAAAAATGAACATGGAATCAAACATTATATTTTTATTTTACAGATTTGGTTGACGTAGATTTTCTCATTAGAGGAATTTGATGAAATATATAATGCATTAATTGAGGAACACATAAAGATCCCTGATGATATTGAACATTTACTATAAGAATTAGAGGAATAGATACCAAATAATTTTCCTTTAGAACAGGAGAAAAACCCATCATATATATTTAGGGTTTATTTTTAAATTAATTCTTGAAATTAAATTTTTTTCATATTAACTAAAATTCTAAATAACCATTTTATTACTCTTTTAATTTTTAATATCTGGAGAATCTAATAGATAATGAACACTAGGTCTCACAATTCACAACTGAAGAGAATGATTATCAACATATTATCATACCCCCTCTTATAAGGATGTGACTAATAGTGAATGGTTGAATATAGGGTATAATAAATATGAAATATTAGAAAAAATAACAAAGAAGATAGATCTAGTAAAAGTATAATTTCATGGATTAAATCCAAGAATCCCCAACCACCATAAAACATTGGATAACAGCTGGTAGTACCTTATTGTGGTAGTAAAACATTTACATCCCTCTTGGGTTATTGTTTGAATATTTATCATTAAATTCATTCTAGGAATTATGATTTCAAATTAATTATTAGGAATTATTCCATCATGAATCCCACTACTCTTATAATTTTTTTCTTAGATGAAATTACAAATATGATTAATTTCTTTTTGAAGATTCACGATGCACCAAAGAATCCTCAAATACCTATTGAGGAATGAAGAGTATTAATTATTTCAAAATGGAGTTAAATTTTTTTATTTATCTTTTAATTAATATAATTTTTTTGAATCTTATAATGAGGTTTAAACTAGAATTTCATGCAATAACATGAATGTATTCTTTATTTCAATTAACTATGAGAAGTTGGTTTCTTATAAATCATTTCATTCCATGTTTTAGATTTCAATGTATATTTAATTGAGTGATTAACATAGATAATTGAATTAATAAAGTGAATCATTGATATTAAAATGGGGCTCATGATTCAAGGAAATTTATTGCTTCATTTAATGGAAATTTCAATAGCATTTTAAATTTTATGAATTTTTGAAGTTCATATGAATTGATTTTTAATAATATTCATTGCTTATTGGCTATCCAAAATAATATTCCCTATTTATGAGAGGATTTTTAGACCATGTACTTTCTATTTATTCAAGGGAATATTTTTTGATTGATCCATGTTCATGTCACCAATCACAAATTAAAATTGAACTTTTCAAAGATATTATTTTGAAAAAAAATAAAAATGATTGAGGTGCCTATTGATAAACCAAATATCTATAAAATACCTCCATTACATAAATATTTCAACAGCCCAAAGAGGCCCTCAATGAAAATTATTAAGATGATATATTTTTCAAGACATTTCCATTCACTCCAAACATACTCTTGGTAATTTCATGATATTTTAATATTGATGTGTAGGGGAGAAGAAAATCATGTTGAATGTGATGATATTAATTTTATGGAAAAAGCATGGGTGTTCCATTTTTTAAATAAAGAAAGGTTTTGATTGATTCATTATAATTAATTCTTCCCAATCAAGTTTAAATAATTGAAAATGAAAATAAGAATCATAAAATGAGAACAATGTGTTGGGATTTTGGAGAAACATAATTCACCATTACTAGACATATAATTTTTATAAAAAATGGTTAGGTGTTTTATGTGAGGTTTTTTCTAAAAAAAATCAAAAAAAAAATAAAAGTTATTTGAAAAATGTTATAAACGTAATTAAATTCAAGACCATGAAAAACATACAATTTTCTTTATTTGATCATAACCACTACATTGGGTTTTGGGGAAATTGGAGTATCTATATTGAAGGAGATAATTCCATTAAAATTTTATTTTTATGTCATTCATTTTACTTAATATACAAAACTCATCCTTGAACATTAGTTTTCAAACAAAAAACCCTACTATAATCACACCTCAATGTTTTCTGAACCTATAATGAATGCCATCATGATTTCATGTGACTATGTATAAATGAAGTAGACAATGTAGTTCATTTAATAGAATATGGATGAGGATCATGTTCTCATGATATGATTAAAACTATACTTAATTTGAATCATGAGTAATAAGACAAAATAATCAAAAGAGAGGTATATCCGAATTTGTAATGTTTAATAGTAATGAAATGAGGAACATGAATGAATGGGAAGAAAAGTTGCACCATTCTAAAAAGGGATAAAGTAAACTTGTTGAGTAAATTATTTCTTTGCAAAATTTGAATAAAATTTATATTTTATCTGGGAGCATGAAAAAAACTTAAATTCATTTTTTTATTTTATTTCCTTGGAATTCAAATATCGGTAAAATTTTTGTTATATGATTTTCAATGTTATTATTTTATTCAGGTGGAAAAAATTCTTTAAGTGTTGGAGAATTTATATAGCTAATATTTTCATCTTTTTTATATGAAATTAAATTATTTAAACCCTCATAATTTACAAATGTATGATTATTTACATCAGTTTGGGATTGATGATGTGTTTTATGCTAATATGTAAATATAGATTAATTTTTAAATATTAACATATTTTATTCACTATGGTATATTGATCAAATATATTAAAATATTGTTCTAATTTCTGTGATAATATTTTTTATTCCATGATATGATTTAATTAAATTTATTTGATAGACAGGAAGCTAATCCGAACATCTAGAGGCCTGAAAAATCAATCAATTTGAAAACATTCATGTTGAAATAGTTAACCATACCCCCTTAATGAAGAATAAATTATGATACACATAAGAAATTGAGGTGATTCTAAATATAATTCATATACTTTTTATTGAAATGTATCCCCATTATATTTAATGGATTTATTCACTCAATATGTCTATCATTGGATGCACAACATTGAATAAATATTTCGGAAACATTGAGCCAAATTAAAATCTCATAGTAATTGGGCCTTATATTATTCTTCAACAGACCCTTATTTTTCTTTTTATTATTTTTCACCCATCATTTTTTTTTATTTTTCTTCTTTTATTTTTAATTTTCAATTTCCCATGGGTGTTATTCTTATTCTTATTTTTTTCTCTTCCTTTTAATTTTGATTTATTTTATTTTATCCTCATTATTTTTCATGACACAATGGCCTCCTACCCTTATAAATGAGGGGCTAACCTGATGTGTGTCCCATGTGGAGGTAGGTGTAATTTCAATTATTTTATGCTTAAATTATTAAATTTTCTTATGTTTTTTTTATGAGAAAAAGAAATATTTATGGGTGTGAAGATCATCGCCCGTGATGCATATCTAAAACTCATTTTTATTATTTTACTATGTATTTACCCTCACTTTTACTGGATGAAATATCATCATAAGATTATGTTAATCCATTCAGTTGATGTAAAGGCATATGATGGGGCCAATTCGTTGGAGATTTCATACTCTCAGTCAAGGTGTGCTATAAAAAATGATTACTGGTTGAGGTAAAATTAATATTTCCAAAATCATTTTAGATTTTTCTCCATTAAATTAAATAATTGTAATTAAAGGATGACATGTCATAATTGAATTATCAAACATAATAACAACACAAACTAGGAGAATGATGGAAACCAAAAAACAACCCATAAATGAGAATTTCACTCTTCACCTAATAATTTTTTTCATTTCATGTCAGTTTTCTTTTTATAGTTTTATTAATATTCTCCTTTTACATTTAATTCATATAAATAATCACAATAACAAAATAATTTGTTCTTAGATGAATTGGATTAAATAGCTGAACAAACTAAGAAATCTCTTCATGTGAGACAACCCTGGAAAACAACTATACTGCACTAAGAAAACATAAAAATTCTATTTTACCACACCCTACAAAGGGAGTGCGTCTATCCCTATTATGACCTTGGATGAGATTATATTGTAGTATCAAAATTCTCCTTTAAATATACATACTAGTATGTGAATAATGTACAGGGAAATTCTGAGGCAGTTTTGGGGGTTTAAGTGGGAAAAAATATATATATGTTTATCTTGTGGTTCCTCAAATGTCAGTGGGAAAATGATAAGTAATAGGGTCAGGTAGGATGGTTTAATCAACTTGAAATACCAATGTGTAATTGTGATGCCATATTAGTGGAATTTGGGAAATGGATTTCATGGATAGTGAAAGACCACTATTCTATCTAGGTGATGGTTCACTAACTCATGAAGTCATCACACATCCATTATACTAGGGAGATGATTTTAGTGATTCGTTTGTGGATGATATACATGAATTGTATTATTCATCTAAATGGGGTGATCTCAAATTTTTTTCTCTGATCCTAGTTTGTGGTTCACATCATGATTTTGGAGATTCTTACATGAGGAATTAAGTACCTGGATAGGGATGAGTATAATATTTCACCTATAGAAATAAGGTAATAATGATACCACAATCCATGTGCTAGGTGATATGTTGAGGGATTTCACTATTAGAATTTGTTAGGATTTGGGAAGATCATGTGAAATTTTTAGAGTTTTCAAACAACAATAGATAAAACGTAACTATTATTATGACACATTTTGAGTTCATATAATGGGGACCTTATAATTCACCCTTATGTGAGAGGGAGATTGATGATACCCTCCTTGTTGATCCAGAGTTGGTTAAGGTGACGATGGAAAAAGTCTAGTTCATCTTTGTGGGGATGGGGAAAACATGGAGTAGGATGACGGCCTACACAGATTGAATTTATAGGCCTTCGGAGTTCGAGGTCGGAGACAACATTTTTCATATAGTCTACTCATGATGAGGATTATAGAGGTTATTCCATGGGGGAATGAAATCCTGGAGGTTTATTGGACTATTTGAGATTTTTTCCAGGATTTTAAATTATGCATACCTCCTCAACATACCACCATACTTGTAGCCGGTAAAATTGGTCTTCCATCTGTCGCAATTGAGGAGGTATTTGTATGTCCCAACACACATTATCAAATGGGGAAATATAGAAATCGAGGATAGAAACCCAGTTATAGAGTACGCAGTGAATGTTGTGTATTAGAAGGAGAGAACCTTGAAATAATGGAAAATCCATTAAATTTGTGTGTTGTGGGATCATGTGATCCTAAAACAGAGTTGCTGGGAGTAGGAGATCCAAATTCATGCTTAGTATTCTAAGACTTCTATGTAGTTTTTCTTTTAAAGTATGAAAATATTGAAGGAGAGAATGATTTAAAGTCCTTTTTTACTTATAAGAGTATACAATTTTTATAAATATGTTTTAATATATAGAAACTATTGTTTCATGTGATTCCAAGGCCTATTATACCCGTAATATGTTTTATAAAAATATTAAATACAAATTATATTAAACAAAAAACTATTTCTTAATGAAAATGGGAAAAATGATAAAAATAATCTATTATTAGAAATAAGAGGTCATGACTGAGTTCATAACATAATTTTTAACCTTTTGAAACTTAACATTGGATTTAACCGGGTGTTCAGATATCACCACTATTGGCCGGAGCATTCAGTTAAATTAACGAGTTAAATGTATGTATTTTAATTAATTTACATAATACATATTTCCTTTAAACACACAATTATGGAAACATTTATAGGTTTAGCCACATAAAACTAGTACTGTTGAAAGAAATTTATTATCTACTCTATTGTAAAATCAAAATCAGATGATTTTAGAACTCAATATCTAGGAATATTGAGAGGCATCAAATCGAAAGTCCCATGTCAATCAATGGGGAGAATTTTATTCAAAATCAAAGGATCCAATATTTTTCTAGGACTCATAATTTTCAAATATTTCCTCATTTGATTAATTATTGATCCATACCATTTTATTTCTATGATCTGTACCAATTTTGGACAATTTCATGTTCCCAAGTAATGAAATTAAATTGATTTTTCCTTGTTTCTCACAATGGATCCACCAATTATTTTTGTTGTCCAATAAAACTTTTCCAATAATTCATATAATATTTTCATGTTCTTTTTTAACTTTATTATATTAATTTTTCTTCTTTTTTTATATGGGTCCTCATTTAAACATTTTAGGGTGGTACTCTTCCCAATCAGAGCCCCTAATTATGGGGAAAACCCTGTACCGAAAATTGAACACCAAATCAGGGATGGATTCCAGGGTTTGTGGGTTGAGGTAAGATTCTCTATTGATCCAGGATCCAAACCGAGACTTACCATAGATGGTAAATGAATAGAGGTATGTTAGTGTGATGTGGATCGTTCAGCCTTCATACAAAAAAGTGTGATGGATATTCTGGCCATTGGATAGCGTAAAACATTGATATAGTATGAGATACATAATTTTGGGTCGTCAAAAAATGGATTGGAAGGAATACATAACACATATAGTCCCGGAGGAACATATATAAAATTAATAAAAAAATCATGAATATATGTCATACAATCTAATGAACACAGTTCCTATAAGGCCTTGGTTGTGGTGAGTTTTGTTTCAGGATAGATTAGTATCACACTCTATATTGGAAACCCCACATGATGTGTGAAACATGTTCTATAATTATGGAGTATACTAAAGGATTCCATGGGCACAAAATATTTGAGGAAGTCATTATGTGCCAATTTTCATGTGAATATGCATCACTCTACAAAATATATTTCTCAATCTACATGAACAAGGGAAAAATACACAAACAAGACAATAGAGCTCTAGTTGTTCACTAGGTGGCTCAGAAAATCCATGTAGACTCTCTACATTCCATATATAATGACATGGGTAGATATCTATTAAACTGAATGTAAATTACCATGTGATGGGATAGGAAAACACATAGTGTGGGTCCCCTCAAATGTGTTGTACCCTTTTTCTATTTGAGGTAACACCAACCTCCCATATCTCCTTCATTTGGAATGGGATTTTGGCCTGCAAATAACCTATCCTAAAGGCTTTTCCATGTATAACATGATGAATCATTAATTAGTGGATTTTGAGATATGTTTCATGATTTCGTTGTTTTGATGATTATTTATGAGATTCTCGATGATGTAAATTTTCTCATAGGATCACCAAAGGCTTTTAGAGTGGAGTCATTTTATTAATATATGGCATTGATCCTCTGCCTATAAATGGAGTGGGACCCTCCAGCTGGGATGGGAATGTATCCTCTATATACTCTTCACGTGGCACCTTCAAACTGGGTAGGTCATAGGTCCTCAATTGATAATAGGAGTGGAACCTACTTATTGGTCCTGGTGTGGGGCCACTATAGGATATCCGAATTGCTCCCTCCAAACAGGTAGGTAATAATTCCTTAACTACTAGAGTGTAACCCTTTTACTGGGTGGGGCATTAGTGTCTTCCCCTGACACCAATTGTTTATAGTCAGTGCATTGTTTTATTAAATTTTCTTGTACAAGAGAAAATTAAATCCCAAAGGACCGATCAGTCTAGTAGCCTTGGAAAAATTAGATATAGAAATAAGTTTTCCATTACATATTAAATTGAAAAAAAACATAGTGTATCTTTAGTACACACCCATATTACTTAAAATATCCAATAAGGTAAATAATTATATAATTCTTCACATACATGAAAAATATTAATCATAAGAATGGGGTGCTCTCAAATTCTTTGTAAGGATAAACAATATTTTGAATGTGGTCATAAATAGGAATAAACATTGAGTAAAGGCATAAAACTGAAACAAAATCATTTTAAAAATAATATTCAGCATAATATGGAATGTATATATAACAAAATTTCAATTAAAATTCCACTTTGATATTATTCTAGTCGATTATTTAATGCAATATTAGTAACTAATCTCATAAAATGGAAATACATATTGCTAGACATCATAACCATACTGTCAAGGCCTCATGATAAGACCATTTCCAGACTTTCAAGGCTTGTGCCAACACACTAGTTTGTCCTATGTGACCTTACAATGCATCGAGGGTCTATAGCAGGGCATGCCTATCACATAATATTTCCTATGCACTCCTCTTATAAAAAGGGTGAATCAAGGAATGAACATTCATTTAAAACTAGTATATGATATGTTAATACTTTAACCATAAATCATGAATGGTATAAAAATAGCACATCCATAGTAACAAATATCATAAAACCATCAATTCAATTAGGAATATTTTTGCATAACAAATCTTCCTCAATCAATCATAAAATTCAACACAGTATTTTAATATAGAGGAAAATAATCTAACAAATTCATTTAAACTCCTTGGGAGAGATATTCCTTTTCACATTGAATTCATTTAAATGACACACAATTATAAAATAAATCATTTCCTTTGAAAATATTCATTTATTCATGTATGATATGACTCACAATTTTAGGGAATCATAATAGTGTAAAATAGTTTCTTACACCATTTAAGTTAAAAAAATTCTTTCCATAATTTGTCAAAAATATCATAAAGAACATCACTTGGAAAGTGATGGAAACATTCCTATCAAAATAATTTATATAAAGTAAAACATGGGTAAAAATATCTTCCAAAAAAATATAGATAATATTTTTAAATACATTTAATTAAATATGGACAAGGATGGTATGGTTTTCCCAGTAGATGCTTTTATATAAACAATCTCGGATAATAAAGAGATTGTGAAATTAACCCTATCATTATACATTACATTAGTTGATGGTGTTTTAGCCTCCTTTATAATGGTTATAAAATGATAATAAATTATACCAGGACCATATACATAATTATAATATCATATATTATCCTATTATATCACTTTGGTAATAATAATTTTTTATTACTGTTGTTTTGGGTGTAAACTACTTTGTTCTCTCATTCTTAATCTGTCAGGTATGTCATGTTTGTTATGAAAAAGATATATTTTATTCATATCCAGAATGAAATAATGTTCATAATTATTATTTTTACTCACAATATAAATTTTATAATCATTCATGAACAATTATCTTAAAGAATGAATCTCACCGCAACGTGGAGATGGTAGGTTGTACATACACTCGAGAAATGGTATCATTCCCTTGATGATTAAATAATTTGAAATTAAATGGTATAATAATTATACAGAATAATTATAATTTTATATTCATTATTTATATCCATTATATTCATCATTATACCCATCCAAACAAATTAGTGTCGAATTACAAATTACACTATAACGTGTAGACGGTAGGTCGTACGTACGCATGCATAGTGATATGGTTATTCGAAAGATGGATAAAATGAGGAATATGGTTGTCTCATGATTATAATAATATTTTAGTATATGGATGATACTATAGTTATCATTTTGATATGTAATTAACATATAATGTGGAAGTAGAAGAAGAAAATAACATTGAAAGGGTTGATAAAACAATAACCTCTTCTTCGAGTGTTAACTATTGATTTTTACAAAAGAGCTCCATAGGATGACTTTCCACCAAATTTTAGGCCTCTATGATAAGGTGATGGAGGATTAAAAGGAAAATGGGATGAGGTTGGCTGAACCAAAATATTGTAGAGGCGGGAGTTAAAGAGAATGTGAGGTGCACTAAAATAATTGAGGTGGAAGAACTTTAGGAAAAATTATGAAAAAGTAATTTTTTATAAACATATTTTCGATTTATAAGAGATCAAAATTGATTTATTTCGAGTATAATATGTGTATGGGTCTAAATTATCTCAACCAATAGGTTTTAGATATGTTTTTGCCCTAAAATTAACCTTATCTTTTAGATAAATCCCTTAGTTAAATAGGTTAACTCTTACCGTGTCTTCTCGTATTTTGACACTCTTGGGTTAAAATAGTTACTATAAAATGACAAAAGAACTGAAAATGGGTCATTTTTGACATATTTAACATTATCCTAGTTATTTTTCTGAACACATGTTTTTTATGAATTTTATTATATTTAATTAAATATAATTTATTTTAATGTTTCATTTTTGTCAATATTGATACTATTCATTTTAAAAAATTACAACCATCTTGATAACATAGAATAATTACCAATACTATGTCTCTAAAATGTCTATGATATTTATAAAATTAGTGTATTTCATTAATTAAATAAAATTATATTTATTTCAACATTATTAATATCATTTATTTGCTTCTTCCTTTAATAAATCAATTATTTCATCATTATAGTGTCATTATTAAATTTAATTATTTAATATATAAAGAAAATATAATTATGTAGATAAATTTATTAGATTTATAATGAATATTTATATTTGAATTTATCATATGTATAACCCTTTATTAAAAATGGATTATTTATTAAAACATTTATCTCACATTTTAACTCTTCTTAAAATAAAATATAATAAATATCCTAATGTGACACATGTGGCTTAAAAAGGATCAAATTTCTTACCTAAGTTTAATTTGGGTCAAAAATGATGTATTTAATAGAATTAAGACGTGTGTTGGGGTACCTTTATGTTATTATACTATTATTTGCACGTTTAATTACCCTATTTACCTTTAAATGTGGAAAATAAAATTCAAATGTTTTTATTCAACAAAGATTATTTTGATCATATTCAACCACATTTTTCATGCTAATTACAACCATTTATGTCATATATTTGAAATTAAATTCACAGACATGATAAAATCACATAATGTTGTCATTTTTAAATTTTCTTAAAAGGTGGTTAAATGAGTCGTTCAGTAGTTCAGTAAAATTTTATATGTCTAATTTTATTATAAAATGACTCCAATGACATAAATTATACTAATATATGTATTATGTATCTATTTTTAATTTAAAATAATTTTGAATTTAAATTATTATTTAAAAAAATTTCTTTTTTAATGTTAATATAGTGTATTTCACTTTTCATCCAAAATTGAATCATTTCATAAAACTACCAAAATTTCACCCTATGATAATACTAATATTCCAAATTCAAAAATGAAATCTATTATGAAAAAAATAAAATTTATAAAATTTAAAAATGTGGTTAGTACTGTTCATAGCCATTTTATTAAACATATAGTTCGAAAGTTAATGCTTCTCTCATACTAAATGTTGTGTATAGTGTAAGCTATTGAATTAAAGGAAGTGTACCGTGGAAGATCAGAGCGTCACATTCTTCCCTCCATCAAATAAAGTTATACTGATGTTTTTAGAATATTTCTTCATAAAAATATTCAGGTGTTTCATAATCATATTTTCTTCAGGTTTCCATGTCACCTCTTCCATTTTATGGTTTCTCCAAAGAAACTTTATCAGACGAGTCATCTGATTTCATAACAGTTGTTCTCTACAATCAATAATCATGATGGCATCTTCACAATATGAGAGATCAGTTTCCAGTTCTATTTCTTCATAGGTGAAAACCTCATTGGGTCGGACATGTATTTCCATAACATTGGAATATGTAACACATCATGATATTTGGAGAGATATGGTGGAAATTTCAAACGGTAAGATATATCTCCAATTCATCCAGAATTTCAAAAGTTCTAATGAACCAAAGACTAAATTTTCCCTTATTACCAATCGTATAACACCCATCCATAGAGATACCTTCAAGAAAACATGATCTCTAACTTTAAATTTCAAACCCTTCATTCAGTTATCAATATAGATCTTTTTCCTACTTTGATCTATTTTGATATTGGTCTAAATAACTTTTACCTTTTCCATTGTTTCCTCATGAAGTTCTAGGACTTTGAGTTTTCTTTCACCAACACCATCCAAACAAGTTGATGTATGAAATCCATTTCTATATAATGCTTCATATGGACCTGTCTAAATAATTGTATGGGTTATATTTTTTTTGGAAAATTCTATAAGAGGTAAATAATTATTCCACATACAATGAAATTCAGGTGAGAAAGATCTCAACATGTCTTCTGATGTTTGCATAGTCCATTCTTGATTTCCTTCAGCTTGAGGGTGGTAATCTGTGCTCAAACAAATCTCAGTATCCAGGGAATAATGAATAATTTAATCTAAATGTGATTTAAATGGGGATCATGGTCTTAAATAATCTATGGCGGTACACCATGATGTTGTACAACTTCATTAATATATAGTCTTTCTAAACATTCATGTGGTAAATCCACTCTCATACCAATAAAATGTTCTAATTTGGTATTATGATGAAAAATAACTCAAATTCCTTTATTTCTTCTAGGAGTCTTTGGTATCCCCATGACAAAGTCCATTGTATTATCATCCCATTTCCACACAGGTTTGTGATGAGGTTGCATGACCCATGTAGGATGTTGTAGTTTATCCTTCACATGTCAAAAACCTAGACCTCTTGACATATAATCTGAAATCTTCCACTTCATGTGGTCTCACCCAATATTCCCTTTCAAATTTATATACAACGTAGTGCCACCATGGTGTATAGATAATTGGAGCTATGAGCCTCATACAATAATTCAATTTTTTCCCAGGTATAGTTGGAATAGAAATCCATTTCCTAAATTTCAAAACCCCATATTCAAATATGATGTCAATTAGTCTCCAATTATTCACAACATTAATTTTCCTTTAAAGAAACACATCATCAGAATGAGACCTTTTTATCATTCCATGAAAATATGGTTTTTAAAAAATTTAAAGAGTATTTATATATCAAATTATATAATAATTCACATATCCATCATAACTATATCCATAAAAATTGGACCACTTTCAACTTTCATTTTGTTTAGGTCTCCATGGTCTTTTCTACTGAAATCATTGAACACCATATTTTCCTTTCCTGGGTGGTAGTTTATTGTGAAATTATAATCCTTAGGTAGATTAATCCATATCCATTGTCTCATGTTGAGTTCTTTCTATGAGAAAATATACTTCAAACTCTTATGATCAGTATATATCTCACATCTTTCACTCTAGAGATAATGTCTCTCTATCTTCCAAGGAATGATTACTATTGCTAACTCCAGATCATGAGTAGGGTGGTTTTGTTCCTAAATTTTTAATTTCCATGATTCATATGCTATAACACTATGATTCTATATAAGGATAGAACCAGTTCCTTAACATGATGCATCACAATAAATAACAAACCCATCATGCCATTATAGTAGGGCCAAGAAAATAGCATTGACCAATCTTGTATTCAATTATTCAAAACATTGTTCACACACTTTTGTAAAAACTAATTTTAAACCATTAATTGTGTTCATGGTTAACTGGATTTTCAATCAAGAAAAATTCTAGACTAAATATCAATAATAAACTACTAAACCAATTAATCTGCATAACTCAGTTATACTCATCGATGCAGATGATTCTTGGATTTCTCTTTTTTCCAGATCAATAGAGATTCCTTTTTGGAGAAAGTATGTCATAGAAAGGATATTTCTTGAAGATGGAATTAAAACTTTCTAAATTTACCATATAATTCATTTCATCTTAGAGTCTTTAGAACAATCCATAAGTGGTTCTCAGGGTCTTCATTGCTTTTGGAGTATACCTAGATATCATGAATAAATATGACTACTAAATCATCAAGATATTCCTTGAACACTCTCTTCATTATATCCATGAAAAAAGGGGCCCATTAATCAATAAAAATTTTAATTACAATAAATTATTAATGACCATACCTCTTTTGGAATGATTTATTTGAAATATTAATATTTTTTACACAAAATTGATGATATCCCGAACACATTTTAATCTTTAAAAAATAGGATCCCCACTAAGTTAATAAGTCATCAATGCAAGACATATTATACATTTTTATTATTGTAATAGAATTAATTTTATCATAGTCAATACATAACCTCATTGATCTATATTTTTCATAAAAAAAGATCGAGGGCTCCCCCTGGAGGAATATTAGGGTGAATAAATCCCTTATTACTCAACTACTCTTCTTTTTTTCTTCAGCTCTACTAATTCTATATTTTCCATTCTATAGAACGTTTTTCGTATTAGCCTTGCATCATGGATTAAATCAAAAGTAAAATCTACATCCTAGTCTGGAGGAATTATATGTAAATCCTCTTTTAACACATCAATATATTCTTATAAAATAGGAGCATCCTCAATTCAGATATTTATTTCATCACCCTTGGATGATGTTTTCTCTTCCTCCCAAACAATTTCATTTAAAAGAGCTACTCGAGGTGGATTAAAATAATAATAAAATGATGAAATTTATGTTGTAAAGATAATGTATTCTACATCATCATCACAAACCATAACATCCTTACTCTTGAATTAAATTTTCACATAATATTTGGATAGCAATTCATATTGAGTATTACATCAATGTCAACAATTTGTAGGATAATAATGTCTGAAGATAACGAACGTTTATATACTATAATGGGAACTTCCTGACACATCTATTTTTCATGAGACTTCCCTTAAGAGTTTTGATATAAAACTCCCTTGTAAATGTGAATTTGAAACATATAATTATCAATATTCTTGTACTTTCTTCATTTCCCTTTTCCAAGGTATATTTCCTTTATTATTTGGAAATTAATTTTCATTATGTTCCATTTATTTACAATTATATCATTGAACATTGAAAGAATCTTTCATCCCCTTGAAATCACAAGATTTTTGGCCTTTTTCTCCACACTAATAACAAATTCATATCCCATATATGCAAGTACAATGGTGTTTCTTCACATAATTACTATAGGGTGGAATATGATATTTTCCCTTCTTCCCCTTATTTCATTTCCTAGACTGTTTAGTGTCCCTCTTCTTCTATTGATTACTTTAAATATCATATGACATAAATAATTTCTTTTCTACCTTTATGAAAAATGAGACCATATAATCATATGATAAGAATTATTTTGAGACCAATGCCGGTCATAGGAATGGTTTTAACCCATAAATGAATTGATCAAACATAATTCTAGTGTCATGTATGTAGTATGAAGCATGGATTTCTAACCTCGTGATGTTAACCTCACACACTACAACTTTTTCATCATATTTCTGAATTAGACTATGAAAATTCTTTTCTATATCTGCTCATAGATAATAAAGAATATATTTATATAGGAAGAGTTATTGAAATTCCCTCCATTCCATATTTGATATCTCTTCATACTCATTCATATATTGAAATAATGAGGACTATTTATTTTCATCTCTTGATACACGATTGGTTTCCTTAACATTTTTTTTCCTTTTTTACTCCGTAAATAATTAAATATTTTATCTTGGGAAATTATCAAATTATAAACCAGCAAAGGATTTGTAGTCCGAATGAATTATGTGGTTTTTTGTATCATGTATTGGTCTAAATTTGATCCTCCACATTGTGGATTAGGCTGCTCTATACGGGTAATGTAATTATTCAAAACCTCAGTCAGTTGTCGTAGTGTGGTTATATGTTTATCATCAACAATTGTATCACCAACTCCACTATAATTATATTGTATTAGAGGGAAATAAATACATGTATTATGTGTGTTTTTATGAGTTCTATTTCTTCCAAAATTTGTCATTTATAAAAAAAGGCATATATTAGATTATGTTAGGAATCATAATTCATAATTCCAAACTAGTAAAATACCTAAGATAAATTGAAAATGTTATGCTGTTCTAATCCTTAATCACAAACATGGTTTCTTTAAGGATATAGTTAATCATGAATCCTTCATAATAGTTTCTATAGATAATATGAGTTATCATAAGAATATCCCATGGAAGTGTCAAACCAGGTGCACAATAAGGACTGTTGTCGTGTACCAGGTTACCCTAAGTCAAGCTCCGATCACATTATGAGAGTTTTTACCCCTAGGTATATTTGTTCTAGAACTGAATCCACTTGTAGTGTATATACATGAATTTATTATCATGTAATACCCACATAATCACTATTTTACATAAATTATTGGATTCTATTTAATACATATCCTCAAATTCAATCTTAATATAATTTTTCGTAATCAAGGTTGTTTTCTAAATTGAGTTTCTATGGTTTTTACAAAACATCCTTTGATACCAACTATGACACCCCAACCCAAGATGCTCCGAGTAAGTGTATTATTTTATTACATTTGAATTATCAATAGAAAATAAAATTACAAAGGAACGATCGGTTTAGTGTCATTGGCGGAACAAGATAAGAATATAATTTTTACATTACATATTGAATTGAAAAACAACATAGTGTATCCTTAGTAATAACCCATATTCCATTGACTATCCTTACAAGTAAATCATAATATAAATCATTAAATCATGAGTTAAAATGAATCATAAGAATGAGGTGATCTCAGATTGATCAGTAAGGATAAACAATATAGCTGGAGCTATCATAAATAAGAATAAAATTTTAAGGCATGTTATAAAACTGAAACACAAGAATTTTAAACATAATATTCAGTATAATATGGAAATAATAAATCATGTAATTACATTAAAACATTAAAATGGTTATTATATTAATTGAATAATAATTTCAATATTAATAAATAATCTAATAAAGAGGAAATTATTAAATCCAGACGTCATAACCATTCCATCAAGGCCTCGTACAAATTCCATTACCATACTGTCATGGCCTTATTCCAAGACACTACATTGTCTCATGTGACCTACCGATGCATCAAGGGGATATAGATGGATGCACCAATCACTTACTAATTCTAATGCGTTCTTATTATAAAACAGATGAAACATTACATAAACATTCATGTCAAAACTTTCAAACAAAATGTTAATACTATAACCATAATCCATGAATGGTATAAAAATAGCACACGCATAGTCAAACATATTGTAAAACCATTATTAAAATTTTGAAGATTATATCATAATAAATAAACCTCAATAAAGAATAAAATCCATCAATGGATATTGACATAGATGAAAATAATCTAATGAATTCATTAAACCTATTTGAGAGAAATGTCCCACTTTACCTTGAAATTAATTAAAAGTCGCACAATTATAAAAAAAAAATTTTAATTTAAAATACAATTGTACGGGTGTATGGGATGATTCAAAATGTTAAGTCATCATAATGGAGAAAAGGAGATATATTCTCCATATATGTTAAAAAAACATTATTTTTTTAATTTGTCAAAAAGACCATAATGCACATTGTTTGGACAACAATGGAAATATTCCATTCAAAATGTTTTTTTAAAAAGTAAAACATTGGTAAAAATTTATGTAAACTAAATTCTAAAATATTTTGAAATACATTTAATGAAACATTGACATGGATAATATGGTTCTACCTTAAGATACATATGTATAAAAATCTCGGATAATAAAGAGACTGTGAAATTAACCCTTACCTTATAATTTCTTTTTATTGACTGTGAGATAGACTTTTGTATAATAATATTTTTTTTAAATTATACATGGACCATATCCATATTAACTACATTATATATTATCTTCTTATATCACATTGGTAATAATATTTTAGTATTACCATTGTTTAGGGTGTTAACTGCTTTGTTTTCCCATTATTGATTTCTCACTAAAGTCATGATTGTTATGAATATGATATATTTTATTCATATCCATAATAAAAATAAAATTATTTAACCTTTTTTACTCATGTTATATTTTTTATGATAATTCATTATTGGTTAATGTAGATAATGAATCACACCGCGTCGTGGAAACAATAAGTTGTACGTACACATGAGTGATGGTATCATTCCATTGATGGCTAAATGATTTGAAATTTGATGGTATATTAATTATATAGAATCATTATAATGCTATATTAATTATTTATATCAATTATACTCATTATTATACCCACCCTATAATTTAGCATTTAATTAAAAATTACAACATGACATGGGGATGGTAATCCATACGTACGCACGCATGGTGATATTATTATCTGTAAGATGGATAAATTGAGGAATATGGTTGTCCCATGATTATAATAAAATCTTCATATATTAATGATTTTTGAGTTATTATTTTTATATGGAAAAAACATAGAAATATGATGTTAAAGATGAAAAATAACATTGAATGGGTTGATAAACAAATTACCTCTTATTCGGATGTTTCCTTTTGATTTGAACACAAGGACTCCTTAGGATGAAATTATGACCAATGTTAAGCCTCTAGGATTAATTGAAGGAGGTTGGGATATGAAATGGGTTTGAGATTTCTGAACCAACATGCTTTAGAGCTGTGATTTAAAGAGAAAAAAGGTGAACTTTTATAAGGGAGGTGAGGTGAACTTTAGGAAGTGCAATGAAATATTAATTTATTATAAAAATATTTTCGGTTTCAAATAGGTCCAAATTTACTTATTTATAGTATAAGGTTAGGTTGAGACAAAATACTTTCATCCAATATTTTTTAGACATGTTTAGGTCAAAAAAATAATTACAACCCTTAGATTTATCCCTTAGTTAAATAGTTTAACTCTTACCATGTCTTCTTGTATTTTGACACTATATGGTTAATATAGTTACTATAATATGCCAAACGAACCCCAATTGGACCATTTTTGACATATTTAACATGATCCAAGTTATTTTAAAAAACATGATATTTTTTTGAATTTTATAACATTTAATTAAATATTATTTATTTTAATGTATAATTTAGGCCAATTTGGATACTATTTAAAATTTTCATTTAAAAAAATAAAAAACCAACATGATAAATTAGAATAATTAACTATAATATGTCACTAAAATTTATATATTATCTGTAAATTCATTGAAAGTAATTAATTAGATCAAATTATATTTACTTTAGTATTATAAATATCATTTATTTGATTCCTCCTTCAATATATCAATTACTGCATCATCATGGTGTGAAAATATAATTTATTTAATTACAGTCTTATAAAATGTCATTATGTAGATAAATTTATGATATTTTTAATGAATATTTATTTTAAACATTATCTTATGTATAAACCTATATTAAAAATATTTTACTTATTAAAAATTGAAAATGTATTTTTTAACTATTCCGAAAATAAAATATAAAAGATGTCATAATCTCATACATGTATCTTAAAAAGATCAAATTTTAGACCTAAGGATTATTTTCATCAAAATAGAAATATTCTAAAAAATTATGACATGTCTTAGGGTAATTATATACTAATAGACTATTATTTTACTGTTAACTACCATATTTACCATTAATTATGGTAAATAAAATTTAAAAGTTCATATTCAGTATAATTATATTGACCCTATTAGACCATATTTTACACCCTGATTAGAACCATGTATGTCATATTTTTAAAAATCAAATCACATAAGTAGTAAAATTATGATTAGTTTGAATTAGTAATTGAGCCTAGAAGGTGGGAAAAAGAGACGTTCAAAGGTTTAATTAAATTGTACATATGTAATTCTATTATTAAATGACTCTAACGAATTAAATTGTACTAATATATATATTCTGTTTATATGTTGACTTCAAAATATATTTGAAGAAAAATAATTATTGAAATAAAAAAATTTAGGTTTTAATGTCAATGTATTTTTTTTCAGTATTAATCCAAAATTGATAGTTTTTAAAAAATTAGCATAATATCAACCTAAGATAATTTTGATATTCAAAATTAAAAAATAAACTATATTTTGAAAATTTAAAAAAAACTATAACATATCAAAATGTGCTTAATAGTGTTCATAATTTTTTTAAATGAATGGTTTGAATGGTCATGGAATGCTCAAAATTGATTTGTGTATAGAGGAAGCTCTTGAATTTTTTAAAAGAAAGTATACCATGAAATATTGGGGTGTTACAATCAGTCCTATAAATAATAATTGGGGGAACCCTCTATATGGATAGGATATGGGTCCTCTATCAGCTATTGAGTATCACCAACTTGCAGAGTAATGGTATGGGTCATCGACCATCAGAGAGGTATCCACCTATAGAGACATGGATTGTGTCCTCCAACTATCTTCTATGTGGAAAAGACCTATTTTACTATATAATTGTTTTTCTGATATGTGATTTTATTCCTCGAACAAGATCCACAGTGATGAGGGTTGTCTTAACTTTGTTGTTGTCTTCTAGGTAGACACATCATAAACTGGTCATTGAGGAGGGACTTCTGGAACATGATGGCCCTATTTTACATGGCTTGGTTGTGGGATTGAGACCCTCATGTCTCCCATTTTTCATTCTCAGTTATTGATTATATATATCTATAATCAATGTTGTTTTAATTTCTATTCTATTTATTATGTTTGAGAAATGTACTCTCTATAAATCCTAATAATGTATCTTACCACTCCCCCAATAGAATTCCTAGAATTCAACCAGGAATGTTTATAATCACCCATTCACTATCTTTTAATGCACGTTCCATGTATTATTTATTTGGAAAATAGTTTTTTGGGAAATATAGAGGATCTCATTGACACGTTGTGCCTTTGATGGTGTAAGGAAGTTTGATCTTGATGATCAGTAGATTGGCTATCTTCGAACATTTATGTTCCAGTATTCTTATGTTTGTAAACCTTTCTAGATGATTTTGAACATTTATACTTTACTTTTCAATTTTATTTGTCTTAGTCTTGTTAAAAATTGAGGTTTTTTATGGTTGGTTTATATTCTATATGATGAAACTTTTATTTATTATTCCTAAAAACATAACCATTGTTATCATTGGGTGTCTCTGAATTTGAATAAAATAAAAATCCATCCCATTTTGGACATTCCTATCGTCACTTTAGGCCTTCCCTATCCCATGAAGGTGGTATTGGGGTAGTTTCTTCTCAATACAATATTTGGGTCATGTCATGAAATTATTCATATAGTAACATGATACATAGTGATTCCAAGATTTTCTAATCCTAGGCTCAGTCACAATATAAAAACAATACCCACTTCCAATGTAAAGATTTTACCTATGAAATGAGTCATCATTATAACAACTATGATTTGATTTATTCCTTTTATCATGTGATATGTAGTGATTCCAATATCTACTAATCCTAGCCCCATTCGTAATAGTTATGAGATAAATTTTAATTCTACCTCTCATAAATACTTGTGCGGTCTACATAGAGGACTATTTGCTTTCCATAACTACAAATATATTTATTTTTATCCATATATGATATGCACTGATTCCATATTCACTCATACCTAAGCTCGACCATATGATTTTTTTTCAAATAATACCCCTTAAATATTAGTATTTTATAAATTGGAATGAAAATTCACTTCCATGTTTTCTCTTCACTGGTGTAGGGCATAATTCTCTATTTCCACATGTGATTTGGGTTTAAAAAGAGGAATCCTCCCAAATATTTTGAATATCCATAAAAACATGCCTCAACCCCACATATGCGTTTGATCTATGCAAGGATAAATATGCGAAATTCTTGTGTATTTATTCCTCTTCTAATAATATCTTCCTTGTCACAAATATCCTTAAATTTATGCCCAGTAACAAAATAAAATAATTATTTCCTCCACCATTTTTCATATGACATATATCCATGAAGTTGTATTTCATTGAATGAACTTTCTTTGTACTAATTTCATCATCTAAAGGATGACTAAGGAAACCTATTGGAAACCAAATCATATAAATTGAATATGTCCCCAGCTCTGGTACACAATCCCTGACCATAAATCACTCATGAGGGACTTAGTGAAACATACATCTTTTTCCTATTTATGTGGCAGATATACATATACATTTTTACACATTAGTCATATTTCTGAAAATGGGACTCTGAAATATGGTTATCCACTAGAATTTTTGATAATTAAGGAAAATGATTTAGACAAAAAATTCATTATACCAATGTACAATGTCTCTATGGATATGGTACAAAATTTTCACATCAGTTTTAAATATCTTGGTCAGACGAAATTAAAATGTAAAAAATATTCCTAGATATGAGATATAAAAATGTATAGAATATGGTTGCATACCATGACCAAAAAATTTTCACTTGAAAAAATTATATATGATGTTTAGTTAGGGAATCTTATTTCATAAATCATGTGATAATAAAATATTAGAGAACGTAACACAAAACATGTCATGATAAAAACATGAAAATAGGGGTCTGAAGAAAATTCAAGTAATTTATTGTAAATATCTTCATCTATAAATTTTATTAAAATTTTAGTGCAATATCATGGATCTTATCCATCAGACTTTTTAAATTTTGATCCATTCATGTTGGGCCATTCTAGACTACAAAAAAGTTAGATAAGTGATATTCCAAAACCCTTTATGTCATAACATGTTCATTATATGTTAAAAAGATTGTATGGTGATCTAACAGTTCAAGAATATTAATTTTTTTTTAAAAAATTAATTACATAAATTTATGAGTTTATACCCACCAATTCCTAGAGTTTCTACACTTCTCCAACAAGCCCATATTTAGGAGTCATTTCTATTTGTTATTACCTCTCATGTAGTGGTAATAAGGACTAAATAATCTTAATGTAACCCTATATTATATTTTAATAAATAATATAATTCATTAAATCTTAATAATTGGGTATTATAGTAATGGGGGAGAGTCCCACCATTAATTAATATGTTTTTTCCATGACTGTGTGTGATATTCTTTTTAGCCATTACTAATGTAAGACCTGTATCAACATGTATCCACTCTCATTTGCCTCACATATTTTCATATCATAATTTAAAAATTCAATATCCACACGAATCATAGTAATAATAAAATCTTGATTTTATGAATCCTTGTATACTTTTTATTCTCCAAGATATAATACGAACCTTCATTCTAGATCATTTTGGAAGTCCTTATCTAGTCACCCTAAATTGTATGAAAAATTGTCAAATGCTTCATAACTATGAACTGAACAACATCTCTTTTATTAGTTTATGAAATAAAACTAGGGTTATATAACCCTCCTTGGAATGTCCTTTCACTTTACCCTAATTAAACTCCCATGTGTTTGAATTCATGGAAACCTTCCTTGTCCCTTCTAAAGGAGCGGGGAAACCTCTTATTAACAATACATGTTTATGGTCTGCAAAAGGGAACTTGACCAATCAAAAAGAGGTGTCTCTTAAAAGAATGTGTTGCCTTCCGATATCCATGATCCATGGAAACGTCGTAGTTAAAATTGACACCATAGTGTGTCTTGTGATCATCCCTAATATGTCTACCACATCTCATCACCATCGATTCAAACCCAATGGGATGTGATTTAAAAAAAAGATATTCCCAATATCCTTATCGATTTGAAATCCTTAAAATTACGTCACTATCTACTCGGGATAATTGAAGCCGGATAAAGGTTTTGAAAACCCTACATGAGTAACTATTCTTCATAATCTTATAATGATGAATGGACTAAGATATGTTCTCAAATATTCATCTTTCACACCATCATACAAGGATGTGTGTTTTCCAAACACACCAAAACTATCCATCCTTCATGTATTATGTTTCTAAATTCAAGGAATTTCTAATCAATATAACACTATTATATAATAAATTACATCTAAAAAATACTAACAAAAAGTTATCAAAATAAATTATAAACCAGATAATCCTAAAATAAAATAATAGAAGTTATCATATATATGACCAAAAACTATAGTGAGAAAAGTGTCAAATATATTCTATCTCAAATAATACCACCACATATGTATATCTTGAGAGACCATAACTTTTCATATGAAAGTGATTCATTGATTTTAATGATGAAAACCCACAAAGGATTCTGTTGGAAAAATTAATTTCTCTACTCTCTATAGAGATATTTTGTGTGATCATGGAGTCTTTGAATACTCAAAACAAGAAAAGGTGTCGAAAATTTTAGGTTGAAAATATATAAATTTATTAATGAAAAAAATCTTATTACATGGCCCTTAAAAAACCCCTTAATGGAATTGGAAACCATGAGGTCTTAATATAAGTCATAAAAATCTTATATGTACTATTATTTATCCCTAAGAAAAAATCAATATATTCCAAAAAGTTTTATTGTGAAAGGAAAAATTAGATCTCATATCAATTACAAGGGACCCATATTAGGGTCTATATATATATATATTATTTTTTCAAAATATGTGATACATGGTCTATACTTCATGACCATAAATTTAATAGATAATCCACTTTATGTTACTTAACATATGGAACTATATCTATATCTATTTAATAACACCATTGAAACATAGTACCCCAAATTGAATTATGTTTTAAAATGATGAAACACAATATCCTACATATGTGTTAGATCTACGTTGATGTTTTTATCATATTGTTTATATTCCATGAGTTTGTGTTCCATCTTGTTGAGATATTCAATTATAGGTATCTTTTCTCATAACTATGTATGTGGGATGATTCTAATTCCATTAGTGTCTGTATAAATGTCAATGTACATAACCATGTATCAATACATACTTATAATTGATATTTTTTATTTGAATAAATGAAAACTAAAAATGAATAGACAAATAAAAAGGTCATGGATGCCAAAAGTGGTGCAGTATGAGGTCATCCCCTCTAAAAATTAAGGAAAAATAAATAAGAAGATAGAAATGAGTACATAACACCATAAGAATATCTTCCTAGTTTCCATAAGTATAAAACACACTTTTTTCTATCCCAATACCTTTTCCATCTTGTAAATTTTACCTTTTCTCAAATTAGAATATCCAAGCCCTGAGACTTGATTTTTGGTTTATGAAACTAATGTCTCATGAATATTATCCATATATAGAATCCACAGGTAGTCCTCTTTGACAACCAAAGGACATTAGTTCCTGACCATTCTATAAATAAGCCCCCAAAAATTACATTAATAGACCCATAATGGGGTATCCTCTAATTATTCTAATCATAAATCACATCATATATCCAAAGAAGAAAAAAGAATTGTATACATCTATTTTAAAATATAATTCATTTCATTCCAAATAAATCCAATTTCATGGGGGTGTTATTTTTACACTAACAATTTCCAATCATTTACAATTACAATGTGGATTTGAGATGTTTGAAGCTCAGGGAAAAAATATTGGCATATTTTTTCTGAAGTAAATATGGTTTAGAGTAATCATTATTGAGAATAATACATTGATCTTTATTTTTTGTAATGGAAGACATTTTCTTCCCCATTTTGAATATTATACCCAGTTATTATTTGAATGATTTTTTAATATGCTATTAAATGGGCTAGCTAAGGCTAGATATCCACCCAGTTCACCCATATTACAAGTTGTTGTTTCGTCAACAAAAACATGGATCTAGAACCTGTGAATTAGATTGTGTAATTTGCGACCAAGTACCGAGTTTAAAAATTTGAGCATGTCAAGCATACAATAGAGTGCCCGGGTGTATTGCTACAATTGTGTGGCACATCACATCTTTGGTGTGTATACAATGGAGTGTTTTTTAAACCATAGTGCCTTATCAACTAGATCAATGAATAGAAGAACTTATTATGGTCTTATATGAATAAAAAAGGAGTGATATTAGGTCATTTCGTTGTAATTTATTTTTCACTAATTAAAAATATTTCCTTAAAACCACATCCATATAATAAATAAAATTAATATTTTATGATTGAGTGTGCAATCATCATTAACCCCACCAAACATATTTTTCTCATGATCGAAACTCTAATGATCAACATCCTCTATACTAACCAGCCTATATGATCAAACACATGATTGAAAAAATCATGCTTGAAATATTGAATTCGTTCATGAATCACTTTATTTCTGGAATTTCAATATTCAATTTACTAATCCATAATGAGAAAAATATGTGACACATAATGAAATGTCTATAGTCATTATGTAATCATGAGAATCCATAAAATGAAAAATGATTAGCTTTAATCATGTGTTGAATTTTTCATTTAGAAACTATTTTATATAAATCCTATGAATGTTTTTAATATATTTTTCCCTAGGAATTTTTTTTCAAACAAATGTGATCATGTAAAAATATCTTTTTTATCACACGAATCTATCAAATTCGATCTTGGAATTTTCTTGAAGTTGTCATCCAATTCCATCTTTCGAATTGATCATGTAAATCTATTTAAACACCACTAGGATGTGATCATGAAATCGTGTATCGACCACATTATCCCATGTGTGTGATGAAAAATAGGGATTTCAAAGACTCCATGATATGCCTCTATCAACCACAAGTTAGTAAATACAATACATTAACTGTGTAAATTTGTTTAATATTTATCCACCAATGCCTATATAGACCCCTAACTCCTTGTAAAAACCTGGAATTTTATGAATTTTTTTCAAATAAATTATATTTATTTTTATAATTTTATTAGATTCAACATAATGTATTTATTTTTTTATACGCTATACCATTATATGATTGTGCTATACACAATACTGGGTTATAAATAATCCATGATATGTTATTAATTTTTCTTCAATAGTGCAAAAACTATAAAATTATCAATTAAACAAAACAAAATTAATAGTAAATATAATTAAAAAATATTATTTATAATGGGTTTATATGATGAAACAATATTGATAAAATAATAGAAAAGTTTCTTTAATGACTTTATGTGTTTTGTAAATAAGATTTTTTAAAAAAATAGCATTCAAGTGATTTTGTGAACAATAATAAAAATTATTTTTTGAAACAATTATTAATGTAATTCTATAAAATAATAAATATTTTTTCATTATAAAGTAAAATTTATCTTAAGGTAAATTGTTCTGATTTTTTCTAAAAAAATCATTTCATAATGAATAGTGAAAATACTAAATCTTTAAAGAAAACTATCATTTTTTTAAATTTATTTATATAATTAAAACATATTTTAATTTATTTTAATTTTAAAATAGTTAAATTATTAATCTATTAATTCAAAATAGGTCATTGGAATGAAATTTATTTTAAAAATTGATATAAAATCCTTGTAAATTCTTGATCATTTTCGATTCAATACCTAGATTTCTCGTCACATATTCAGAATGATTATTATATTATGTTTTCAACATATATGAATGTAATTTTAAAAAATTGATTACTTATTTTTTATTATAATTAATTATATTATCTATTTGGTCCCAAATAATTTATGACAATAATGAATAGTGAATGATGTACAAATTAATTACAACAATTAAGGTAAATGTTGGTTTACCAGGGGTTAAACTAAAAAGGTAACTATAGAAATATCAGATATACTTATCTAAATACCATTATATGTCCATATTTATACCAGTACACCTCTATGGTACTATAATTTGGAAATTATAACACTTTTTACCTATAAAAATGGTAGTAATATTCTCACTTTCGATAATTTTAATGTTTTCCACTCACCACCCATATAGTTGACCACCCCACATATTCCATTTATCACACCATAAAAACTATTTGGATAGGCCAGGACCATCCCATATAACTTCAAAAAAAATAAAATATTGATACTGGAAGATTTAGTTTATACATAAATATATGATGGGTATATTTTATTGAAATCCCAAAGAGGATTTTAGAAGAAGATGAACTTTCATCAAGGATAATTTTGATTTATTCTGACATCCAAGACCAAAAATTATTCATATATATTTGTTATTTAATAACCTCATAATAGTAGATATAATTATATGTTTTTATTTTATATTTTAAAAAACCATCACACACACTTCTATCAAATGGGTTATGAAAACATCATCCAAGTGTATGGTGGACTACCACCACGTGATCCCATGTCATTCATTTTTACATAACTACCTATCATTGTTAGGAATAATGAAGTATTTATATTTTATGTATTAAATATATTATATTTATGATTCTATACTGATTATGTTATTTTTATATCACACATAACTTTATACATTCCATTTTAAGGGAAAACAATAGCATTGTTCACGTGTTAGTGGACTGCAGCATCAAAAAGCGATTTGATTCATTCATGATAAACATGGAATTTGTTAATGATGGTTTAAAAAAATGAGATATATATGACATAAAAATTAATATGTAATGATAATATATAATATTCTTTTATTACATTAAACTCGTGAAGAGAATGAAAAATAGCATTCATGATTACGTAAGGCCTACCGTCTCTAGAAAAAATGTGTTTCATTTTCTATCACTAAATTTAATGAATTAATATATATATATAATAAATTTATATAATGTTTTTATCATGGATATTATTCAACAAAATTTTTGAACCACGATCCATGTTTGAGGACCAAAATTATAACAAATCAAAACATATATGAAATACAAACTAGTTATTACCCAAGACGTTACATTAGTTTGAAATTGTTAATTAAATGTTTATAAGAGGTCAAAATAATATTATATATCAGGGGATATATATGAATATGGTTTTATAATATATGTATATTAAACATATATTGTCCATACATGACAAATGATACTAACATCGACACAAAATGCAAGGGATTTCTGACACCATTTTCTTATATTGAGACAAATGATATGTTATGCCCTAACATTTCATCATGAGATATATATATTTATCCCCTTTGACCTTTAATATCATGAATATATTCATACTTATTCTATTTTAATTTTCATTCTATGTTATTTGTTCATGGGTATTAGTAATAAATGTTACTAGATCAGATAATATTTAATGTTATAATGTTACCGATTATTATGGTTATTTGTGATTATGTTTCTAATGATTAAATATTATCATCTTTATTTGATGAATTTTGGTGACATTTATTTTCTTATATAATTTCTGATATCTTCATGTATTGGTATCAAATTTTCCATTATTTTGTATGAAAATTAATTGATAAGTGTTATTAAATTTTTCAAGATGAAAATTTTTTTATGACGTCATTACTTATAATTACATAGATTATTGGTTTATATTTTTCATTATTATTTTTGAAGAAAAATTTTATAAAAGTTTTATATCTATGGAAATGATATTATCAAATTAGAATGTATATTTTCTTTAATATGTGTTTTAAATGATGTTTTCCAATTTTTTTCCATTTGAGATGAAATATGGTGTTGTCAATTATGCATTTATGGGGATATAATCATTGGAAATAATTCATAATATGTATCTGAATGGTATATTATCTTATGACATGGTGTTCAAGAAGTCATATTTTTTTCACAGGATATACAATGATGAAATGATTATGAAACCAATCTATTTTTGATAGGGTATAATATGTTAAAATGTTTAAAATCCCATTATTATTATATAGGATATTATATAATTAATTATTATGATCTTTTGGAATATATATTTACGGGTTTCACAATATGATGGACAAGACATATGTCTCCCCCAATACATTGGGTAATTCTGTATATCTCGAGAAAACCAAGACTGTAATGAAGTTTGAACTCTAATTAAAAAGTTACTTTGTCTACTATAATGGTCCTGTGAGTAAATAATTAATATTATGATGGTTTTTATAGTGAACTTGTTAAAATAATTTATCATTGGTAGATATCCTCTACTAATATTAATATGATTTTCCGTACTTTGGTGTATTCCACAAATCCATGTCTGATGCTACTTTTATTCTCCCCTAGATCATGTACATTGAATAATTCATTACTCATGCCTTATGAATTTACAATATTTATTTTATTCCTCATTTATATGATTATATATTTGTAGGGAATGGTTTAGAAAATTTAGTCTCGTTTTCTAATACACTTATGTTTATGTTATGCTTATGTATCTCCTTAGTTACACTTATAATGAATCTTATACGACCCTTTATTATGTTTAATTTCCATGGTTTATGAAGATATTTATTTTGTATGATATTTCTAAGAAAGTTTTTAGTCTTAAATAATGTAGTGGAAGATGAAAAAACTCACATATGGACCAGTGTTTGTGTTTCCATGTTTGAAAATGAGAAAAACTTGTATGGTCATCGTGCAAGTGTTTTTATAATGTAAGGAATATTTATCAAGAATGTTGTAATAAAAAATAATTTAATCTAGGTTTCATATATATGGTATAAATTTATTTGTTTAGTTAACATATTGAAGCTATGATGAGAAAACCATAGTGATATACCTACGGATATGACATAGGATATGTATAAGGATATGTCAAGGTATAAGAAAATGTCCTGGAATTTTGGTAAAGGATATGTAAATTTTTTTTCGTAGAAATAAATAATTTTATAGATACAAAAAGATGATGTGGATATGGAATCGATGAACCAAGGGGAGACAACCCTAATAATAGTGTATTGTGTTAGAATCTACCAGGAACTGTTACATGATAAGGGGTCTTCCTTCAAACCTAGTTTGATACTTCTTGGGTATTTTATTTGGGAAATCAAAAACCCTTACAACCCAAAATAAAGAATTTAAATAGATTATGACTATGAATTCAATAGTATATTCCTAATATTTTTTATAGTACAAAAATAGTTTCATTATTTTGACATCATATAAGTGGTTTTCATTATTACGTGGTTCTCAAGTATGATTATTGATTCTTACACTAATATTTTTGGTTTTCTGTGTATTGATTTAAATTGAATAAGATAATTAATGTAGAGTATGAATGAAAATGATATGATTTTCCTCCTCATAATCCAAATTTAATAGGATCTTAAATGGATAACCACATTGATATTCTCATTCAACCCTCTAAACATGAAAATCATTGTGGGATTCTATATGGGGAGAGGAGAAAAAATATACTTTTTATTCCTTCATATAGAAATTACGACTTATTTTGTTGAGAATTCTTATCCACTCCTTTATTAATAATTTATTAGTACCACTGAAAAGATAATTTTTTTTCTACAATGTTTAGAGCATGAAAAATTTATTTAGGATATATACCAATTTGATGGTGATTTCAATCAATAGTAAACTCGTATCAAGAATTTTATGAAGTGGTATGAAATTGAGTCCATGGATTAGGATGAGTTCAAGAACACATTTTCAAATACATAAACTCCTCATGTTATTCATATGAAAATAGGAACGAAGTTCCCTCAATTATAAGAAATGGATTATGAAACTCTTGGTACCCATGAGTAAAATATTACATGTCATATGTGGTACAATTTTGTTATTATCATCCAACATTTTTTTATGATAATTTATTATTATGATGCAAAAAACAAATTCCCTCAAATGTGTTCTCTATTAGATACTTTAGTATATATGAAGATATTGGACGTTGTTCTATCATGGTGGAAATATATGTAGTAGTTACATATCAATATCATGGGGTTGATATGAAAATAAATGTGGAGTTCAAAATAAAATATAAAAAACATGGATACAAGAAATATCTACATTCCTTTATTCTCTATGTATTGTAAAAATTGTATAAGAAATTGCCTTCATGATAATAGTAAATGTTTTAAGCGTGGAAGGGAAGTTCGTTGAGAAAATTGATCACAATATTGGTGATAAAAAAGTTTGATAATGATGTGGATTGAGAGAAAGATTCACATAATTCCCCACCCATACTCCTATGTTTCAAATGCTCAGAGTATAGAATGTTTTGTAACTGATTCCCAAATTTAATGGTTAATAAAGAGGATAAATCCAACAAATTTTAATGATTAGGAACCAGGAGAAATCATATGTGATCACAATTTCAAATATGGTGTGTGATAATGGTAGGGTGATAGTTAAACATTCCATCCAATGTAGACCAATTAATTTCTTATTTGACTCTAGATCTTCCCATTAATTCATATCTAATTAATTTAAAACAATGCACCAAAATTATTAGATGTTGAATTATTACGAAAAACCCATAATTGTATGATAATGTATTGTCTATTATATTATTCCTATACTATTTATGTTGGTGGGAATGTGAAACCCTATAATTTTGTCATTCTCCCATTGGTTGAACTTCATGTCCTAATAGGCATGTATTTTATTTGACTATAATAGTCCCACATAATTTTTTAATTATTGGAAATCATGTTTTATATTCCATACCATCCTATGAACATATATCAAAGTAATGAAAATTACTTGATTCTGATGGAGATTACATGCTTTGAATGGGTGTTAATTCCTATTCAGAAGTGCTGGAAATCTCTAATGGTTGGGGAGAAACTCAACATTGAAGATATTCTCATTGTGCATGAAATTGTTGATGTATTCCTTGAATAATTTCCTATCCTTCATCCAAAATGTGATGTTGTGTTCTCAATATAACTCATCGATATTTCTACATAAATTATGGAGAGTCTCTATAGAATGGAACCAATTGAGTTTTCGGAATTGATGAGGAAAAATGAGGAATAATGTGAAAAGGAATTAAATCACTGTTGTATATAACCTTGGGGTGAACATTTTTTAGGACAAATAAATATGTATTAATGACAATATATATTAATTATACAAATCTTAACAAGATCACAATTTATAATTGTTATCTCCTTCCCTATAATGAGTACTTCTTTGATCAACTTCATGGTACTCAATACTTTTCCTTGATTGGTTTTCATTCTGGTTTTCATTATTAGTTGTTAAAGAACATGAATATACCCAATATGAAATTCTATACAATATATAAACATTATTAATATATAGTGATTCCATATTTTATTACTAATCTTAATTTAATCTTTATGTATTTAATAAATAAAATCTATATTGAATACCTTGATCGGTTTGTGGTGGTATTCATAGATATTATAATTTTATATTCAATGATCATGGATGAAAATTAATATCACATGAGAATAGATTTGAAGACCCTATACAAAGATAAAAAAATATAAAAAATTTACCAATTATCTATTGTGGAAGAAAATGGATATGTTTTTGGGTCTTGTAATCTCAAGAGATGGTATACTAGCAGATCCATCAAATACTGAAGCCATTGAAGGTTGGCCTAGTCAAACCACTATGAATGAGATATGTAGTTCTTTTGGATTTCAACGATATTATCGATGATCTGGGGATACTTTCTCATTACCATATAATCCTCGAATAATGTTTACTCGGAAGGCAGATGTGTCCTTTTTGATTTATGAAAGCGAAGAAAAAGTTATAGGAACTATTGAAAATAGACTTTCGTACACCTGTTCATACAATACCTGATTATGTAGAATGGGTTTTAATCTATAGTGATTCATCCAAGAGAATATTGGTATGTGTTTATGTTTATAATGGAACAGTTACTTATTTTTCCTCAAACAAGTTGAGGAATGTGTGAAAGATTACCAAACTCATTATTTTAAGTTACCAGTGGTAATTTTTAAATAAATGATATGAAGTCGTCATCTTTATGGATTAAAGTTTTATATATATAACAATCAAAAATCATTAATTTATATTTTCACAAAAAACGAGTTTAATATTTTCCATAGATTATTTTTATAGTTTGGTAATGATTTTAACTACTCAATCCATTAACAACTCATGAAATTGAACATGGTGGCCAATGATTTGATTCAACAACACCACAGTCGTTAATTCAATATGATGATAAAAAAAATGTCTAATATTTAGGAATATTCAATTGTTAGAACAAAATATAATTAATTAAGTGATAAAATCATATATTACTCATTTTAGGGTTCAACCATCTATCCATGTGAATAATACAGAGCAACAAAATGAAGAAGTTGAGGTATAAAATGTGGTTATTAATGATCCCATGTTTAACATTGATCATAATGGAATCATATGTTTTATTATCCTTGTATGTGTCATATTCATACTGGATTTGAATAAGGAGTTGGTATAGGAAGCTCAGAGTTCTTCATTCCATATTCATTTGTGATGCATGTAGACGAATAGAAATTTGGATGCATACTTCTGAGGGAATAAAATGAATATATATTTCATAGAGTTTGTATATCAGTGATTGGTATACCAAAAAGATAGGGATGAAAGAAAATTTTATAAGGGGATGTTTCATACATTCCACATACCTAAATGTAAATGGAAGAAATCACAATGTAAATTATTATTGTACTATCTAATTCCATTATTAGAAATCATGTTATACAGATGGTATTCAATCTCTTTACTCTGTCATCACACATTATTTTTATGATACAATATTATTATCTATATTGTATTTATAATATATTAATTTAGTATTGTTATTGTTTGATGGAGTACCACAATCTTTTATATCTGATTAGGATATGAGGTTTCTCTCAATTTTTTGGAAATGTTCTTTCTAATATCTTAATATCAAGTTTGTTTCCCCATTTTGTATCATCATCAGGTATATGTTTATTCAGAATGAAAAACTAAAACCATAGGAGATACATTGTGATATTTTAATTTTGATATAAAAGGATTTTGGGATCATCACCATCATCTATTTGAGTTTTCTTACAATAGATTCATTTAGTATATAATTCTAGTGGCTATTTTTGAAGCCCTATATCGACTGAAATGTGGAGATCAAAATTATTGAATGATGTTGGAGAAATTATGTGATTAAGAAATGGAATAGATAAATAATTGGAAGTAAAGGAAGCATCCATTCATAATCAAATCAATGAATCTTAGATTTGACATAAATTTTATACTTACCATCACTGACATTATCTAGGGTTTGACATTGGGGATAAGTTGTTTCAATGAATTTTATTATGGAAAAAGTTTATGAGATTGAGAAGGAATGGTAAAAAATTCCATTGGAATTTCTATTTGTTTGAAATTATTGATAATATTGGAATGGTAGTATATCACATTGCACTTATACTAATCTTATCCTAATTACATGATGCGTTTCATGTATCTCTCTTAAGAAATTACATAATTGACCTTTCACTTGTACTAAACACAGACAACATACCATAGTAGCAAGATATTTCTTATGAGGGATAATTAGTGGAGATTTTGGATCGTATAATGAATTTGTATAGAAACAATAACACTCTCCTAGAAATATTTTTTAGAGAAATGTCCAGTTTGAGGATGTTGTGAGGGAATATGATGATATAATGGTGTAGAGGTATCATTAATTTTTCTTATGAGAGTAATGAATTTTAAGGGATGTTATAATTTTTTGGGGTAGAATTTAACACCATGAGTTGTTATAAATTTTTATTGAATATATTAAATTTACATGAGGGTTTGATTGCATAAAAAAACATGTTAATGTGTTTTCATATGCAACACCATGTCAACTATGTGCTATATGTAAGGCCATGTTTTAGTCATACGATGATATAATATTAATTTTGTGAGATAAATGCCACTTCTATATAATAATCTATATAATATAGAAATATTAAAAATAATAAATATTTTTTAGATATTATATATAACATTCTTATTGGATGTAAATATATTCAAAATAAAATACAGAATTTTTTATAGAGCCAATATATGTTTTGAAAATACTCTTTTCTTATAAAAGCTATTTTTATGTCTATTGTAAAAAAATTAAAAAAATAGTTTGTAATAAATTTATAGAGAATATATATTTTAAAATAATAATAAGTTTTGAAAGAAAATTTCAAAATTATATTAGGGTGAATTGTTTTATTTTTCTAAAATTATTCATAAATTTGATTAATATTGAAGACACTATAAATTAATTGAAAAATTCCTTATTGTATAGATTTTTTATAGTGATATAATAACATTAATTGTTTTTGAAGGTACATCAGTTAATTTATACCTATTTTTATTCAATTTATCTCAATTGAATCAATTTTATGCTGAAATTGGAAATGAAAAAATTGTAAAATTTTGATCATTTTCTCATTAATGTGTCAGATTCTCATTAAATAAGAATGGGTAAATATTAATTATTGTGTACATATATAAGAATAGATTTTGAAAAAATCTATTCTATATTTTTTATCATAATAATATATATTTTTTCATTTGTTCATGTTAATTTTTGACTAAAATGAATAGTTATTTTAGTAAAAATTAATTACAGTTGTTAAGGTAAAAATGGGTTTACCTTGGGTTTAAACTAAAACTATATGGGTAAAAATCACTAATAAAATTATATAAAAATAGTTCTTTTGTGATTATATAGACCCTTACACCGATAATTATTTCTAATAGAAAATATTTTGTTATTTTTTCATATTACAAACAGGGATGAAATTATCTCCTTCAAAAAAATTAACTATTACACTAACCTCACTTATAAAAGGACACTCTTCTCTTCTATTATGCAGAACAAAAAACATATTTTTTTTGATATTAACTACCCAAATAACCACCTAAATACCTAACCTTTTTCTTAGAATCCAATTTTTTCATATAAATAAAACCATGTATGTATTTTTAGTGTGAACTAAAATAATATACTTGAAAACGTGGTAACATTTTTCAATTAGTGTTTTTGTTTTAGATCTTCACTCAAATATTTCAATTATTTTATTATAAAGATTATATAGTAAGATTATTAACGTAAATATTTATGGATTTTTTATGTTATAATTAAAACCAATAAGAACACACACATCCATTAGCTAATTTACAAAATCATCGTTCATGTGTGTAGTAGAATACCATCTCAAGAACTAAAGTCATTCATTTTTCAATTAAAACCAACCATGGTTGTGAATGATGATTTACATATTGTTTATATTTTACATATATAATATTTATTATGTTTTTATTCATATTTCATAATTATATCACCTATATATTCATGATTTATGTATTTTGGGAATATGATAACGTCGTTCATGTGAATGATAGACTATCTCATAATAAAGTGATGTGATGAATTCAAACAATACATGGAATTTATTATCAATAGGTTTATAAAGATTATGTGATATATATATAATAAAAATTATTCTCTAATTATAATATATCATTTTATTTTCATTATTTCATCCAATAAAATATATATAATGTTCATGTGTATATACTACCTACCATTTCTGAGAAAGTTTTATTTAATTAACTGTCTCCTAAATTTAAGGAATACTATAAATATATATTAAATTTAAATTTTTTTGAATCAATTTTATATTTTTGGTGATTACAATACAATGATCAAGGTAAGATGGCCAAAATTATAGCAAATAAAAATATATTTGAAAGACAAATTGTTTATTACCCGATATGTAATTTTATCATGAAATAATAAATTAATTCATAACAAAAGGTAATAATAAAATCATATATTGAATGATATATATTAATATGGTTCAGTAATAAATTTATTATATATTTATATTTATTATAAATTTGGTTTAATCGATGCTTTTGAAGTTTGGACCAATGGTATTTTATTTGTGTCTCAATTTTCCTTCTTTGAGATTAATTTTTTGTTATGCACCTATAATCATTCATGGAGTTTATATACAGCCCAATTGAAATGTAATTTCATGAATATATTCATAAAAATTATATTTTTAGTTTCATTCAATGTTATTCCTTCACCAGGACTATGAATCAATGTTACTGAAGTGCTGAATAATTCATGTTCCAATCTAATATTTAAAGTTATTGTATACGATTATGTTTTAAATGATAAAATATTGTGATCCATACCTCAATAAACCTAATTATTTTTATTGTAATATATTTATTAATGATATATTCGTGTATTTGATCCATTTTTATACTCATTGATACTTATATTAATTTTAAAAAAAGTATAAAAAATCATGTTTTATTTATCTCTTCGGTCGGAAATTAGTTTTCTTCCAAAAAAACATTTTATAAAGAGCCATTGTTTTTTTACGATCCCTTGTTATTTTAAATTAAATTTTTATCCATTTTAGACATTTATTCACTTTTATAGGAATATTCAAGTGGTCTCTCCAAAAATTCAAAATTTTATATTACATAAAATGTGAAAAGAATATTCTATTTAATAAATATGTGATGGAATTTTTTTCTGAAATCATGACCAATTATTTTGTAGAAGAATCCATTATATGTTTTCAAGATTATTTTTCATAAAAACTGTTTTAAATTATTTTACATTTAAAAACCCATTATTTAATCTGTAAAGGATATTTTCTCTCAATTAATATTAAAATGATATTTAAAAAATTTTGTCCATCTATAAAAAAATTCATTGGATTTAAATATTGCTTTCGGGGGATATGATCTAGGGATCCCATTTATATTCATTATTTTATTTGTTAATATTATGATCAAATGGTTCTCATGAAACTAATTTCCATTCATAGGTTATGATATGATGAAATGATTATGAAACATATCAAATTTCACATTTTTATGACATTAAGAAATTATTATGATATCTATCTAATTCCATGGGCTATGATAAAATGATTTTTTGTGATCATGTGGGACATGTATGTATGTTTATCAATATTTTATAGGTGGGTCCTATTTCTCCCTACAATTAATTCAGAAAATATTTATATCTAATTTCATATATATGAGTGTAATCTGTGGTGCACTTGGTTCAATAAGGGGCATTTTCTTCTGTGATGATATATCGAGTGAATATTGGATATATTTATGTTTTGGGGAGTGAACCCATTGAAATATCATTTGTTTGGATGTGATTATTGACTAATATGAAAATTATTTTCTATGTGTATGTATTTTCTAAAAAATATGTGTATTATGAAAATGTTATTCTCTAATTTCTCATGTTATTTAATTATATTGTGAATTTTTTCTTATGAATTACCATTATTTATTCAATGAATCATGTATATGATATTTTATATAAAGGAATTTTTTCCAAATGTTATACTCATTGTCCCATACACATAGGTTCTTATTATACTTATATTTCTTATTTGTTTACCCTTAATGAGAATATAAACTCACCCTTTCTGGTTCTTCCATTCCCTGGGTTATAAAGATATGTATTATGTATGTTATTTCTTTGTAGGGTTCGAGAGATGAAGAATGTAGAAGTAGATAAAATATATCTTCTATGTACTTTTGTTTTTGTCTTCAGGATTTGAATGGAAATAACCTATTTCAGTCCTCATTCTGGTGTTTCTATATTGTAATGAATATCTATAAACAAATATGTAATATATATGTTTATTAATCATTTTTATCTATACTCAATTAAAAAAAACAATGAACCATGAGATTAATTGTCGGGGGAATGGTATATAGAGTTAAAGAGAATTTGGTGAGGGAGAAACATTTATTGAATTTTATGGAATTCTCTAGGTAATAATGATACCACATCATGACACTCCATTAAGTTAATGTGACCATGTCAACAACTTAGGTGATTTCATGATGATTTAAATATCATGAGATTGAATGTCTTGGATTATCCATGTATTGATTTTTATTATAATATTGAAAATTCTCTAGATTAAGCGCTTAGACGGTGTGCGTTTCGGGGGAATTTTTTTCCCGAAATAAATGTTTGTAATATATTAAATATATTAAATTTCACCTAGACATGGTTTTTCTAAATGTTGGAATAACATCTAAATAATTTTTTAGATTATAAATCTAAGGGATCCAATGAGTTCATAACATTAGATTTACCTTAGGCATGAAATAAAAATAGTTAGCACAACTTTTTTTTAGAAAAGTCATCGTTGGTGCAATATTGAATAAAATAATTTGAATAAGTTGTTTTATTTTAAAATAATTATTAATCAATTTAAAAATATTTAAAGAAAATGTTATGATGAATTTCTAAGGTTGTCCACATAACCATGGAAATATTTGAGAGCCATTAGAGAAGGAATTGAGTATTCTCTCTCAGAAGAAGCGTGAAGGGTCATGGATTGAGGATCAAAACACATTAGATACAATAGATCTTCCCAATGATGATGATGACACATTGTACTTCATCAGTGACCGAACCAAATTGAACAAGGAAATCAGTTTTATTTGTTTTTCCCTGTTATTGGATTCTATTATGAACACAGACTAATCAATTAATATATTGAGCAACGGTTGTATAATCTTGTGGGATGGGTTATATTTTTTGGGTATTGATGGGATATTAATATGTGTTATTGTTTTTTAGTTTTTATTTTCATTATAATAAAAAAAACCCAATAAATAAAAGAACACTGATCGTGGTTCCATCTTCTTTATTGTATTGTTATTTTCTCCACCACCACTTACTGTTCACCACTGGTATTCATTGATTATTCCATAACTCAGAACATACTTATCTATCGATCATTTTACAACCATTTATTGGTGAAATGGTTTGATATCATACATTTGGGATTGTAATGACTTGATAGTGGTGCAATGATAGAGATAGAGAGATTCTGATGAAGGATGATTCTTGATTTCACATTCTTTAAAATTGAATGAAGAGAAATGATTTGATCCATTTTATGAGAATGTATGATGATGAAACCCATTGATTTGATGAATTAATGAATCAAATGGCCATGATCTACAATTTTTCAGCATGGGGACCGATGGATCGAAGGAAAGAGAATCATACAAGATTTGTGTCATAATAATGGGATCTCAGGAAAATCATGTAGAACAACAAATGTAATCCTAGAGTACACAACCTTTAGGGAGCCCTTGGGGGAGTATAGGGTTTCAAAAAAGGTTATGTATCACAAGACGCTTGGATCAGCCTACATGACATGTGGTCTTTCCCTGGATACTTGGCATGTTCATGGGAAATACACAAACATGGTGTAGAGAAATCATGTTACCTATAAGGCATGTACTTCCCCATTCAGACATGTGTTGGACTAGGTACATGAGCTAAGATATGTACTTTTACACACAAAGATTTACACGAGCTTTTGTGTTATACTAACACATGAGTAGAGTATATGATTTTCCTTCACAGACATGGTTTGAATGACACAATGAATTTATAGGGAAGAACATAGGTTCAAGGGACACAACATGTAACCCCTAAACACACTGTGTACTCTTATATACATGGAGATGATTTTTTTTTCATATGTTAATTGGACATGTTTAATTAGGCTTATTTCTCTTTATCATTTCCTTGAATGTAGGTATAATATCAATTCATACTCCTTGGAATATGATCCCTTCAATGAGACTTTCTGTATTGAGTTGTTGGAACACCATCACAAGGCTTGGAGTGGGACCATCTATTCATCACTCATCCCTAAATGAAGTTCATGTCATTGATGTGATGAAACTATACATGTTCTGATCTTATAAATAGTAGGTTAATCTAGATTTTTTTTTTGTATCACCCAATGGAACTAAATTTTCTCCTTATCTATGTATCATATTCTATTCAGACTACCAGTTTATATTTCTCATGACAGGACTAGATGAGAAGTGCCACTCCGATGGACGTTATAAATGATATCTGACTGAAGAGTCCATTCTATTAGATTAGTGGTGCTTGGGAAATTTGAGTTGGAATCCTAGGGCTAGTATACTATAGTTTTGATTGTACTCTAGGTTGTGTGCCTTTGTTGTAATATCTATGGACATTATTGAAATATATTTTGTAGCTATATACCTATCTAGATTTTACTACCTTTTCCTTTTTTATATACATTTTGGATTTGGTTTTTCCAAATTAGTATTTTTATACGAAAAATGAGATGTCATTTTCTAATATGTATCATTTCATTTGTGGATTATTGAACTTTTGATAGATTCATTGGCATACTAAGACCATATGGTGTACAATGAGATCAGACATACTGAGTTGTTTTCCTAAGGATTTTATATAACATTGAAAACACATTAACATTTATGTTGTACTTGTGTTATTGAATCTTTAAAATTTCCTAGATTTTGTCTCTGTTTACCTTCATCACTAAATTCTTTAGTATGGTTGTGCGATATTTATGTACTCTTGGATTGGTTACCTAGTTGAAATTACATTTTAGAATTTTGAGGTATTGGAGATTTGTGTGTGTGTGTGTGTGTGTATGTGTGTTTGTGCATGTTCTTATGAAATCCCTATGATGATAGTGACATTCCTACTCCATGTTAATCATTATCCCTGAGACTATTGTAGGTAGGTTGGTGAGTCATAACATAGGAACCATTGGGATGGGTCCTGTTATAGTGGAATCGGAGGTGTTCCGTTATACATTAGGACCAAGAGTATGTGAGATTGGTTTGGGGAAATAGTGTGATGTAATTTTTTTTAAGCTATTTGCCAGGGACTCCCCTGTTGGTCCAACGGATGACATATCCAAACACCAGAACTCTGATCTCTTGGTTTTCTACTCGGTGCATGAGAAAACTAGTTGCATGGAAAAAATGGTACATGAATCATGTATGAATGGGTGTGGCTTCCATTTTATTTCCTAAGTCTGATCTCCAGATATAATCCTTGATCATGGACATACTGTTTACTTTTAATATTCCTTTGAGTCATATAGTATCTAGGATTCAATATGATGATGATGGGAATGATCCCCACAATGATTATGAATCCATACATAGACTTATATCTAAGCTATTACATCTAGGTTGTGATCCAACCATACCTCCCATGAACAGAACATGGTACCCATAGTACACATGTATGAGGTGTGAAAGATGAGAATATTTATGAGTTTTAGTGACAGAGACCCCTCATGTTTCACGGTGATCAGGAACCACATATTTCTCCAGACAAGCTTGAGGCAGCGAACAAATTTTTTCATTTTATTATGATACCTGTGGATAATATGGTTTTCAAAAAGGTGAACCTTCTATATGAAATAGTATGGTGATGGGTCAGTTTAGTTACCTAGTCTTATGATGAGAAGACTACATCATGGATAGAGTTTGATAATCACATCATAGATGAGTTATCATTAAATACACTGAGGGTTATGCATATCCAATAACATCTTCATCCCCATTGGGTCCACATGATAGTAGCTATGTATTCATTAAGGTTTACCAACCTCTCTAGGTACTCAATGTATATGGTTTGAGATCAGTTATCTATGGATTAGACCATCGAGTGATGTCTATGTACATTTATAAAATCAATCATTATCCCTCTATTCATTCCTAACTACATTGGGGTGGTATAACATGTTTTAACAGTTGATTTTTTTGTAAGAGTAGATAAAAATAGTGGATTTCAGCCATTGAAATGCATGAGTAGAGACCATTTTAGATGGTTTATGACTTCAATCCCATAGACCTGGACAATGGAGACCTTTCTGGACAAGGTCTTAGGACAAATGATCTATTGTTTAGGGCTCACATTGTGGGTCTTGTAAACATAGAGAGAGGTGAAGCTTCTCATCTAATGGTAGGGTGAGTCTCTGTTCATATTATCCATCCAACTATATATCTAACAATGATACTGTGTATGGGCCATTGAGGGATAGACAATGTCAGTAGAATACCAGTTTGTATGAAGGAAATCATGGTAGTGGATTTGGGATAGAATGAGGTCGTGGTCAATGTTTCTACTTGTTACGAACACCATCCCATGTAGTCTGCACTAGGATCAGGGATCTAGAAAATAGGGGTTTTAAAACATACAGATAGTCAAAGATTTTGACCCATAGGATCTCGGAATAATTCAATGTATGATTTGTGACTTTTCATCCTTAAATGATGTACTGAAAGACCCAGGTTATGGTAAAATATTTATCCACAAATATACTTTTTCGAATAAATATTCCTATTGAACCATTAGATCTATCCAGGAACTTGGAAGCTCCCCTATAGATGATTTAATAATCATAATTGTGTGACAAGGGTGTGAATTTAATCTTGGTGGTGAGAATTTTTGTTGGGATAACATGGTTGTAGTGTCAGGGTCTTAGGAAGAAATTCATTGTATGGATTGGTTATCTGCAGTTCATGCCCAGATTGAATTTCTAGGAGAAGAGATTCATGTGTCCATAATGACGGAACCCATTTCTCCATTATTGGTGAAAAAAAAACCAAACAACATAGAATGGGATCATACATAGGATGGTTTAGCTGATTACTCATCAGTTGCCTAGTCTAACCTCTGGTGAAGTGAATGCTGTGTGTTTCCAATTTCCTACAGTTTTCACAGAGTACGATGACTTCTTCCATTAGTATGTTCCAGGTTTACCTCCTTGGTATGGGATAGACTTCTTTATTGAACTAAACCACGATACAACACCAATATATGCACCATCATATTATATGGCTCCCATAAATATTAATGAGTTTTGGGTCAAGATGAATTACTAGCAGAGGAATGGATTTGATAGACCAATTCTTTCAACCCTTAGCAGCCCTTGTGTTTCTTTCACAGAAGGGAAAAAAATCTTCAGGTTTTATTTATACTGATAGATCTTTAATATGGGGACTTTATTGAAAAATTATCCACTACAATGGATCAATGACATCTTTGATCCACTAAGAATGTCATAGTGGTTCTCTAGGTTTTTCCTCCGGTCATGCTATCACCGAATGTGAGTACCAGATTAGGATATAACAATAAAGAAATTTAGATGTAACTATGGTCACTAAGAGTACATGTTGATGTCCCATGGTATTAAAATACACCAGAAGTGTTCATGGGACTCATAAAATTATTCTTCCATCCATTATTAGACTAGTTTGTGGTAGTCTTCATCGATGATATCCTTTTATACTTTTCAACAAGGACCAGAACACGATACACTAAAGTATGGTTCTAGACAAGCATTGAGAGCACAAAAATTAAAAAAATATCTTATTGTACCAATTCTGGTTTCCAATCACACACTTTCTAGGACTTTTTATTTCATTAGATGGAGTTCTAGTGTAACAGGAAAAAATTGAGGCATTATTACCTTGGGATCCACCAATGATTATGGTAGAAGTGGGGAGCTTCCATGGGTTGATAGAATATTTCTCGAGATTCATACATCATTTACCTATGATATCATCACCTATAAATTATTTTACTCAAAATTATTAATCTTATGTATGGATAGAGAAATTTTATTAGGATTTTAATAGTTTAGGAATAGTTTACGGGTGCTCCATTCTTGACATTTTTAGAGGAATGTGTCAGGTACATAGTTCTCTACAATGCATCATGAACTATGATTGATTGTGTTCTTAGGAAAAGTCAGGCTGCGATTTCCTATGATTCATTCATGTTGTGACCACATGAGAAGATATACATGACCCATGATCTTCAGTTAGTAATGATATTCATCTCCTTGATGTTTTATAGATACTCACTGATGGGTGAGTGGTTCATCACCTATTTCAATCATAATAGAAACATGTATATTTTTTATCATATGGATCAAAACTTGATACTAAGAATATGGATAAAGTTACTAATGTATTATAACTATGAGATTTTTAATACCCTATTGAAGGGGAATGTGGTAGAAGATTATCTCATAATGAGAAATTTTTCACAGTTTCTAAAGAAAAAATTAAAGAAGTTGTCCTTGTTATAGTTATCCATTTTGTACATAGATGGAGTAGCATACATCCATTCGATGGTTTTCACCCCTCCACTATTGCATCTAGTTAGGGAGGAACATTTTTGGGATACAGAAAACAAGATATTACATGCTCAGATATCCATATGGAATGCTCATAATGGATTTTAAAAAGTTGGGGTCATTTCATTATTTTTAAATAATTCACAAAGTTACCAAGGAAATTGACATTTGGTTTTCTGAGAGAGTTTCATAAATATCCTTTTGTGGTACATACAACTTTGGAAAAGAAGTACCAGGATGTCAAATTTTAGTTTTGGTGGATAAGGATGAAGAATGGAGATGTAGAGAAATTCTCTCAATCCCATCGTTGTTAGAATGTGAAGGACATGAACCATGTTCTAGTGGGATTGTATTAACCCACAGAACTACCATAGTGTATGTGGGAGGGGATATCTATGAAATTCATGATGGGATTACCCGATACATCCATGGTACCTGATTATATCTGGGTAATCATAAACCAACTCACAATGTCAGCCCAGTTCATAGCAATATGAGATACATGATCAATAATGATCAGGGGACACATATATGTTTATGATAAATTCCAAATCTATGGAGTTTCAACAAGGGTTGTTTTTTAGTATGATGCTCACCTCCCAACATGGTCATGGAAGGGATTAAATAAGGTTTTAGGACCAATTATGCCTAATAAAAACATTTCATCCCCAAAATGATATCCAAAGTGAGTGAACCATGCATGTTCTAGAAGACATGCTATGAGATTTCATGATGGACTTTGGCCAGAGTTTGAAGGATCACAAACCACTGGTTGATTTTTAATACAACAAAAGATACTATACAACCATCGGTTTGGTACTATTGAAAATTTTTTGTGGGATACATTATAGGTCAACAATCTATTGGACTTACATATGTGATTCGACACTCATGGGCTTGAAATTAGTGAGTTATATTATAGAGAATGTGCAGATCATCTTGGATTGGAAGAAGACTATACAAAGTCATCTGAAGTATGATTCTTCTAGGTGAGAAGGACTATGTATTTCAAATTAAGAGACCATGTGTTCTTTCAAGTTTCACCTAGATGAGGATTAGAGATATTGGGCAGTCTTGGCAAGCTATCTATGAAGTACCTCAGCCATTTTTAGATAAATTATATAGTTGGTGAGGTGGCATACCTCTTAGATCTACCTCCTCAGTTTTACTGGGTACATGATTTCTTCCATGTATCGCATATAAGCGGGTACATTCATAACCCATCACACGTTATCAATAGGGGTGAGATAGAAATTGAGTATATAGGGACCATTGTTTAGTACCCTTTTCATATTGAAGATTAGTTGGAGAGGATCATTCATGGAAAATATATTCCATTGATGTATGTCTAGTGTTAGAACAAGAATATTCAGGAGATCATTAAGGAGTGGTTGGATCTTATTCGTGCTTAGTACCCACCTATTTTTGAAGAGCCCCTGTTTTTAATTTTTGGGGACAAAAATCTAAAAGGTGGGGAGACTATAATGTATTGGAATTTTGATGTATTATTTTTTAATATTTAATGGATTCATTTTTAGTCCACGAATTGAGATGTAATGGGATTTCGAGGCCTAGTGTGTTTGGAATAAATTATTCAAATACATTAAATGTATTAAAAATAATGTGCATGTGGTTTTCTTAAAAATTTAGTATAACTTCTAAATGAGTGATCATATCAGATGAAAGAGTGCATCATTGAGGTCATAAAACAAGATTTAACCTAGGAATGACATATAATAATTGGTGTAGGTCAATTGTAGAAATGTTATCACATGTGAAAAAATGAATAAAATAATTAGAATAAATCATTTCATTTAAATAATATTGACTCAATGGTTTAACAATATTTTAATAGACTAATATGAAGAATTCATAGGCTTAGAAGCACAAATGTAGAAATGTGAAGTTCTGTTGGAGAGTGCTTTGATGATTTTAGCGTTACCGAATAGCAACAGATCATTGATTGATGATCAACGCACCTGAGATTCGATGGATCAAGAAAATGAAGATGATGCCACATCAATCCTCATCTGTAATTGAACCAACTAAATGTTTGGGGTGTGTTTTATCTATATTACTTCCCAATCATGAAATATATTATAAATGTGGACAAATGAATGAATAAATTGATCCATGGATCCATATTATTTTTGGATGGGTAATATTTGTGGGGTTTTGATGGGAGATTAATCTTTGTGATTATTTATTTAATTAGAATATTATTATAATAAATATTAATCATGTTAAAAAAATTGATTGAGGGGTTTCCCTTATTATTAGTCTGTTTTTTCTCCCCCATTCAACATTATTGATGAGAATTCTTCGCAGGGACCATGAATTTACACATCATGATCAATTGATCATTTTATAGAAGATTCATTTTGAAACTATCTGATTTTGTATATTTGGGATTCAAATGGTAAAAAGGAGGTGTAATCAAGGAGATGAAGTGAATCAGATGATGGATGATTCCTAATTTCATGATCTTTAGTGTTATTTTGCACAGAATGAAGAACAAGAATTTTACTCTTTGTGAGAAAATATGATGATGGAATACATTGATTCAACGATGAGATGACATGATGAATATTCATATACATTTTTTAGGAATATAGATTGACATATCTAATGATGGAGCATCATCTAGGATACATAGTGGAATAAAGGGATTTCTCAAAAAATTTAATAAAATGGTATGTAAGCCGGAATTACACGGTGTGTGCCCTCCTATGTGGTGGTTATGGTTTTAGAAAAAATAAGGTATCCCATGGATGTTTTCTCTTCCTATGTTACATGTGGAACCTCCCCATATACGCAACATGTACTTGGGATTTACACAGATGCAAGGTAGAGTACATGGGTTCACTACATGGCATGCACATCCCCACATGGTCACGACATGCACCAGGTACACAGGCTTGGCCATATACTAGTACAATGGCTGATATACCAGGGATGAATATATGTATAGCCACATGAGAAGACTATAATGATTTGATACATGGAGTATTGTACTACAATTACCTGGTTTTAATGACACTTTCCATTTAGACAGGTAGAACATGGAATCAAGGGACATGGAGTGTGACCCCTCTACATATTGCATACTCTTTCCGAGTTTTCTTAGATTCCTTTTACACCATATCTTGAAAAAAACATCATTAGGGTTTTTCCTCTTACCATTTCCCTAAAGTTAGGTATAGTATCATTTCCTACTCCTAGGACTATGATCCCTTTAGTGGTAATTCCTAGAGAGATTTGTTGGAATCCCTCTATGTAGCTCATAGTGTGATAATTTATTCATCATTGTGAACTATGTGTACTTCTCGGTGTATAAATGAATAAAACTATGTAGGAACTACTCTTATACATTGCGGGTTAATACAAATGGAGTTTTTGGTATCACTATGTGGCCCCATCTATGATCACAATATATGTATCATATTATATTTTGACTACAAGTGTATCTTTCTTATGAAAGAACCTAATGAGAAACACATCTTAAACATACATCATCAGTACTACCGAGCTCAAGAGTGTGCTCCCCTGGATGCGTGTTTCCTGGAATCATGGATACCGAATATTAGGGATAGTATATTATGGTTGTGACTTACCACATGAATATGTGTCTTAGGTTGAGTATATGAAGTTATTCAGGTTATATGTGTTGTAATGATATACCCAGGTATGGATGGCTATATTTTCCTTTTTTATATGGTTTTTGGTTTCCGGGCTTCCTGTTTAGTATTTTTGTACTCACGCATGTACATGATTTTCCCCCAATTGTTTTTTCTTGTGAAAAAGATCGACCTTATGAAATATTATGAGGAAGAGAAGGACCAGATAATTTTTAGTTAGGGTGGAAAGAAAAAGGTGTGTTCCTACAACATTCAACTAGTAGTCTCAATACCTTTACATTCATGTTAGACTTGTGTCACAATCAATTTATAGTGAAATTTTATTTTTATCTTTTAACTTTCTTTACTCCCTATCACTCTCATTTTGTGGAATATTGTTGTATGGATGCATTGGAAGTTTCATTATTTTTACATTTCATTATTCTGTGGTCATTGAGATGTGTGTGTGTGTGTGCATGTATTTAAGAAATTCATCCCATGTTCATGATATGACTACATGTTCCTAGTAACCAGACCCTTATAAATTATATGTGGGTTTGGTTAGTTATATAATGGGCCCCATTTGGACTTTTCATGACATGTTATTCTTTCATTTGAACTATTGTGTCAATATCATTATCTGGACTAGGCCATGATACACGATCCCCTAGTTTGGATACCTTTGTCTTGTGTGCAGCAGTGAACATGTTTTTGAGGCCCAATCACATGGTTCAATCTTGTGAATACATTAAGTTCCAAAGATTTCATGACACTATGAAGACCATGTGAACCCTGGATCCCACAGACCCAACATTTGGCCTTGGACAGGAAACTCAAATAGTCGGATGTCCACCCTATGCCATGCATGTATCCTTAGACATGATGCAAGTTCAAGGGAGTAGATAATGATGGACCAATCACACAATCAATGTTTATATTGGAATGAGGGGAATATAGAACTAGTTATTTATATCATGGTAAAAAAAGTGCATGAAGTATTTACAACTTATGTGGGAAGTACATCCACTAACATAAGACATGGTACATAGATTATTAACCATATAAAGAGGCATAAATACGTGATATAGATATAATAACCCCCACCCCAAACAATTAATAGAGGAGTATACATATACAAAGAACATTATACAGTTGAGGGACCATTAAATTAAATGATTTATATACATTACAAAGATACATGAGTTAGTGGAAGAAAATATATGGATATTTATTTACATGATGGTTTGTCACATGATAGAACCTATCAATGAGAACAAATGAAAATTTCACTGTCACAATTCATTAATTACATCACGAGATCACATATAGTTCATCCTTCAGATGTGTGAATGTGAGAAAACTTTTTAGTCAAGTTTCTAGTTAGTGTTGTGGCTATATATTATTAGTATTGTGATTTAATGACCCCCATGTTCATTTGTACATGCAGAACTCCATGTGCTTCACATGAACTACATAAAACCCCAAAATTTACATGATTTCATTAAAAAGTATTTAGAATGTATAGATGGATTCAAAGCCTTCACACGAGGTACATTCTATCACATCCTTTCCAATTTTCATGAAACTTGAGTGATCACAGAATGTGTGGTACCACCCTACCTTTATACAGAGTTAATGACCCCCTGGACCCTACTTAACTACATTAAACCGTTGTGATTATAGGGCATATTGTGGTTTAACCTAGGCTATCATATATCATTATCATCCCATAAAGTCATAACTCTATAAATTTATTCCATAAAACCCAATCTCATATCTATAAGATATCTGTATGACCAACAATTACTCCTTTATCATCAATTGAAAAAGGACGCGTGAACTTCAAGGACAATAATTCATATCTCACTAGATAACTGGATTCCTTCCTATGGCACAAGTTCCATAAAAAACATATTTTCATCAGATGATTATACATAACATATATGTCATGGATAGTAGTAAAACCCCATTAAATGATTCAAAATAAAATCCATTTATTGAAAAAACATATATTCATATCCTTTGATGTCATATAATTGTAATCTCTCTGGGTAAAATTAGTGTGTACTTCCAAAACCTATATGCAATATATCTGATCTCCTACTATATCTTATTTCCAACATAAAACGTGACAAATTTTTTAAATGAGAAAAGAAATTATCATTCCATTAGAGATGTAAGATCTTAATATATGTGAATACTATCTTGGTAAATTCTATAACTACATCCCATTCTCATTCTGATGGTCATCATATCGATGAAGAAAACATCAAATAATATTTAGTGTGCATGAACATCTCAAATATCCAAATGAACATAGTGTTGTGGCCTCCTTCAATCATTTGGGTTATCACATTATGCAATCCACACTTAAACAATAAGGATACCTCATTTTGGAACCCAAAATAAGTCATTAGGTTAAACATGGTGTGTGAGGCATTCTCAAATATCCGTTTGACTATAATATTTAATCCACGCTCCAAAATCACAATGGCCTCTATGTGTAATCCCCGATCAATTATTTAGGAAACCTCAGGGTGTAATAACCCTTAAAAAAATAGGAAATCCTATGTGTGTAATACAGAATCAATAATCCTAGAACCCATAGTGTATAATTCCAAGGTATATTAATACCACATTCTCATTCAATGAGTCTAAACTATCACTAATTCATGTCTCTCCCACTCAGAAGAACTCTAATAGGATTATATATTGGAAATGATTTTAAAATAATAATTGGCATAATTCCCCAATATGGTCCTCTATTAAAATTTATAGTTTATTTTATACTCTCCTCACTCAATGTAAAATAAACATGGTAGAGTAGCTCATGGAATACATATATGTATATGTATAGATAATGCCTCTTCTATGACACATTTATTAATTCTCATGAATTTTAAATTTGATCTTGGTGGACTCTTATTAAAATTTTCATCAAATATTTAAAACACGTCCCAATATATAATTCTCTATATGCAGTGTTCAAATAAATTTATATACATCCTTTACACATAATATTAATTTTTCATTTGTATTCTTGTCATAAGACTTTAAGCTATGTCACATGAACAACAGGGTATTTGATTCACATTTCTATAGGATACATCGGATTCATCTGTAAGGTTCAATCATAATTTGAAGACACCAATCATCTCCTTGATTAATATTAAAGTACTTTTTTTCTTTCCCCATAACTTTGAATCATAAAAATATCCCAAATATATATCATAAAATAATAATGGGACGAAATATAATGAATATATGATACATACTTATGATGTTATTGATTAGATTCCCTTCTACGTACATTGGGATTCATATAAGTGAAATCCAATACCCAATGTATTTTTTAGGATAACCATCGTTATTCTAGGATTTCAAAATAATTTTAAAACATATCTTACATCAAAAATTGGGTCACATATTTGTCCAAATCTCCTCTAACAAGATTTTGTTATGCTGACCATCCATGATCATGAAAAATATGACTTCCATATTTTTATTGGATGCAGACACAAGTTACATCTTTTATAGGAAACCAAAATTGTATATTGTTACAAATGTGAGAGTTATGTGATGTTTTAATCGATAAAGAATAACTCACATGAATAGTTCTGAAACTATGTTAATTCCCTTTCAACTGAGCATCAGAACAAATAGATCCATCGGAAACAAAAATTGTGAACCTTAATTTAATAGATTATGAAAATATGTTGACTAACCCCCCTAATCTAGAATTAGGATCCATCAAATGTTTAATAATGAAATAATCATTTTAAATTTTTTACTATTAAAAAAAATTAGGGAACATAGTTATTATTTAAAAAGATAGATCTTATTTTTATAATCCTTATAAAGGTAAGAATATTTAATGATTTTATTAAATAAATGATATATTTATACTCTTTTGGAAATTATTATTGTTGGTAGTGTAAGAAGAACACTAGAGAGGTTATTGTGACATTTTTTTCTGATAATTATAAACATATAATATTAAATTAGAAGAATAATGATTAACAACATGATCCATAACATATGGTGGGTTGGGGATATGGGTTAAAAATATATTAATTATAGTTAATTTCCATTCAATTGAAATTATGGAATCGCTTATAATATAAATTTTTTTTCAGAAAATGCTGGAGATGTTGTGTCTATTCAGATCATGAATTTCTCTCTGATAATATTTTTTAATGGTACTCCATGTTACCATGTACTAGACATGGGATGTGTGGAATGATATTTATGAGCCTGAACACATTCATTAGGCTCCCCGTTATTCCTTATAGAAAATGGAATTTATTTTAAAAAATTTGGAACTCTTGAAATATAAATATGATAAATTACTATACAATTATGGTTTTCATAGTAGAAAATGAGTTTACATTAGTTAAAAACATAGTGGATGTCCTACATGCCCAATAATAGTAGTCATATTGAGGATATTAGTACAAATAAAAAATATCTCAAAAGTATTTTGTGATTAATTTGGAAATTTAGGTAAAAATATATTTATAATTTAATTTTCCAATGTGATTGATAATACCTATTATTATACAAAATTCTTGATAAATGATTTTTCATAAGGAAGAAAAGTTTTCACGAGGATGAAGAACAAAATGAATAATGAATGGGTATATGATTAATAGAATTTCTGACAATTTTTTTATGTTATTTATTTTTACATATTCTCTAAAAAATCATTCATTTTTATTATTTCGATTGATGGTGAATGTAATTGACTTTTGGATATACAAAATAGTACAAAATTGGGAATAATTCGTAATACACATCTGAGTTGTGGTGGACATGGATTATAAAATGAAATCTCATATTCATCTCCCCCCAATAGTTTGGGGTGGATATAAAAATGATCATTGTTTTAGATTCTAGTCATAACCACAAATATTTACATTGGTATTAGCAAATCATTACTTTCTAGATCACATTACTTATATCTAATTTTCATGGAACTAGAGTTGATAATGTTAAAAAATTATAATCTTTCCATACAAATTGTTGTATGATTTTGAGAACCTTATCTTCAACTACAACTATGTAGTAGTGTATTACCACAAGAATCCCAATATACAACTGTAACATTATATATGTTTATTTTCACTACATATAAATTCATCAATATATGTGTGTTTGTGTGTGTGCTTATTTTGAAATTTCATAGATATGTGGATAAATGTTTAACCTCTATAAAACATTTTAGTGAAAATTGGTTGATATGATGAATGAGGAAAATTTTAATGGGATATTAAATATTTATTTATGGTTATAATTTTATAAATACTTAAAATATAATAAATTTTTGTTCGAATAATAAAATCATGTTGATATTATTAATTGACATGATGTTTTTATCTCAATAATTATATACAAATTAAAATTGAATTTTTGGATGAATGATAACTATTTATGAGTAATTATACTACTTTCTATGACCATATTATTTATTATATATGACATATACAAGAATAATTATATTATTTTTATTATACACATGGAAATTCATAACTTTATATTTTTCTCTTTTATGTAGAAATTGTTTTGATGATTTAAAAAAATTATATAGATATATTTATTCTAAAAGGAATTTGTTACAATTTTTTATAGATGTTGTGATCATTTGGGTATACTTTTTATGGTATATGTATGGGTGTCCGTTTCTCAAATATTAGGTTATTTTCAATTTGTATAGTTTGATTTGTTATATATTCATTTTTTAGTTTTTACGTTATAGTATGTATTTTGATTTTTAATTTAGGTTATTCCTCCATGATATTAATATATTCCCTTGTGATTATTATTATCCACCTTCCTAGTGAATGTGAGTTTTTGGGAGTTATTTAATGGGTATTCTATAATGAGAATGTCTTGAAATGACAAATTACTAAATTACAATGTAATTTGATGAGGAATTGGATGGTTCACGACCTTGTTCATGATCTTGAAATCATGTAAGATGATTGTCCATTGCAGAATATTTTTCCATTTTTTTCTTAAAATACATAAATAGACCCCTTATTCTTTATTTATGGATAACTTTTTCATATTTTTGACTATTTAGTATACTTAGAAAAATTATTATTATTTTAAATAAATCAGTTTTTGTTTTATAAATAGTATGTGTAAAATTATGTGATATTTTTCATTTATAGTATTAATATTATTACATAAAAATAAATATTAAATATTCATATGAAGGTATTAATTTTTTATATTATTTTAGTGATTATAATATGAATATATTTATTTATTGTTTATATTTTAGGTTTCTATGAATTATTTTAATACTCCGAAAATTAAACTAGTATGAATTTTTAATTCGATATAAAATAGTGATTCCCACAATTTTTTTCACATTCAATCATTAAATACAATAGAGGTAAAAAGGGTCCTCAATATACTACAATATTATTATCCCTTATTCAAAGGAATGTCTATGGTTTTTCACCAGTTTATTCTACTCATTCTCATATTTTTCTCCACTCCCTCTTTATGGTATTCTATTCTACCACCTATTGTTCAGGGAATAACTGTTTTAATTAATGCTAAGGTTAATACTCATTAATCTAAACAAATTTTTATAGTTTACCATCATATACTCTTATGTGATCTATTTAAAATTATTTTCTTGTTGAAGAATTACCATATCAATTTTTTGTATTTGATTTCCAAATTTATATATTGGTATATCATGTATATGTTATTGTAAAATTAGTGATATATTTTGTGGCCTATAACCAACTACACTGGACATTATATATTTTTTATTCATTATATTGATTGATAATAAGTATCTTATAACATTAAGATTTTACTTTTTATAACATCTTGGATTTCATTTTCCCGATGGTGAGGGTGCATGACCGACACGTCTAAAGGATTTAGGTGAGATTTGGAGAGCCTACAAGAACGATTTGTATATTGGTCGGCATGCTAGAGTTGGCACTGAGTTAGAGGCAATACCAGTCGTGGATGATTGTCTTATAGAGCAGTATCGTCATATGATTACTCAATGGATGACTACTCTATTTAGAGTATTAATTACATTTGAGGTATTTAAATAATAACTTTAATGTTTTTCATTAATACTATCTTTTAAATTATCTAATTTTATTTTGGAATCATCTGGAAAAAATAAAAAAACATTTATGCAAAAAAATACCTCCACACACTGGGACGTACTGCGATGTCAGATCATGAGAGGAATCATGTATGAGAATTGTTTATAAGTTTTCATTGCAACTTACACTTTATTTTGTTTCCTAAATTATTTAATAAATTTATAAAGTGTTCTTATAACTTTATTTTTCAATGTCATTGTAGCGGAAAATATAGAATATTGATGGACGCGTCCCTCGAGAAAAACTATTTTGCTTTAGTAGACAGAAAAAGGATAGAAGTGCCATCAACGAACTGACTCAGCAGCAGATTGTAAGTTTTAATATATTGATTTTATATTTTAATATCTATTTTATTACTTAATAATATATTTATATTTTTCATAGGCTTCTTTAGAGGCCGTTGATGCACAAGAACCAGAAAATTTTGGGCCAATTGATCACTTGCATCAGGTGTTGGGAGAGGAGCATCCTGGAAGAGTACGCTGCCGACCTAGGATATCCCCAACGAGGTATTGGCCCTCCTATGGTTTGAGTTTTAGTGCCATCGAGCTACAGTAAGTTAGGTCATAGGCATAACATGCTAACAAATGGTCCATAGAGATGACAGAATAACCTGCTTGAGAAAACAACGCATTTATGAAATTTATTGAAGTTCTACGTACAACACTTACACCAGAGGCCATCCCAACTTTTTATGATTATATGTCATCGATGTGTTCTATATATGGTGCAACAAGAGACAGTTCTAGTGGTTCTCAAGATGATGTACAACCTGGCGATGATGATAGTGAGGAGTCTGATGCGGAAGAGGAGGGAGAGGAGGAGGGCAAGGCGGATGGAGAGGTTGAGAAGGAGGGCGAGGAGGAGGGAATTGAGGAGGGAGATGACGATTATGTGGACAATGATGAGGATGGGGACGAGGGTGATGATTATGGTGATGATAGTGATGGTGATGTGGGACAAATTGATCCATTACATTTTTGAATAATATTATTTAGATTTTATGTTTAATCTATTCTTGTTGTTGGTTTTATCTAGACCTGTAATATAATATTGGTGTTGAGTTATTTTTATATATTGTCTGTTTTCATGGATGTTGATGTATTTTAGTGGCTGCGGTGTTTCGTGAGAATGTTTATAGATTTTTGTGTGTTTGGGAACTCCCTGGAAATCCCCCTTCTTCCTGGATCTAGGAGAACCACCTACCATCCTCCTTGGACCCCGGTGAGCTCCTAGATAGCTCCTGGAAAGCCCCCCAGACACCCCTCGGACAGCCCCCAGATAGTCCCATAGAGAGCCCCCCGAAAACCCCCCTGACAGCCCCCACCCTCCTCCATGGTCCCCGGACAGCCCCCCGGACACCCCTCAGATAGCCCTCCGGACTGCCCCCGACCCTCCTCCCTAGACCCCAAACATCCCCCCAGACAGCCCACCCCCACCCTCCTCCCTGGACCCCCAGACAGCCCCCATCCTCCTCCTTGATTTCACATGCCTTTTTTTATTTCACTGATCATGCAATGTTATTTAGGATGATTCCATTTTTGTATGTCTTGAATTATATGATTATATTGGTAAGATTATTAGCTCATGCTCATAAAATGCATGTGATGATATGATTTAATTTGAATTCAAATCCTTGTTGTACATTCTCCATGTTATGTGAATTATGTCTTGTTTGATTTGGTTAACCTGTCAATTGTTAGGAAAAGACCTGGGTAACATGTTAAGGGCTCATGGACGTACTCAGCATGCTCAGGGAATATTGAATTGAAATTCCAGGATGTATTCTTTGGTATCTAGGCGAGGGCTACCCGGATGGTTTCTATTACTCATGAGTAATATTGGTTCCTTGAAGATAAACCAGGGACATGTCTGTTTTGCAAGATGGTAATACCATGCCTCAGGTGTGGCCGACACCACTCAAAATGTATCAGGTATATTTGAAATAGAAAAAATTTTAAGTGAAAATAACAACTGACATACAGAAAACCGACCAATCACATTAGGATTGTGTTGATACTTTAGGAAAATGATCCATGGGTCATTTGTGACATGTACGAGTCAACCCCGTCTACATATGATGTACAATGTGGCCGGTAACACTGTAATTGTATCTCTTATGTTTAAATTGAATGATATTTTAAGTGAAATGAACAACTGGCATATGGAAATCCAACCAAACTCATTCAGATTATGTTTATACTTTATCAAAACAATCCATGGTTCATATGTGACGTTTACGAGTCAATCCTGGCTCAATCTGAGTCTCATTGTGGTTGGGATCACTCTAAGTGTCTCTCTTATGTTTAAAATGGACAACATTTTAAGTACATAAGTATAAATTACCAAATGGATTCTAATTGTGTTGATACATTAGCACACATATTCATGTGTCATATGTAACGTTTACGAGTCAACCCCGCCTCAATCCGAGGCGCGGTGTTACCGACACCCTTCAAAGTGTCTCACTTTTGTTAGAAATGAATAAAATTTTATGTGAAAAGTACAATTGACATTCGGAAAACCAACCAAATGAATTTGGATTGTGTTGATAGTTTAGGAAAATGAACTTTGGGTCATTTTTGACATGTACGAGTCAATGCGACCTCAATCCGAGGCCCGGTGTAGCCGACACCACTCAAAGTGTCTCATGTTTATTTGAAATGGACCACATTTTAAGTGAAAATAATAACTACCATACGAAGAGCTGACCAAACAAATTCGGATTGTGTTGATACATTAGAAAAATCATCCATGAGTTATATGTGACGTGTAAGATTCAACCCCGCAACCATCTGAGGAACGGTGTTTCCGGCACCACTCAAAGTGTCTTTCTTTTGTTTGAAATGGACAACATTTTAAGTGAAAAAACAATTGAGATATGGAAAACTGAACAAATTCATTCATAATGTGTTGAAACATTAAGAAAATGTTCCATGAGTCATTTGAGATGTTTACGAGTCAACCCCACCTCAATCCAAGACCCGGTTTTGCCGACACCACTCAAAGTGGCTCAGGTTTATTTGAAATGGACAACATTTTAAGTGAAAATAACAACTAGCATATGGGAAACTGACCAAACGTATTCAGATTGTGTTGATACTTTTGAAAAAAGATCCAAGAGTCATATGTGACGTATAAGAGTCAACCACGTCTCAATTTGAGTCCCAGTGTGGCCAGCACCACTAAAAGTGTCTCTCTTTGGTTTCAAAATGACATCATTTTAAGTGAAAACAATAGCTGACATATGGAAAACCGAACAAACTCATTAGGACTCCATTGAATCTTTAGGTAAATCATCCATGAGTCATATGTAATGTGAAAGAGTCAACCCAGCCTCAATCTAAGCCACGGTGTGGCCGGCACCACTTGAACTGTCTCTCTATAGTTTAAAACGGACAACATTTTAAGTGAAAACAACAACTGACATACAGAAAACTGACCAAACACATTCATATTATGGTCAATATTTAGGAAAACGTTCCATGAGTCATTTGAGACGTGTATGAGTCAACCCTGCCTCAATCCGAGGCCTGATGTGGCCGACACAACTCAAAGTGTCTCGGTTTTATTTGAAATGGACAACATTTTAAGTGAAAACAACAACTGACAAACGGAAAACAGACTAAACGCATTCGGATTCTATTGAAACATTTGGAAAAAAAATCCATGGTTCATATGTGATGATTACATGTCAAACCTACCTCAATCTGAGGCGCGGAGTTTCCGACACCATTCGAAGTGTCTCTCTATAGTTTAAAATGGACTTCATTTTAATTGAAAACAACAACTAACATACGGTAAACCGACCAAACGCATTTGGAATCAATTGAAACATTATAAAAACTACCCACAGGTCATATGTGATATTTACAAGTCATCCACTCCTCAATAAGAGTCACAGTGTGGCCAGGATCACTCTAAGTGTCTCTCTTTTGTTTAAAATGGACAACATTTTAAGTACATACGTAAAACCGACCAAACAGATTCTTATTGTGTTGATAATTTAGAAAAATGATACATGGGTCATATTTTACCTATACGAGTCAACCCCTATTCAATATGAGGCACAGTGTGGCCGGCACCACTCAAAGTGTCTCTCTTTTATTTAAAATGGACAAGATTTTAAGTGAAACAACAACTGACATACAGAAAACCAACCAAACGAATTTGGTTTCTATTGAAACATTTGGAAAACTATCCATGAGTCATATGTGCCATGTATGAGTCAACCTCGACTCAATCCAATGTGATGTGTGGCCAGCACCACTCAAAGTTTATCTTTTTTGTTTCAAAAGGACATCATTTTAACTGAAAACAACAACTGACATTCAAAAAACCGACATAACGCATTTGGATTCCATTGAAACATTAGGAAAATGATCCATGGGTCATATAGGACGTGTATGAGTCAACACCTCATCAATATGAGGCGCGATGTAGTCGACACTACTCAAATTGTCACATTTATTTGAAATAGAGAACATTTTAATTAAATAATACTGGCAAATGGAAAACTGACCAAACACATTCGGAATGTGTTGAAACATTAGAACAATGATCAATGTTTCATATGTGATGTGTACGAGTCAAACCTGCCTTAATCCAAGTCATGGTGTGGCCGGAACCACTCAAAGTGTCTCATTTTTTTTGGAAATGAACAACATTTTATGTGATACTAAATGACACACGGAAAACCGACCAAATGATTTCATAATATGTTGATACTTTAAGACAACGGTCCATGGGTCATTTTGGATGTGTACGACTCAACCTCGCCTCAATCCGAGGAATAGTGTGGCCGGTATCACTCCATGTGTATGTATTCTTTTTAAAATGGACATCATTTCTAGAAAAAACACATTTAAATGTGTATGTTTTAATGAATTATTTATGTTTATAATTATGTTATGAATTCTGATTTAATTCTGGATTTTTATAGTTCCAGATGCATTATATGATAAATGTGTATTAATGTTTTCTGTATATTTATGTGTTAGTTCCAGTGCATGTGTTGTTTTTTCTGTTATTCGAGGTACAAGGAGATTGGAGAATTACCAGTGTTGTGCAAATTGCAGGCTGCTATGCTATTTTCACAACATAGCCTATGCCAACAGTTTCAAACCCTTGGTATAGGATTAATAGGATGTTTTAACAAATGGTTCAAATTGAACCATTGGTAAAAATACATTCCCAACGGTTTTAGAAACTGTTGGGAACCATGGGAAAATGTTGGTATTCCCAACAGTTCAGCAGACACCATTGGGAAAAAAATTTCCCAACAGTTTAGAGAACTATTGGGGTAGCCTAATTTTTCTAACCTATCCCAATGGTTCTATGTAAACCGTTGTGAAAAGATATCCCAATGGATTACTTACGAATAGTTCACAGAACTGTTGGTATAAGGTATACCAACGGTTCTTTGGCCTTTACTAATGGTTCAAAACTGTTTGTAAGTCCTACTTTTCCAGTAGTGAAGGAATATAATTTCCTTGATAAATGAATTAAAACACATGTATTTTCATATTCAATTCGATCATGATAGTCCATTTGAGGCTATAGTTGATGATGATGGGATTAAAAAAATTCATGATGAACTAAATGAATTCAAAATGAATAATGTCTGGACCATGGTTGAAAGAACTAAAGAAACATCTATATTTTGAGTTAAATGGTTATTCAAGAAAAAATGTGATGTAAATGGAATAATACTTAAACCAAAATTAACACTAGTTGATAATGGTTATGATCAATAAGATGGAATAAATAATGAAGAACCCTAAAGTCTAGTATCTAGATATGAATCTATTCAAATATTGTTAGTATTTGCATCATTAATTAATTTCAATCTTTTTCTAATGGATGTGATTTTTTTTCCATAATGGATATTTTATTGATGATTTTTACTGGATCAACATCATGTTGTTGAAGATATGAAACATCTTTAATATGTTTTCAAACATACCAATATTTATATGCCCTTAAACAGTAGCCTAAATCACAGAATGATAGATTAAAGAGAATTTTGTTAAAAAAATCCAAAGGATATGTGTATTCAACTATTTTTATAATGAAATAAAACATAAATGTTTTGATCATTAAAATTTATGTTGATGAAATTTTATTCAAAATAACTAAATAATATTTAACAGAATATTTTGCGAAGCACATGAAATCTATGATTGAGATGAGTATGATGGGCGAGTTAACATTTTTTTCTTATCATTAATATATCTCAAATACCATAATGGACATAAATATCCCAACATAAGTATATTAAAAATATTTTAAAAAATTATGGATATGACTGTAATAAATGAATTATTACTTTAGTCGGACTCTGTTACCTACATAATCAGTCCCAACAAGATATCACTTTTTGAACTCATTATGGTGAGATTCTATATTATGAAGAGGATACAGAATCAGATAGAACAATATCAATAAAATGACTTCAATACATTGAAAATTATTTTAGAAGGATAGAAAAGTTATTTACTTTTTTTTACAAAACATGATGTAATTATTGATATTCTTTAGGATATTACCAATGAAATATCAGACTCAGAAAATGTTTTTAAATATTGGGTTCTGTGTCATGAATACTCTTTTTAATTTTTTGAGTTAATATTTCTTGATAAAAATGTCTTTCAAAACATTTATCAAATAGTCAAATTATACCTATGAATGTGTCAAGATGTAAGAGGATATGATTGAATATGTGAGAAATCAGGTGAATGAACTCTCAAAAGACATTAATATGTTGTCATGTGAAACCACTGAAAATGTATATTCTATACGAAAAACCATATCTTCTAATGATACTCAAAATATAGTGATTAAGGATTTAATTGGCAACCTCAAATACCATTCATTAGAAATTTCATGTTTCATTGAAAAAAGGATGAGGTATTTGATTTGAAGAGTGAAAATTAATTATTGTGCATGATATAATAAATCCAAGAAAAGGTAACAGTAGTTTAGTTAAAAAAATTTCATGGATCATGATGAAAATTTTATGGTCAGTTAAAAAAGATTTTTACTCTTTAAGAGAAGATGAAATCTAAAGGGGAAGTAGTTCTCACCCATGACATTTTTTTGATGATAAATAATGTAAATTTATGTATAAATATAAATCTATTTATCATCTTATGGTGGAAAGGAATTATGTCAAGAAAATGACAATATTTCAATTATAACTCATGAAGAAAGATAATGAGAATGAAATGAAAAAGAAATTAATTTATTGAAATCTTATTATATTATTGCTTTTTTATACATTAATTAAAGACATTGACATCAACACATCATTTGATTGAATATTTTCCATTTCATTGATGAATGTTTATTCATTTATTCTACGATGATCACATTATTTATCACTTCATGCTACTTATTTCTATAACCCTTCTTTTCATGATCATTTTGTCTTTTCTATATTCCACTACAATAAAAATACAAAGGGTAGAATAATTTACAGAGGGGATGAATGTATTATATAGGGTGATAATGATATAATAAGAAGGTGTAATTCTTTACTAAAGGGGAGTAATAATAATTCAATCCTTGGGGATTAATTATTCATAATGGGGAGGTTAATAATATTCACAATTATGTTAAAAAGATTTTTTAAAACTCAGGGAGATATGTATAAGTTCTCACATCTTAATAAAAAAAATTTATATAGAATTTTATATTTTTCTTTATTTTTACTTATGGTTTGTTCTTTCCAAAAAAGGATAAGATTATGGAGTCATAATTCTCGTTTTTAATTTTTTATTCATTTTTTGATATGGAAATACCAAACTCTATTTTTAAATAAATTCATATTTTGTTTTACTGTACTTACATTGTGGTTTCTGTTTTACCTTTCATAATTACATTTTTTAAAATAAGTATGATAAATACATACTCATGAATTTCACCGAAATAGTACATTACATGATTATCATAACTTTATGGGATATTATTTCAATCATACACTCTAAATGAAATCTTTATCATACACAATGTCTAGTTTTCATACTAGCATTGTTTTTTTTAATGTTACACATTTTATAGAATCTCAAAATGAGAATAATTGGATATATTAAAACTAATTTTATCAAAAATAGAATACTACATCATAATAAATTGAAAACCATTTAAATATAAAAATATGTCATGTATTGTATATTGAAATGATTTATTAAACGATATTGTTTTTTCAGTTATTAGAAGACTGTTAGAGTTATAGGTGTCTAATTCCTACCATGTTTTTATGAAAAAAATATGACGATTGGAATCCTAGATAAAAATTGAGTCATTGGCCTATAAATACTAGGTCATTTGAATGATTTCATAACATTTGAAAAATTTGAGACAGTCTGCGAGAGCCCTGAAAAATTAATGCTTCTTGTAAAAATACTAAAGAGTACATGTTTTGAACTTCTCATCCAACATACATGGGACATTCATAGTGTTTTATTGTTCCGTGTGACACCAAACATTGTGCTATTTATCAAGGGATACCTTGGATATAAAGACATATGTGATTGTATTTTTTGGATTGAGGGATTATAAGGCTAGAAAGAAAGAGGTTCTGATTACCTTCTTGATTGAGGTCTTGTGGGGATAGTGTGAGTGAAGCTAATCATTGTATCAAGGGCTTACCCTGGTGTAGGTAAGACATACCTACTTGAATGCATAAATCATGGGACTGTTATCCTAGGTTTTTCGATACCCATCTAATTCGGATAAAAGAATTATATTCTTTTTAATTGATTATATTTCTTTTAATTTGATATAGAATGTCATTTATATTAGATATTCATCTTTATATTCTCTATTAAGTGATTAAGATCATTGTAATTACGACTTTATTGATTATGATCAATTAATTTTCCCTATACGATTTTGTACACTTTATGATAAAATCATTACTCGTTTCAGTATGTTTATAATAACCATTGGGATTATGATCAATATCAAGACTACTCAGATTAAATAGTTTATATATTATGAATATGATTAATTTCAAATAATACATGGGAAATACATAGTGTATCCTTTTGGTTATGATACAGTATTCCTCAGACCAAGGGCCCTATATGATTACTGTTTTAATACATTGTGTGGTATTTTTAATATAATTAGTTTATCTATTGTCAAAATAAGTTTTCCTTAAGTATAAAAAATAATTTTTTAACTCAAAATTCATCACCTATTATATTGTGTGATATGTATATACATTTGATTCAAAGAATAGGAAAATAGATAAACTATTTAAAAAGTGTATAAAATGATGAAACATTAATCATTGATCAGTGAGAACAATATAGTGCATATAATATAGAAATATGGAATAATAATTATCACATTGAACCATAACATTGTCATCCTACATAACTGAATTGGGTCCATCCTCAATAATTTCAAACATGATAATCAATACATGGTTGATAATGAAGTTTATGATCCTAGATAATGTGCCTTGGGTCCATGCACAATATATTCATGAAATAATAAACTAAAAAATTTAATATTGTACGAATAAAAATTATAATAAAATAAAAATTTTTAAATAACTAAAATAAACAATATAATCTTACAGAATGTAATGGTACCAGAATACTTAAAAAATAAAGCATTCCAATAGTATCAAACTATTTTAACAAATATAATAAAATAATGGATCCATTAATATATTTAATTTATGAAATTATATTTCAATATAAAATACTAAATCATATAAATATACAATTTATTTTAACAATATCAACAAATAAGAAAGAAAAATTTTAACATTTTTTTTAACAAATGATAGATCAATGAGACACTGGTGAAAATTGAGTGTGGTGGACAAGGATGTGCTACTAAAAATTTGGAAGGGTGGCACAAGTCGCACAACTAAGCAATGAAACATTAAATTATTTCAATTTCAAGAAATAAAAAAAATATCCAAGGAAAATAAAATATTATGTTATATTGAGGACCCAAAGGATTCATTAGAAATAAAAAAAATTATATTCTAGAAGTCCAATAGAGATTCATGACACACCGCTATGTGATGCCAATTGTGGATCATTAACTTCTATTAGGAATGTGTAAAGGTGTATCATTAAAATCCATTTTCAATCAATGTGAATAAAAAATATATGATTAATAGATAAATAAAAACTATATAATATTTAAAAGTAATGAAATGTTATACAGAAATAAACTGAAATGACGAACATATTAGAGGAATTTTCTTATCATCTTTTCATCAGAATGAATTGATGTAAGAATAATTTTCTAATAAAAATTAGAATAATTTTATGATACAAATAATAATAAAAACATAAAATATATTTAATCATAGTGAACTATATCACTTCACTTGAATGAAGATGGAAGTGATCCTATAAGATCTTGAAGAACCTTCTTATATGTCTCTATAAAAAAACAAAACACTCCATTTGGGATAAATAACCCAATTTTTATTTCCATTATTTAGTGAGATATCATCATCATTGAATCATAGTTATTTAATAATACTCACACTACCTTGGGTTCATCAAATTATGACTCAACCCAGCCTCCATTAGTATTCTCCAATGGTGACTCGAATCACCAACCATCTGTATTTTCCAACGATGACTCACCACAACCAACAGATTAATTAAAACTAAAGAAGAAAAGCTCATGTATATTATAATAAGAAATGTATCAGTAGACCCCAATGAAAAATAAATAATAATACATAGAGCAAACAATTTTCTCGATTGAAATTGAATAAATATAAAACCGTGTGAAAATAATATAACCAATTCGTTATGAAACATGGTTAGAACAAAATGAAATGCTTTGAAGAATTGTATTTAACTGGGAAAAATCATACGTACATATAAGTTTACTATGATATGAATAAAGAAAACAAAAAGGGTCTCAAATATTAATGTGCATGAGTCTATAATAGAATATTTGGGAGGTCAAACAGTTTACATGGATTGAATCATATGGTTGGGTTATTATCCATGATTTTAAATAAGTTGAACATTAACAAAAAATATGTCCGACATCAAATTAGTGAAAGGTAGACTATGAGTTATATCATGAAAAGTGTGTTGATTCTCCATTCAAATTATGACATTAAACACACACAGTGGGAAACATAGAAAAATCAATGTATAATGTGGGTGGGATCTACAAGCCTTATACATGGAAGTATATGATTTATTTCTGAACTATGGATGATCTCACCTCTCTACAGTCCTCAAGGGATAGACCCCGTATAGTGGTTAACATCTAGGCCCCCTATCTATAGTTATCATATTTTCCCAAAAGAATATTGAAAATTGATTTTTCTTTGTAAAATATAAAAACAAATAAGAGAAATAATATAATGTAAAAAAATAACCAATGACCAAAATAAAATATAAAAACATGTTAATAAGAAATTATTTTTTTCAAAACATTGTTTAATCAAATTAAATCTGATGTATGAGTAATTTAAAAATGAATGATATTTTTATAAGTATTAATACCCAATTACAAATATAATTATTTTATGGAATGACCTGAAGGACTAAATTTTTATTTATTTTTAGATAAACACCCTTTTATGGGAAAATGGGGGAAAAATCACAAGGATACAATGACATACAAACATAAAAATAATCAGAGGTAAAATCCTAGAAAATTACCACCTAGATATACCCCTCCCTAGCACTAACATCGTTATAGAAAACCTCCCCAATGAATTGTTTTTCAGCTAGTTGTCTTGTGTAGAAAATAGAACGATTTCATAAGGCATCACTCCCACTAAAAAATCTAAAATAGTTAGATATCTCCAAAATGAGATAGGTAAATCTATTTGATGAAATTTGTGATAGATGAATCACTTTAGGTCAAAGTCTACAAGAATAGGGCTCGTGAAATTAGATCAACATGAATCTATATGTCTTGATGATGTGATGTGATAAGAAAATCATAGCTCATACTTTTGTCTATCAGAATAAAAAAATGTATATAAAATGTATAGCAAACAAAGAGTCATCCATGGAGACTCTATGAAATAGGAATCCACTACATGTAGTTTTTTTTTATCCTTGACCACAAGCTCTCAAAGCCTTTTGTGGAATACATGGGGGGGGGGGGGGGGGTTTGTGGGAATATATCACCTCATTTCACAACTTTTTATTATCTTCCGTATCATTCAAACATCATCCTATAAATTTTCCTCCCTATTCTAGATATAATATGTTCTAGAATTATCATATGAGAAATCAACTATAGAACCATTGTATTCAGAAAGTCTCTAGATATTCCGTTCCCTCCAGATTTGTCGATTCTGACATTGGATGCCATTTTTCAATGTCATGACCCAAGGTTAATTATTACCATCACTAAGTATAATTTTCTGCTTATCTAGAAATATCTCCACCACTAAGGAGTTATGTAGAAACTTATCATAAGTAGTAATGTGTGTACATAACATAATATCCTAGATATCCTATATAATACCCATCTCAATGGTCCATTCGCCAATGTAATCATATCAAACTAGATCGATGGAGTTTCATTAGATGTTAGTGTATATAGAAACACACACACTATCACTATAATGAATCTCTTCTTTAAATGTATAAGTTTTTACATCAATAATTACAAAAAAATCACTTGTAAAAAATATTATATAAAGAGATTAATGATCTCCAAATAAGGGAGAGTTGACTCTCCATTTTAATGAGTCACTGCACTCTAACATCGATCTATAGAGTCATAGAGAAGGTTCATTGGATGGACTTCCACCAGATTGTGTGAGTTCCTAACAAGGCATAAAATTAATATAAATAAATTTATCCCTATCAATATAATATGGGGAGGTCTATATCACCCAAAAAACTGAGGGGTTACTACATCCAAATCACATTAACTGTACTCAGAATTCATATATCATCTTCTAATGTAACCAAGAAGATTTATTCTCAATGGGTAAATATGGTATCTAAAACCCATCTAGATGTGTCGAAACATTTCAATCAGTATGTAATATTTACCTATACAGAAAAATGTAGAAAAAATTGAAATGGTTCAACACATCTGGTGTTTATCCAAAAAATATTCTATGTTACCCAAAAATTTCAAATAATATATGGGTGTTATTTGAGTCTCACCCATACCTCTAATAAATGAAAATTTTTATCCAATAACACCTATATAATTAGATTATATGGTTAAATTTTCTTGAATAATCATTATTGGACATTATTTTTTCACCCGTCCACTAAAAAATATCTACCTCTCATTTTGTATCACTTGGAAACTAAACTGTAGATGAAAACCTAACATACTCTCACCAATTAATGATTTATTTCCCAATAAATTACATCACACCACAATATTTATCATTATATATAACATGATTAAAAAATATATCTTTCACCAAATATGAAATAATGTATTATTTATTTTTTCAAATTTTTAAACAACTATCCAAAAGGGAATACCGACGATGAATGCTTAAATAACAAGGGGAGAAAATACCCAACCAAAATAGAGAGGAATATATGTTGAAAATTTGTCTGATTATCCTAAATCCCATATGTTGAAAACATAAAACATGTGAAATAAATTGTGAACCAAAATAAAATTATAAATTCTTTATCATATGAAGATAAATCAACATCCATAAATCAGTGATCAGTCCGCAAAACAATGTTTAAGAAACAATATTACTTGTTTTTATGAGATAATAAAAATAGGGATGAAATTGAAGAGAAACAATTTCTACCTAGTGATTTGATCGATCATTGAATGTGAATGGTTCAATTCCATTTCCTTTTTTGATGCCAATAATCATTTTTTGGGAGAAAACATCATAGAATAATGGTTACTCCTTTATGATATCAATATCGTTCATCAAAATCTCTCCTACAGTAATAATCTAAATTACCATGGAATAGGAATATATCCCTACTAATTTTATGTAACATTGATTATATATAGGATGAATGATATCTGTTACATTTAGTAAACAATAAAATAAAAATTTTATCTTATTTATTAATTATTCCAACCACACCAACTCAAAAGAAAAATACCAAATCTGTACAGTGGATATGTCATGGGAACATTTTTCCCATTTTTTATGTAATTGTCATCAATGATTTTACGTTATGATCAATTTTTATATGATATTATATTATTAAAGAAAAATGTTTTTTAATGATATAATATATTTATTATATTAACGACGTGGCTCATCGAACCCCAGAATCCCACATAGACTATATTTATAACTCTAAAAAATTCCATGAAACATGAAATTTTATTACAAGGATCAAATAGATTCATTATAGTAATCATATCCATCATCAATACAGTGAAACATTCTAATCAATATTGTGGTTATACTCAACATATTGATCTTATGAGGGGTGGAACATAAACTGTTAGATTGGAGGGTGATTTATGAATCCACTCATTAGTTATACATACATATATATGTGTGTGTGTGTGTGTGTGTGTGTGAGTGTGTGTGTGCTACTTGAAATATATCATTTGACACATCATGAAGAACCCATGGAAATACAAATGGGTTTTACAAAAAATTTATATGGTACCACAATAATTTTCCTGTAGAATATGAGATGTTGATGCCGAAAATTCAACCAACACCAAATTTAACATTATAAAATAATTTAAAGGGTGATTCATGCAATATTATTTTAAAGGGAAATAAATCCTTTTGGGAAAAAGTGGAAAAAAATTATTAGAAAATTAAAATATTTATTAGAAAATGATTTTAATTTATTCATAAAAGAGGTTGTTATAGATCACATTCAAAAGTCACTTTCAAAAGGTGAAGTGATTTTATCTAAGATAAATTACATAAAATAATATATATTGATAAAGTTGTCTAAAATATAAATAAAAAACATTAAACGGTGTAATGAAATCTTCATGAATAATTCTACTTTATATATTAATATTCAATAACATATCTTTGAAAATGACTTATGATGTTAAAAACAAAATATTGAGCGAAATATTAAATAGATGATTTTAAATGTTCAAAAAAGAAATGAAAATTTTGAAATAAAATTATTCGACACCCTCATAATTACATGGGAGAAAATATTGACATTGAATTTATGAGAAGGAAAATATAAAGGTCACAAAAATAAATAATTATTTGGATTTAAAAAATAATAATGGAAAATAATTTTGTAATTAATGGAATGAAAAATTTAAGATAAAATATAAATAAATGAGAGTTTCTTTTTTTAATTTTTTTTACATTAATGACAAAAACAATCATCAGAAAATAACAATTATGTTAAAATAATCATTAAACCAATATATAAAATTGGAAATATATTATGAAGTTTGAAATGTTAAAATTTATCAAACGAAAAATAACGTTGATCAAGGATTATCTTTTTAACTCAATGAATGGAAATTTAAGCTAAGAAAATACTATTTGGATATCATAATTCATGAACAAAGTGAAATTTATAAAGGGTTATATGTTATTTAAATTTAAATAAAATACTAATCTAAGTGAAAATACTATAATTAAAATCAACTAGTAGAATATGTCAAACTTATATAAAATTTTTTCATGAATAAAAAACATAACTCAATGAATAAAAATTGTGTTTTCAAAAAAACTAAAACTATCATAATACTTAAAATTAAAAATCCATGGATGGTGGAATGTGATATGGATTTTAAATCACTCATATTTAATAAAATATAATGTTAAAATAAATCCTTGTCCAATATATATACTAGAAAAATGGAATAGGTGGTGAATAATCTTAATATACCAATTAAGAATAATTTAGATGAAAACCATATAAAGTGTATTAAAAAATATTCAAAATTTTACCTAACCACCTATGATGAAAAAACCTTTTTAAAATTATAATTTCATAAACATTCTCATAGATCCATGATTTTATCAATATATTTATTAATATTTTATTATAAATAATTTTTTTTGTTATATTGTATTTTTCTCATGGAATGTTTTTAGCATCAATTTCATTATTTAGTACTAGTGTAAAAATGGATGTGTTGATTTATATAACTAGATTCAAATTTAATCATTATTGTATTTTTATGTGTACATAAATATTTTTTATATTGATATATAATGTTACATTTTGAATTAAATGGATTTTTTATATGATTTAATATGATGAAGTTGATTATGATATTTTTTCGATAATCATAGAAGAATGTTAGGTGGAATTTTATTAGTATTTTATCTAATAACAATAAATATATAGGAAAATTATCAGTATTTTTTTATTCACAAATTTATATTAATAAGAGTATTTATGTTTCCATTTTCATCCATTATTTAAATTTATCATAATGACTATATATTTGGTTAAACCGGATGAAAAAAGAAGACAATATAATCAATTGCTGAGTATGGTTATGAAATTGATTCTTAAATAATAATAACATTATCCATGAATAGTAATTAATTTATATTTATGTTATTAAATTATATAAATATATTTATATAGGGTAGGATATATAAGGACATAATTGAGTGAATGAAAAAATATATAACTTTTAGGTATAAAATTCCCAAACTAAAACATGGGTGAGGCATTGATTTTACATTAAATGTAAAAAATATATTTATTGTTTTATATTCTCAGAATATTAATTTTTTTTTCAATATCACATTTTTTCATTAAATAAAAACCTTTTAGACAACCTATACAAGGTAATCGTTAAAAACATATCACACTGATTATGTAGCTAGCAGTCATCAAATAACAAAAGACATTTATTCATTTTTCATATGTTTAGGTGGTTGATATAAAATGGACATTAAATTATTATGAAATAATATAAATATATTAGTTAACATAATGAGTCAATAGTGTTGGGGTAGAATAATATTCTTATGGTAATAATGAAAATAATAATGGGTGATCAGGAGAGAGTATTACCTCTTCCTTTGGCTGTTCTCCCTCTGGTGACACCGTAAAGGTCCTTAGTTTAGTCTCTTGGAACGAACAATGGAATTATGAAATATGATAATTTTTCTGAAGATATTTTTGTTGAAATTTAGTTTAAACAAGTCTTTAAAATTGGTGGACAAATTCTATATATATGATACCATTTCATACGTGATGAAAATGACACATCTGTAAATACCCAATAGTTTTTCAATAAGGGAAAGAAACTATTAAATGAAAAATGGAACCAAATTACAAGAAATAATTAATTTTGGGGGAGATATATGGTCATAAAATCCTTTATCTAACATTTTTAATTATGTTTTGAAGAATTTTGGTGGACTTTAACACTCCATTTCTATATTTTTACATGGTAACTAGTTTTTAGGCATATAATATATATTTTATTAAAAAATAAAAAAATTAACAAAAATATATAACATTAATTATAGAAAAATCAATATAGAGTCCATATAATATAATACTTTACAAATAGAACTAAATATTAACTTTTAAAATGAATAATTAATTTTTTTGAATAACTATGACGTACAAAATTATCATTTTTCCATTTATTGTTCGTGATCCTATAAAACATTTAATTGTTGATTAAATAATATTATTCCAATGTAATAATAATATTGATTGAATTGTGTAAAATATATCAGAAATATTTATTATATAAAAATAATATATTATTAATAAAAAAATTATTTTAAATTAAAAATTTTAAAACAATGTTGATAATTATATGTAATCATCGAATTATAAAAAAAATTGAAATTTATCTTAAATTTTAATATTATCATGATTATATAAAATATGAAATATTTTAATATATTGTATTTCTTGAATGTGATGAAACATATTTTCTAATATAACTGAATAAAAATTTCTTTTTATAGTAAAATGCAACATATGTTTACAAAATTGTAATCCTCATTTTTATAAATTCATCATAGAAATTTGAAAGTTATATAATTATAAATATAAATTTATAATATTTATTAAAAATGGATTAGAAAAAAGTATGTCAGTCTTATATTTTTATGGTTTCATAATGTGATGTTATTAGCAGTGTCAATATTTTTTCAATAATTACCTCAGTATACATTATTTTCAAATTCATAAAATTTCATAATAAGGTTATTTTGATATGATGAATGAAATAATAAAACTATTTTAAATAAAATAAACAATTTAAATATAGATTATTTTTTGAATTGAATATTTGAATATATATACAATAGAAAATGCTACATTTTTTCAAAAAGTTCCTTTCAAAAAATTATTTTTTTCATAGTCCAATATATATTATTCATTTAGAATTGATTAAAATTTCTTATTTACTATATTTAATAGTACTATTTTTATTATTTTTTAATAATATTAGTCATATATTCCAAAAAAAAATTAATTTGGTTCAAAGTGTAAAATAACTTATCAGCATAATGTTTAATTGACAGTATTTTATATTGTAAAAAAATTGGGCATTACATTTTCCAACATTAAATAATTTTTTTATATAAATTAAAATGTTATCATACTAAAAAATATATAATGGAGTCAATTATATTGACGTTACATACATATATTTATGAATTTTATATCTAACAGATTATCTCACATAATACTAGGAAATTGTTTTTCGAAAACATGATTGTTTATTTATTTATAGATACATACCTTTAGCGACATAATTTTTATGAGCCTATTCTAAACAAAATAATAAATAAAAAATGAGTGTGAATTTAATCATTAAAAAATTGTCATTTATCATATTTATATTAACACTCTATCCTCTGACACCTTCTCCAATAATACATTCCTTTCAATATATCATGCATTTAATTAAACTCTGATATAATCGAATCAACCTACAACTCCTTCAGTTTAACAATATTTTCCAAGATCATATCCCAAATAGATTATTAAAACATATTAGTAAATTATTAAAACCAAAAATAAATTAAAATCATTCATATTCATTTGTGTATTGAATGTAAATAACTAAATAATATCCCCTTGGAGTGTCTCTCATGCTGTAAAGCCATTATGCAACTCACCATTCACCAAGTGCTGATTGATTTGATACTCAATCGGTGTCACCCATAGGTGTATCAATTCCAAAACATCGTCAACTTCACAACACCTAGATGAAGATATAATATAAAAGAAAACCATATATGTAGATCTGTTCCAATATCCAAGGATGTTAATCTTTTCTTAGACATATCCCAATTATTATCAATAATTTTATTCCATCTTAATCCCCAAAATATCTGAACTAATACTAAAAATTAAATATACCTAACTCTAATAAAAAATAGGAACCCCAAACATGTACACAGAAACACTATAGATATAAATAAACATTCATTAAACACTAGATTAAATGCGATGTGAGATTACTATATATTTGTTTTACGTAAAAGACATAAATTAAAAAATAAATCACATAAAACCCACACAATACCATGTATAATAAGTATTATTTTTCTTGAGGATAAGAATTAGAAAATATTTATTTTGTTATATATTTGAACATTTATACATAATTGACCTAAACATGTCCTTTATAATACATTTAATACTTTTTACTCATCTTATTGACCTGATAAATAAAAAATTACAAAGGGGTGAGTTTAAATTCTCAATAATGGAAAAAATTAACTTTTATTTATGGTTTATACACTAGGATATTTATAGAACATGGTAATGGTTGAAACACATTATTAAAAATAACATTATATAATAAGAGCTATATATAAATCAATATATAAGAACAATTGATGTCAAATTAATAAATATGTTCCATTGATTTAGTATGAGGAATCGTGAGACATTAAAAATGATCCATGGAGTATAATACTTGGAATATGAAGTATAAATAAGTCAAAAATCATAAGGAACCATAAAATTTTGGACATATCTAATCACATTTATTTTACACTCAGTCTTTTTATCCAATCTATTACACATTTGGTTCAACCTTAATATTATGAACCATAATAATCAACATTTGGTTTAATCGAAATATTATGACTCTAGAATTAAAAAATTGGGTTCAGGATTGATATTTTAAATCGATATAACGAAAATTGGTTTCAATCTAATTTTTTTTTAATAAGGATGATATGCTTTGTGCTCATGGTTAATCATTTCAATATAACATATTTTTATAGCTTCAATGATAAATCTTGTGAACTTATTTTACCTACATCATGTTAAATAATTTAATCATTATCTCCTATGTTATAAATAATAAATTGATTCATTTTAGTTTGATATATTATCCCAACCCTTATTCATTTCAAATATATGCGTGTCACACGAAATCAATTATTCATTACATCAAAAATAACAGTAGGAATTAAAAATGTGTTTAATTACATATTCAAAATGTATAATTACAAACAACCCAAATAATATAAATTGTAGATATATAAAATTCAATCATAATAATAGTGTTTTATAAGAACATTTAGAAGGTATTTTTCAATAAAAATATTCCTAGGAAATTAATAAAGTATACATTAAATGGAAATAGTAGTGCAACTATAAAATTGTATACATAAACTGATTTTATCATTTTTCTAATTGAATATTTTATGGACAAAACATTCATTAAATTAATGAATATATAAAATGAATAATCGTTTGAATTTTGTTTTAAAAAAATATAAAAATAGTTTATTCTTGAAAAATAAATAATGATTTCCCCAAATTGAATTTAAAATATCTTGAAATTTTTTAGTTTTTAAAATAATATTCAATAAAATTTCCCTAAATAAGAAATATTTGCTTCAAAAAATTATATTTATTAAAATATATAAAATAATAAATTTAAAGGAATTAAAATATTTAATCAAAATTATAATATTTTTGATGAAAACCCGCATTATAAAATGAGTTAAAAGAGAATGTTTCTGAAAAATGTAAAATGAAAATATCAAGGACACATGAGTAAATGTTTTTTTATTTATAAATAATAATGAGACAAATTACGTGATTATTTAGCATTACTATATTGTAAAATTATCTTTAAAGGATATTCAATTTTTCTTAAATTTGTTCACATATACGTGACACAAATTCATTGAGATAGAATCATTGGGTTGGAAATATGTTATTATAGACAAGAAAAAGAATAAATGTAATATAATAAAGTGTATAAAATATTATAATAATTATAAAATAATCTTTATCATGGAATAAACTTTTTACACAATGAAATGAAATACGAGTTCACAAAATCCCTGACATATTTAATAATTAATAAAGGATGATACATTTGGAATGAATATTCTGGGGTTGAAATGAAAATCCACAATAAATAAAGAAAAAATACTATATTATAAAATAAAAGAGAATATTTTTCAAAATGTATGTTATGTAATATTACAAATATCACTCATGGATCATTAAATGATAATTTAGTTTTCATAATCCCTTATATCATTGTAATGATTGGAATTAAAAATCTATGAGAGGTTAAACATGATTTAGATTTCTAAATTGGATATATTTCATTGAATTATTGATGTACGAAATACATGGAAAACATATACACCATATAGTGGAACAAGTGGTTAATATATATCATATAAAAATGATGAATAATCATGATACACAACCCCTTATCTGTATTCTCTCTTACTCAAAACATTATCTAACATCATATATGTTAATAATAATAATCATTTGTTTTTTAGTGCTAGAATTATATTGAATGTAATGATTAATTTTTATACATTTTTATTTTATAATTTGGATACATTATTAGTTTTTGTAAGAAATTTTTTATAATGTTTTTTAATTTTAATTTTCTATTTTTTAAGTAGGGACATTTTGATTCATGATGATTAATTTTGTGAGGAACCTGTTTCAATAATTTTTATCAAACAAGAGGAGGTATCATAAAAATAAGTCCAATATTAGCATGTATATTATAGATCAATAAACTAATTATTATTATAACATATATATTTAATAACAACATTATTTATGTTTCCATAATAATCCTTTATAATAATTTATGGAACTATTTATATAAGTGAAAAAACTACCCCAAACAAATGCATATTGTAATCTCTTTGACAAAATGGTTAAGATAGATATTATTTTATCATTATATCCTTGTCAAATTTGTATATTGAAATTATTTGTATTATATTAAAATGGTGAACCTAATTTCGAGAGATTCAGATACATAATAAATGAATCTGTTAAAAAATAGAATATGACACTTTCAATGATATAGTTTTCCACACATACGATCATGTAAGGTGTTGAATTGCATGGAACACAAATTAGGAAGGAATTGGACTATATTTTTAAAATATATTAAATATTTTAAATATAATATTTACTTATAAAATAACTCATTTAAATAATCTTTGAAATTAGGTGTTAAAAACAAACCAAATAATTTATGGATATGGTAGTTTAAAAATAGAATTGTGGCATTTTTATTTTTTCAATTATTATGGAGAGAGTAAAAAAATAGGTTCTTATGAATTTTATTACATTTAATCATAATAAAAGATATTTATGATTTAATTATTTATTTTCTATAAGGGGGAAGATGATTTATAAAAATAAAATAATTAAAATTCTCAGTAGAGAACATTACCTATTCCATTGAAAATTATACCTTGGGTAACACATAATAGAAATTTATCATGGTATAATGAAAAGAAAATTACATATTGAATATGGTAATTTGTTTAATATAAAAATTGAGTCGTTATTTTAGTATAAGGATTTTGAATTGGTGGAAATTTTTGGAGAAAGTGATAATATTTTATAAGTTATTCAAATGAAAATTTAGTAAATAATAATTTATTTTCCAAAAATGGAAACATACTATTCATGGTTCAATGGAACCAAATGTGTGAAATAATTATTATCTGGATTATGTAGGTGTGATAAAGTATATATCATTATTCATATAAAATTTTTGAATCATGTTTTATATTTTTCAGCATAATATTATTGCATGTTTTATTTGTTTTTTAGCTACATTACTTGTTTTTGTATATATAATATTTATATCAATGAACATAAAAGGAAACTAAGACAATATAGTTTTTATGTAGTCAAACTACATTAATTCTCAATATAACCAAATTAAAATTGTAAAGACCCGTAAAATTCAAGGGAAATTTTTCTTAATTTTCTTTAGAATTTTACAAGAGCGCGGTTTCAGACGGCACCTGATTCCGAGGCCCGGAGTGCCCGGAATTAATTTCCGAAGTTTGGCTCGGGTACGATCAGTGAACGAACGAGCGGGAATTCCTAACTTTTGATCCGGTGCTCGGAATTGAAATCCGAGGGCACCGATGAACTCGCAGCGCTGATATTCGCTTAAGGAGACCTTTCCCGAAGTTGCGTTTACACGTGGGGAGTTGTAAAAAAAAAATAAAATTGTGAATGTTAAAATAAAAATTTAACTTCAATTTTTATTTTTATCTTCCTTAAGTGTTTTTATCCTTTGGGTGGAAGTTGGGTGACAACCCAACTTCCCTTGGGAGGTTAAGAGGGTGGTGGGGCCCACACGAACCCCACCCCTTCATATTCTCTAACCCTCCCCAACTCACAATTAATGTTGTAAACTTAAGTTATAACTTATGTCATTAATAAGTGAGTTTAATTAATGTTTTGAAATTCAAACTTTTGAATTTCAAAGGTTTGTGTTGTGTTAATAAATTAAGTGAGCTTAATTTATTGTTTTTGGTTAGTCCCTTTTTTTTCTTGAGAGGATTTGAGAGCTTTCTCTTCTTCTTCAAACCTCAACGAAGAACGCGAAGAACGCCGTTCTTCAACGAAGAACTTCTTCCGCGTCATCTCTTCCGCGACGGTTTTCCGCGACGAACGCCTTCAACAACGACTCTTCCTCCGACGTCAAAGGAATCGAGTGCGACTATCGAGGTAGAGATTCTTGAGTTCGTTATTTTCTTTATTATTTGACTTTCCTCAAGTCTTGACGAGGAACGCAAAATTTCTGACGAAGAACGCCGCTCCGCTCTTCTTCGTTTACCGTGTCAACGAAAGGGGACACCACTTCTTCCTCGGACAATCTTCGTCGGCGTACAAGTTTCGCCCACGACGTGTCACTTCGAACGCTTTCCTTCGTCATCGGATTTGACGAACGGCTTCCGCGACGCCCGACCTCCGCGACGTCGTCTTCCGGGGACTTAGTCAAATCCTCGAACTTATACCCGAGGTAGGGGTTGTCGAATTTCTTTTGGATTCCTCATTTTATTCTTGATCGTGCTTTTAGCAAGATTAACGTGTGGCATGTTTTTCTTTAAGTTGCGTTATTATTATTAACGCGAGGGGGGCCGGACCGCACGAACACGGCCGACCCCCCCCCCCCTCCAACGTTTTTGTTGATTTTTATCTTGCGGGAGGAAACAAGTGGCGTGGTGCCGTCGCACCACGCGGATGAACGTGCAAATATCTTCGCGATGTCGTCGCACGCACCTTTGAAGAAACAACAAGAACACGACGCCGTCGCGCCACGTTGAATATTATCAAAGCACGGCGAAGGGACGCGGTGCCATCGCACCGTGCCGGATGACGAACGCCGCGGCCGGTTCCGGGCCGTGGCGGGACGAGAAGACCGCGGCCGGTTCCGGGCCGCGGCGGGACGAGAAGACCGCGGCCGGTTCCGGGCCGCGGCGGGACGAGGAGACCGCGGCCGGTTCCGGGCCGCGGCGGAAGGAAAGACCGGCGGCCGGGCCGCCAGCGTCGGAAGACGAGGGCGGGACCGGAATTTCCGGTCCCGTTGGTAAAAACCGGCCGGCCAGCGGGCCGGCCGGATGTCACAAAACCGGGGAATTAAATTCCCCGGCCGGTCCATTAAAACCCCCCTCTTAATGAGGGGGGCGGTTCTAGAGGAAAGGGGGCAGCGCCCCCTTTGGTTCGGCGCCAGCAGGCCCCCCCACGTGAGGGGGGGGGGCGGTTTGAAGAAACCGGCGCGGCCTTGTGCCGCGCCACCTTGAAGAAACCGCGGGGCTTAGCCCCCGCGTGACCCACGTGCGGCGCTAAGCGCCGCCGCCAGCGCGGCCCGCCGCCGCCGCCAGCGCGGCCCGCCGCCGCCGCCACCGCGGCCCGCCGCCGCCGCCCGCTGCCGCCGTCCGCCGCCGTCCGCCGCCGCCGACCGCCGCCGCCGGCCGCCGCGCCACCCCGGGGGGGGGGGGGTCGGGCCGGGTCGGCCCGGACCCGGACCCCCCCGTTTCGGACCGGTTTTGGTTTTTGGCTCATAACTTGAGCCTCGGACTTCCGAATGACGAACCGTCTGCGGCAACGCGATCCTTGGATCGAGACGGTCGTTTAGGTATATCGCACTCAAGGTTTCGGTTTACTTTGAGTTCGGCCGGGTTGGTTCGTTCACGAAACCAACCGGGCCTTCGGAGCGGAAACGCTCATATCTTGAGCCACGAACGTCCGATTGACGCGCCGTCAGTCGCGTTGCGTTCCTCTTAATGAGACGGATCTTTTGGCATACTCCGCCCGAGGTTTGGACGCAGGTGGAGTACGGTCGGGTTGGTTTTGCTTTAAAAACCAACCGGGCCCCGGAGACGAAAATGCCAATAACTCACAGGCCGGGCGTCCGATTGACGCGCCGTCTGTTTCGTTGACTTCCTCTTGATGAGACGGAACTTTTGGCATACTCCGCCCGAGTTTTGGATGCAGTCGGAGTATGGCCGGGTTGGATTGTTCCCGAAATCCAACCGGGCCCCTGGAACGGGAAAGCTGATATCTTTCAGACAGGACGTCCGCTTGACGAGCCGTCAGCGGCGTTGGTGGTTACGTTGAGTAACGGTCCCTTTGAGTATACCCTATGGGAGTTCGGGGTACAGTTGAGATACGGCCGGGATTGGTTTCGCTCTCGAAACCAACCGGGCCCCTGGGACGAAAAGACTATTAACTCACAGACCGGGCGTCCGATCGACGCGCCGTCTGTTGCGTTGAGACCCCTATGACGAGACGGACTTTCGAGATACTTCTTCGTGGGACTTTGAGATACTTAGAGTATCGACCAGTAGCTCGTGGAGCGGATCCTCCCGGAGACGAGCGTGCAGAGTACGGAGACCGTGTAGCCGGCTGAGACCTGACGACTGCTTGACCGACTCGACTTGGAGTGAGTCGACTAGCCCAGTGGACGGAGCGCCCAGTAGTTGGTAGAAGACCCACGGCGGACGGAGCGCCAGGTAGTTGGCCGCAAACCCGCGGTACTCGACAGGAGGAGTACCTCAGTAGGCTATCTGGGTAGCGCCCGGTATTTGGCGACAGACCCTCAGCGGACGGAGCGCCAGGTAGTTGGCCGCAAACCCGCAGTACTCGACAGGAGGAGTACCTCAGCAGTCTTAGGTTAGTGAGCAGTACCTCGGAGTCGTGACAGGACTACTGCACACTTCAGAGACGGGGCTCTTCAGCAGTTACGGTTTCGATAATGAAAATCCTGGTTTGAGTTGAGACTTTTGACCTTCTGTTAACCTCATGATTGAGATGGGTCACTTGATAACTTAGGTATATGTATGGGCATATACCTGGGTAGTGGTTATCCGTTGATCTCATGATTCTTGTGTTTCCTCATGATTGAGATGGGTTACTTGATAACTTAGGTATATGTATGGGCATATACCTAAGTAGAGTTTATCTGTTGTGATCTTCTTGTGTTTATCCTTGGTTGGTTTTAGAGAGACCTTGAGGGTCTCGGGGTCCCTACTGAGTATCGTTATACTCACCCCTGCACGGGCTATGCCTGCACCTCGTTGTGTTGGTTGCAGACGACGGACAGTGCTGGCAGAGGCCGAGTTCTCGAGGACTGGACGGTACCTGGAGGTGGACTATTCGACGAGGTGGTACCCGGAGGTGGACCAATGGGCGGGACATACTCGGAGCGGATGGCGGGACCCGAGGAGCAGAGGAGCTATCTGTACCCACCCTTCAGGTGGGATTTCCAGTGGACATCTCAACGTAACAGCTTTACTTTTCAGTCGCTGTTTTTCCCTTTCGAGTTGTACTTTACAGTTGGGCTTGTATTTCCGGCCCCTTTTACTTTTCAGCTCTTCTTTTTGTACTTAGTGTTTCACTTCCGCTTGTACTCTGTGGTGCTTGTTTTCTTTTATAAAGGCAATGCCTTCCCAGTTAACGGGATTTTACGCCTTTGGTGCTAGTCGCCAGCCCCTGGCCTATGGAAGGCGGGCTTGGGGTAGTCACGGCACGGGCCCCGAGGACGGGTCGTGACAAATTGGTATCAGAGGAGTTCGGTTCTACCGCAGAACTTATAACTCTGATGTCTCTTTCTGTGAAGCAATAGTGTTGAGAGTACCGAGTGTGGTTTTCAGTTCAGGGAGTCCAGTGTTGGTGCGGGCGGCCGACGTATCCATACACCAGGACCCTGACAACTGATTTCCGACTTTGTGCACGAAAACACTGATTGCGTGTGTGTTTTCAAAGGTTTTTTCCCCTTAAAACAGCTCAAACCAGGTCAGCTCACCAGGTATAATCGTTTGATCGTGTTACGTTGTTTCTTTCATGATGGCCCACCGAGCAGCGAGACTCCAGTGCAGGGCCCTTTTTCAGTGTTGGCACCTTCGGGTGGTGTACCAGCAGCACCACCACCCGTTAGGCAGCAGATGCCACTAGCTGACGGTGCACGCTAGCAGAGCGCGATGCACGAGTTCCAGCAGTAGAGGCCTCTGAGGATACGAGGCGAGACAGATTTCCCAGGCAGCAGTGGACTGGATGGAGACGAATGCTAGAGTTCTACGCCTAGCTTGGATACTAGTAGAGCGGATGATGATCTTAGCTCCAGGTGTTTCCAGAGAGTGACCATGAGGTTGGTCCTTATAGTAACGAGGCTTCGGTACGCGAACCGATACCTGGATTAGTACCTACGGGTAGAGCGCCAGCTATGTCACTACCTGTTGGTCAGCAGACACTACCGGCGGTACCGGTAGCAGAGACTCGGGCGTGTAAAATGATTCAGGAGGAGGAAGTGCTAAGGACAGATGAATCTGCAGGGTAGCAGACGTGGAAGCAGAGCTTGGAGAGCAGCATGTGGTGGTGTACATTTCGACATGTTACGACCACCCGACTTAGTAGTCCCCGCCAGGCTCAGGGAGCAGGAGGGCTGGGGAGGAGAATAGCTGCATTGCGGTCAAGGAGTGTGACCCAGGAGCTCTAAGAATGATTCGGGGTACGAATTATGTCTACTACGAGCTGCCATATCTATAGACATAGGAACCAATCATTCTACCCTTCCACGAATCATGTCCCAGACCTAGAGGTTCCGGGTAAGCCGTAGACTTGACCCTCACGTCTGGAGATACCTTTGGGAGGAGACTCGATAATCACGCTTACGCCGACGGTGTGATTTGACCTCGAGGCGAGAGTTTCGGTTGGAATCTCTTGGTGGCAGCGTAGAGGCCTTACGACGTTGATCTGGGTATGGTTTTGATTCACAAATCATACCCCGGTTGACTGTTTTAGGCAAACGTCGGAATGGGTTTTCCTTGGTCGGCGAAAAGGAAACCCTGGGCAGCTCATGTTAAACTCAGACATAAGAGGGTGTGACCGATCACTCTTGAGTTGGTCAACCCTACCCCTGTGGCAGCAGGAGTTTGAGTTCAGTTATAACCTAAAAAGGGAAACCTCTTGAGTTCGAGGGTGACGAACACGTTCTTATACGGTCTCAACCCGATGAGGTTTCAGAGATGTGGCTGAGGCGGCATGTTATCTCCAAAGTTCGATGGACCCTTTTGATCTTCAGCAGGGTAGGCGAGGAGGTTTACCGCTTAACCCTACCACCTCAGTCGCACCGGGTGCATAGTGTCCACCACGTGTCTCAGCTGTGGAGATACGTGTATGTTTCTTCGCACGTCATCGACCCCGGGGAGTTGGACGTCGATGACAGGGCGATAAGCACAGAGATTCTAGTAGAGAATGAGGATCGACAAGAGTAGGTTCTACGTGAACGGTTGCTTCCTCTGGGGTGCTTCTCGGGTAGCACAAGATCTTCAGGTGAGCATATGGGAGCGTAAAGCTCAGTTGCGTGCTCAGTACTACTTTGTTTCCCTTAAGTGTGAGTTGAAGCTTTACGGGGACGTAAAGCCCTGAGGTGGGAGTAATGTAAAGACCCGTAAAATTCAAGGGAAATTTTTCTTAATTTTCTTTAAAATTTTACAAGAGCGCGGTTTCAGACGGCACCTGATTCCGAGGCCCGGAGTGCCCGGAATTAATTTCCGAAGTTTGGCTCGGGTACGATCAGTGAACGAACGAGCGGGAATTCCTAACTTTTGATCCGTTGCTCGGAATTGAAATCCGAGGGCACCGATGAACTCGCAGCGCCGATATTCGCTTAAGGAGACCTTTCCCGAAGTTGCGTTTACACGTGGGGAGTTGTAAAAAAAATAAAATTGTGAATGTTAAAATAAAAATTTAACTTCAATTTTTATTTTTATCTTCCTTAAGTGTTTTTATCCTTTGGGTGGAAGTTGGGTGACAACCCAACTTCCCTTGGGAGGTTAAGAGGGTGGTGGGGCCCACACGAACCCCACCCCTTCATATTCTCTAACCCTCCCCAACTCACAATTAATGTTGTAAACTTAAGTTATAACTTATGTCATTAATAAGTGAGTTTAATTAATGTTTTGAAATTCAAACTTTTGAATTTCAAAGGTTTGTGTTGTGTTAATAAATTAAGTGAGCTTAATTTATTGTTTTTGGTTAGTCCCTTTTTTTTCTTGAGAGGATTTGAGAGCTTTCTCTTCTTCTTCAAACCTCAACGAAGAACGCGAAGAACGCCGTTCTTCAACGAAGAACTTCTTCCGCGTCATCTCTTCCGCGACGGTTTTCCGCGACGAACGCCTTCAACAACGACTCTTCCTCCGACGTCAAAGGAATCGAGTGCGACTATCGAGGTAGAGATTCTTGAGTTCGTTATTTTCTTTATTATTTGACTTTCCTCAAGTCTTGACGAGGAACGCTCAATTTCCGACGAAGAACGCCGCTCCGCTCTTCTTCGTTTACCGTGTCAACGAAAGGGGACACCACTTCTTCCTCGGACAATCTTCGTCGGCGTACAAGTTTCGCCCACGACGTGTCACTTCGAACGCTTTCCTTCGTCATCGGATTTGACGAACGGCTTCCGCGACGCCCGACCTCCGCGACGTCGTCTTCCGGGGACTTAGTCAAATCCTCGAACTTATACCCGAGGTAGGGGTTGTCGAATTTCTTTTGGATTCCTCATTTTATTCTTGATCGTGCTTTTAGCAAGATTAACGTGTGGCATGTTTTTCTTTAAGTTGCGTTATTATTATTAACGCGAGGGGGGCCGGACCGCACGAACACGGCCGACCCCCCCCCCCTCCAACGTTTTTGTTGATTTTTATCTTGCGGGAGGAAACAAGTGGCGTGGTGCCGTCGCACCACGCGGATGAACGTGCAAATATCTTCGCGATGTCGTCGCACGCACCTTTGAAGAAACAACAAGAACACGACGCCGTCGCGCCACGTTGAATATTATCAAAGCACGGCGAAGGGACGCGGTGCCATCGCACCGTGCCGGATGACGAACGTCGCGGCCGGTTCCGGGCCGTGGCGGGACAAGAAGACCGCGGCCGGTTCCGGGCCGCGGCGGGACGAGAAGACCGCGGCCGGTTCCGGGCCGCGGCGGGACGAGGAGACCGCGGCCGGTTCCGGGCCGCGGCGGAAGGAAAGTCCGGCGGCCGGGCCGCCAGCGTCGGAAGATGAGGGCGGGATCGGAATTTCCGGTCCCGTTGGTAAAAACCGGCCGGCCAGCGGGCCGGCCGGATGTCACAAAACCGGGGAATTAAATTCCCCGGCCGGTCCATTAAAACCCCCCTCTTAATGAGGGGGGCGGTTCTAGAGGAAAGGGGGCAGCGCCCCCTTTGGTTCGGCGCCAGCAGGCCCCCCCACGTGAGGGGGGGGCGGTTTGAAGAAACCGGCGCGGCCTTGTGCCGCGCCACCTTCAAGAAACCGCGGGGCTTAGCCCCCGCGTGACCCACGTGCGGCGCTAAGCGCCGCCGCCACCGCGGCCCGCCGCCGCCGCCGCAGCGGCCCGCCGCCGCCGCCCGCTGCCGCCGTCCGCCGCCGTCCGCCGCCGCCGACCGCCGCCGCCGGCCGCCGCGCCACCCCGGGGGGGGGGGGGGGGGGGGTCGGGCCGGGTCGGCCCGGACCCGGACCCCCCCCCCGTTTCGGACCAGTTTCGGTTTTTGGCTCATAACTTGAGCCTCGGACCTCCGAATGACGAACCGTCTGCGGCAACGCGATCCTTGGATCGAGACGGTCGTTTCGGTATATCGCACTCAAGGTTTCGGTTTACTTTGAGTTCGGCCGGGTTGGTTCGTTCACGAAACCAACCGGGCCTTCGGAGCGGAAACGCTCATATCTTGAGCCACGAACGTCCGATTGATGCGCCGTCAGTCGCGTTGCGTTCCTCTTAATGAGACGGATCTTTTGGCATACTCCGACCGAGGTTTGGACGCAGGTGGAGTACGGTCGGGTTGGTTTTGCTTTAAAAACCAACCGGGCCCCGGAGACGAAAATGCCAATAACTCACAGGCCGGGCGTCCGATTGACGCGCCGTCTGTTTCGTTGACTTCCTCTTGATGAGACGTAACTTTTGGCATACTCCGCCCGAGTTTTGGATGCAGTCGGAGTATGGCCGGGTTGGATTGTTCCCGAAATCCAACCGGGCCCCTGGAACGGGAAAGCTGATATCTTTCAGACAGGACGTCCGCTTGACGAGCCGTCAGCGGCGTTGGTGGTTACGTTGAGTAACGGTCCCTTTTAGTATACCCTATGGGAGTTCGGGGTACAGTTGAGATACGGCCGGGATTGGTTTCGCTCTCGAAACCAACCGGGCCCCTGGGACGAAAAGACTATTAACTCACAGACCGGGCGTCCGATCGACGCGCCGTCTGTTGCGTTGAGACCCCTATGACGAGACGGACTTTCGAGATACTTCTTCGTGGGACTTTGAGATACTTAGAGTATCGACCAGTAGCTCGTGGAGCGGATCCTCCCGGAGACGAGCGTGCAGAGTACGGAGACCGTGTAGCCGGCTGAGACCTGACGACTGCTTGACCGACTCGACTTGGAGTGAGTCGACTAGCCCAGTGGACGGAGCGCCCAGTAGTTGGTAGCAGACCCACGGCGGACGGAGCGCCAGGTAGTTGGCCGCAAACCCGCGGTACTCGACAGGAGGAGTACCTCAGTAGGCTATCTGGGTAGCGCCCGGTATTTGGCGACAGACCCTCAGCGGACGGAGCGCCAGGTAGTTGGCCGCAAACCCGCAGTACTCGACAGGAGGAGTACCTCAGCAGTCTTAGGTTAGTGAGCAGTACCTCGGAGTCGTGACAGGACTACTGCACACTTCAGAGACGGGGCTCTTCAGCAGTTACGGTTTCGATAATGAAAATCCTGGTTTGAGTTGAGACTTTTGACCTTGTGTTAACCTCATGATTGAGATGGGTCACTTGATAACTTAGGTATATGTATGGGCATATACCTGGGTAGTGGTTATCCGTTGATCTCATGATTCTTGTGTTTCCTCATGATTGAGATGGGTTACTTGATAACTTAGGTATATGTATGGGCATATACCTAAGTAGAGTTTATCTGTTGTGATCTTCTTGTGTTTATCCTTGGTTGGTTTTAGAGAGACCTTGAGGGTCTCGGGGTCCCTACTGAGTATCGTTATACTCACCCCTGCACGGGCTATGCCTGCACCTCGTTGTGTTGGTTGCAGACGACGGACAGTGCTGGCAGAGGCCGAGTTCTCGAGGACTGGACGGTACCTGGAGGTGGACTATACGACGAGGCGGTACCCGGAGGTGGACCAATGGGCGGGACATACTCGGAGCGGATGGCGGGACCCGAGGAGCAGAGGAGCTATCTGTACCCACCCTTCAGGTGGGATTTCCAGTGGACATCTCAACGTAACAGCTTTACTTTTCAGTCGCTGTTTTTCCCTTTCGAGTTGTACTTTACAGTTGGGCTTGTATTTCCGGCCCCTTTTACTTTTCAGCTCTTCTTTTTGTACTTAGTGTTTCACTTCCGCTTGTACTCTATGGTGCTTGTTTTCTTTTATAAAGGCAATGCCTTCCCAGTTAACGGGATTTTACGCCTTTGGTGCTAGTCGCCAGCCCCTGGCCTATGGAAGGCGGGCTTGGGGTAGTCACGGCACGGGCCCCGAGGACGGGTCGTGACAAAAATTCTAAATAATGGAAATTTTTATATTAATTAAGATGATTAATATATGGAAACACTGTTTTTAATAAACATGTTTTTTATTTACTATTTGATTTTAATATTATATAAAATTAACGTTCAATTTAATGAGTGATATTATATTTGTATCAATTTGTATTTATAACATTATATTAAACATATCTAACATCTCGTTACCCTCATTTAGGTATTTAACATATCATGTTTTGTTTCTTTTGGTTTTCGTTCATTTTAGGTATTCCAACAATAGAGAGCCTTTGCTCGGGAAAATAAACTAATGGTGTGGGATTTATGTATATTAAATTTAAGGGGTTAAATGAATAATTATTCATAGGATTTTTTGGGGTATCCTAGTGTTCAGATAACAATATATTTTATTTGTTTTCTTTCATCATATTCTAGAATTTTTACTCCCTATAATTTTATTTTACAATGAAAACTATTCCACATCATGTATTGGTTGACAATATGATATTGTGAATCAGATAGAGTTATTGAAGGTATAAACATCATGAATCATATCATAAAATTAACCAACTAATGTTTTTTAATCCAAGGGGATGTGGTTTATGAAATATTTTTTTTGTATGAAATTCACATCATGAATTTTTCAATATTAGTTCATTTAAGGGGTCTATATAGGTGATTAATTATTCATTTGATATGATTCATATCTCTAAAAAATATTACCACTCCAATGTGATTTTTGGAATATCCTCTCCTTAATTTTTTCTTTCTAGAATCTTTCTTAATTGAGGTTTCACTATATTTGTCCAGGTAAGTTATATTTCTACATATTAATTTCCTTTTGTTGAAGAAGAATTATTGTGAAACATTTTTTTGATATATCAAAATCTTTATGTTGATTCATTGGATAATTTATTGATCTATTATGTGATATTGATATGATGGATGACCTTTTTTTGTTTATTGTGTGATAGGTGAGTTTCATTATGTAATTTTTTGGTATCTTCTCTACTAAGTATTATTTTATTGAATTTATTCTAATATTTAATGGTTGATTATAGGTCTTCCAATGTTGTTCATGATTTTTTTGTCTCTTTTTTTACCATTTTTTGGTGTTTGCGACCCGTTTTTGGGGAATGTGGTTTAATATCGAACCTAGTTTGTATGATCTGTATTTATCTGGTTGTAAAATATTTTTTTAAAATTAACATGTATCATTGAATTGTGTGTGTGGAAAATATATTTTGAGAATAGATGGTTTTCCACTTTTTTTCATTAAATTGATTTATTTGGAATCATTGTTACTCTAATTTATGAAATGATATCCAAATCATGGTTTTAATGAAGTGTTTTGGAAAAACATGCACATGGAAATCCTTGGGTACATAGGTGGAATATATAGGCCTCAATTATTAACACCGTTGAGGGGTTCACTCCTTGGTTGTTCCTATTCTCTAGATGATTATTGTTCTAGGTAATTTTTATACACTATTCGATTGTTTATTTTTTGAGTTTTTCTTATTCTTTAATGATTGAACCCATATATCTGGAGACCCGGTGCATGTTATTATTTATGTCTGGGTATAGGTGTCCTAGAATATCCTAAAATTTTATGATCATTAACATGATGTAACCAATTAATTTGTTTATATTTTATTTAATATGATATGTGGTATCTAAATTGAATTCACTACTATGACGAATATAAAATGATTTTATTATTCTATAAAAGTTTTTTTAGAATTGTGGAAAAAGGGGTAAATGATTTAGCATGATTTTGGAAAAATGTTTTTAACTAATTACCTTTATTTATTTTCATTAATGTATAGGGTGATAAAATTATAGTCATGAGACATGATATGAAACACCATTGTGGATCATATTTATCATATTTTTCTAAAATCCATCAAACTTCATCAAAAGTGTTCAGACCATGTTATGTCATTTGATGTAGGGGATGTGAAGGCTCTATAGTGAGGTGATGAAGTTTGGATCAAAAATCTATGGGTATCAATTAGTGAGATTTTTTGAGTCTTTCCATTATATACCATTGATCAGTTATTTCAGATTTAGTTTTACTTCGGTATAGAACATGAATCTTTAATATTTTTAAGCAACTTTAGAGTCATATTTATTATATTATTTACTATTTGATATTAAAAATACATATTGTTTACACTGTCCATTTTTATTACCATCATGTATATATATGTAATGTTTACTATATCATGTTTGTCTATATAATCCCGTCTATTGTTTTATTTTAGGGTGCTAGTTGACAACCTTGTGGGTCGAGAATTTCCTTCAGTGTTGTAAATGTTTGATCCTAGTTCCGATTTGTGGGGGAATCAATATCGGGTTCATCATAGTTTATTATTAGATGACGTTGTTCTCTATTTTGTGTTGTTGGTAGGCCTGATATTAGATGTTTTGGACTATAATGGTAGGATGTAGAGAGTGAATTTCCAGATATTTTTGTGACAAGATTCATGTTACCAAAGGATATTGGGAAGTGTTGCCCATGTTTTGGGTTGCATATCATAATATCTATTTTTTATTGTTATCTTATATTTTTTTAATGTTAGTTTATTATATAATAGTTTATTTGGATTATTTTTGAAATTTTAATTTACTGATATGGCTTCCGCTAGTGCTTTTGGAGGTTTCAGTTGATGCCCCTCTAGGTAATCTGCCTCTAGATCTGAATCAGATTTAGTCTATTTTATAGGTAGTACGTTCTATCATCAAAAAGGTACTAGAAGTTAAAAAGGATATTATTGAGTTACATCCATTATATATATGATAAATTTATTGACCATTATAGTTATTATCTAAAAATACAATATTTATTAGATCATAGAATATAGAAAAAGGGAATGATGAATTTCAATAAAAAATAATTCATATCATTAACTTCCTGGATACTGTTGATAATATCTAGGTAAAGTGATTGATGTTCATACTAAATGGTCCCAACAAGAGATTATGGGATTCCATGGAATTAGTTAATAAACATGTGGTATTGTACTAAAGGGTTTTGGGCTCTATTATTCTAGAAGTTATGTCCAATGTGTTTGACGATAGTGATGTGTTTTACTTCCTCTTCTCACAACATGGAAAGCATTTAGTTTCATTGTACTCCAATTGGCTTATAGAGATGGATATTTGTTTATTAAGAGGTATTAAATAATGATAAGTAGAAGGCTAAGATGTACCTATTGGTTCTCTGATAGTATATTCATTTTTATATATTTATGCTAAAGCTTATGATTTATTTGGTGGCATTATGTAGGGAAATGATAGTAGAGATAGATATGAAAGGAATGTTTTGTAATACATACTCATATCATCCTCCACGTGGAAACTTCAGTGGAATGTAGGGGAGCACGTGGAATGTTATTATCATTGAAGGAGTGGTGTGGGAGGTTCTCAATAAAGTGATTACTCTACCCCTTCAGTTTCATCAAGTATTATTCTTATTCACTTTTAGTAATGTTCTAAGGACAAGAAAACCCAACAATCATGTCCCATAACCTTTAATATGTGTAATAGTTGTTCGTTAAATGGTCATTTACATCATTTTTATTACTCTATGCATACACCTCATTATTTTCAATGATCTCCAGCTCCAAAGGATAATATGGAATATCACATGATTCAATTACTATAGGGGCCTATCCACTGACATTATGAGTAAAGCAATGCCATGTAGTGTATGCGGTTTCAATATATTTATATTTTGGTCTAGATGAAATAATAGAACTATCATTGTTGGATCAATATTAGTGATTTCTTTATTTGATAAAGATTATGCATATCCCTTTATATCTATTAGTTTTGTGGATATTAGTGAACATCCAATGGACCATGTATACTTAGTTATAGAGGTAGATATTCCACTTGGTATGAAGAACGTGGCATGAGTTTCATTTTCATTCATGTTCATTATCAATAGATATTGTAGAATTAGTCAGTAAATTCTTTTTTCTGGATTTGGGCATCATTGACGTCATCATCATAATGGATTATTTATAGGTGACCATGCTATGATTGATTAATTTAATTGGAGTTTTTCTTTTATATTAAAGAAATATCTCATTTTCAATGGATAATGGGATCTATGGTCAGTTAATGAAGAACCATCCAACTCGATTCTATGGAGTTTTTTTATATTTAAATGTTGCGTCCGATGAAAAGTTTTCTATTATTGATATTCTCATGTTTTTTAGTCTACCCTGAAATTTTTCCAAATGATATATCAGGTCTTCATCTATATAAAAAGGTAGTGTTTTTGATTGAATTGGTTATATGTACACATAAAATATCATTACCCTTATACCATATGGCACCAGAATAACTGATAGGGGTCATGATTCTATTGGATGATCTCATGTATAATAGTTTTATTCCCCCTTAGTGTTTAACCTAGGGAACCCCTTGTTCTCTTTTCAAAAAAAGTATATAAATCACTCCAATTTTGTTTGTTCTATAATATGTTTAAATGGGTTATGGTTAAGAATTATTATCATCTTCCCCATGTATATTTCAATTGACATAGTTAATGTTTGAATATAAGTTTTAAAAGATCGATATTCATTCATGTTATCATCATCTCAGTGATTGGGTCACTAAAAAATCAAAGAGAATCTTCATGAGAAGGTATTTCCACTATAAAAATATTATGAATGTGTTTTCATTGTTTAATACTACTTATTTTTCATGGATTTTGTGAATTAAATATTCCATTACTATCTTAAATTTTTTTAGTATTCATGGATGATATTTTTTTAATCGACATCTGTACCTGAGAAATAGAACAATTATAATTTGATTATTGAATTATTGATGAGTCACAGTTTCAATGGAATTATTTTTAAATGAAATTTATTAATCCATGAATTTATGTTCTTATTGAACATAATAACAGAGCAGGGATTACCAATTGATCCTGAGAAGGTGAATTGTTTTTTCAGTGGATGAGCTACAAGACATCATTTTTATTCATAGATTCTTTATTCTATCAAGGTAAAACTAACTATCAGTTAATGATTTCTCAATGTTGTTGTCACGATTTTCATATTTTACAAACAAAGGATTAAAATTATTATTTGATGATAGTGTATGTATTCATTTAAAAATATGAATAAAAATCTAAACATCAGCAGCCATTATGATATTACCTAATCCTAGTAAGGGGTATGAGAATTTATGTGATGATTATATTGCTAGCCTTGGTTTTGTGACTATAAATGACTATCATGTGGTGGAATAAGTATCATTACAACTTTTACCTCTTTGAAATATTTAACCCACTAATGATTTGTTTCTAATCACATATATTCATGCAATTAAATGTTGGAGGAACTATTTTTTGGGGGTGAGTGGTTCACAATAATTTATGATAATATGAGTATGAGAATATTTCTTTTAGAATGATGTGGATCTCAAAAATATACATTGTGTGGAAAAACCTCAGTCATATTACATTGATATCATTTACACCCTAGGGAAGGGGAATGTCATTATAGACACTCTAATTAGGAATGTTCCACCACATAATATTCTTTACTACATGTCATATTGGATCCTTTTAGGGATGACCACATAATTTCTCCCAGATACTCAAGAGGTTTCTTCATCTATGATTTTTAAAAAAGATTATTTATCATCATATATCATTGATTCTATTCAGTATGATCTGTAGTCGGATGGCGAGATCATGGAAATTACAAAAAACCATTATTTCAGTGCCTCCATTTCTGGTTGTTCTCTCTCTTCATATTAATTTCACTATTATGTGGAACATTTTTCTATCCATTAGTCTATAAAGAGGTTAGTTTTTTAAAACCATATTTCTTTATATGTCATTTATTAGGGTATAGTGAAGATATATTATGAAATGCAATAACCATTCTAGTGTCAAGGAGTGAAGAATATCATGGGTGATTATGTGTCCAACTATTACACCTACCAATTTTATAATTCATTCCTCCTAAAATATTCTAGGTTTCTTCAGTATCATCTAGTTATAGTTTTGAAATGAGATGAGTGGTATATGGATTTTTTTTTGGATTACCATAGAACCCTAAATAGAGGAATTCTCAAGGGGTGGTTATTAATCATTTGAAAAAGGTATATAAATTTATTCAGATCAAGGACATAAATTAGTTGAAGTACTGGGTAAGATGTATATATAAGATATTATGGGGTTTCATTTAGTTATTTCTTATATTATTTCAATCATACATACTAGTTTTACCTCATTTTTATGGAAGTGTCTCTAGGAGGCGATGTGGGTTTAGCATAAGATTACTAAATCATGTAATACAAAAATGAAGCCTGAAATTCAAATGTTGTAGAGTATTCTCAATTCATGTGTCATGGATTTTTTTGGATCATTGTATATGTATCAATATCATGTTAAGTTATCTTATAATAATATTTATCATTTTTTCATTAGAATGGATCCCTTCAAGTCTTTGTATGGTTTCTATGTATATAACCACATTGTTGGTCGAGGTGGGAGATTCCACTCTTGTAGGAATAAGCTTAATTAAGGAAATGTTAGTGAGGATTCAATATATACATCATTGTATGGTTATAGATGATATTTTAATGAAATTATATGTGGATTATCGGCATTTTCCACTAATGTTTTCCTTTGGTGACTCAGTTTTATGTAAAATTTCTCATTGGTTGGGTAACCATCATGTTAGAAAACATGGAATGTTGGGTTTGAGATATGTTGGAAGACTTGAGGTCATTGGAAATATTAAGAAGATTGGGGATTAGTTACAATTTATAGTTCATTTTATGTGTATTCATGATGTTTTAAACATTTCTTATCTATGGAAGTACCACCCGGATCCCACTGACATTTGAGTTTTGAAGTGATAGAGTTTTATCAATTATTTTATTATTGTATATAATCTAGTTGAGATCATCTACACTCATGTAAATATCATCTGTGGGAAGTAGATTCTAATGTTAAGAGTATTACAGAGACACAGATCAGATTCTAATGAGACATTGGTGTGTGATTAGTTGATGAGGGATCGTATTCTGCAACATGTTTTGGAAATCACATATACACATGACTTATATGGGATGGTATGTATTATGGTGTGGAATTTATAGAAACCCATTACAAATTTTTAGGTATTTATCACATCCATTTTAATTTACCTAATTCATTGCGTCCTATGAAGGGATTTTGTGGCTGAATATCCTTTTTTGGGGAAAATGAAATAATGTTTGAGAACATATGTTTATTTAAACTAATCGAGTTTGGGAATAATATTGTCAATGTCTTTATGGGGTTCTACAATTGAACAGAGAATGAAAAATATTGTTTAGTTTCTTTCTCCATATTCTGGATTGTTCACTACAATTTGTGAATTTTCATGTCATGAATGATTACATGTTGGGTATTGGAATTATGGAAGATGTCATGAATTTTTTCATGGGGTAAAATACATAGACACCATGATTTTGGTTCATATTGTGAAATAGTTGATATATGGATTCTTAATCTGAGGCATCATGTTTTTTGTGTCTTTTTTTAATTTAGAATAAAACATTGGGAAATGGAATCACATAATGTACCTTTCATGATTAGAAATTTTTAGTTCACTATAATGGTGATTAGTTATTAATCTAATGTCCATCTTCTCTCTCAAGACTTATGAGATGTCACAATTTAATTTTTTCTCATTAGGTAGGTTATCATACTTATTTATTTTTGTTGGTCACATACATTATGATGTGCTACTTTTTCTAATCTTTTAGTCTTTTATTGTTGATTATCTTGATCCTTCTTAAATCAATTGTGTGAGGTTCTTAAATAGGTTCACCATTTTGTTGGTTGTGATGACTTGTGTGAGTTTCATGGGGTATAATTTGTGTTATCTTCTCCATGACCAATTTTATTGTTAATATATATATATATATAAGGATTGATTTAAGAGACTTTATTTTATTCCATTTAATTTATTAATTTTTTAAAAATTCTTTATAAGCATGTATGAACCGGGTTTGAGGTAGTTTGTTCGATATCCATACTATGTTGTATGAAATATATTTCTTTGGTATTGTAAAATATTTTATAGATATACTATCCAAATTGAATTTTTCGTGTAGAAATTCATTTTTGAGACAATATAGATATCATTGGGTTTTGGTAATTGAAACGATGAATTGTGAAATGGATTTTTGAAATGGTTTTTAATTAATTGTTTTGATTAAAGGTTTAGGAAAATTTATAACATGGTAATCCTTGGGCACATAGGGGGATGGTTTAGTAATAGGTCTCTTCCATTGAAAATAATTTTCAGTTCAGTCATGGTGCATTCTTCTACCCCTTGGCATGTGTTTATAGGGGCCTGTTAGAAACTATTGAGTAGTTCGCATTAAATGGTTTTTTATGCTTTCTATTTTTTATTGTTACATTAAGAGACATGATGTATGCTACTATTTATCTATAGGTACGAGTGTATGAACTAGAAATATTGGTCATAAAACATAACATTATTTTTCATATTTACTTATTTTTATTGGATTTGATATGATATTCTATAACTGAATTGATTTAAATGATTTTATTTATATGAAATAATTTCAAATAGTTGTACAAGGATTGTTTGAAACTGAGAAAAAGTGGGAAAAGGTTTAAAATGATTTTAATACAAAAATAGTTTTACTAATTATAAAGAATGGTTTTCTTTATTTTTGATAGTTTTCATATTATTGTACAAAGAGATGATATGGAACACATGGATAATATTATACATGAAATTTTTATCTCACAACTTCTACACCCATTAGGTAGGGCATAAACCTTGTTTTTTCTTTTGATACAATAAATGGTAACATGTTGTTGTGTGGTGGAGATGATTCTATCAACTAAGTAAATGAATCTAGTGTTGAGATAGTGGGAGCTCTCCCACGAAAACTCACGGAATAGATAATTCAATTTTAGTTTTCATTTTATGTCGGATTTGTATCCAAGTGATTTTTTTACGTTTATTGGATTTGTATCTCTTATGTCATTTCCTTTTTTATAACATATATTTCAATTCATTTTTTTATTCTATTTGGTGTTGGTATATATATATGTCTCATTATCTACCTCTTGTTGGGGAAAACAGTTCACTATGGTTGTTTTTTGATTATAGGGGTTAGTCGACATGCCATTCGATTTTAGAACAACCATTGGGTCCTCAAATGGTTCTATTGGAGTACAAGTATGAGTGTGTATATAGTCCAGGTTCATAATATTTTATAATATAAATAAAATTAATTTTTTATATTAAAAATAAACAATATTGATGAAACTATTCTCTATAAATAAACATTTCACCACTATTATTTTCTTTAAAATTCATTTCAGCTGTCTTAATTTTATGCCTAAATATTAATATGAACATGTTGATATATAATATTAAATGTATTGATTATAATTTAATTGAAAACATTATATATACTTATATTTTATTATAATTGAATAAATATAGTACTATTACTTAAAATAATATAAATACTTCCAAAATGTGAATCATGGGTTATATAAATTCAAAATAATATTTTAAAATATTTATTTTCATTTATACATATTGATATATATTCAATATAAAAATGATTCAAAATATTTATAGTCATTATATTATTATGATAGTTTTTATATTAATAATGATATTTAAAAATATTTTCATTTAAAAAAACAATGAAAATTCAATTATTTGAGAAAAATAAAAAAAATCAATTTATGGTAATTTAGACTTGATGAATTAAAAATTTATGTTCTTTTTCCAAATTTATAACTCTAATTTTTTTAATTTATATTTTAATTCAAAATACAATATGTATTTAATGAAATATATTTTTAATTATAAAATTTCTATTTAAGACATTATGTGTTCTTAATTATATATTGTATGAATTTATAATATATTGATATAATTTTCATACAATTTTATTTATTATTATTTTATTTCTTATATAAAATTCATCTAATACATTAAAAATCATTTTAGATTGGTGTTTCAATTGAATGAAGCTATTTGGAAAATATTTATTTGAATAATAAAAAATATTAAAATATTTGGGTGTTACAACCATCGCCCCATCCCCTATATCATATATAAAATGTAAATGATCCAATTTATAGAATTTATATTTATATTGTTTCTCTATTACAGAGTTTATCATTAGTTGAATCCATTTTTATAAAAGCGTTTTTGGATTGAATTTTTATTTTTAAAGGGTATTTATTTCAATGTAATAGTGTGACACCGTCATTAGCAATGTTAACCACCATTCTTGGACACCTCCCTTATATTTTCATAAAATTTCCTTAATTAAATAATTCTACTGGTATTCTAAATTCAATATTATTCCTTGATTGTTCGTTTTTTCGGTGAAACAAAATCATCACTTATAACATCCTTTTTTGACCAATATACATAAATATCATGTATTTTATTTTCATAAACTCTAATATAATTAAATGATTGAATTGATATAGTATTTTATTGGCCTCATATTTAATATTAAGTAATATTTCAATAAATATCATCAATATTTTTGGGGGCAAGATCCCCTTCATTATTTGTTAATATAATGGATTTTTAATTAATTTTAATTTCCTTAGAGTATTCTCCAAATAATTCTACAACTTTTACTTCTTATAGAAATTATTTTTTATCCCTACCAAATTTGATGATATGGTTAAAGAAAAAATTATTGTATTTATATGGTATCATGTTTAATCTTCAATATTGTTATAATAAACTGTCAAATTTTATTCAATTATATTGGCGTTAACCCCATAGATATAAGTTAATTTTACTTGAATGGAATTTTCTATAGTAAAAATCATCTTGATAAGAAAACTCAGATTAAAACATTCCATGGATAGTGTATTAGGTTTACATGGTATCATTATTTCAAAATTTTCTTTTTTTGGCATTGACAACTTAATATCACCATCGACTCATATTCTATGTAATAATGTAGAATAGATATAAAACCATAGTGATCATACATGAAATTCAATCCAATTATTATAAATATAAATAATTAAATTAAAAAATGATGGATTATTTTTTTGTTAAAATAATTCTCTATTATTGAAAATCAGTGCTAACATATTCACCAACAATAAAATTGTTTCTTTAGTATTAATTATTGAAAAAATAATCTCAAATACACCACAAAGTGGTGTGTAGTGAACTATGGTGTTCAACGATTCTTTTTTACAAATGGATATTTTATTATCTATAAGAAATTAATATTAAAAATAAAATAATCACATTTTAATTTATTTCTAACTATAGATGATTTAATGAAAATTGATAAATGTTCTATAAATTTTGAAAAATTAATCCATGGTAAAAATTTTCCTTTCCCTAATCAACTGACTACTTCAATAGAGATCAAAAAAAGATACAATGACTTGATATTATCTTGTAATACTTACAGAAAAATATACCTAACATTATCATATTAGTTTTTATATTTTTCGTATATTATTCTCATTAACTAAAAATATTAAATGAAAAAAATCAATGAATAAGTAACCCTTAATTTAACCAAGTCAATTCAATAACATTCCCTTTAAAAACATCTTTCATGTATTTTTTGATCTCCTCAATATGAGAACTTGTAATTATTGTATTGTTCCAAATAATTTATGACTTTCCCCTATTAATTGCATCTAAAGACACAAATTAAACTATACATTAAGGTAAATGCCCTATCTACGTCAAATCCACGAGGACTATATAATAATATAATCAAACACCACATTCTATATCCCCATAAATATCCAATGGGATAAACACTACTATACCACACATTTCATCATGGAGAAATCCATATCATTTTTGAATGACTATTCCACTTTTTATAGTTTCAACTTTAGGATTATGAAAACTACATATTTATCCATTTAATAAAATATGACATGAATACATTCAATATATCATTGTATATATGAATTTAATCTTATATAATTTGAATCTATTATCATACATGATAAAAGGATGTGAGGACACCTCATTCTTATAATAATTAACTTTAAGTAAAATAATAATTTATTCAATTATACATACCCTATTGGATCAATATATACATCTAGATAAAGAGATTCTGAGAATGAATCATTTATAGTTTACTATTTAAATTTTTCTCACACAATTTTAGTCACTATGTGAATATATTTTGGGGTTGTGAATTGATTTGTGATTCAAAAAATATATCATATAATAATTTTAGTCATGTTTATATTTATTATATATTGTTTAATGTAATCTCAATATTATTGTATAATATTCCTCATTATTTATATAAAATCCAATGGGGTATTTATTTCTTGTACATATTTTTATCATCTTGTCAATTTTTGGAATCTCATAATGCTGTAAATGTGTACCAAATGTTGTTTGATAACATGTTTCATGTATAATTTTTATATTTAAATCCTCCTCATTATTAAATTGTAATAGAGTTAATTTGTCATTCAATTTTTATATTACAAGAGAGTATGTTGGGGATATTAATATCAGGAATTTTGAATTAACCCAAAAATATTCTAATTTATTTTAAATACAGGGGATTGTTGAGTTAATATGTGTATTTTTTATCACTATTTCATTATTATAAGATAAATTATAACACTCTTTAGCCAATTATATCATTTAAGTTATTAATTTATATGAATACGTATGTTAATATGTTATATGTTTTTCTTGAATATGTTTCTTAATGAATATTGGAACCAACATGTAACAAAAAATAACAAAAAATGAAAATTAAATTAGTATAATTTTTCATTATATTTTTTTATTATATTTTAACGGATCGACATTTTATTCCTCTAGGTGGAAACCCCTAAACATGTTATTAAAAGTTATTTGTCACCATTTCAATCTATAATAATGAATGTTTGTAATTTTTAGTTGAATTCATAAGATTTTGATACTATTTTAAGTCGAATAGGTGATGTTTTTAGAAATGAATATTATTTTTTATTAATTACAATATGTAAGAGATGAATGATCATTAACCTATAAGGTTAGTGAAGTGATACTTAATTGTGTTTACAATTATGGGGGATGAATTTGGTGGTATTTTATTCTTTATTATCAAGTATTAATCTTCAAGGAGATATCCCACCATGATAGACTATATTGGTAATTGTGTACCAAATTTTATGAAAATATATTATTATCGGGTTCTAGATATACATTCCTTGAAAATTAAAATTTTTTCTTAGTGAGATTCCAGGATCAATAACACAACCTATGATAGGATAAAAGACTAAAAATTTCAAAATTATCTTCCCACTATGAGTATTATTCCTTTTTTAGAGGTCATAGAATGTATTGATCTCTACTATCACATGTGTGTGTGCATAGAGACAATATATTTGTTTCATTTAATAATCTATACCTTGGTTCTGGAAGGTTATGATCTATTATTGTAGGAATTCATAATTGAGTTTTAAAAAAACTAAGTACATTTTTAGAGGACCATAAATAGGTATTCATTGGAAAAATATTCCATGAAACTCTATTTCAGTATAGAGAATAAATTTCCATTGACATCTGGTAGTTCTTGATAAATTCTATTTGGTAGAATGCGAAATATATTTATATAATCTTTTTTTATCCAATATTATGGTTGATGATTTCTATGTAAGACATTTTCATATTTCCAAAAAAGAAAAATTAAAATATCAGGTATTTATATTGGGACCCAAGAAACACATATATAAATAATTTACTATTTTATATGAATATTATATTCATCTTACAATAATAAATTTCAATAATAATAATTTTTTTGGGTTATTGGATATCAGTTACACAATAAACCTAACTCCTGAAACATCTTAAAAACCATTGAAACCATTATTCTCTAATAGTAGAGATCATAAATATATCCTATTTATATGAATTCTTCATAACATAGGGTAATGTAATGATATGAAATTTTAAGATTATATTCTCACTAAGGGTATCGATTGGAGATACGAATTTATGATCCTTTATAATCATAAGACAAGAATAATTGAATGATCTTATGATAAAAAAAAGAAATTTATTCCCATCTAGTAATACATAAAAAATCACCAGTCATGTAATAAAATAATATCCTACAAAATGGTCATGATTCATCTGAGGGAAGAATAATCAATAATCTATCATAATCCATGAGAGTGTATCATATGAATAATTCATTAGTTTTTATCTTACAAAAAATTAAATGCTATCATTTCATTATCGAGGATCATTTCTAAGACAGTAATATATGAAATATTCTTTTATTTTAATAGGTTTAGTTTCCACTAAGTAACTTTTATAAAATTTAAAAAGATGTATAAAAATTACATTATAAATAATTAATATTTTTGAAAAAACAGTCATACTTATTTTTGAGAAAAGTTGATATGGAAGTGAAATATTTATGAACAAACAAAAGAAATAAGGTTTCAGGTTTTTAAAAATATTACCTCACTCACATTGAGAAAATAATGTTTAAAAATGAAAGTAAACATTATAATTCCAATAAACATATTAAAAATAAGGGATTTGAGAGGGAAATAAAATTAAATTCCTTGACTTGTAAATGAATAGAAAATAATACTAATAAATAATTATAATCTAACATAAACACATTCATAATGTCTAGAATAGATACATATAAAATATATCATCATTTATAATAAATTTATAATGTTTACAAATAAATATAAGAACAATATCCATAATCATTTCACTATGTTTGATTTATTTAATTTTTACTGTAATCCTTGTGTTAATAATTATTCATTAAAATGAACATACATTGCATTAACAACCCCCCTTTTCACATAAGATTTAGTTTGGATATTATAATACATCCCATGGTCAAGGTTTCTAAATCTAAATATAAAAATAAATATTATTTATATTTATTGTGTAAAAAATTTTATACACCAATTTAAATTGGTAAAAATAAATTGAATAAATTACTTCATTGAGGTGGAAATCCATGAGAACTCAATAGCAATATTTTCGTTTTTCATCTGATGGAAGGGTAAGAAGGTTTATATTTTTATCCTTATAGAATCATTACTATTTTATAAAAAATATACATATATACTATAGATTTATATTAAAATATATGAGTAAGAGGGTAATGAAAAATCATAAACCTTTTTTCATGGAGGTTGTTTTTTATTAAAATTCATGAAGAAATTCATCATATCCTTTAAGAAAAAGTGAGGTAGAAAAATGAAAAATCATTAACAAAAAAATATTTATGTATATAAATAATACTGATTCACTTATTTTAATATTATCAGAAAATTAATTCATGTATTGGAAGAAAAAATAATCCTGAAATACCTAAGTTTTGACTATTTCTCTTCCTCAGGAAACATTGATTTTCATAAAATGTAATCCATCTTCAGTGATACATTTTTTGATTATATAACCTATATGAGATGTGTATGATAGTTTAGAAGTATATTTGGAGTGTCATGGTTAATATATGGTTCTCTAGTAATTTTTATAACTGAAAATAGGGGGTTTAAAAATATATATTTCTGGAGGCCACCATTGTACATGTTGTGTAGATTAAAATTTAATAATGTGACTCTAATGAAAAATTGGATATAAGCTTCCAATTATGATGTCTACCATGAGTATGTTCTACGTATACTCAGCCAATGATATATAATAATAGTTTTATTTCAGCATTAAGTCTTATCCCATTATTATAGCACATCAGTCATAATTTGTCCTTAATTGTGGTGACAACATTTTAGAATGGTAAAAATTAATTATGGTTAAATATTTTCTTGGCCATACTAACAATATAAACTATGATGGTTCCAAATATCTAATTTTTTAATATATTTAAATACTATTGTTAGAGTTTATAAATAATAATATTAGTGCACAATCATTTTTCAAATATTTAAATGGATGAAATTAGTTTTATGTGTAAATATGAATTTAAAATTTTTTAATCTAATTTTTATATTATAGTGGTCCATAACATGAATTTATGGTCTAATAATTAATTAATTTAATGTTATTGACGTTTAAAAAATTAAGAAACATAATTGAACCATTGAACCACTATACTAATGATAATGAATAAAAAATCGATCATAACAATGTTTTACTTTGGTTCCAAAGAGTAAAGAACAGATTTCCAAGTTCAAGATAATAGTTTAGAAGGCTTATTACACTCCTTAAAAATTTATTTGGCATACCCATTTGTTTGTCACATTATTTTTTTATTCATATATCATAATGACGTCATTAATGATATGGAATTTATAAAAATGATATTTTTAATATTCACTAAAAAATTATACTAATAATAATAATCCAAAATTAAAACCATAAGTATAATTGAATGTGATAAGTTCGTAAATAAATTTCATTTTAAAAAATATAAGTCCTAAAATTGAAATATTTATCATAAAATAATGTATTATAAATTATGTAATCATATTAATGTTTTTAATAAATACATTCATATTGTGATATGGGTAATTAAATAAATATATCTTATTATTCAATTTGGTAATAATTTATTAATTAATTATACCATATTGTGTCTAAAATTTAATTATAATAAGAAATTTTCCCAATAGTTTTGTTTTTCATGCATCGTAATCTGTTGAATATTACGAATTTATTAGAGAAAAATATATTAAAAACATTCATGGTGTTACACTCTACCCCTTGTAATAATTTAAATCAAAAATTATAATTAATATAATGGAAATAATTATATTTCCTTTTTTTGATTACTACATTGAGTTACCAGGTAGTTTTTTGAATTTTGGATTTCCCTAGAGGACCGCAACTAGATGAGTACCCTTTCTCCATAGAACATTGTCTCTAAGATTGATGATTTAAATTAGTTATTCTTGAAAAGAAATAACATGACATATTGGGACATCTTCTATGATATGTATGTCTAAAATATTAGCTATTTACTACATTAAAAGGTATATAATAATGTGATCATCAATTTAGTAGATGATTAATGGAAATACGAAATGATAAGGAAATGTATCGATATGATCAGAAATCTAAAATGGAAAAATATATCTGGTACTAATAATCATAATCATTCCCTTCCTCTTAACATTTATCTAATGATATTTCAATAAGAATATATTCTCCCCAAATTGAATATGTAGTTCACCCCATTGATTATCAACATATAATGTTTCATGAAAATGAACAACCTTGATGTCATATGTAATGTTTCTAACCTTCATTTCCATTTCATAAGCATGTTCATGTCCAAATAACATATATTAAAAAAAATTAGATTTTTATTCAAGATTCATACACTTATTTTCATACAGGGATTCATAATCTCCCAACAAAATTGTTTATTGAAAGCTATTGTTTTAAATCATTTAACAATATAATGGAATTCATCCAAAACACCTCTAATACGCAAATATAATGATCTGGTCATATCTTCTAAGGTTTACATAGTTCAACCATACTAACCATATTTCTTAAGATTTTATGAAATTGGTACATCCTTCCGTCCATGGACCTGAGATTTTTCTAGATTTAGGATAACTATGTCACCTATGGTGTGCCTCCCTATACTATAGAGGTTTCTAGTTTGAAATGAGGTTATAATATAGTAATTTGTGGAGACTGAACTAACTTATTAGAGAATTATAACAATAAAAATAAATCAGATCAAACATGTATCCCAAATAAGTAGTAATAGAACATCTAGGAATATTTAAATTGATGACCACAACCCATAAAATAACAGATAGACTGTATGCATGGTATATATACACATAGTAATAGACCAAACCATGAGTATCACTATTAGAGTGAAACAATAAAACTAGAGGGATATTCAATCAGTATTTGTGTCCACCATGATTCATCATAATATTCTATATCAACCATTAATACAAGGTCACTATCAATTTTACTATAAAAATTCAAAAATTGTAATCAAATAACCATCTACAACTCGAGCCGAGTGTGAGTAAAACAATGAAGGCCAGTGCAATTTTTTTATATAAACATAGATTTTTGAATAAATTTAAGTTGAGAGTGTCCATTATATCAATGTATAATATATAAGAAATACATAAATAAATAGGCTTTAATAGAAATTAGGTTTTATTGTTAAAATTGAGACCAATTAAACAAAACTCATTCGGTGGGAGATGTCTCTAAATAGTAGAAACCACAATAGAGTAATGTTATCACCCTAGATTATTTTTATAACACCAGGAAATATTCTAATCAGTGAAAAATAAAAACAAATGAGAAATATACCCATCTCAGAACAAGATTTATCAATTTGTAAATATAAATGTCTTAGAATAATTTCCACTGCAACTGAAATTTAATCATCGTAGAATAATAGTAATTAAAACCCCTTGTTGGATCTATGTGATCATTGAAAGAGGGGATGAATTATACATCTTATTTTTTTTAATGTTTTCACTCTTTTGTTTTAAACCTTCACCTCCTATTAAAAAATCACTGATCCTCCAGAAAATAAACATAAAATAACAAACACATGAATATTGAAATTTTCAATGTTCAGTAGTCATCAATAGTATCTTTTCCCCAGTTTGGTTTAGAAATAATCTAATACTATAAAATACAATAGAAAAAATCAGTTTATCTAGTTATAACAATTAATATGTATCCTTTTACTCGAATTTCACTATGATCAATACAAAAGATCAGTTTATTCTCAAGAAGAAAATATATAAATATTAATTCCTAACATGTTAGGAATACTTTACTGAAATGTCCAAAAAACTTTCATTGCACAGCTTATATAGACACATATTTTTTAATTATTAAAAAATCATATTTAAATTCATTCCAAATATAAGGTATTAACTTATTCTCATGATTATATAAAAATTACAACCTGAACAAACTTTTAATTCCTTTGCCTATTTCTTCTATCCAAGAAATAGTGTGCCTGAAAATACTTCAACCAATCATTATAGATAAAACAAGAACCTTTCTCTATCAATCATCCCCCTCCATCTACAATATATTTTAATAATTCTATAGTTTTAAAATTTCTAATTGATGAGTTTATATTGAATATTGTTCCAATTATTTCATCCATATTGTTCATCCATTAAATACTTATCATAAATTATCTATTACGTGAAATACTATTCTTCACCTTAACCAAATGATTCCATGGGTGTAAATAACCTACTCAAAAATATGGCCAACCTAAGTCAATCTGACGAGTCATTATGATGTACCTTTTTTAACCCAATTCTATATTACTTCAATGTTTACACCCACATGAGCATTCACTTATTAGTACTCATAATTTCAATATGTATATAGATGAGCATGAAATAAAAATAGTGGGAACACAATTTTATATTAATTTATAAATGAAAAACAAACATTAAAATTACCCACTAGAATGGTAGTAATTTGAAACATTCGAAATAGTCCTTCAAACATCCTTAAAACTCCCCCTGAATCATGATTTTCTTCATTTTTTATTAGATCTATAAAAGGCCAAATCAGCATCGTCACATTTTGGTAACATTAAAAACATTTTATTATATGTCATTTATAAATTTTATTTTATAGAATATATGTTTTCACAAATATTTGTACAACATTTGTTTACTAAAAAATTTGTCCAAAGACAAAATGGAGATCTTCTATCCTTTAACATATTTTTTCCGCTAATCTTTTTATTAAAAAATTCAAGAATCCCTAATATTATTCTCTTGGAAATTATATGTTGAATTCTGTAATGATCACCATTTTTATGTTTTCAATGATATTAAAATGACATCTATTTTTTCATGAATAAAACCAATTACCATTTTATCTTGGTGAAAACCCCGTCAACATTCATGAATATATGGACTTGAAATACTTCATCATTATTCAGGAAGATCCTTATCTGATATTCGGTCCATAAACCATTATCATGTCTCTTATCTAGAAACCTCTATCCAGAAATATTTCATAGAAACACATATAATAAACTTTTTAAATACCAATAATTTCCACCCATATATATAAAAATATTTTTATCTAGTACTCTAAATAATTCATGATGTTGAAAACAATCATTAATGCAAAGAATCATACATTTTATCACAAAAAAACACTATTAAGAAAACTCCATTTAAAAAACACATTTGAAAATTTTTTGATTGGAGAAAATAAACAACCTCTCTTTGTTAAAAATAATTATTTTTATATTTTCCAAGATGTTATGAATTTGGATAATTTCATGTGATCAACTATCCTAATATTGAGCATTCCATCTGATAATGTTTTCTATAATATAATGTCTTGGAAATAGAGATAGATTAAATATATAGTACTAACAATTTGACATAGTTATGAAACTATTATCTTATCAATTTTTTCATACACTCTATTTCTAATCTTTACTATCTAATCAACATATTTATAATGTGTTTTGATTTTTCTGAAAGATAACAACATAAAATTCTTATACATTATATCTATCAATCAACAAAATCATCCAGAATGGTTCAAAAAATCTTCCCATTTAGATTTTGTTTCCAAACAAGAATCATAAATCACTGAATATTTATAATGATAAAAATGGTTATCTTATCCACCAATTGTTTGTCTATGAGAGGGAACTCAATGAGAGAAATTATAGTAACTGAAAAAAACCATCAAGGCCATAATTAGTGACTTAATAATCACCATATTTCCCAGACACCTCTTTCGAAGAATTTTTTTAAAACTATCATCGCATTATCACAAATACATAAAAAACAGTTTTTCCTTCATCCTCCAAAATGAACTATTAAAATAGTTCACACATGGTTAATTAATAGGTCACCCATTTCAGTAACTCCCCTTATGTACATAGTTTTATTAAAATATATAGTATACACCCATCTATATAGTTATGAAATAACAATTTATTCTCAATTGAACACACTATCCAAAGATAATATGATAGAGGTGAAGGAATTGATACCTCAAATTTGGAGAGACAGAGGTTGTACAACCATGTTCAAACTCTATTTTTAAAATGTTTCATTTGGAAATGAGCTTTTGAATATAGGAAAACCTTATTCCATTATATGATCATATTACATATTTTCATAATTCTTCATCAAATTCTCTTTGATTAGGACATATTTGACTTCAATATTTTTTGAATGATAATGTTGAACCGGATTTTTAGTATGATTTATTGAACATTGATTACCAAAACCCATGATAAAGAGTATCATTATATCAAGTAAATAATATTCAAACAGAGTTTTCATCCACATAATATGTGTTTCAGGTTGAGTTGTAGTAGCATATTCATCTTCACCTATTACAATGTGAATAATATTTTATTTTATTCATACCAAATAATAAAACATTAACCTATAAAAATACCCCAATATATGTGAATCATATAACATGAACACATCTGGACCAATTAACACCCATATAACAAAAAATATTAGTGTTACTTGTTCACTCCAATTTTATAAAGAAAATTTATATAACATTGATATATCAATTAATTCATTTTTCATTGATGAATTAAATTTCATTTGGTGGAATTTGAAATAATCTACCCAAAGTAACATTGCATGGAATAATTTTCCTATAAGTTATTAAATATAAAAAATATCTAACAAAATTCATCACTTTTTACGAACCCTTTCCATACATTCTCAATCTTTAGAAAATATTATTTAGATAAAAAATATCATGGGATCCTATTTTTAATCATCCATTCCAAATATTTTAGGATGCTCCGTAACATAATTTCATTCTTATTGGAAAATATATTTCATCTATTGTTATATTTATAAGAGTTAATGTATTTTGTTTCAACCTTCATGGATATTTAAAACATAAACTTTATTTAATCGACAATCATATCACATGTATTTTAGTCAGTCCTTGCAATGATAATATTAAAAATATAAACAACCACAACGAGGAAAACTTCTTGATTTCCTATTACACAGATATTAAGATCAAATATTACTATTAAATGACATAGTTATTTAATATGTATTTTCATTGGAATAACAAGGTCATAGAGCTTTATTTATACCATATAAATGAATCTTCAATATACACATATAGTGTTCATATTTTCTGACCATGAACCCAACTTATTGTTCAATATACAACTATATACGATGTAATCCATTATTAAAAGATGACCATACATCCATATGATAAATATTATAACCTATTCATGAATTAATATATATAAATATACCAAAAGTTTATAATATTTTTACTATATAAAAAGTAACATCGAAATAAATTCATCTCATTTTGGAGTAACCATTGTGAACATGTTGTGATTTTTTTCTTATCACTTCACAATTTTCATTAATATATTTTATAAAAATGATTTTTTTGAATAAATTATTTATTTTTTGAGATGGTAAGTTCTTCCCAAGTATCATTTTTTAATATGATCTATCTCTTAATTAATATCATTAACCCACTAATGATTTTCAAAAAAATCATTTATATAATTTATCTCAATGTTTGAGTATAATGAAGTATTCCTAACTAAACAAGATGTCTATCTAGTTTGAAACTATTTTTGTTTATTAAAATTTATGTATTCAACTTCCACCTATTTCATTTTCAGGGGATGAGATCTATAAATATTTTCTACATCACTAAAATATCTGATATAGAATCATTATTCAGTACAACATCTCAAATGTTGGAATATTGTTTTGTTTCTTAACATTAAATTTCATATGTGACTCATCTTTCTTACCTACGAGTGTTTTCGAAAATAAATCATTATATTTTCAAAAAAAAACATAAATTGAATAAATATTTTTTCTTGATTGTTTGATAAAGGATATATATCCTATACCTTTAGAATCATATCCAAAAATGATTCCAGAAACACCTCTCAAGTAAAATTTTCTCAGATATCAACCATTGAATATTTTGATTTTGTTTCTAACAAAAAACCCTAATGTGTTTCAACCATGAATTTTCATTATAAAATATTTCATAAGGTTACATATTTAAAAATTTTCTACAGGAACTTAATTTTTGAATACAAACTACTATACTACTCAAATTGTAAAAAGAATTATGAGAAGTTTAATTTTTGATCAAAATTATACTTTCCATATCTAACAAACATATATTTTTTATTTCTGAAACACTTTTTATGGTTTTAAAGATCACTGAACAAATAGATAATTCCACATTTTTAAATATAATCAATTATTCATTCAAATTTTTATTTTCAACTATTTTCAATTCAAAACATCATCGTAGAATATCCATATTCTTTTTCATCACATCTTCTCAAATTTTTAATCATATATAGAGCTTATGATTTATATTAAAATATATAATACTTGAAATTAAGTTAAAATTATCAATAAAAGGAATGATTTAATTATAATATTTTTCATAATTTGTTTAATTTGAATATCAATATCACTATGAATTATCTATGAGGTACGAGTTGATAAAATCTAAACATTCTTAAGAATTAATTTGTAATCATAACTTTCCTGAAAAATGAACACCACAAATATATTATTATTATTATATATAAAATATAAGGAATATTAGTTTTTTATTTTTTAACATGCATATATTTTTTGAAATGTATAAACAAATAGTTTGTTTCATAATTGATTTACTTTCATCACGATATAATATCTTGATGTTTTTTATGTCACCAACATGATACAATTTCAAATTTGGTCATTATCCTACCAAAAAACTTTCCCATCTTCTAATATTAATTAAAATATATATCATTATTTATATTATTATTAAAATTTTCAATCTATTTTGTAAAACAAGATTAGTCTTGTCTCAGTCCATCAAAAAAAGAATGGATTTGATTTAAAATTTTCTTCCCCAATTCTGAAAGCTCAAACACCTTCAATTTTGATTGAATCATAATTTCCAATGAAAAATTGTCATATTGTAATATCTTTTTCATTCATAAATGGTTTAAAATATCCTATCATATATAAAGATAACACACTATCTAAAATCGAGGGACATTCTCATTATGAATATTTGGGAGAAATTTTAAAAAATTGATCTATTTTCGTTTACATTATTTTCATTCACATGTATATTTTATGAATTATTATAAATAATATTTTATTACCATAAAAAAACAAAACATACATTCCATTTGAATACAATGTTAACATTTTCCACAAATATTTATCAATGTTTTAATAATTTTTTCCAATTTCAAACCATCATTTATAGGTTTAATTCATTAAGGGGGATTACCCTCCCTCAAATATTGATTCCAATTTCCATGGGGATTAATTTACTGTTTTTGAATGGACCAACACAAATATTAAATGGGGATAAATCCACCACAATACGAGAATAATCTATGGATGGAATATATTCCCCGGTAAAATCAATATTTCTAGAATTTTTAAACAACATTTTACTCATTATTCATAATTTAAACTTTAGAAATATATTGTTCCCTAAAATATTTTGGATGTTTATAAATATTATTCTTTAATTTTTACTTTTTATTTTCTTAAATAGACTCAAAAAAGTATTATTTTTTATTACAATAATATATCATAAAATTTCTGGTTAAAAAAAGACTACATACAGATTTTAGTTAAATTTTCTATCCTTGCAAACATCTTCATTCTTCTTGTTATCCATTGAAGATAACATTTATGTATCATTCTTAGGATTGAACTTCTCAGAATTTTCATCGGATTATATAACTCTATTTTTTAAATTGATTACTCTTTGATCAGTATTAGAAACACATTAATGAACAATATCTAATTCTTTCTCATCCACATTATTCATCACATGATTTTAAATATTGAATTTCCACTATTTTTCTGGACAATTCTTAAAAAAATAAAATTATTATTGATACATTGGTATTTCTTCAAGAATAATTTATTGAGTATCTACTATCTATATTTAAACTATTAATTTATTGATCCCTCTAACATTACCTGAAATATTTTAAATAAATACATAAAGTTATGTTTTCTTAGAAAATTCAAATAGTGTCTCTTGTTTTATTTAAATACAAATTCATTCATTTTTTAGCATTACATAATTAATATTTTCTAAATAATTATTTTCAAAAGAATTATCATTTGATTTTTTAATTTTAAATTCACTGCAATGAACATTATCATATTTATAAAAAATATATTCTAATTTCGGATTGAAGGATATTTATTTCCACCACCATTAAATATAACTTTAATTTTTTATTTTTTTTTGTTAAATGATATTGATGAATTTATGTTATCTTTATCAATTTTTTTATCTTCAAATCTTTGAGGAAAATCGGTAGAAAAATTCCCAATCGTTCCACAACCAATGAATTTAATCATCCATATTTCCTTTATTATTCCACTTTTCACATATATAGAAAATAGTGAAAATCAATATTTTAATAAAATTATAAACTCATCTATATTTTCAGATTCAATTGTATAATTTTATTCCCAAAAATTCATTCATTTTAATTTCTTGGATGATGAATGTTGGGAGCTGCGGTTCAACCATAATAATCGTCGCCCGAGGCGTCGATGGTCTCCAAGAAGACCCCTCCTCCTTGTTGGAGGGGGTATTTTCACTTCCCTATGGTGATTTTTGATATCTCCCATTCTTAAACGCTGATTACCTACCTTAATTCTTCAAAAACAATCTCTCTCCTAATGTTCTTGAGCTCTATGATGGGATCCCATAGTTCTTGATCACAGCTCAAGAGTTCACTAATGCTTTCTCCTTACTAAACCTGAACCTGACTGGGCACTTCAAGAAATGACCTCAACCTCTGGATTTCATTTATCTCTTAATCTTCTATTCGTTGAATCTACAGAAGCATGCCACATTGGGTTTCCATTACTCAAGGCACATAATGATTCGTTTCAATTCGGATGATGATTTGATTCTAGCATAGTCCTCCACTCTGCGATCATGTGATGGATCCCAATTTTTTCTCTTCCGATGGAAATATGTCAATCACATGAGGCGCAATTATCCATCCATGGAAATTTTGGTAAGATTTATAGAACACCATATTCAATTTCAGAAGCCTGCATTCATTCGCATACATGAAAATTTCGTTGACTGTTACCTATGATGAGAATGTAGAACTAGGGTTGTTTTCCATCTATTTTCACATAGAAACTGCATTTAATTAAAATTATCTAAAACACTAGTTACACTATTATTAATTACTGTGAGTGAAGAGTTTCCATACTAGAATCTTGTGGGATTTGAGTCCTGGATTAATTACTGGTCCTAGTGTCTCAAAATACGGCATCAGAAGGATGTTTGAAAAGGTAAAAGGGTGGTTCCGCAGGTTGCGTTGGATTGAGAGGTCATGAAGACCTTGAATTATTAGAAAAGAACGTAAGACATTGTTATAGGAAAGAAAAGAATACCTATTCATTTTAAAGACACTGATGTTCAGGGCTCCCTATAAAAGGTAATGGAGGAACCTTCGAACCCGAGGGAGGATGAGGTAATTGGACAATTGTTGAGTTATCTCGGGATTCCCAATAGAGTATGAGTGTTGGCCACTAAATAGAAAGAAGTTGAAACCACCATGATTAAAGAGGCAATGAGGGACACTTCTAGTATGAATATTCATGTAGGTGGCTCAATGGATGAAAATGGTGAATGGGTGAGGATTTCAACTGGGCTACAACCACATTCTGAGAAGGATGCGGCCAATATTGAACTTTGGTATTGTTTTTTTTTTGGGTCTGGAGAATGATAACTTGGATTTGGATCAGAATCTGGTTGAGCCTTTGAATGATCATGTTGCCCCTAATTTTTATCCTGGTATTACGTTGGTTGAAGTTGATAGTGAAATGTATGAATGTAGGGGTTTAGGTTCAAGAAAGAAGTATAAAAAATGTGGAAGTAAGAAAGGGAATAATGATTAATCATATTTACCACGTCCTATGGAAATGTGATCTATCAAAAAATTTAGTGCCAAAGATAATGAGGGTCAAAGTGTTGCATCTCTAGATGTCTGTGCTGAAAATATGCAAGGGAAGACCAATAATAACCACTTTCAAGAAATAGAGCATGGTAGTATCTCTAATTTTGTGGAGGGAACTCCATGGAATGAAGGTGACGATATTCATATTGTTTTTTCCACTCCTGATTTTGTAATTACAAAATATGTATTTCATATAGCGATTCAAGATAGTTCTGAGTTTGTGTAGAACCGACAATATTTTTCAATGATTAGTTCTATCAGTCTATTTGAGCTGAAAAGGGGAATGAATTATGGATATCATGAGGTGTATATCGTTATAAAATAGAAGGACAAGTCTGATAGTGAAAAGGTTGATGTTGGTGGTATGGTTCGGCATTCCTATAGTGACATTGTTGCGGGTGGAAATAAGAATGTGTCAGGGAATTAAGATGTTAAGACTGCTCCACCGAGAAAAAGGCCAAGGAATGACTATTCTTAACTACCAAAACAGATGCCTACCAGGACTTCTGTCAGCAAGGTAAGTGAGGTTGAATCTATTTTTAGAAAAGGAATGTAGTCTTCTAAAAGTTTCTATCTTTAAGAAAGTTAAATCTCAGAAGGAATTGTGTTAAGATTCTGAAGCATTATAAACACTCGGAGTGGGAATAGTCTTTTGCGGATGAAAAAACCAATCTTGGATATGGTGAATATTATGGATTTTTGTATATGTCGTTATTTATTCTGGCTTGTTATACTTACTTATTGTACTCTTAATTTATTTTAATAAAAGGTTGGATGCTTTCCTCTGACTAATCTTTTCAGGTACATTCATTGATATATTGAAGGAAATTTCTCATTGAAATTTTCTTTCTAATTAAAATATTTCCCTCTTCTCATTTTATATGTGATGTGGGTAATATATAAATCATCTTGAGACAGAGTGTTAGGATATATAAAATCCAATTATGAAAATTTGGAATTAGACATATCGAGATGGATTCACAAAATATTTTCTACAATAATAAAATATTTTAGCATCTCATTAAGATAAATAATATATGAAGAATTATATATTCATAGATATGATACATATTTTCTTCAAAAGTCTGTAATCCCCATTATATTCACATAATTATAAACATCTATATAATCTCATTTTTTTTCAAAATTCTCTAATAATTCATTTAAGGGGACCTAACTCTGATACCAATTGAATATCCCATTTAGGATATATTTGATGACTAAGACTGGGTGGGTGAATCAATGATCTCTTATTATTTTATGACTTATTTCTTATGAAACAACATAAACATTATATTAATTATATATTAAAATACTAAAATAATAATATATTAACATCCACATGAAGACAAGTATTTGTAAGTCTCGCTATTCAATAAAAGCATCTTATGGTTCGATGTTTTTGAAAAAAATTCTATACCATAAAATATGCTATAAAGGAAAAATTTGTATATGTTTATAACATGTATGAAGTAAACATTCAATTTCATGGAACAATGATAAATAGAAATGTTCTCGTTCATATCAATAAAAATTAAATAAATATTAATTTATAAAATGTTTAAAACCCATTACCAATATGTTAAAAACATTATAAATCTTTTGTTTCATCATGATTTACATTTTTCATTGTTTCATGTTTTCTTCTTCAGTTTCATATTTAGAAACATTTATGAAATTATTCAATAAACATTTTACAAAACTCATTCTGATCACTTTATTAAATTACCCTATATATATGGTTTTTTGGAAATTATTTTATCTAGAAATCATTTAATTAGGTTTTTATATATATAATTGGATAATAACCCTTTCCTTCATCATTATTCATCCAATCTATATCTGTATTATTCTCCAATATGATCCTATTTTTTATTACTGATATTTTATAAATTTCATATAATGATATCATTCATAAATTTATTATTATAAACCAAGACCACACCATATCTCTTTGAAAAAAAATTCATCACCACAACAAACTAATTTTATGGCTAGAAATAACATTACAATAACCCTATCAATCAAAACCTCATCTAGTGAGTTCAACTGATGATTCTATACAAAACCAAATCTGCAGATTGTAAAATTGTTCATGCACGTGGAAAATATAATTTTCATACTTTCACTTGAAACCTTTATATATATTCTATTAAAATAGAGAGGGTGGGAACTCCAATTTATTTTCCCTATTTAATAAAAAATAGAAATTCAAAACTCCTTCTCAAATAATTTGTAATTTGGGACATTCAATAACATCTTTAAACATACATGAAACTCAGTTAGAATCAATATTTTTCACTTATATTTTAGGAATTATAAATTTCTATGTCAATAACATCACGTTGTTATAACATTAAAATTTTTGTAATGTTATTAATTTATTATCAAGGCCTTTGTCTTGAAGTTATGTATTTTCAACTATATTGAGTATTTCAATCCAAGTAACTAAATCTAACAATAAACATGATTTATTATATATTTATATACAATCTTTATCCACTCAACATTCTTTCTGTAACATGATGAATCCTTTGTAATATTTTATTTAGAAGTATAGGTTCTTATCTCTAACCATATTCCATTTTATTGTTTTTCAGATATTAAAAATCTTCTCTTTCATTTTAATTAAATAGAAGTACCACTGTCACCTGAAGACAATCCTAGAAATAGTTGATTACTTGTTAACTTCAAAGACTTCTTAATTCATCATCTAGATCTATGTCATTTATTCTGTTCATAATCCTCTAATCCAATCTTTTTTTATGGACAACTATTTCTAGAATTATTTCATTAAAACACAGAGAAATTGCTTCATACATAATAAGGATTTTATCCCACTATATAAAAAAACTCTTTGACTAGGAAATTTTAATAATTATTGATTTTTGAAAATTTAATAATAGAAAAGAATCCCTATGTTTTTCCAAAAAAATATCTATCTAAAAACTGTGTTCAGAAGACTATATCCACATATTTTTGAATCAAATAAAATAAGCATCCTGTATATATCAAACCCATTTATAATTATATTTTCCATTATGTAAGGATTTTTTAGACTTCTAGGAAATTTTATAACATAATATAAAGTATATTATATGATAATCATGGCTTGTAATGGTATGTCCATAATCTAGTTCATGATGAACGTTTTTTAACAAAAAAAAGAAATGAAATGTTTTATGAATATTTTTTCTATCCTTCTATACCACACCCTATCTGTTTGATCTAATTTTTGTGATTAACATATGTAAAATAGTTATATATTTTTTGAAAAGAAAAAAATTCCAACAAAAAAATTAATTCAAACAATAACATCAGCTAAATCGGTTCCAATAATTCACACTCAAGGAAAGATAATCATTCTAGAAAAATAGTTACAAATTATGAATTTTATATCTCCCAGTATAATAATCACATCTCTGGGAATATACGTGTCAGAATAATTTTTAATCCCATGGAAATATTCTGATACTAAAATAATTAGACAAACATTTGGAAAAAGAAAACTCTATAACCACAAAACAAATATTTATGGAAACACTAACACCAGATTCCTGACAAAGGTCACATATTTAAAAAAACTCTCCATCATTACATATCCTTATAAATTCATGAAAATCGATTTTTACTAATTAAATAAGCACATCAATTATCACTATTCCAAAATCACCATCAACCCTCTCATTTATCAATATTTGTTTACCCATAATCAACTTGTTTTCATCCTCATTTAATTCCATCCAATCCTGGGATCATAAATTATTTATTTCATCATCCATTCCAAAAATACATTTTAAAAATTCCACTTAGGTTTCCTTCAAGTTATTGAAGAAATATGTATAAATAGTTCCTTTTAGCATAACCTCCATGATTTAAATTTTATAAATTATTTCATGGTTGAACTACTGTAATGAGGCTCGATCGAATACGGACCACACACTGAAAATATGAAATATATGTGGGAAAATTTTTAGACCTTCAACCATGAATGTACTGTAGATATTAAACATTATGAACATCAACTGAACCAAACAAAATGATCTTTTATCCATAAATTAGATTCTAAAGACATCATATTTGTGTTTTATAGAAAGATAAAATTAAATTGAATTGAGATAACAATATAACTATATCATGAATATATATTATAAAAAATTCCGAAATAAATCAATCACAATGAATGATGCTTCGGTCCCACATGAATTGTGGATAAAATGACTTTGGAAGATAAAATTCATTAAAAATATAGTGTTTTCTATCATAAAAAGTACACGGAATAATAATATGTGCTTAATGGTGAATTTCATAATGTAAATATAATCATTGGATTTTAATAATCGCATATCATTATTTGGAGAGATAGTTTAGGAAAAAGTCTAGAAAACAAATGAGTATTTCCGAACATATCTGATGGATGAATGAGTGTTGTAGGTATTTTCCCTACAATTCGCAAATTGTGGAAAATGCATATTCCCTACGATATTATGGATTTAATTTTTTCCATGAAAAACCATTGCAGTTTGAGAACATGTACCAATACCTCTACCAAACAACAATGTTACCTACATGGGGACAACTGATGATTCACTATTCTTGAAATCCAATCAGTAACTCAAACTTTCCATAAATTTGAGCTTCCAACACCCCCAAATGTAAATAGATCCATATCATACATCATAAACTCATTAGTGAAATATTAATAAAAAAATAATAATTTTAATGATTAATTTTTTTTCCTTAAGATAAAACTTTGTATTTCAACCTACGATCAGAAGAAAAGATCTTCCATGAGCCATACTTCAGAAAAGTCATGGGATTTGTAACGTCCACACAATAGATTAGACGATCCAAAACCATAATTGTATAATTAAGGTAAAACTTATTGAAAAAAATATATCCTCATAGTTTTCATGTATTATTTACTTTTATATATCTCTGTATAGTTATGATCCGGTAGTCAATAAACTCACATAAGATTAATTTTCATTCCTAGAATGGTCTTGTCACACTTATCCAACATTCAATGAAGTTTTTAATGTAACGACCTGAAATTTTGAATAAATCTTCTTTCCTAATTTTGTGTGTTGTTTTTTTATTTTTATACTCAAAAAAAATGTTTCATTTGTTAACATGAGACCGTTGGGTTTTGACTGTTATATGACCATTGGTCAATATGACCACTGTAAACTAAACATTTCGATTATTGTTTCTAAATACAAGTAATCTTGGTTAATTAATATTGAAATAAGATTTGATGGCCTCACCCAGTAGTATTGGATCGATCGAAGCCCATCTAAAAGAACTTGGGAAGGAGGTAGCACCACTGGGCTTTTCTTTGGACCAAATCCAAGCTGAACTTCATCGTGTGAAGCTAGAACGGAATTTCATTTGCGAGAAGATAGAACTGATAGAAATTACTACTTGTGAGATGTTGGCCGACCCTCCCTCGGATTCCCTCACCAAAGCACACCTTACACTTAGGTCATATGCCGGTGTTATATGGGGATATGTGACGAGACCCTAGCTTCTTTGTGTAATCCTTTGGGTTGAATGCATTGATATTTCTTCCTTTAGTGATGTTTGTGAAATTTCAAATGTATGGATAATTTTAGGATGTATTTTATTGATGAATTTTGAAAAAATGATGTTTTAAAATTTTATGTAAACCTTAAATAATTAAAGATGTGAAATGATTTCAAAAAAATGGTCTTCTACGAAAGTGTACAGTAAAGAATTTGGAGTATAATAAGATCAACTTAATTTTTGAGGAATAGTAAATTATTTATAGTGATTTTACGCTTAGTATTAGTAATGTGACCAAATGGATTAGTAATTTCACTCAAAGAATGTTTTAATATAATTTAGACACCTAGATTAAGTAATTTGATTCAATAAAATGGGTAAAAAACAGTTTCATAAATTATTATTCAATTATTAGTTTTATCAGGAGAATAGTGTTTTTTAATTAAAAATTAATATATATATATATTTATAAAATTATTTTTATAAAATAGATTTCATTTTTGAACTCGGAGCATCAATATTATGTTAAGGTAATTTTTGGGAATTTTTCTGGAAAAATGGATTTTCGGTGAAAAGTGTATTTATATAAAAAATAAAAAAGAAATATTTAGAAAAATATTTTTTATAAAATGGAGATAATTTTTGAAATCAGAGCATTGATTTTTGGTTAAGGTGAAATTTCTGGATTTTTCTGAGAAAGTTGAATTTTCAGTGAATAGTAAGAATACAGTTTTAGGGTTTCGGTATGTTTAATGACATCATAATTATAACATGATGATGTCCTGAGCTATTTTATGGTTTTTCCGACCAAAGGTGATTAATTATTGTATTGGGGGCCCCATGTGGCCTAACATCATGGGAAATATCATGGGAGAGCACATGGTTTGGATAAAACCACTTTTGAGGTGTCCCTTGGCCATTAATGCCTTGTCCCCTCACTTTCCCTATAAACACCAAGCCATCCTCTCATCCATTAGACTCCAAAACCATCCTCAATGAAGTTAGGGTCACCTTACCTCCCAAGGAGTCCTCCCATGGTGCCCCCATTCCCTCAAGGTCCAAACCATTGTGTTTCAATAGTTACATTTCAAGGTAAGGGATCCGACCTCTCTCTTTCTTTTCAAGAAATATCTTTTATGTAATTTCTTTTATGATCCATGTTCTTATGTTAAAGGATGTTATTTTATACTCCTCTTAAGACGCTCTTGATTTTCATATAATTATATATCCCCTCTTACTCTCATTATTTCGTTTTATGAAGTTTTAAGTGGCACTGTTAGGCTGCTGAAATTTTTGTAACAGATTATTTCTCCCTTCTAATTTTTCAAGATCTATTTTCATGTAAAGTATTTCAAGTTCCTTTTTTTATGTTGGGGTATGATCGCTCAATTTATCATACTGATATTTTATGATCATATGATGAGATACCCCATTTGATCTCTTCAATTCAGTATTTTGATGTTTTAAGTGGTGCCGTTAGGCTGCCGAATTTTTAAGTGGTTCTTTCACCCTTATCCTTTTCAAAGTTCTAATTCCATGTCAAATCATTCAAGTTCCTTTTTATTATTTTGAGGTATGATCTCTATGTCTATCATACTGATAATTTATGTTCATATGATGAGAGACCCTATTTGATCTCATCAATTCATTTTTGTTGAAGTTTAAGTGGCGCCGTTAGGATGCCAAATTTTTATGGGATTCTTTCACCCTTCTCGTTTTCAAGTTCTACTGTCATGTAAAGTGTTTCAAGTTCATTTTTATTATATTGGGGTATTATATCTATATCTATTATACTTAAATCTTATGTTAATATAAAGAGATACCCTATTTGATCTCTTCAATTCAGTATTTTGAAGTTTTAAGTGGTGTCGTTAGGCTGCCGAATTTTTAAGTGGTTCTTTCACCTTTCTCCTTTTTCAAAGTTCTAATTCCAAGTCAAGTCTTTAAAGTTCCTTTTTATTATGTTGGGGAATGATATATATGTCTATAATACTGATCATTTATTTTTATATGATGAGAGACCCTATTTGATCTCATCAATTCATTTTTGTTGAAGTTTAAGTGGCGCCGTTAGGCTACCGAATTTTTAAGGGATTCTTTCACCCTTCTCATTTTCAAGTTCTACTTTCATGTCAAGTATTTCAAGTTCCTTTTTATTATGTTTGGGTATGATCTCTAAATATATCATACTGAAATATTATGTTCATATTATGAGATACCCTATTTGATCTCTTCAATTCATTATTTTGAAGTTTTAAGTGGCGTCGTTAGGCTGCCGAATTTTTAAGGGATTCGTTCACCTTTCTCATTTTTCAAAGTTCTACTTTAATGTAAAGTCATTCAAGTTTATTTTTATTATTTTGGGGTATGATCTCTATATCTACATACTGATATTTTATGTTCATTTGATGAGAGACCCTATTTGATCTCGTCAATTTATTTTTTTTGAAGTTTAAGTGACGTCGTTAGGCTGTCGAATTTTCATAAGAGAAATCTTATTTTTGTCTTCCTTTCATGTTCTTCATTTCATATGGTATATCATCAAAATTTCATTACCATGTTCTCAAATACATTATATTCTTCCCCCTAATGTTTTATGGATTATTTATGAATGTTTGACCCATGTCCCCTCTCATTTCAATGTTTTCTAAAACCCTGTAACATAGCCGTTATGCTCTAGAATTTTCATCTCAAAATCTCTCTCTCTTTTTCTAAAGTTATTTTATTTTATTAAGTGATTACTCAAAGCTCTCTCTTCTATATTTGTATTCACATATATACCAAAATTTTATATTTTAAAATCTGGGATTTACATACATGAAACCCTCTCTCCCCTTCTGTGGGTTTAAAGTGACGTAAAGATCATGTCTTTAAAGAAGTTCATAACACGTTATGATTATGAAATGAAACCCATTTATTTTATGCTATATGGGTTATTTATGAAATTTTTGATGATGATATAAGTGACTCACATGATAATAAAGTCAAATTTAAGGGTTCTCCCTGATAGAGCTCCAATGCATTGGGTAATGATGTAACCATTAGAGATTACAATTTTCACGACACCTTGGTGAATAACCATGGTAATTTTCAAATGACACCTTGGGGATGGACCTTGGTGATAAGTTCATGATTTTATATGTTAAATGTTTCAGCCACATATTAATGTTATGAAAAAATTTATTTTTATAATGATATGCCTCATGATTTCGTTCTCATGACTTAAAGTTCTTTTCATGACTTTATTGAAGTATCTCAAAGTTCATATGTAAAATGTTTCACTTGTTTCCCTTACTGGGCCTTCTTCTCACCCTTTCTTTTGATGTATCCCTAGGTTATGAGATGTATTAATGTACCTAGGATGAACATAAGGAGAAACCTTTAAAGTGTTTAAGAAGAATGTTTTTTTTGTTTCATGTATTACGTTCCTGGTTTCCAAGACACTAAACCTTTATGATCCTCAGTTTTGTATAATGTAGTGAAAGTTTATGTGACAAAAAAGGCGGGATGCTATAATTGGTATCAAAGGATGGTTTAGTTATTTGTGAAAATTAGGATATGAAAACATTAGGAATAAATCTATAAAAAAATTTAAATATAGGAAATATTCCGGGTATTTTTGTGATTATTGAGTAAGGGGTTGCCAAGAAAATACATCCCTGTCTGGAAACGAGCAGGTAGAGGTGGATCTGGCACAGATGTACATTGGGGTAAAAACTGAAAACACTGCTTTGAGCTAGACTCTAACGGGAACTGGTACATGACAACGGGCCTTGCTGCAGTCTTGGTTACGACACTCCCGGGGGATATGCTTTGGTAAATTCATAATCTTAGTATGAACCATTGTTAAAGGAACAAAGATAAAATAAAATAAATATGCACATAAGAATATATGATCATGGATAACCTAGATGGGAACCTAGGGGATCACAAGTTAGGTTATACTATTCTTCTACAAGTTATCCTTATTGCTTTACGTTCCTTTTCATAATTATTGGTTAAGTACTTAAGCCCCTAATTATACTTTCTCTTCTTAGTTAATGGTGGGAAATGGAAGAACATGTCCCAACAACCAATGTGATAGGAAATGTGATGATTTCCATATTAATATGACAGAGATGATTAGGGGATTAAAAGATGATTATTATTTTGGAAGACGTTCACTATTTTGGGGACCCTATATGATCGAGGTAAATAGATTATGACGATATTTTCATTGAGGAGTAAGGTTGAATTATATTTTGAAGAATCGATGAATTTAAGGTGGACTTATAGTAATTTAGGTTATTTATGGGAATGATTAACCTATCCGGGGTAAAATATGTTTAGGTTAGATACTTTTTTTATAAGATGTTATGAGTGGTTGATGTTGTTTAAAGATGAATAATGAAGTTTATTTTGGAAGACTATGTTATCAAATCCTTCTTGTATTTGGGTTTCAATCTTAGTTTGGTTTATTTTGAGGAATTTTAAGGTCCATTATTTATTGAATGGTCTATGATGAACATTGGGTAGTACCATGGAACATTGAAAATTTAAAAGAAGTTTCCATTCCTATGGGATTCTATCTTTTTGAAGAGTTGTTTTACCTTACCCTTTCTATTTTTGGGATAATGTTTAAAGATAGAAAAAATAGATAGTTAATATTTTGTGGATTATTTGATTCTCTAAAAGATTATTCTTGTGTTTTGATGAGACCAAATTGTTTTGAATTCTCATCATTTGGATAAAAGATTCATTTTGCTAGAAACTTATTAAAGGATGAAACTCTACTTGAAGGTTGGTATATTTCCTTATGTTTTTATTCTATGTAGTAAATGAATTCCTCAAAATTATGAAAAGAAATGTAAAACAAAAATTTTGTTGGTTTATGTTTCCTTCTCGGTAATCAAATACCATTTACACAAATCATAATTTTGGGATTTTCTCATGGTCAAATTTCTCATCATCATGTTTCCTATTACTCTCCCCCAGAACATGACCCTTTGTTTTTTCTTCCATGTCCATGTTTTTTTACATGGGATCCTAGTATGGGTTAACTCAGGTGACCTTTTTACTTCCCTTTCTTTCTTTTGAAGTAATAATTTTACTGAATCCTTTTCTGATGTGGGACATTCAATGAAATTTTAAAACCCATTTTTTTTAAAACAAATTGCAAGGACGCAGTTTCTTAAGGGGGGAAGATTGTAAAGACCTGAAATTTTGAATAAATATTCTTTCCTAATTTTGTGTGTTGTTTTATTTTATTTTTATACTAAAAAAATGTTTCATTTTCTAACAAGAGACTGTTGCGTTTTGACTGTTATATGACCATTGGTCATTATGACCGCTGTAAACTAAACATTTCGATTATTGTCTCTACATACAAGTAATCTTGGTTAATTAATATAGAAAGAAGATTTGATGGACTCACCCAGTAGTCTTGGACCGATCGAATCTCATCTAACAGAACTTGGGTAGGAGGTAGCACCACTGGTCTTTGCTCTGGAACAAACCCAAGACGAACTTCATCGTGTGAAGCTAGAACAGAATGGCCTTTGCGAGAAGTTCAAACTGATAGAAATTACTACTCGGGAGATGTTGGCCGAGCCTCCCTCAGATTCCCTCACCATATCACACCTTACACTTAGGTCATATGCCGGTGTTATAAGGGGATATGTGACGAGACCCTAGCTTCTTTGTGTAATCCTTTGAGATGAATGAAATGAGATTTATTCCTTTAGTGATGTTTGTGAAATTTAAAATGTCCAGATAATTTTAGGATGTATTTTATTCATGAATTTTGAAAAATGTATATTTTAAAATGTTATGTAAACCTTAAATAATTAATGATGTGTAATGATTTTCAAAAAATGGTCTTCTGCGAATGTGTTTAGTAAAGAATTTGGAGTATAATAAGATCAACTTAATTTTTGATGAATTATAAATTATGAATAGTGATTTTATGCTTAGGATTAGTAATATGACCAAATTGATTCGTAATTTCACTCAAAGAAAGTTTTAATATAATTTAGACACCTAGATTCAGTAATGTGATTCAATAAAATGGGTAAAAAAACAGTTTCACAAATTATTAATCAAGTATTAGTTTTTTTAGGTGAATAGTGTTTTTAAATTAAAAATTAAATTAAAAATATTTATAAAATTATTTTTATAAAATGGATTTCATTTTTTAACTCAGAGCATCGATATTATGTTAAGGTAATTTTTGGGAATTTTTCTCGAAAAAATATTTTTTCAGTGAATAGTTTATTTATATTACAAAATAAATTAAAAATATTCCGAAAAATATTTTTTATAAAATGGAGATCATTTTTGAAATCAGAGCATTGATTTTTGGTTAAGGTGAAATTTTGGGATTTTTCTGAGAAAGTTGAATTTTCAGTGAATAGTAAAAATACAATTTTAGGGTTTCGATATGTTTAATGACATCATAATTGTGTCATGATGATGTCATGAGATATTTTATGGGTTGGCCGACCAAAGGTGATGAATTATTGTATTGGGGGCTCCATGTGGCCTAACTTAATGGAAAATATCATGGGAGAGCACATGGTTTTGAGAAAACCACTTTTGAGGTGTCCCTTGGCCATTAATGCCTTGTCCCCCCACTTTCCCTATAAATACCAAGACCTCCTCTCATCCATTCGACTCCAAAACCATCCTCAAAGAAGATCGGGTCTCCTTAACTCCCATGGAGTCCTCCCAAGGTGCCCCCAAGCCCTCATGGTCCAAACCATTGAGTTTTAATAGTTACAGTTTAAGGTAAGGGATCCGACCTCTCTCTCTTTTTTCAAGAAATATCTTTTATGTAATTTCTTTTTTGATCCATGTTTTTATGTTAAAGGATGTTATTTTGCACTCCTATTACTGCCCTATTCATGTTCATATAATGAGAGATCCACTATTACTCTAATTATTTCTTTTTATGATGTTTGAAGTGGCGCCGTCAGGCTGCCGAAATTTTTGTAACGGATTCTTTCTCCATTCTCATTTTTCAAGATCTATTTTCATGTAAAGTATTTCAAGTTCCTTTTTATTATGTTGGGGTATGATCTCTAAATTTATCATACTGATATTTTATGATCATATTATGAGAGACCCCATTTGATCTCTTAAATTCAGTATTTTTATGTTTTAAGTGGTGCCGTTAGGCTGCCGAATTTTTAAGTGGTTCTTTCACCTTTCTCCTTTTTCAAAGTTCTAATTCCATGTCAAGTCTTTCATGTTACTTTTTATTATGTTGGGGTATGATATATATGTCTATCATACTTATCATTTATGTTCATATTATGAGAGACCCTATTTTATCTCATCAATTCATTTTTGTTGAAGTTTAAGTGGCGCCGTTAGGCTGCCGAATTTTAAAGGGAATCTTTCACCCTTCTCGTTTACAAGTTCTACTTTCATGTCAAGTTGTTAATGTACCTTTTAATTGTGTTGGGGTATGATATCTATATCTATCATACTGAATGCTTATGTTCATATTAAGATATACCCTATTTGATCTCTTCAATTTAGTATTTTGAAGTGTTAAGTGGCGCTGTTAGGCTGCCGAATTTTTAAGTGGTTCTTTCACTTTCTCCTTTTTCAAAGTTCTAATTCCAGGTCAAGTCTTTCATGTTCCTTTTTATTATGTTGGGGTATGATATCTATGTATATCATACCGATCATTTATGTTCATATGATGAGATACCCTATTTTATCTCATCAATTCATTTTTTTTGAAGTTTAAGTGGCGTCGTTAGGCTGCCAAATTTTTAAGGGATTCTTTCACCCTTCTCGTTTTCAAGTTCTACATTCATGTCAAGTCTTTCAAGTTACTTTTTATTATGTTGGGGTATAATCCCTATATCTATAATACTTAACTCTTATGTTTATATGATGATAGACCCTATTTGGGCTCTTCAATTCGTTATTTTGAAGTTTTAAGTGGCGTCGTTAGGCTGCCGAATTTTTAAGGGATTTGTTCACCTTTCTCATTTTTCAAAGTTCTACTTTCATGTAAAGTCTTTCAAGTTCATTTTTATTATGTTGGGGTATGATCTCTATATCTATCATACTGACCTTTTATGTTCATATGATGAGAGACCGTATTTGATCTCTTCAATTCATTTTTTGAAGTTTAAGTGACGCTGTTAGGCTGCCGAATTTTCATAAGAGAAATCTTATTTTTGTCTTCCTTTCATGTTCTCCATTTCATATGGTATATCATTAAAATTTCATTACCATTTTCTCAAATAATTTATATTCTACCCCCTACTGTTTTATGGATCATTTATGAATTTTTGAACCATGTCCCCTCTCTTTGCAATGTTTTCTAAAACCCTATAACATAGCCGTTATGCTTTAGAATTTTCTTCTCAAAATGTCTCTCTCTTTTTCTAAAGTTATTTTATTTTATCAAATGAATACTCAAAGATATATCTTCTATATAGGTATTCACATATATACCAAAATTTTCTATTTTAAATTCTGGGATTTACATACATGAAACCCTCTCTCCCCTTCTGTGGGTTTAAAGTGACGTAAAGATCATGTCTTTAAAGCAGTTTTTAAAACGTTATGATTATGAAATGAAACCCATTTATTTTACACTATATGGGTTATTCATGAAATGTTTGATGATGATATATGTGGATCACATGATAATAAAGGAAAATTTAAGGGTGTGCCTGATAGAGCTCCAATGCATTGGGTAATGATGTAACCACTAGAGATTACAATTTTCACGATTCCTTGGTGAATAACCTTAGTAAATTTCAAATGACACCTTGGGGATGGACCTTGGTGATATGTTCATGATTGTCTATGTTAAATGTTGCAGCCCCATCTTCAAGTTATGAAAAATGTTATTTTTATTATGATATGCCTCATGATTTCATTCTCATGACTTAAAGTTCTTGTCATGACTTTATTGAAGTATCTCAACGTTCATATGTAAAATGTTTCACTTGTTTCCCTTAATGGGCCTTCTGCTCACCCTTTTGTTTTGATGTATGTCCCCAGTTAATGAGATACAATAAAGAACCTAGGATGAACATAAGGAGAGGCCTTTCAAGTGTTTAAGAAGAATTTTTTTTCATGTATTAAGTTCCTGGTTTCCAAGACACTAAACCTTAAAGATCCTCAGTTTTGTATAATGTAGTGAATGTTTATGTGACAAAAAAGGCAGGATGCTATATTTAATCGATGGAAGCATTACCCAATAGCTTAATATCATCATTTTTGATTATTTGATATATACCTAGATTTTATCACCTCAACCAAGATACATATAAAACAATATGATTTGTACTAATACATTATGGGTATCTAATGTGTAATCCATTTGATTGATCATTTAGAATATCTCTATTGGACCCACAATTCAAGGTTTGTATATTTTATAATTTTCTTATGTGATGGTTTACAAAACTAAATCCTGAAATTTTCCTTTCACAAGTATCACAATTAAAACATTTAATGATATAGGTTCACACCTTTAATTTAAAAATGAAATGGATATACAACATCAACTGAAAACAGAAATATGTTGTATCTCAAGAATCTTGTCCCATATATATCAATAGATATATATTAATTTTTTTTATTGGGCCACTTCATACTCTGGAATGATACAATTCATACTTCGATCAACTAAAAAAAATTCATGTCTCTTTCATGAGATACATCCCTATTATAACTACGTCATAAGCCTCTAGGAAATAGAGTGATGGAATCCAATATTAGTATATTGTTCTCTTAAAACCCCTAAACACTTGGATTCATGCTGTCAACATGTCCTCTATGATTTCAACCTAAGACATAGATATTCTTCTAGTCAATAGTAAATTATAAATGTTATAATTTAATTTAAAAACAATTTATTTATGCATATATTTTTAGAATCATAATGTTCAATTTATGTTGATTAAATATTATGGTCTAATGGACACCAAAAAAGTGTATATAGTCCCATAGAAAGATATTTTAACATCTAATCACCTGGAAATGATCACTGATTGGTAATGTTTAAATAACATTTTTAATAGTTTATCATTTCCCCAACTCAATACCCTATAGGACCAGACATATCAAACATGGTTATTTAAAATATCCCAACCATGATTCTAAAGATCCAATGGTATTACCATACTCCCAAAATACTAATATTACACCTTTTTTTATGATGAAAATTTAATACATTAAACTATTTTAACCCCTCAATTATAATTATAACAAAAAGGTCAATTTTGAAACTAAATAAAACAAAAATGAACTATTTATTATTTTTAACTATAACATGACACAATAGGGTACCGGATTATCATTGTCTTAGAGTCTCACTTGTTTTATTCCGATAATCAAACCCTATTACCACATCCTATATATATATATATCATTGTATGTAAATGCTATCAAATATCAATTTTAAAATGGTCATTAATTCTAATTAACGAATATCTATACATGGGTACCATATAATTTCTAACCCCAACTCAACCACTAGAACCAAAACAATGTGAAAAATCCAAAACTACCTCAATGTTGGTTTAATCATGAAGTTGCTATTTACATTCACAAAAACCTACTCAAAATATACACTACCTAGAAAAATAGTCCATGGTGTTCCTCCATCAGTCGACTATCATTATTACATATTAATTAGAATGATAATACCTGTTACCCATCATCAGCAAAACAATAACATTTTCCCCATTATTGCTGCTCCACTAAAAATTTTCAAGTCAAGACCTAATCAGGTCTCTATAAAATTAGTGGTTCCCCATGCAACTACTTCATAATTTTATAGAAAATAATCTACCACTCACCTGATTTTGATGATTCCAATTCACGGTCTATGACACTTCTAACCATCATGAGACTTTGTCATATCTTATACTATAGACACTAACATATCTATTTAGGATGTGATATTAATAATAATACATAGTAAACTATATCCTGAGCACATTCATGATTCTCTAGAAACCATATTGTGTGGCTCAACACTACAGTGTCTCGCAACTTGTACTTTCATCACTCATATATCATAACCTACACATAATTTATCATGTTATCATCCACATTAGAATTCCACATATATGTTTTCTAAGACCCTAAAACATCATCTATAGTAAAACATATTTAATAAACACCTCATATTAAAATTATTTGTACCATGATGCATTAATTTTCATTTCTAATTTACACAAAGTCATTATCTATAGTATCTTTTTCTCTTACCTATACAATAATAAAGCATCAGTTGTAGAATTAATATTTCTTTTCACAATAAAAAAGTCAGAAAATACATTTACTACATCATCTTATAGTGAATCATCCACTACTCGATCTAAAAACCGTGACCCCACTCCACATATTTATGGTAACCTAATGATTTATATACAATAAAATAATATACACATACCCCATAATGTCTTAAATATAATGGTCCCCAATGAATCAAATATTATCGTCAAGGGATAGTTACATGATTTCACCACGAGATCATACATCCATAAGGATATAATTAGGAAACAGCAAACCTATCCAGAAAAATATGTCATACTAAATCGACACGTATTGAACATGTTACAGGGGATTATCCTTAAAGGCATCATAATATATCTCAAAAAAAAGTAGTTCCTGACCAGAAATACACCATAGTTGTTTTATGTTACACTTCCAAAATCATCTATCATATTTCATTTCCAATCTGTCCATCAATCATGATATTAATATCTTAGTTGAATATTCTGATCACTTTTCATCTCATCATGTTAAATTAATCCTAATTGATTCTTTATTTTGAATGATCTAATTAATTTTAATCATTTCAATTGTAACCATGTTATTAATAATAACTATAGTACAAACTATTAAGTTAAAATAATCTAAATAATATATTACCATTAATCATCCAACATTCTTGTATAACCCTATAACCAATATGATTACAAATCGAACTAAAAATTCCCTTTAAAACATAGACATTTCTCATAAAATCTAGTATAAAAATTATCAAAAATAACACAAAGGTTTCTATTTTCCCATTCTTTTAATTCTTTAGAACATTATTATTCTAATTTTAATTTAATTATCATACTAGTATTCACATTTATAATGAATCAATACGTTTTTAATATCCACTCTATTTTGTTACCCTTAATTATAACATTATTCTCCAATAATTGTATAAATATATCACGATTATCTGCCACCATACATTCCAAAGAAAATCAATGACCACATCATTACATTATATGGAAACACATAGAAAATAAAAACATATTGAGTTTGTTATAGTCATATATATTGAGAATTTCATACTTAATTCAATTAATAATTCAATAGTTTTCTATAACACACATTCCAACACAATTGAGGGAAAATAATGCAGACAACACATCACCTTCCTCACATCATTCCTGAAAACAGTAGGGGGTCACAATTATTTTTGTGTGTATTATAATATATCAGAACATAGTTCAAAAATAACCCAAAATGTTCGAAATATTCGTTCTTTATCAAAATTCTCAAAATCACTATCTAAATAAAATACATGGTCAGTGTATCATCTTGTTATATTTTCTACCGTACTTTATAAGGGAACAGAGACTGGGATATCTCTCTATATAGATAGATTGACCCAATATCTATAATCTGTTTTAATCACCAAAACTGCATCAAATTATATCTGCATTAAAATAATATTAATTACCTTTCAATTGATTGTGATAATAGGAATGACACCATTACATTCAAAAAATATCATATATTATAGATATCATAATTAATGCACTCTTAATATCCCAAACTACCACTACATAGGGTCAACATCATATTCATATAATGATATAAATCATATTCATAGGATTTGTATCATCATGTTTTTCTCTATACTAAATCCACATTTCAAAAACTATTGTTATGTAAGAAAACATTTGATTTCAACAATAGAAGAAAATGATATATTAATTGAAATTTCTATATTTTTCAATAGATGACACATAATTGTCAAAATATAACATTATGAAAAACCATGTTAAGGAACTAACCATATTATTAAGAATAAATAACAATAGGTAACCATGTAGTTGATATGTGCATCATAGAATTATTCTATGATTCTTGGACACAAAAAATAATTTCATTCAAACCAATATAAATGAACGTAAAAATCATATATTTGAAATTCATGATCATCAACCAGGTCATAATTTGTAAGATGAAAAATATTTATGATACCACATTGAAATAGGTTGAAATATTGATTTCAGAACCCATATTTGAAAATGAATGTAGTCATGCCTCCCCATATGATATAGGATACCTATTTGTAGTCCGATTAAATGTCAATATATCATGGTAACTATAATTAATTTTATAGTAATGTAATAGCTTAAATAAGAAAACGCATATATGTATCCATATATTGTTGTAATAAAACATTAAAAAATATCCCAATAAAATATAAAATCTAATAAAATATCAAATTATCTATATACATTATGTATAGACGCACAATAAAAAGATTAAACTAAAATAATCCCTAAAAGAAAGAATAGATAAAACCAAAAGGCTCTACAATGGAATCCCAAAACCCCACTCTCTATCCTAGTAGTATTTTTCACACATCATTAAAATGTCTTATTCCATTATCCTCTCATTTAGTTAAATTTACAGGCTAGGTACCAACCATCGGCTAGAGTAGGGTGTGAGTACATCTTATATCGTCACGAACATGAACTATTAATAATTAAATATTGTTTATGTTCATCATGAGTGATAATTATATATAAAAAGAGATATAAAACCGAAATATAAATATACTTTCTTGTCTATCATGTTCTATTGTGGAGTTTGAGGCCAATTAAACCTGCCCTCTCTATTGTGGGAAATTGAAAAATATCCCACATCACAATAGAAAAATATTTACATACTATATTATATTTTAGACACTACAAAATATAACTATCTTTGAATATTAGTAATTCCTATAAAATTTACCTATCTTCAGAAAATAGTCATAAGAAACTATATAAAATCATCTGAGACTAATATTCACCCCATTGGAATCTTTTACAACCTATATAAATAGTTACACATGGTTAAATATAAGCATTTCAGAATAATAGAAATGATTGATAACTATAATCCTCCAAAAATAATATTCAAACCAAGGGAAATATTATATTTTTGGAACAATAGTAACACAAATATAAATACACCCCTAGTGAAATATTTAATTACCCCGAAAGTTAAAACATCATATGGAACAATATATGAAAGAACCCTGGGAATACCAACACTAAAATCATTTCTTGAGTCTATCATTTTTAATCAATCTTCATTAAGATGTGATTTTATAATTTCCTTTAATATATATTTTTGAATCATAATCAATATACTGATTTATACTATTCCATCATCAACCATCAACCTTTCAATTATTAGTATTCACCATTTGATAATTCAATTTTTTAGCTAATATATCATGAAATCCAATTCATGTATATTTATTTTTTCTTATTCTATTCCATAAAAACCTTTTCTAGGAATCTTATTATGATTTCTACCAAATACATAATAAAGATAACACAATGGTCTACATTTCAGAATAATTAAAATATTTTAATTATATAAAGTTGGTGTAGTTTTCCTGAATTATTAATAGATGTGACCACAGAATGAAAAGACTAATCTAACGAGTATTAATTTTAATAAAAGTTTTAAACTATGTACCCCAAACATGTGATGAAGATAAAACACTAATATCATGATGCAAAAAGTAACAATTCGTGATCCTTAAATCAAATAAAAATTACAAAAAATTCATGTTTAATTGAAATAAATTTAGAAATAATGAAGAGGGAGAAGAATACAACAATCTATGATACAATAAGGCTTAGGAATACATAGAGTAATAAATGGAAATTAATTATTCATTGATCTTCCAATAATTGAGAAATAAGGTCCATTAGAATTATGAAATCATCAAATAATAAATAATGTTAAAATGATGATCTTATACATCACGAAAAGTTTTTAAACAAGGCATTTCTTCAATAATTATAAATTTTAGGGTAAGTATAAATAAACCCTCCATTTCATAAGGTTAGAAAACTAGTTTTTATCATAAGAGTAATTAACACATCGATGTGAAAATTATATAATATCCCCTCTTGTATCAAAATCTACAATTCATTCCACAAATATTAAATGATCAATCTAATTTAGAAAAATTATTCCAGAAAGAAATGATTTTCTAAAAAAAATTCTTACGACTTTGATTAATTGGAAATTATAACCCCATGATCCGGTAAAAATGAATATAAAATTTTTTCCTCATTACTTATTATTTATATAAAATACTTAAATGGTGAATTATATAAACTACATAAAAATAAAATGTTAATAATACACAATATTTCTTAATATAGATGAAATTGAAATGAAATAGATTACATATATCGTATCATTGATGTGACAATAAATCAATGATGTTTTTATGTATGAAAAATATAAATCCAAAAAAACATGATCTAATAAAATATAATGGAATCATATGTAATTTTACACGTAATCATCTTATAAAATAGTCGTTGATATAAATGTATAACCCAATGAATAAAACTGATTTAAGTAACTTGTTACCTTAACATCGACATCATACAAAGAAATATAACCTCAAATAAAAATATATACTATACTTATATAATTTATCCATTTATACACTTATTACAAAATATATGATCCACATATAACAATTTAACACCAATTTTTTTTATAATTCCTATTTAAATTCATTGTTTTATGGTGTTAACAGTTATATTTTTTTGATAATTTGTTTTCAGTAGTTTTTATCGTAATACATTAAGAATGGTTTCAAAAAGGTAATATTGATAATATTAATATAAATATATTATATATTTATTATATATTTATTTATATCCATCTATAATAGATAGAGATAATAAAATTAACTACAATTTTCGTGGTGATGGTAAGTAGTATGTACTCATGAAGGTTGTTAAAACCTTTCAAAACATGCAATGATAAAAGGTAAATAGAAATTAATATCTACATAAAAATTATTATATAATATATATCCTATGTATTCATTAAATATCTCCTCAATGTGATCCATTTAAAAGAAATATGATAAATAAATAAAACCACATCATGGAGGTAGTAGTCCACATGTGTGTATGATAGACGACATCATTTTACAACAAATTGAATGGTTAAAAGGAATATATTAGATTATAATTATTGAAGAATAGTTATTATTTTAATTTAATTTATATTAATTCGAACTATATTTATAAATAGTGTTATAACATATGCATGAATGATGAATTACACCACTATGTGGAGATGGTAAACAGTGAATACTCATGTGCGAAGATTTCTATTTTCATTTGATGGAATGATATAGAGAATGGGTTTCCCTTTAAAACAAAAAATTATTATTTTATTCATTGGACATTAATATTTATTTTATTATGGTGACCCAAAAAATAGATTATGTAGAAAAAGAAACTAACTTGAAAGAGTCGATAATGACAATTAACTCCTCTTAGGACTTCCTTTAGATCAATTTTTACATTCCTTTATAATAGTATTTTAAGATTACAAGATCCAATAATTATTGTGTATTGAAGATTATAAGATAAATTTTTATGGTTTGATTATTCTATTTTTATCCTGAATGTCTAATGAAATGAAAGAAGGGGTGTTTTATAAGTGATAAAATGGGGACTATTTCAATATTTACATGTATTATATTATTATAAATTAATATTCAATGAATAATTGATCAAAATTTGAATAATTATTATATTATATGACTATGTGTTCAAATATTCTCATCTAATTAATTTTTTTACCTCGTTTGGCTATGCTGACACTATTATCTTTTATCATTAACCCCTCCCCCAATAGCCCATTTGACAATTACCCTCATATAAATTTTTTTAACTTGATGGTCTAAAGAAAAATAATATAATAGTAAAATTTGCCCATATATGGATCATGTTAGATAATTTTATACATCCAAATTACATGGTAGTTGATATGATTTTTTGTATTTGAAATGTTTTAATAAAATATTAATTATTATAAAATATAATTACATTCCTTTTTAGAAACAAATTAAATATTACAATATTATATAAGTATAACTCATGTAAAATGTTACATAAATATATTTTATATGAAGATAAAAATGATATGATACTAAAATATTTACTGATTCTTATTTATACTTGTATATATATTATTTAAAAAAATATTTTATTGTCAGTTGGTTTTTTAGTAAATTTTCAAACCAAATGTGGTAAACAATATTTCCATATTAATGAGTTATAGTTATAATTATAATGTTAAAATAAAAATCATAAATAAATGAGTGAATAAATTTTAGAATATTTATCATCATATTTTTTTCGTAAGTATATTTTATGTTTTCAATGTTATTTACTAACATATTATTTATCAAAAAAATATCAATAATTTATTTTTCACCACTTTGAATTTTGTTTGAATACAATGTCATCGATATATTTATGTAATTTGATTATAATCTTTTAATATATCCCAATAATTTGATATTTATCATAAAAATTAGTAGGAAACTACATATCATCCAAAAATATCACATTTATATTTTTTAATAACAATTTACTTTATTTTCATATTCCTTGAACAAGAATCATATCAACATTGTGTAAGAATTGAATGTAGTTTTTCCAAATCTGTAAAATAAAAAATTACTATGAAAAAAAATTAATAATACTACAAATAACTATTTATAATTGAACTAATTTTTTTCTTATCACCCTCAAAATATGTTATAGATATTAAAATAATAAAAGTGACATTTTTAACTCATCTTTTATTTAGTCGGTATGATGGTTGAAATCGTATTTAAAAAGAAAATTGTAATAATATTGAATTTTGGAGGATTATATATTAAATGGACTCAAATAATAATATAAATACAAATGATTTAATTATTTTAAATCCATTTCACATTAGTTTGAACCCTAATTACACCATTTACACATTACTAAGATAATAAAGTTTACCTTGTTTAATATTCATAATGATTATAAAAAAAATAATTTATTTAAATATAAATAAAATAATTATTCAAAATAAATAATTCTTTTTTCCTAATTCAATCACTATAAGTATAATTATTAAATTTCAAATACAAACCCATATTAAGAGATGAAAACCCCTTTTTTAAAAAACCAATTATTATGGATATAAGTTTTTATACCAAAATCCATATATAATTAATTTTAAATGGAATAATTTCATGAATAATAATATAATTGAAATATTTTTACTTTTAGAACCATTGAATTAATTTTTTGATTTTATAAATATTTCAAATCAAAATATTGTAATGAATAAAAATATTTATTTGTCATTATTAATTGTCAAATAAAACTTATTAAAAAGCTCTCTGAATTTCACACTAATAAAATCTTCACATGATTATTTAAACAATGAAATAATTTTTATTGTAGATTTTTTAGAGAATATATAAAAGTTTATTATATTTGTATATTTTAAAAATAAATAGAATTTTATTTTCAAGAAAAACATTTTTTTGAAATAAGTACTTTAGTAAAAATTAAAATCTTATTTTCAAAGAATTAATCAATTTCTTTATACTTGAGTATGATAATTATTTATATTTAATTTTTTTTAATTTATATTTGTACCTTCCTTTCAATATCTATGTTATAATTAATATATTTTAATAATAATAATTTAATGTTCTTTTTCTTTTTTTATTAAAAATCATGATGACTATCGAATATAGTTTTTTTTAATATATCTTCATATTATATTCTTCCAATATCCAATAATTTATATAGATAAGAATAGATAATTCAAAAATGGTGACCAAATATGGATTTACGATCAATTATCCACTAATAGTAGTACAGATGTGGTTGTAAGTAATTCTCATCCCAAATCTATTGATCATGTTTCCCTTATGATGTGGGAAAACTCCATTCAACTAGAGTTGTTCTGAACTAAAGGATTCATTTAAATAGAATTTTCAAAAGAGTAGGTTCAATTTGTTTCTTCTAATATAATTTTTTTTATTTTTAGAAAATTTTATATTCATCTTCCTTCTCTAATAATCCTACAGAAATCATTCAAATTCATTGGATTTGTTGATTTTGAAATCATCTTTCTCAACTAATTGAATTTTGAAATTAAATTTTCATATGAGAATGAATATTTTTGTCTTTTATAAAGGGGTTCATGGATCCTTTGATGATTTTTAATAAAGACTGTAAGATTTTATCATTTTTTTGAGTTCAATTCAAAGTCCCCTATTTCACATTTCTTGTTGGGATTGACATTATTTTTATTACATTACACCATGAAACTACCATCTTCGCTATTTCTAATCTAATTTGGAATCTAGTTAAATTGGATTCATCAATGATCAAATTTATAATTCCATTAGTTTCATATGAATATATTGAGAAAGATCTTACTAAATCCTTTTTAGTCATCTAGATCCAAAATAAAAATGCAACTTTTTCCCAATATGTGGTATGTGAAAATATTCCAACCTGCTTATTTAATTTCATTCACTTATGAAAAAATCTTGAGGAATGTGAATCTATTAATTATCCCGCGTGAAACTATAACCTAGGAAAATTATATCCCCCTCAATATAATATTTAATTATTCTAGGTCGTTAATGTAAATTCTTTTCCTAATGAGAATGATAAACCGTTTGAGGTTCAATAAACAATAATTTTGTTCTCTACCTCCTCTCCTAGACAAGATAATACATTGTGTAATCAACTTTAGTTTTTTTTATAGGTTTTTAGATGTAGTCAATAATTCTCAGCCCATAATGGGAACTTCAAAAGAAATTCCAATTGATTAGGATGTGATATAAAAGATTGGCATTTTTTTTCTAGTGAGCCTAATCGGCATGATTACGATCACGTGTAAATAAACCGAAAAATAAAGAGTTCACCTTCTAAATATTTTGATTCGTTAAATAATAATCTTGAGAAAAGTTTCATTAATATGGAGGATAATTTGAAAAGGAGATCATGTAAATGTAATAAAATAATGATTGACTCAGTTGGATTAAACATCCCAAATTCCCTGGAAATAAATCCTATGGTTCCTCGATTGGCTCTCTTACCATTTTGAATATCCATTCATCTTCAATTATCTTTTGGAATAATAATTCATTATGATCATTTATTCTTAAGTATCAGTTCTTTTTATGGACCTTTTGATTGTGGTTGGTTTTTATAGTAATGATTTTGACAGATCAGGAGATCTTATCTCTAGTGATTCATAGTGTGTCTCCAATATATGATTTACCTGACATTTGAAGGATCGTCATAGCATTTCATTATCTGTAATGATTTTAGATCGCATGTTGAATGGTGTAAAATTGTGATTTTTATTCTATTGTTCTCTTAGATTCATATGGATGAGATTTATTTTATAGAAAAACCACTATTATATCCCTAATATTTTCATTTCCACAGTTTAGTGTATTGTATCTGGTAAATGGAATTCATTATTATCATATTGAGGGATATTAATTATTTTACAATCACATGAAATGAATAAAAAAATTGTTAAAATATGTTACACATAGTATTATTCATTTAAAATCATTGATATTTGACTGATATTGAAAAGACATTTACATTTGTGCGTATATATTATTGAAAATTCCATTTTTTAATATCTTTTTTCTATTTGAACATTAAACATGCTTTATGGTCTTTATACTCAAATATAAATTCCTCATGAAAAAAATTCTTCATTATGTGGAATTATTGGTTGTTAGGTTATAAATTATGGGAGATTCTCTACATGGTTCTGATAATATTCTTTGAGTATTGGGTTGTTATACTACAATAAAATTAATTTTCTGGGATATTGTTGACATTTTAAGTGTATTTAGAACAATGTATTGTAAAAACCATATTAGTTAGTTCATGGTGGTATTTTATTGGTGCACATAATATTTATTTATTTATTGTATAGGAAATCAAAAAGAATTAGTTCTTTCATTTATATATACATGACTATTTTTAATTCTATTAATATCTTGGATCGTTAGAATTTTAGTATGTTTAGGTATGTAATATAGGCATTGGAAGATGCATCTAATTCTGGGTGAAACAGTTTTCATGGGCTCCTCAGAATGGAAAATTTTGATGAAGATATGTTTTTTTTCTGAAGAATTATACTATATCACTTATTTGGGTTATTTGTCATTTTATATTTTATATTTTTATTTAATATTATGTTTTCAAGATTATTTCACCTTTTGATATCATTTTTTTGTTTTCTATTTTAATATATTCTAATAATGTGTGAGTTGGGATTTCCAGTTCATACAACAATATTTTCAGATGAAACATTCTTCCCCCAAGAAAATCAATTAGATCCCTCCCAATTTTGTCTTATTCTTAAAAAGATTTTCCTCCTTTAAAATCTCACATTATATATATTTTCAATGAAACTTCTATTGTAATGGGAAATCAATATACATAATGGTTACCTGAAATATCATGAATTCGAGATCCCATATATTAAGAAAACATGGTGGGATGTCACAATATAGACTTATATGAGATGACTAACATCTAAGTACAAATAGAGAGTTATATTGAATGTGTTCATGAGAATGAAAAGAATAACATGAACATAAATTAGTGTGGTGTAAAAATGTTTTCCATTCATCCAAAATGAATGTCAGATGATAATATCATTTTTTAAATATCAATTTATTAATTTTAATGGATTATTTTAAAGATGATATGGTAAATATGAGAAAATGTTGTTACTTGATTTATTTCAATTTAATTTGAACAATTTCATCCATTGGAAATTCATTAATGAATTTATACATAACCACATACATATGAAATTAATAATAAAGGTGAATTTTTCACTTGAGAATAAAAAATATTAAAAAATATTATATGATACGATTAATTAAAAATTAAAATTCATTTCTTATTTTTATAAATATGTTTCGAAAAAAAACATTTTAAAAGTTATTTAATACGAAAAAATATAATATAGTATGTTCTTAAATTTAAATAATAACACTCATAGTTAAACATAATCAATTCCATATATAGATATCCTTATGACTCCTCTAAAAAATTTGAAAATTTTAAAAAACTAAAATATATTAAATATTTGATCTCACATTTTTTCCCGGAAAATTTTTAATTGTTAACCTGAAACAACATGAATTGGATAATAAGGTCACAAACCAATCATTTGAATACCTTAAAATGCACTAATATATTGAATCACCATAAAACCTAAAAAATAAAGTAAATTGTATTTTAAACTTTTACTATATAGTAAATCCATAAATAAAATTACATTTTATAAAATATATTATATGAGTCCCAAAATTCATTATAATTCACCAAATATAACATTAATTATATGGTCATACAATCACTAATCAATTCTAATGTCATCAATAATACCTAGTTTACACAATTGATATTAATCATATTATTATTCCAAATTAAATTTATCAACATTTTTCATATATTAAGGGTAATTTTAAAACCGTAATATTTTACAGTGCATTTCTTCTAAAATTAATTCAATTTCATCAATAAATTATGTTGTGTGCAACACATAGCATAAATAAACCATGATAAAATATTAATATTATTATTCAAAACAAAATTATATCAGAGACATTAAATTAAAAAGAATTATTATTATTAAACAGATAATTAAATATATATATATTATATATTTAATCCAGGTTTTTTTACAATCATAGAAATAATTTTATAGTAATAAAATAATAATGAATCTAATATTACACATTAAAATACTATATTTTTTTAAAGATTGTTTTCCAACCTTTTAATGTCTAATCTATTTTAAATCAAAATTTTCACACTTTTATATATTATAATTGAGAAAAATGAACTACATATTTTAAATGAGAACATTTTTTTAAAATTTGTCTAATTTTTCGTATTTTTCTAAGATGAATCATCTTTTATTAATAGTGTACAATACTGCGTTTTAGTTCAAAAATACTTTTTAATATAAATTTATTATGTTGATAATTTATTTTTTTATTTAGTATTAAAGTATTATAATATCAAGTTATACTCATTTAATAAAATTTTGTTATATACAACAAATTTCAAATTGAATTTGGATACAAAAACAATTCAATCTTTTTTACCATTTATATTTTACAACCTTGTTTTCTCATTTCGTCAACAATATTAATTTTTTTTATTAATTCATTCCATTTCTATGTTTTGATTTCTCAAAACTAGATTCCATTTTTTTAATCAAAATTTAGAAATTATTCAAAGAGTTCCCTTAAATTTTTGTACCATATGAATAGTCACATCAAAAATATGTTTGTGCTGCCATTGTTGTGGGTAAATTGAGTAATTAAACATCACAATTATATTTTCAATATTATATAACTTCCATGAAGAATTATAAATTTTTTTTATGAATTTTTGTTGACCAAATGAGTCATTTCTCTAAATTTATGGCCGCTTGGACCAACATTATTTACTTTATGTTTTTTTAATATTTTATTCTAAGGGAAGACCAGTATGTCACACTCAGGTTTTTAATATGTATTAAATTTTTTATATGTAATTATAATGAATATATGTTAACTATAATAATCTATTTGATAGATAAAATATTTAAAAACATCACAGTAATATAAACTTAATTTTTTGATATTAAATAATTAAATTAAATTCTTCCACAATAATGATGCAGTAATTTCCTATATAATGGAAATATAAATTTAATGATATTAAAAATGTTAAAATAAATATAATTTGACATACCTTGTGACAAAAAAATTCTATATATTTATTTATAAAATTTGGGATATTTTAAATGAGTTGTTTTAAAATATATTATAGTTATGATATTTTTAAAATGGCATGTAGTCAATAGTGTCAAAATTCTTATTAATGACTTTTAAAATGAATAATATTTAACAAAAAAATATAAAAATACATAAAAATATATAATTAGACTAACTAATAGTGAATGGTAATAAAATTTCATAAATATTCCATTTATGGTTATTTTGGTATTCTATTATAATTATATTAACCCTTAAATTGTATAAATCAACATTTTCACGGTATGAGATGAAGAGTTTATCTAATGGTTGAAGATAAAAATTAAGAGTAATAATGTGACATAATTTCTTATAAAAAATATGGGATGAGAGAATTTAGACTTATCATCATTATATATTACTAATAACACTCTTTTTATCGATTTTGAGTTGAATGGTAATTTATATTAATGTAATATTTATAATGATTTCAAAGGTTCCCCTTACCTCAATTATATAAAGGGAACATCATCCATGACTTAATTACACCACATTTATCCTTATATCTCAATAAATATATTAAAAAATAAGGTCTCAAAAGCAATATTTTTATCATATGTTTCATTTATTTGGGAATAATTTCATCTAAGGAAGCACTTTGGTGTCGACCAAATCATGTTACTCAAAGAAGATGAAACATATTTCCTCAAGAAATAATTTTTATTTACATTAATAAATCTATAAAATATATTTATTACATTATTATATAAGAAAATAATTATCCTCATTATTATTATATGTTTTTATGATATAATATTTACACACACTTACACAATATTCTATCTAAGGGGATCCTTAAGAAAGGATAACTGTTCATTTTTTTCTTTACATCCTTTCATGTTTGGAAATAATAATGGAACATATATTTAAATATTTTATATATGATATATGTTATTTATTTATTATTATTTTTAATTATTTTATAAGAATATCCATTTTTAAATATTTGATAAAAATGATAACATCATTGGGGGGAGTGTGGAGTACCTCCTCCCCAAAGTTGTCTAATTCATTCAGAGTATACATGGAACATATTAATTATAATTTTAATTAAAACATGTAATATATATGAAATATATATATATATATATGATACAAAAATTATGATATAAATCATTTACAATTTATTATTTTAAATACAATAATGAAATTATAGAAGAGTTTATTTGTGACTATGACATTTTTTCTCCCTTAATGGTGGATTTCATGCATATCTCCAAATATTTTGGATTATTTTAAATATATATATATTCAATATAAATTATAATTACTTCATGGTATCCATTTTTTAGGTCATGAAATTGTGATCTAAGCAATAGTAAAAATAATGTACAAGTGAAAACATATAAGAGAAACTAGGTATTTAACACCCGAAATAATGAAAATTGTTAATTATTACAATCAAAAAAGTAATAAAATATTATAATATGATTGTTGGAGCCAAAAATATGGCCCGAAAGGAAGGAACGAAAAAGACAGTCGGCGCGCTGCCTCGCGAAGCACAGCCGCGAAACACAGCCGCGGAGCCCGTCCGCGGAGCCCCGCCGCGAAGCGCCCCAACCTTGGCGGCCCCGCGAAGCTCCGGAGGCGGAAATCCTCCGCGAACCGGTTTGACGTTCGCGAGGCGCCGTGAAGCTCCGGAGGCGGTAATCACCCGCGAATCCGTTTGACGTTCGCGAGCCGCCGCGAAGCCCCGCAGGCGGCGCGCGAGCCCTGCATCGCGGCGCCCCTTCCCTATAAATACTCGACTCCCCCTGAGTCCCAGGGGACGGACAATCCGACCTTTCGGATTCTCCTCTCCCGAATCGCGAAGCAAGCTTTGCCCCGGGAATCATGAGCTCTGCGAGGTATTTCTACTTCGCGAGACGACTCTGATTTGTTTCGTCCTGAGCCCCACTTCCGAGAGGGATGCCCTTCGCGAAGCCCAAGGGTGTTCGTAAAGGAAGGGGATTCCCAAGGGAACCCGGGCAGCCGCGGAGCACTCGTGCTTCGCGAAACACCCAACCCATGCTAGTAATCCCTATGCCAAGGCAGGATAACTATGCATCGCGAAGCACATTGCTTGGCAGGACCCTGCTTCGCGAACCACTCCTTCTTCGCGAGGCAGTGCTCCGCGAACACTGTTCCACTTCGCGAAGCACCACCCACTCCCACCTATGCCCCATGATAAGGCCAAGGCACCCCACTTCGCAAAGCACACTCCTCTGCTTAGCGATTCCTCCTTCCATGCGACCCTCCAGGTTTGCACGATGTGATTTCAAAGTCCCATGGACAACACCTCCCGTAGCGTTGCTTCGCCCAATGCTTCTTCGCATAGGCACGCTAACGGCTATTGCTTCTTCTCATAGCCACGCTAACGTGGACCCCTCGATGGTTCCTCCCTCGACAACCCTTTACCATGGCCTTACTGGTACCTTCCCTTCCCCAAGGACCAGAGGGTACCGATTATGTAAGCCCTAGGGGTGTGGAGTGAACCCACCTCGTCCGAGCTGCAGGACGTTAAACTTCCAAGCACCATGTCCTCAACACATGACGTTAAACTGTGACCCAACCTCGTCTCCCTCACGAAGGGTCCCCCCAGCTCGAGCATTCATTACACCACTCGTCTCCACGGGAATGGAACTCTTCCGCACATGGAATGAGATCCTCCTTGTCGGAGTGGTGTATGTTCGCAGGGGAAGGGTCGCCTCAGAGTGTAAATCCCTAACCTTTGGTACAGATGATTGCACCCGTGCATCTCGGTACTCCCCCACTACCAAGGTCAGTGGGGAACGTTATAGAGAACGAGGAACCTCCCATTGTCGGACCAAGGTCCATCTTTCCCGCGCTTTGTCGCACCATGGGCCTCCATCCTGGAGTAAGTCCCAACACCATGGGCCGCCCAACGCGTAAGCCCCTCTTCGCTTCTCACGGATGCACCCTTCTCGACGTGATCGTCAGGTCCTTGCAACCTCTTGTTTCTCACACCGAGCATGACTCACGTGGGCTTAGAGTGAGCACCGACCCTGACAAACCCTTCTGAACTACGAGGTCTTTGATCCATGTCAAGGCATGGTACGTAGGAAGCCTCCATGAGGTTCAAGCCCACCAACAGTGGACCAAGGTCTACTTTCACGTCGGTTCACCGGCGAAACCATCTGAACTACGAGGTCTTTGATCCATGTCAAGGCATGGTACGTATGAAGCCTCCATGAGGTTCAATCCCACCAACAGTGGACCAAGGTCTACTTTCACGTCGGTTCACCGGAGAAACCATCTGAACTACGAGGTCTTTGATCCATCTCAAGGCATGGTACGTAGGAAGCCTCCATGAGGTTCAAGCCCACCATCAGTGGACCAAGGTCTACTTTCATCTGAACTACGAGGTCTTTGATCCATGTCAAGGCATGGTACGTAGGAAGCCTCCATGAGGTTCAAGCCCACCATCAGTGGACCAAGGTCTACTTTCATCTGAACTACGAGGTCTTTGATCCATGTCAAGGCATGGTACGTAGGAAGCCTCCACGAGGTTCAAGCCCACCCATCACCCAATTCACGTCGTGTTCTACCTACGTCCAGTATGACGTTAAACTACATCCCGGTCCAGTGGTAAGCCATTGCGACCCAACCCTTCTGAACTACGAGGTCTTTGATCCATGTCAAGGCATGGTACGTAGGAAGCCTCCATGAGGTTCAAGCCCACCAACAGTGGACCAAGGTCTGCTTTCACGTCAGTTTACCGACAAACCCTTTTTGAACTACGAGGTCATTGATCCATGTCAAGGCATGGTACGTAGGAAGCCTCCATGAGGTTCAAGCCCACCCGTCGCTCATTCACGTCGGGTCCCATTCCAGTCCAGCGGTAAGCCGTTGTGACCACTTGAACTACGAGGTCTTTGATCCATGTCAAGGAATGGTACGTAGGAATCCTCCACGAGGTTCAAGCCCACCCGTCGTTTATTCACGTCAGGGTTCATTATCGTCCCGCATGACGTTAAACTGTATCATTTGAACTACGGGGACTTTGATCCATGTCAAGGTATGGTACGTAGGAATCCTCCCAGAGGTTTAAGCCCAAATCTCTTTGGACCAAGGTCCAGCTTCACGTCGGTTTACCGGCACCATCCTGAACTACGCGGACTTTGATTCCCTACCACGGGGATACGTAGGAAGTCTCTTCAAGGCTCAAGGCCAACTTCGCTGTCGCCCCCCCTGCGATGGTCCCATTTCATTCTCAACCGTCTCTGCTAGACGTTAATCTTGCAACATACCCTGTGTTGAACATGGGAAGCTGAGGAAAACCTCAGATACGTGTCTATGACATGTAATTCCCTGCGCTCGATGTGGGATGCCTCGGGCTTCCACGCCCTCGAGAAGCCTTGTGATTGAGGATAACAGACAGACATGCCAGGTACCCCAGCATCCAGACACGCTACTGATGCCTCAAACGTGATTACTCCCCTGACCGAAGGTTGCTGCCCTGACTGGACCCTTTGGAATGTCCCGACAGAAACAGTGTAATTAACCGGCGTCCATGGAACATGACACTGGGAAGAGTTTCACGAACTACGTATTAAATCTATAAGGGAGACCCGGACTAGGTGACGAGTTCTGAGGAGGAATCCACAGGAGGAAGAACCGACATCCCATCATCCCATTTCGATCAAGGAGCAGATGTACCTGAACAGGGAACGAATGCCGCCCGACTTTGGAAAGCGGGAATGCGGGGCAACAAAGTCGCGCGTCCCCCTCCCCCGCGGATGGATGCGCGCGCGCCCCGGCGAAAGCGTCGGAAACAGAAACGGTGAACCCGACGTGAAATTCTTCTCCTCAGCATGGAGATTAGTAGCATTCGAGACACCAGTAGATTGACGTGTCACCGGATTCAGATATCCTTTGCCTGGTCCCGCCAAGTAAATGGCGGGCCTGTCGTGGAACTCACCAGAAGTCAGGGTAGTAGAACGTGGGGCGCTCCGCTCCGCAGCGTGTTGGCGTGGATCCTTCTCACAGACATGGAGGATGGAAGAACGCTGGGGCACTGGCTGTCAATCCTTTTCCTCTCAGTACTGATGAGTTGATCCCTTCGTTTTCCAGGAACCAGGTTGCTATTTCAGAGATGCGGTCACCATCCGCTCCTCGCCCGCGCAGGGGCAGGGGCAACACCACTACGACCACTCCACATGGCGCCACTACCGCCACGACGGCTGCCACGTCACGGGATGCGGGACGTCCACGTCCCCTTTCCCCATCAGAGGTCATCCAACGAAGGGTGATCAACAGCCTTGTGCGCAGGTATGAGGAACAAGGGGTCATCCCGACCAGGGATATGGCCCGTTTGGACCTGGAGGCTTCCAGACCTCGCCGTCAACGCCGCCCTAATAGGCCGCGCAGGGATCCCCCGCTCCCCACCTCGACATTCAACCGTTTCGGGAGCCTATCCCCAGAACGCCTTGACGACTCTTCGCCTTACGCCGAAGAGGCAGGCGCGGTCCGGCTCAGCCCGCTCAGGGCCCCGACCCAGGACCCCCAGGCGAGAGCTCCCGTCCGGCCACGTCAGCGCCGCCGTCCGGCCCCGCAGGAAGAACAGGCAGACTATGTCCCTACACCACCTGCACCGGCCCGCCTGACCCGACGTCAGCGCCGGGCCCGGGCTGAGGACGCTCGCCTAGCCGCGTCCACATCGACAGCTATAGTGGCCCGAGCCACCGCCGACGTACATTATGAAGCCCCCGCCTACATTGAGCAGGGGCACCCCTTCGCCCAACCAAGATTGAGACCCCAGCCACCCCATGGGCAGGCTGAGTTGACTCTCCGGGTTGCAGGCCCCAGTGATGATCGTCGCGAGCTAACCCGCGGTGATGCCACCCCGTACGGAGGTCCTCCCCGTACCACTACTCCATAGAGCGTGGGCCTTCCCCACTCCGAGGTTCGTCGTGGAGGCATGCCTCGTGCTGCCCCCATCCTGCAGGAAGACCTGCCCCGGGGCAGTGATACTCAGCGCGGAAACACTTCCCGCGCCCGCTGTACAGGGTATGAAGTCCATTCTTCTGAGGGCACCGTCCATCCGGTCCTTCGACGTGGGGGCCCCCCCTACGTCCTCTCTGCGACTGGCGAAGATCCTTCTCGCCCCAGCAACTCATGGAGTGAAGGTCAGCCTCGCTCCACTCGCATCGACCATGGAGGCCTTCCCCATGCTCCTGACGGTTCCAACAGAGGCCCCGCCCACGTGGGTACTGTTAATGGAGGTCCTCCCCATGTACCCTTTGATATTTGCCCTGGTTCCCCCGGCACCCCGGCTGTCTCAAGTGGGGGCCCTCTCCGCCACGGCGCTAGTGCCGCCCCAGGGCTGCCTGATAGGGGTCAACCCTGTCCCAAAGAGCCACCCAGGGGCAGAAGAGCGGGTCGTCGCCACCACAAGAAGAATCTTGGGAAGGCCCAGGGGGGATCAAACCTTCCCGCTTCTCCGATTCGGAAGCGGAATGCGATTCAGCGATGGAACCTTCTCCCAGCTCCTCTGTATCAAGGACTGGGGCAGGAACCAGACGCGTCAGCCTCGTTCTCCCGGAATTTTAGGTCCACCGGATTCCCGTCTCTCTCCGCAGGTACATCCAGGAGGAAGAAATCCTGGGAATTCCGCAGGTTTAGACCGCGCAGTCACCGCCACCATCACCCGAAGCGCCCTCTACCTCTACTCGGGATCACGAGGAGCTGTTTTGGGGGTCAACGGTGGTAGAGCCACGACATGACCGGACACCGGTAACGGCAATTCCCGTACCCGAAGCAGTGGCTGTTAGCCCGTCCTATCGTGACATTGTGGTCAGGTCACCTCGCTCTTCAGAGGAGGGCCCAGAGTACGGTGGCCAGTCTGCTCGCTCGCCGTATTCTCCACCGCCGAGTTTGCTATCCCAGAGGTCCGTCTCGGTACCGCTACCGGTCCCTCAGCCACCCCCGGTTGATGAGTGGGGAAATGTAGGGCCGAACCCCGAGGACGAACCCAGGAGCTTCTGGAGTATTCTTGCAGCGGACTACTTCCCAGAGAAGTTCTGGCCCACGGCGGCGCTAAATTTTCGCGTACCCGAGTCGCTTACCCCTGAAGAAGTGGGATGCTTTTGTCGGACCCTGTGGGCGACGCACTTCCGCCTCCGTTGGGAACGGGTAGTGTACCCCAGGAGTCGAGAGCACTTCGAGGAGATTGGAAAAAAGTGCCGCCTAATTGATGCAGCGGCGCTCCTTGCGGCCCAGCACCCCGAGTCGCCCGGTCACCAGAGTTCCCTCCAACGAAAATGCGTCCAGAGTTTCAAGGCACTCCGCAAGATCGTCAGGGAAGCCACCCCCCATGTGCAAGTCCGTGGTTGGGGACGCTATGCCGCTCTCCTCTTCGACCCTATCGGACGACAGCCCGATTCGCTATGCAACATTGAGGATATGCCCTCAAGAGGGGTCACAGTCCACATGGCCGACGTTGTGGATAAGGAAGATGAGCTTGAGTTCCTTGATGGGGACTTACCATCCGAGGGCGTACCGCCACTACTCGACCCATCAGGGAGAGTCACCCGTCAGCAAAGGAACCTGCTAGGCCTCCCCGTACCCACCGAGTCACTGGCACTCGGTCGAAGCACTGGCAAGGGTAAGGAGCATGTCGGGATAGTCAAGCACTCCGACCCGTCCGCCTCCGTGCAGAAAACGGACGAAGACCCTGAGAAGGCCACGTTGCGCCAGCAGCTTGCTGAGCAGAAGAGGCTGGTCGACGAACTCTTGGCTGAACGCGCCGCAGAGCGACGACCCGACTATGGTAATCCCAGGCCGGGACAGCAGGGGCAGGAACAATTTCCCCCTGGTGAGATGCCTCCGGGCAACCCTGATCATGCTACTTCCGCGGACAGGGCGGAAGCCGGAACGTACGGCAAGAGGGCGCAATACGTCTCGCCAAACCCCCCTGAGCGACGGGGCAATCTGAAGAACCCAACCCGGGTTCCCCCGGTCGCCCAACAGGTCGTCCAACCAGTCAACCCGCGAGCAGCAGAAGCCGTCTACCGTGTTGAAGAACCTGGCAATGCGCTTGTGGTTAGGGACCCCCGTCAAGATAGGGACCCCCACCCGGAGGACCTTATTGCGGCACTCACAGCCCGCCTCGAGGCGTTGGAGACACGGCAGGTGGCGGTCCCACCGGATGGCAAGCCTTATCCCACGTGGGTGGATGATATGCCCGCGCCTCCGGGTTTTGGGAACCCCACTTTCTCGCCTTTTAACGGGACAGGGGACCCACCCCACCACTTGGCTCATTTCTCTTCCAGGTGTGGCCCCATGCTGGGGACCCCGGCTCAGCAAGAAGCCGCTAAGCTTCGATGTTTTGTACAGACGTTGGAAGGTCCGGCATTCGTCTGGTACAGCCAGCTCCCCATTGGATCAGTGACCGGTTGGGAGGATCTTCGCCGGCAGTTCTTGTACCAGTTCAGCTCCACCACGCGGAAGACCAGCATCGCGAACCTCTTTAAGTGCAAACAGAGGCCTGATGAGCGGGTTGCAGACTTCATCGCCCGGTGGAAAGGACTTACGTATTCTCTCGATATGCCGCTGACTCAGGAGAAATTACTGACGATGTGTGTGGGGAACGTAAAGACAGAGCTGGTACCCTCCTTGATTACCCATAACTACCCTGGGGGGTTCAGAGATTTCTCGGATAAGGCCCAGCGCCTCGAGGAGGCCCTGCAACAGGCTAGTCAAGCACGTTTGCTGCCCCCTATGATCCCAGCCAGGAGGGCCGCCAGGGCTGAACCCGCTGCAGTGGCTCAAATAGAAGCCCCGAGGCAGCTGGAATTGTTACCGGTGGCACCACCCCCACAACCCCGCAAAGGTCCTCCACCTCAAGCACAGGCTCCTGCCCAGCAGCGACCGCCTCAGAACGGACAGGTTCCCCCGCGCAACGCGCCACCGCCACCTAGGCGAGACAACCAGGCGCCGCCCCCTCGGCAGGCCCCTCCGGTCCCTCGAAAGGACAAGGTCCCCAGGGCTCCTTACCCGGAAAGAAAGTACCATACCTATTCGTTTAACGAAAATTAGGTCCCTGGTTACTTCCGAAGTGCTCTAGAGCAAGGGATCGTGCGTCTGCCTGAGTGCAGGAGGCCGGCAGAGGCGCATCTCACTGATCACCCCAACTACTGCCCTTATCATCGGATCCTGGGGCACACCCTCAAGCGATGCTATGTGTTTAAAGACTGGCTTCAGGACCAGGTCAACAACAACATAGTCAAGTTGGGCCCAGCGCCAGCGCAGGTGGCAGGCATCTTCGCGGGATCGGAAATCGGCAGTGACAGCGAGGGTGAGTGGCAGCAGGTCCCTAGCCGCGGGTCCCAGAAATACGACAACTGGATGGCACGAAAAACTGTCGTCCGTGCCCAGGGTATCATCCGGGCACGCCTGAAGCAGTCGGAACCTTCAGAAGATGTAGTTGGCGCCTAAACATCATCTTCACATTCGACCTCTGCCCAAAAAGGCAAGCAGCGGCGACGCAAGAAGAAGCAACGTGCACCGCCAGTGCCGTCGTCATCCCGCACTCTCGGCGACTTTATGCCTCCCGAAATGGGCATTCCCCCCAGAATCCGCCCAGCGGTGGATGACTCTTCGAGTGACAGTCAAGGGTACGCTTCGGTTAACACCGTGGAGCTGGTAAAGCCCTATATGACCCCCGACGAGGGGGAACCCCAGGCAGACCGCCCCAACGTTTCCAGCCGACGTCAACGTCAGCGGAATCGCAATCGCGCCGGTCACCGAGGTATGTCAGCAGGCACTTGTGACCAAGCCGTGCACGCTACCGAGACCAGGCAGCAGGCTCAGCGCAGATCTCAGCACGCGCAGACCCATCCAGCACCCTTGGCTCTACCTCCACCGCCGTTCGTGTTGCTGGATCAGGGAGAGCCGCCTCGTTCGTATCACAGCCAATCTCGCCCTGCGACGGGCCAGCCCCCGCTGTCCGATCTTAGCCCGGCGACTACTCTCCAGGATTCTACTAGCAGGCAGCAGGATGTACCCAGTGCTAGCCGACCGCCAGTTCAACCGGCAGGACCCGCTATGCCTCCAAATGCCGAAAAACCCCCTGTAAGCAGAGGTTCGCGTTTGGCACGCAAGTATGATGTCCTAAAGCACCTAGCCGGCATTCCGGCGAGGCTTACCATCCTTGAGGCCCTGCGCTTGTCATCCGAGATGCGCGAGGCACTTGCCGAGGCCCTAAGGAGCCCCCTCCAGTTCGAGACGGAAGTGGCAGCCGCGGAGGCCTTCCATACCGAGACGATTGAAAACGCCGAATGTCAGGCGTTTATCTTGTTCTCTGGTGAAGATGAAGACCCTCCTATACAGGGGCACATTCGCCCACTGTATATCACTGGCCACTTTAACGGTGTGGAAGTCCATCGCTGCCTCGTTGACACGGGTTCCGGAATCAATCTAATTCCGTCCCGGACGCTGCGAAAGCTGGGTTTGTCCGAAGGTGATTTGACTCCCTCTGACCTCAGGATTCAGGGGTACGACAGGACAGAGCAAACCCCGGTCGGCAAGATCCGTCTGAAGACCCAGTTCGGTGGCTTAATTGCCAGCACCGAATTCATGGTTGTTTCTCAGGACACCGCCTACAACGCATTGATGGGAAGGCCATGGCTCCATCTGCATGCAGCGGTTCCCTCGTCGTATCACCAGTGCCTTAAGTACTCGCTCAACGGTCGAGTAGGCGTGCTCCAAGGAGACGCGTCCCCTTTCGCTTATTGTGAGGCCCGCTATCTGGATGCGGGTTATTACAAAAGTAAGGACAAGCAGATCCTGGTCAGCGAGGATGAGCCCGCCCCAATCACAAGTGATCCCTGGGCGAGCATGGACGACGCCTACATCCTCCCGATCCACCGATTGGAGGCAACGACCCCCGACATGGGACAATGTTTCGTTGTTTCGGGTACGCAAGGAAGGCATGTTCCCGCATCCAAGCGACCGCGGAAAATCACCTCGTACTCCTACATCAACCTGGCTCGGGTCATACCGGAATCTCCTACCCCTGTACGGTACCGGGATGTCAAGCTCATGACAACGGCGGTGCGCCATACGTGTCTATTTCGCCGGGCTGGAATCAACCGACTCTGGCCGACACGTCACCACTGCTTTGATATCATCAAGCGTGGCCCCTTAGGCCGAAGGCCGGATGGGATAGGGTCAAATGCATTCATTGCTATGGTCTCCAGGACGAGTGAGTCTCCTGATGTGATGACCGCTGCTGCCCAAGCCGGCACCAGCTGCCCCTCGGGTTTTGAGAGCCCAGAAGTACCTTCCGTCATGGGAAATCCCCCCATGGCTGGGGAGGAAGACTTGGAGGATGCTCCCCCAGCCTTTGAAGAAGGCGTCTCTACCACGGTCGATGAGCTGGTACAGGTGAACCTTGGTAGCGAGGCAGATCCAAGACCCACATTAATCAGTGCGGCCATGTCCCTCGAGGAGTGGCAGCAGTATGTAGACTTCCTCAAATAGCACCGCGATGTGTTTGCCTGGAGTTACGATGAGATGCCAGGGTTGGATCCCCAAGTGGCCATCCACCGTCTGGGCCTCCCAGTAAAACATCGTGGGTTTAAGCAGCCTCCCAGGAAAATGCACCCTTCCCATGGCGCTATGGTTGAGGCCGAAGTTGATAAGCTAATCAAGGCCAACTTCATCAAAGAGGTCCAGTACCCCAAATGGCTCGCCAACATTGTGCCAGTCAGGAAGAAGAATGGGCAGATTAGAGTCTGCATCGACTTCCGCGATCTCAATCGCCACTGCCCAAAGGATGACTTCCCACTCCCGGTGACGGAGCTGTTGATTGACGCCACGGCCGGGTTCCAAGCCCTCTCTTTCATGGATGGGTATTCCGGGTATAACCAGATCCGGTTGGCCCCCGAAGATGAGGAGTCCACTGCCTTCAGGGCTCCCCAGGGTACCTTTTGCTACCGGGTAATGCCATTCGGTTTGAAAAATGCAGGTGGCACTTATCAGAGGGCCATGCATCGCATATTCAAACCGATCCTCGGGACATTGGTGGAGTGCTTCGTGGATGACCTTGTATTCAAATCATATCAGCGCCAGGACCATCTCAAAGACCTTGAGAAAGTGTTCGGTTTCCTCCGTTCCCGTCACCTGAAGATGAACCCACTGAAGTGTGCCTTCGGAGTCACCTCCGGGAAGTTTCTGGGCTTTGTTGTCAGATACCGAGGAATCGAGATCGACCCGGAGAAGATCAAGGCCATCAGCCAAATTCCTCCCCCGAGAAACATTCGGGAGCTTCGAGGAATGAAAGGCCACTTAGCCTATATACGCCGATTCATTGCGAACCTGGCCGGCAAGTGTAAGCCCTTTTCTCGGCTCATGAAGAAAGGCGCTGCCTACGAATGGGATGAGGAGTGTCGGATCGCCTTCGAGGAAATCAAGCAGTATCTGCTCCAACCTCCGGTCTTGATGCCACCCGTCTCTGGAAATCCGCTGGTCCTTTATGAGACCGCCCTGGAGAGATCCCTCGGCGCGCTGCTCGCCCAGAAGAATAACGAGGGCACTGAGAACAGTCTCTACTATCTCAGTCGCATGCTTCTCGATACGGAGGTCAGATATTCCCTTATCGAAAAGAGATGCCTTGCGCTCGTCTTCGCCGTGCAGAAGTTGCGACACTACCTGCAACACCACGAGGTGAAATTGATCTCTCGGGTGGATCCGCTGAAGTACATCCTGAACCGCCCCATGCTGACTGGCCGGCTAGCACGGTGGGCGGTGATTCTCCAGCAGTTTGACATCAGGTTTGTGCCTCAGAAGGCCGTTAAGGGACAGGCATTGGCAGACTTTTTAGCTGCCCATCCAACCTCCGCGGATCAATCCCTGGACCTGGATTTTCCCGACGAGATGATCCTCTCGGTCGATCACGCTGTCCCGTGTTGGCAAATGCATTTCGACGGCGCCTCCTGGAGCCCCACTGGTAGAAGGCTCAACGACCCCAAGCTCAACAGAGTGGGTCTGGGTATTGTTTTCATTACCCCGACGCAAGCCGTCCTGACGTACTCCTTCCTGTTGTCAGAAGGTTGTACAAACAACGAGGCAGAGTACCAAGCTCTCATCACCGGCCTCGAGTTGGCCCTTGAGATCCATGTACCCCATCTACATGTGAAGGGAGATTCTGAGCTGGTAATCAAACAGGTTAATGGCGACTACGTCGTCAGGAAGCCAGAGCTTGCACCGTTGCTGGAGTACACCCTCCTCCTAATGGCCCAGTTCTCTTCTCGGCCAGAGGTTACCCATGTACCGCAGTCACAGAACGGCCAAGCGGACGCCCTAGCTGGCTTAGCCGCATCGCTCGCAGAACCCGAGCAAGATGATTTGGTCATACACATGGCCCACCGTAGAGTCATTGCTCCCGTCACCCAAGAGGACCGTGATAGCCTACGGGTAAGTCATATCACCGCCGGACCCTCCGTATCGGGATTCCCGGGTTCGTCAGACGCAGTGGTTGAAACGACCCCCGATTGGAGAGCACCTTTTGTCGATTATCTCCAAAATGGCCAGCTCCCGGACAACCGGGCCGAGCGCGAGCGAATCCGACGCCGCGCACCTCAATTTACCCTCCAGGGCGGCCCCAGTCTTGAGTAGACCCTCTATAAACGGAGTTTTGATGGTGTCCTCCTCCGTTGCATCCAAGGAGTAGAGATACCTCAAGTTATGCAAGAGGTTCACGCCGGTTCCTGTGGCGCCCATCAAGCTGGGCCGAAGCTGTCCCATCAAATCCGGAGGCTAGGGTACTTCTGGCCCTCCATGATCCACAATTGTATTGGATACGCCAAGAGATGCCACGCGTGCCAAGTGCACGCCAACTTCTTGCATCGGCCGCCAGAACCCCTCCACCCCACCAAGTACTCTTGGCCATTTGCGGTATGGGGACTCGATGTAGTGGGACCGTACCCGCCGGCAATAGCCCGCCAGTGTAGGTTCATCCTGACTGCTACAGATTTCTTCTCCAAGTGGGCAGAAGCAGTTCCGCTCAAAGAGGTCAAGGCCCGTTCCGTCGTTGACTTTGTGAGCTCCAACATCATCCACCGGTTTGGGGTCCCTCACGCCGTCCTCACTGACAACGGCACCAACTTCCGAGCAGCTGAATTGAAGAAATTGTACGCTAAGTACGACATCCGGTCAAACCATACCTCCCACTACCACGCACAGGCGAATGGACAGATCGAGGCATTCAACAAGACCCTCTCTAACATTCTACAGAAGATGGTTGGTCAGAACAAGAAGAGTTGGCCGGACAAGCTCCCCAACGCCCTTTGGGCTTACCGGACGACGACTCGCAACTCTACCCAGGTGACCCCATATTCCCTGGTGTATGGAGCTGAGGCCGTCCTACCCATTGAGATCCAGCTGCCGTCGCTACGCACGGCAGTTTATGATCACCAGACATCAGATGAGGTAGCCGAGATCCGTCTAGCTGAGTTAGAGGCACTGGACGAGAACGGGCTTCGTGCCCTGCACAATCTAGAAAGGCATCAGGACAAGATGGCAAGAGATTTTGACAATAAGGTTCGTCTCCGCTCTTTTCTACAGGGTGACCTGGTGCTGGCCCTGCGAGCGCCAATGATTCCCGGAAGGAAACCGCCCAAGTTAGAACCCAAATGGGAAGGGCCTTATATCATCCATAAGGTTTACCCCAATGGAGCATACTCCTTGGTGACCACAGATGGAGAGCGTGTAACCCCTCCCACCAATGCCAGATTCCTCAAGCGATACTTTTCCTAGGGAAAAAGTGGTCCTGCATGACCCTAAACTGCGAGAGGGTCCTGCATGACATTAAACTGCATTGGTCCTGCACGACCCTAAACTGCGAATTGGTCCCGCATGACCTTAAACTGTATCTCCGTCCTCACTGCAAGACGTTAAACTGCAAGTCAGTCAGTTCTTCCTGACCGAGGCTCAGCCTCAGGCCCCTCGGCCTCTTTGGGCCCCTGGCCCCGTCTCCACCGAGGTCTGGCCCCAGGCCCCCCTCGTTTCTCTCCGACTTACCCTCTTACGGGATTGTACGGTACAGTGTAGGACTACGTTCTCACGTTGGGATCATGTACCATGCCGTACACATCCCCGAACGAGATGCCCCTCGTCCCGCATGATGTTAAACTGCATGTCAAGAACTACGTACGGCTTGATTCCCATCTTCATGGGATACGTAGGAACGCTCGGACGCCTTGTCTTGAGCCCAGCCCCAAGCTTCTCTCTTCCACTATTCCCCCTGGGAATGGTCTCCTTGGAGGATCTTTGTGTAGCAGGGCGTCGGCTTTCTTGGCCCCGCTCATGCAACCCCACTCACGCAAAGATTGTAAAGGTCGCACCATGCGCCCACTCCCGTTCTTCTACCCTCCCACGTCCTCACCGCATGACGCTAAACTGCATGGCCTTCAAGAACTACGTATGGCTTGATTCTCATCCTTATGAGATACGTAGGAACGCCCGGACATTTCGTCCGTTGGCCCAGCCCAAAAGCCAAAATCTTCCCCTCGGGTGAAGACACGGCAGGGTGCACATTTTTGCCCCGACCCACGTCGAGAAAGCCTCGACCCGGCTGCACATTCCCCCCTGGACGTGTTTGCCCCTTTCGTGGATGGATTCACACCCGGAGGGGCCCCCAAGAACGGCCTGGATACAAAGCCCAAGGGCTCTCCTACCGATACGGGCCAACGCCCCCGAGGGTTTCTCAAGCAACAAATCGAAATAAGTCCCGCGTTGCGAATTTGGTCAGCGGTCGATGCTCATTTGTTGCCCCCATGCGGGTCACCATAGGAACGCTGTGTTTTGAATATGGTCAACAGTGATTCATTCTGCCCCATCCTGAGGTGACAAACTTCCCCAGGTGGTGCCAGTGATCGGGCCCACAGCCCAGGATTCCTCACCCGGAGCGTACGGTGTGGTGTAGGACTACGTCCTCATTCACGTCGGGATCATGTACCATGTCGTACGACTCCACTTCCGAGGCTCAGCCCCAGGCCCCTCGGCCTTTCCAGGCCGCGGCCCAGGACCTATCTTATAGGATTGTACGGCATGGCATAGGGCTATGTCCTCACGTCGGTTTTTCGCCATACTGTACACCTTGCTTAGGGATATGTTATTCCCCTCCTCGTCAGGTCATTGCAACCTCTTGTTTCTCACACCGAGCATGACTCACGTGGGCTTAGAGTGAGCACCGACCCTGACAAACCCTTCTGAACTACGAGGTCTTTGATCCATGTCAAGGCATGGTACGTAGGAAGCCTCCATGAGGTTCAAGCCCACCAACAGTGGACCAAGGTCTACTTTCACGTCGGTTCACCGGCGAAACCATCTGAACTACGAGGTCTTCGATCCATGTCAAGACATGGTACGTAGGAAGCCTCCATGAGGTTCAAGCCCACCAACAGTGGACCAAGGTCTACTTTCACGTCGGTTCACCGGCGAAACCATCTGAACTACGAGGTCTTTGATCCATGTCAAGGCATGGTACGTAGGAAGCCTCCATGAGGTTCAAGCCCACCATCAGTGGACCAAGGTCTACTTTCATCTGAACTACGAGGTCTTTGATCCATGTCAAGGCATGGTACGTAGGAAGCCTCCATGAGGTTCAAGCCCACCATCAGTGGACCAAGGTCTACATTCATCTGAACTACGAGGTCTTTGATCCATGTCAAGGCATGGTACGTAGGAAGCCTCCACGAGGTTCAAGCCCACCCATCACCCAATTCACGTCGTGTTCTACCTACGTCCAGTATGACGTTAAACTACATCCCGGTCCAGTGGTAAGCCATTGCGACCCAACCCTTCTGAACTACGAGGTCTTTGATCCATGTCAAGGCATGGTACGTAGGAAGCCTCCATGAGGTTCAAGCCCACCAACAGTGGACCAAGGTCTGCTTTCACGTCGGTTTACTGACAAACCCTTTTTGAACTACGAGGTCTTTGATCCATGTCAAGGCATGGTACGTAGGAAGCCTCCATGAGGTTCAAGCCCACCCGTCGCTCATTCACGTCGGGTCCCATTCCAGTCCAGCGGTAAGCCATTGTGACCACTTGAACTACGAGGTCTTTGATCCATGTCAAGGCATGGTACGTAGGAAGCCTCCACGAGGTTCAAGCCCACCCGTCGTTTATTCACGTCAGGGTTCATTATCGTCCCGCATGACGTTAAACTGTATCATTTGAACTACGGGGACTTTGATCCATGTCAGGGTATGGTACGTAGGAATCCTCCCAGAGGTTCAAGCCCAAATCTCTTCGGACCAAGGTCCAGCTTCACGTCGGTTTACCGGCACCATCCTGAACTACGCGGACATTGATTCCCTGCCACGGGGATACGTAGGAAGTCTCTTCAAGGCTCAAGCCCAACTTCGATGTCGCCCCCCCTGCGATGGTCCCATTTCATTCTCAACCGTCTCTGCTAGACGTTAATCTTGCAACATACCCTGTGTTGAACATGGGAAGCTGAGGAAAACCTCAGATACGTGTCTATGACATGTAATTCCCTGCGCTCGATGTGGGATGCCTCGGGCTTCCACGCCCTCGAGAAGCCTTGTGATTGAGGATAACAGACAGACATGCCAAGTACTACAGCATCCAGACACGCTACTGATGCCTCAAACGTGATTACTCCCCTGACCGAAGGTTGCTGCCCTGACTGGACCCTTTGGAATGTCCCGACAGAAGCAGTGTAATTAACCGGCGTCCATGGAAACATGACACTGGGAAGAGTTTCACGAACTACGTATTAAATCTATAAGGGAGACCCGGACTAGGTGACGAGTTCTGAGGAGGAATCCACAGGAGGAAGAACCGACATCCCATCATCTCGTTTCGATCAAGGAGCAGACATACCTGAATAGGGAACGAATGCCACCCGCCTTTGGAAAGCGGGAATGTGGGGCAACAAAGCCGCGCGTCCCCCTCCCCCGCGGACGGATGCGCGCGCGCCCCGGCGAAAGCATCGGAAACAATGATCATATATGCTTTCAAAAATATTAATAATATTATATAGTAAGTTATTTATATTCATAAAACTGTTAAACAATTGGATTATGTACATTAACACAAAAGTAAACACATGTTTAGGGATTTACATCTCAATTTTTTACATCTGTGAGATAAAGGTCACATTCACCACTAACTAATTTTGTGACTTATATTGACTAAACTGATTGATATATCATATAATGAATCTCTTTAACTTCATAATATTCAATTTTTCATTAGATAATTGGTAACTTATATGCGCTTATGATTCAAATTTCGCCAAGTTGTATTAGAAAAATTGATTTAAAGATATTTTCATTAATCGATTAATTGATATATGAAGAATGCATTAGACTGAAATCCATGAGTGGTTCCAAGTTATATATTTCCCCTCGATGCACCGATTTTCTCATGGGACAAATTAGTTTTCAAAATAAATTTTATTTAGGCTATCTTGTTAGTGTGTATAGACAGTATAGGGGTTCATGTCCCAGAAACATGAAATCCAATATTTTATCATTTTCTTCATTTAGAATCCATTTTAGTTATTATCCATAGAATTTTCACTGTAAAAAATTGATAAATTTTATATTCAGACCATTTACTGAATCTCTTGTGTAATCATTTATCTACCTATCGGTGATTATTTATTTGTAGTGATTAAATATAAAATCTTTAGTACGCATGGCCTTAATGTTCATTTGAGATTACCCATCTAATATTTTTTATTTTACCATAGTATTTAGAGAAGGTTTTTATGACTGATATATAGGGTTACAAAAATGGGGAATAATGTTATAGTAAGTAAAACTATGGTGGTATTTTATGTTTCAAAAAGTAATTTGTATAGCATGATTTTATATAGATTACTATGATTATAAAAGTATTTGGTCCCTTATGATTTGATTCCTTGTATCTTATACTAATGTTTAAATGTAAGGCACTAACTCTAGGATTATGGGATTGGTATGTATAGTTGGTATCATATAAAGTTTAGAAAAAAATGGAATATACATTTAGAAAACATAGATTAGGGAACAAAAACCTATGATAGACATTGAGGATAAATATATATGAATGAAACACCATTTAATAAGGTCATTCAAAATTTTCATCAAATAAGGGATTGTAATTAACCAATGGGAAATATCTAACTATGTTCCACCAATAAATGAATTTATATTTATTTACATTTATATTTAATTGTAAATTCATTTCATATTCAAAACACATAATAAATAATTTTATTGTTAATAAATAATACAAGATGACATTATTTTTCTACTTAATGAAATGAAATGTAATGGAAAATACCCTTATTAAAAAAATGTTTTAAGGTTTAGTCAAAAAACATAACTATAATACAATCATAATGAATCTGTAGCTGAGTGGTAAAGGGTATTTCGAGACATCCAAAATTTCAGATTTAAAATTGTAAATGGTGAAATTTTCTGACAACAGTAGTCACTGTAGCAGTTTCTATTTTAGTGTAACTATTCTCCCTATTTGGTTCTATGAGCAACATGTCCTTTTGGAATCAAATATACTTTTGTAAAAATGTTCTCTAAGCCACCATAGATAATAATTTGATAAAATGATACTATATGATCAGGGAACATCATCTAGATGGTAGTAGATTATTTCTTTATATACAATAACATGGTCAGAAACTCAAACGATCGATATGTGTATTGGATCCTATAAAATTTTCCTCAAAACAATTTGGTTTGATGGGATATATTTTATTGAATAATTAAGAGAATTATAGTGAGTGGTTATTTGTATAGGTGGGGGGTTCATTGTGTGAATGGTGATGACCCTGCAAGAGATGTGACAAATCATTATCGGAATCCTGGAATGGTCACATGTAGGTGTTTTTATGCATGAAAATAAAACGATTAATGTGATTGATGGATCCTATAATTTATCCCCAAACAGAGATGTGGGTTTTATAGGGGTACTATACAATAATTTCATGGTGGGTCAGTGGAATTGAACAAACTAATTGAAAGGGAGAATCATAGTGAGAAGAACTGGATCGTGATTCAAGGTTTGGTTGTTCAATATACGGCATTGTGTCATCCTTATTGGATGTCATTCCATAGGGAATTCAGGAAAACGAATTATAATGGGGCCTCTAGACACTAGGACAATTGGTTATGTAATGGTTAGTGAAACCATTTGATAAATGGGATTTCATCCATTAATAAAAAATGGGTTTTTTTCCTCTCATGTTTTTTTAAAAAAAATTATACAATGAAAATTTATATTTAATATAAATTTAATATCTATTTTTGAGAATATTTCTTAGCATTCAGGAAAATTTGATTTACCAAAGAAACAATAAGAGATAAAATATGGCAATTAATTATTCATAAATATAAGTCTTTTTATAAAACTATTTATTTTAGAGAAATAAATTAACTTCAATAAAAATATTGATATAATTTGTAATCAATTTATTTTATTTGCAAAACCACAGAAATCATTTAGAGGAACGTAAAGAGCCTAAAATTGTAATTATGGTGGGAAAATCATCGTACATCATAAACATAAAATGGTGGCTTTCTTTTATAAATTTTTTGAAATAAAATTCACAAATAAAATTGTATAGAATCATTATAATTATTCATTTTTTTACATTGTAACAATTAAAATAACACATTAACTATTCATAATAAATTATTTTACTGAATAATGTAGACTTTTAAGACAATTATTTTAATATTTGACATTAAATAAAAATATATCATATAAATTGTGAAATAATATTTAAATTTAAATTTAAAATTTATTCACTAAAATTAATTTCCAAGAAGATTAATATTTCGAATAAAACATGGAACACTTATATTTTGGTGATGTTTATGATGGAAATATTATATAAATTCATTTACAAAAATAATTTTAATACCAAAATAAATGATATTATTAAAAAAATTCATAATTATTTGGTAATATTTTAATTTGAAAAATGTTAAATGTGTAAAAATGATTTTATAAATTATTCATAATGAATATATATTAATGTCAAATATAGTAATGTCAAAATATATAAAATACATTAAAATAAGTGGGCCCATACATACAACTGTTTCATTATATAGTGAAAATTGAGATGAAGTACCTTAAAAAGGACATACAATTGATGTGACAACTAATCAATGAATTGATTACTAAATTACGTCATTTCACATTTAATCATGTAACAACATATAAAATGATGTACACATATAATCCAATAATTGAAAACTGATGTTTCAGACCCCCTTCCGCATGTTTGAATTGATTATAAAGAGATATGATCTCATATATAATAAAAATAAATCTATTTAATTATATAATAGAGAAATTATAATATATAACATATCATATATGATTCACACAAAAAAATGCAAAACAATTTATTACTAATTACTTATTAAAATCATCATTTCTGGGCGTTATCTATTTTATTTTTCTCTTAAAATTCAGTTTGGTTGTTCTAATCTATCTAAAAATATTATGATAATAAAATATAAATAATTATAATAACGATATAAATATCATATATAATCTTTATAAATACATAAATATTTTTATATTCATCCATAAAAGGTAGATATGAAAAATGAATGTCATCATTCATGATGATGGTATGTCGAATGTATGTACAAACACTGTTTTCACATTTAAATATATAGAAGTAATGAAAGGTAAATAATAAATCAAATTTACATTATCATTATCATATATATCATATATTTTAAATTAATATAACCTGATTACCATCAATGTAATATAGAAAAAAAATAGATCGCATCGCTTCATTGAGTTGGTTTTCCACAAACATGCATGTGTGTTGATATCATGTTACAACATATAAATAGATAATAATGTAAACAAGATATTAAAATTACAAATGAATAATTATTTAAAATATATCATATATATATATTAATTATTTTCAGCTTTATAACCATCCAGGTAATATAGTGAAGAAAGAAGAATTACACTACTTCCTGGATATGTTAATTCATACGAACGTGCGATAACATTTTGTTCCTTTTTGGGATGAAAAATATATGTAAAATGGATTAAAAATTATAATAATAACATCTCAATGGGTTTAAGACGTTATATTTATTAATTTATTATGTCTATAGAAAATATAGAGGATGTTGAAGAAGAAAAAAACTTAAATATTTAGTAAATATGATTACCTCTTCTTCAGTGGATTTCCAATAGATACCAAATTAAAGACTTATTAAATTTAATTTTAATCATAAAAAAATATAATTCATGGATATTGATGTTAAAAATAATATTTTTTAGGATCTTATTGGTCATGGATTCTCAGGAAATAATTTTGAAAATAGGGAAGGGTTTTCCTCTTTTAATTATAGGTAGAGGCACTCATGGAATTACAAAATTTTTTATCATAATAAAAAGTAATTATATTTTTAAAAATAAAAAAAAATTATAATAATGAAATTATAATATGATGATGACATTATAATATAATTTGGACATTTTTTGTAGTAATTTCACCCCTTTCCCAAATTTTAACCTCCCATTATCCCTTTTCAAAATTACAATGATATAAGTGTTTGTAACACATTATGGATAAACAATAAAATATAAAATGACACATGACCCATAATTGGGAAATGACCAATATTTATAATACCATTCTAATTATTTAGCTGATTAGAAGAGTTATATGAAACATATATCATATAAAAAATTTCATCTTTTTCATTTATGGAAATATCAAAATTATTGTAATATAACACGTGTATGAAACATGTGACATATATTAAAAAGAAGTAGAATATATGATAATATGATATGGTATTACAATAAATAAAATAAAATTTAGAAAGGGATATATATCATTATAAATACTATCATTTAAAATAATCCCTTGCCCAACTAGTTTTAAACATAACAATAATAAGGATTTTATCACTATTAATGTGTTTTAATTGTACATATAATCTAAGAATTGGATCGTGAAAAGATAAGTTTTGTAATATTAAACAATTTAAAAAAAAACTTTCTTCCTTCTTGTTTTATTTTTTAAAAAATTATTATATATATTATTATGTTTTATACAATATCATAAATTCCCTTTTTAGACTATCCATTTAACTTCATTTAATGTAATCAACATAGTCATGGAATTAGAACAAAAAGATTTCATAAATGACTAATATATTATATTTATTGATATATTTTAAAAAAACATATAATTTATGAAAAATAATAATAATTTTAATGTTTAAATATAAAAGTTTCAGAATTTTATAATTCTTACACAAGCATTGTTTCTATATTTCATAAGATTTTTAGGTTTATATCTCATCACAAAAAAATTAAATAACTTATAATGGTAAAAATTAAAATTAACCATTAAAATATTTATTTATAACCAATCATACATCATTTTAATGCATGCCAAAAAATATTATTTACATTAAAATAAATAAAGTTGAAATATAGACATTTTTTTACTTAAATATTATGATGGTAATGATAAATGTTAAATGGAATCATAAAAACCTATTTTTAATATTTATATTATTATGGAATATAAATATTAATCCAATGAAATAGTGGAATGCCATTTAATGAATTAAAGTCCTTATAAATTTTTTTTAACCCCAATAAAGAAATTTACCCCTTACCAAAATGATAAATTTTACCATGTTTACTATACATAGTGGAGAAAAAAATAGGGGCATATTTATAAAATCATAACCTATTGTTTTGAAATATTTAATCCATTTATATGGATTCAGTATTTATACATGGTTGAAATTCAATTTGAAAAATCAATAAAATGAAACAAACATATTTCCTAAAGAAAATAACATCTTAAGTACAAAATGTTTCAACATATCAATTGGTAAATAACCATTTCACATAACCTAATTGGATTATTCATAATATAAATTAAGTAAGGTTAATTTTCAATGTTTCTTCAGCCAAATTGTATCTTTATAAGTTATTTAAAATTTTCAATTCTTTATCAAAATCTAAATTTTCTCTTATTCATTCTAAAATAAAAAATTTTAGATTATTCAAAAAAATTATCTATTAAATAATATATGAATCATGATTTATAAATAGATATAATTTTTCTAAAAATTCAATTTATATTTTCTGTATAAATTAATTATAATATTAACTGGGAGGTTGAAATAAATTCCACAATTGATCAATCCATATTTTTTGTCAATAAAAGGACACTACTAAAAATTAAAAACATATTTCCTTAGAATTAATCAATACATTCATATTTATTAATAAATTTTCAAATATTTCATAATGTATTTTAATTAAAATAATACCTTCCACTTCAACATCTATGTTATAAGGGTAATATTTTATTAATAATAACAATTTTTTCTTCTTTAAAAATAGTTGTTGAGTATAACTTATGCTATTGAGAATAATCACCCTTTAAATTCACGAGATGTTTTAGTATGTCTAGAGTGGATAGAGAATGATGAACTATCCACATACACCTTTTATTACCCTATTTGCATCACATAAAATGGTTAATGAATAGTCATATGAGAAAGATATAGTTTATCACTCTCCATCATTTCTTCAAGATCCATCAACTATAAACCCATAAATTTTGAATTTATATCAATCATGAGCATGGACCAACAATCACGTTGAAAAAAGTCAATGCATTATCAGTTATAATCACATTCTCTAGGGTAGTAATGTATTGAGTAAACCTAATCATTAACCAAATCCAACGATCTAATACTCTAACCATATTCTTTTATATAGTTTCTTATCTTTATGTGTGAATATATAAAAATAGATTTTATGACTAATGTTTATATATATCCTTTATCCATAATAATGATGACTATATATTTTAATATAAAAAATTACTAATTCATTGATGAATCACTATAAATCAAAAACCAATATTCAAAACTAAGAGTTTTATGTATAGGTGTTATGAATATAATTTTCATCAAATCATTGAAATTACCTTCATATTCATCATTCCAATGGAATAAGGGTCCCTTCCTCGAGACAAGATAACATTTTGATTAAATTTATCTCATTTTAATTTCATAATTTCATTGTTTTTCATAATGAATATCGATATAGTGATATTATAATATAATATTTTCATAATTTTCATTATGAACTACTTTTTGAGATAATTATATAAACAATACAACCAATAAATGCTTTATAATAAACTATTAAATGTATTTTTTATATTTTCTAGGAAATGAACAAATTTGATGTTTATAAAAATAATTGTTTAACATATGCCTCCCAATAACCAAGTTCACAAAATACACTTAACATGTGAATTTGGGATTCCATCCAAATCCATCCTTAGGGTGGCTTACATGGATGGAATATAGGTTTCATAGTAGGTTTAGGTTAGAACATAGGAGAACCAGAGCTCAATAGGGTTAGGGAAACGGTACACACTATGGGGGGGAGTGAATTACTAACACATGGTGGTGAATGATAAAGATAGGTGTACTATAGACCCCATAAAAATCATCAAATGGAAAATGGGATACATGAACTTATTAGAGAGAATCCACATATCTACAAAATTGATGTGTTACATGTGCTATCCTTGGGGAACTATTATCTTTAAATTTTTATTTTTTTTATCTGTGGTGGGGTCATCAATTGAAATCATTTTTCCTTATCTATTTCTACTTAAATAAATTTTTAGTGCCACAATGATTTCATATGGTGAGTGGTCTCCACCATTGTTTCTATGTAGACAAAAATATTTCACTAAGGAATATTTATCATCGAATCTCTGGAACCACATGATATTTTGTAACCAATATTCAAAAAATGAGGTTGTGTATACAGTTACATTAGTAGTTTTAACTGAAGATAAAGACTATATTGTGTCTCAATTTTTTGAAAAGTATATTATAGGGATGATACTAATAATTTTTTTATCGGGTATATCTATTTATTCTTTCTCTCTATTGACTTGAAATGAAGAAGAGAGGAAGTTCCATTGCCTCATTTAATTGTAATGTGGTGGTTCCTCCAAATAATATTGCATGATATTCTCAAACTGAGTCCCTCGTGGAAGCTTTTCAATGTTGACTGGGATCTATTTTTTTCTTGAATAATCCATGTATCCCATTCATGCTCTATAATGATTGTGTTATAATTTTAAACCAAAAACATTGGTTGGTATTTCATAGTAGGGGGAAAAGGTTCATGTGTCCCTATGAATTCCCAATAAAACTATCCATGTTTCTTGGGTATACTACATTCCAATTCCTCTTATTTAATTTTTCTAGCCTCATTTTATATTTCATTATTTATGTATATGATGGTCTATTTGTCTTATCACAGTGTGAGAAGAGTCTGTAAATATTGAAAATATGTGTCTGGTTGTACAATGTGAAAATGGTTTCTTGAAACTATTTCCTTTACTGTGTTCTAATTTTATTTCTCACATTCTCCAGTATGTACATCCAACAAACTGGTATTAGAGTAGGTATGAAGTCATCCTCCAATTATCTTAGACGGGCACTACAATCCAACCACATGTTCATTTTTTTATAATGATAACTATCAAAGGTGGTACATCAAAATTAAGGTTTTCTTCAAATCAAAATAACTATGTCAGATCGTCACCGATTGGTATATAGTACCCATTATAGAGGAAGAAACTGTCATCCCAAAAAAATAAAATACTACTCTTAAAAATCAATAGAACAAAGACATGAAGTTATTTTTCCTCCTATACCAAGGATTTTATTATTCAACTTATGAAACAATTGTTGAAGAAACATAAAAAAAGATTGGGATACCCTTGGACCAAATCATAAAGGGTATTGATCGAGTGATCTAGGTTCATCTTAATACAATAGGATGGAGTTATAAGGTGATCACATGAACGACATTGAGAGTGTCTCTAACTATATGTCATGTTTAATTGTTATTAAAAACAATTTGAAAAAATATGGTAAAAAAATTGAGGAAGTTCATGTCATTGAAAAATCACATTGATCCATCACATGAAAGTTTGGGTATAATATTATGGCCATTAAATAGTCAACGGACTTCAAAAAACTATCCATTAATCGATTAATGGGATCATTTCATGTGAATGAGAAAATAATGTAAAATAATTCATGTTCAATTATTGAGCATGCCTTAGAGTCTAAGATGACACTACATGAATAATATAATTAACACACATAATGGGGTGGTCATGGAACTATTAATCATGAAAGAAGAATATGGTGTGTATACCATCGAATCCATCCAAAAAAATAAGAAAATTTTAACTTCATCCTTGTTATAGGAAACAATGGATGATGATTCACGTGTGGTTGGGAAAAAAATAACATTCAATGCCATAATTTCAAGAATTGGGGACATATTTCATCTAAGTATTGATAAAAAATGGATTACTAAGAATTATTAAAATATAATAATTAATATAAACATTTACCATACGTCACCACACTCCACATCCCATAATAATATTCATGTGAATGACATGATGTGTGGTATCTCAAAACTTGTGCATGAAAAAATATGAGTGATAATCAAGAATTTCTCAAGGAACACATAGAATATGTTCATGGTGGCATGATTTTTGGAAACTCTTAAAGGTACCCATGATTTTAAAAGGTAAAATTAAATTCTATCAAATGAATGGTGAGTAAAATTACATCTCTAATGTTTATTACATACCAAACATTAAAAATAATATCAACAATATTGGAAAATACATGGGAAGGGGTATGTAATAATCAAGGAGAACTCTACTATGTATATAAGCCTACAAATCATTTTTTATATTTTCTCCAAAGCCGGTTTAAGGAAAACTGGTAACCAGGCTTACAACCAAAAACCACCATCCGCAAATTCAAATTTCAAATTCAAACAAGAAAACCATCATGAGTCTCGATTACCGGGCCGTCTCGAACAGGTTGCCACCTCGAGCCACACCCCATCAGCGCGATCAGACAGCACCGCCGGCGAACAACCCCAACACACCACCGTAGAAATTAAGACCGGAGGACAAAAAACTCCTCAACGGTGAGTATCACTAGTGACAGACTACCACCACCCATGCCACACTATTCATCACGCCCACCAGAGAACAGAAGGGGAACCGAAATACCCGGAACGAAGGTGAGCTTCACCAATGTCTGCAACCCCAACACTCGTGGTCAAGAACAGACCACCGCGGAAGATGCCGACGCGTACAAGGAAGGGTCCAGAGCTCTCTGTAGAGTATGCCATAGACGGATCGGTCTTACACCCGTAGATCCAACCAAATGTGCCGTTAATCTCACCGTAGCCGTAAGCCATCGACCATCGGGAAGTATAACCATCCCCGGCCAGAAAACACCGGGTATATAGCCAGAAACCGAAATCACACATACAGCGAAACAAAACACAAACCAAAAAACCATAATCATAGGGAAACAAGAAACCGTTGCATGCAGTGGAAACCTGCAACCCAGATCTCGTCGCCGCCACCCTTATCAACCTCGAGAGTTTCCGAAAAACCCCAACCTCCCCCAGTGGTGCTCGTAGCATTGAAATCTATCAAGCGTCGCGTCTCCAGCGAAAAACCATTCCCACGAGCGGACTTGGGCAAGCGATCTAGCGATGAGAGAGGGAGAGTCGTAGAAATCCCTAGAGCCGCCAGATCTGAGGGAATGAGATGACGAGAACCGAGGGAAGGAGGCGGCGATGAGGAGTGACTCTTTGGAATCATGAATAATGAATCATGTTGATGGTATCTGCACTATGGGAATCTCTATTTTTTGTGGTCTAAAATTCTTGTCTTCATCCAGAATTGTACATTGAATTTCAACAATTGAAAATCCGAATCATGTTGGGTAGGTGTGTACACTTGTAATGTAAACATTGAATTCATTTCCATGTGGAGTGTCTATAAGAGAAATAAAGCCACATCATCTATCTCGCTATAATAATTATAGAAAACTTCAAACCCCCTCAATTTGCGGTAATAGTTACATTACTACCCAACTTATTGATTTCAGTAGATAACATTGGCTGTATTACATAAAATAAAAATATTCGACTTTTAAAATATTAAAAACATCCAAATATTGTGTTGAAGTAGAATGTTTTCAAAATGTCAAATCACACATGACTAAGAGATGTGTATAATAAAACTCAAATGCTTTTCTTGATTTTAATAGGTAATAAGTCATCAAAAAACAATACACTATAGCCTATATGCAGTATCCAAATAGAATTTCAAAATGAAATAATTCCCCCATCATTGAAAATATGAGGTTTTTTTTAAAAAAGAAGGTCAACCAACAAACATTTAGGATGAGGTATTACTATGTACTACATAAATACTCAATCTGTGTAAAAAAGGAGTTATAAATTTTACACCATAATTGGCATGGAGTAGCTTCAAGCCAAGAATGGAAAAACTAACAGTATTTGTGTCTATTTCCTTGGATCATGTTACAAAATAAATAAGAATTATGCATAATTATAGTGGAAAAATGTGCATCTTCATAGAGAATAGTGAAGTTTCAGAAGAGTAGATGCTATATAATCAATTAACCAATAAAGTGGTGGTGAGAAGAGATGTTATATTGATTGTGGAGGAAACATATAAATGGAATGATGAAGATTAAAAGAAATATATTCTATTAAATAGAGAATATTGAAAATAAATTCATGATAATCCATAGAAAACACCAAGAAACACATCCTCAGGTGCATCATCAGTTAAAATAAGTCTAGGAGTACATTCCATCTCTCCTAAAATCACTCTATCTTGTCAAATTTCATCCATCTCATCCCCAGCTAAGGCATCTATAAAAATTAAAATGATTAGTGACATCTATTAGAAAATGGAAGAGATAAATATTTTTCATCCTATATGAAGATCATGAGACTCTAGTGTTTTATGAATACATTAGTGAATATTGTTGGATATTTAAATTAATCAATAATGATGTTCTATAAAGAAAAATACACATGAGAGATGACTAGACTTACCAATAGCTAGAAAAGAATTACCATAAGATTGGTTTACATGATCATGTGAAATGTTGAAGGAAATATCTATAACTATTTTGAATATATTGTAGAAAACAAGTATAAACAAAAGTAAAAGGTGTATTTGACACCATGACACTATGAGGATGATTATGTGCCTTTATACCTATCACAATAAGATGATCAATCTACAAGATATGAAAGACGAATTCATGAAGGGAGTTATAGAAGAAGAGGTATATGTTGACTATCCTGAAGAATTTTTTTATGAATGGAGAGGGAAAAAAGTTTATAAACTAATGAATTGTCTCTATGGGATGAGGCAAGATCTAGGATATTGGAATGAATTCATCGAAAATTATCTACAAGATAATAGATTCACCCAATGTACATATGAGAATATAGTTTAAATCAAGATGAAATCTTGCAGTGATATGATTATAGAATGCTTATATTTTAATGGCCTTTTATTCACAGGGAACAACTGACCAATGATATATGAATTCTAGAAGGCAATGTTTAAAATGATAGAGAAGTCTAATTGAGGAATCATGTATTTTTTTCTTATAATTCAATTTAAAACAAAAAAATTGTGGAAACAATATATATTTGACGATGTATCCCATAGAATATCATGGAATGTTCAAGATGGATAATTGCAATACTGTAAAAACACATGTAGAAAAATGATTAAAACTAACAATATACAGAGAAGAAATAATCCTTTATTTGAATTCCCTAACGAGTCTATGTTGAAGCATATGGTATCAAAAAGATATATATTATCTATAGTGTTGGGATTCTTTGTAGGAACATGGATAGGATAAAACAATTTCACTAGATAGAAAAAATCCTCTAGTATGTTAATAGAATATTGTAATTTATCCGTTTATATCATTACAATGTTAAAAAATGCAATATGAATATTCAGATAGTGATTGTGGAGGTGACCAAGATTAAAAAAAATCACCACTTGATATTTATTATGTCATTTAATGTTTTCTATCGTATGGAATTAGATGAAGCATAGTGTGGTAACCATGTCCACATGTGAAATAGAGTATTTAATTTCAATATCCACTTTTTATGATTGAATTTGGTCGAAGAACATGCTAATGGTTCTAAAGAATCTATACGATGGATCTATGGTCATATATGTGGATAATAAGTTGGCAATTGAACATGTTAAAAATCTAGTGCAACGTGGATGAAGAAAACACATTTATTCCCACTATCATTTTTCGGGTGACCATGTAAACCAGAAAATGATAAAATTAGAATATTTTCATACTATAGAAGATGTGTATAATATTTTCATAAATTAATTATAGAGATATAAGTCCAAACAATTAAGAATGATGAGTGGAATATAGCCAATTTTGTTTGGAAGGGGATTGTTTCAAATATAAACCAGAACCATTGGTTGGGTATTCAAATAAAGAGGTATCATTCTGACGAATCCCTATGTATACCATATGTGGCTATCCAATTTTTTTAGTCTGCTCTATTTTGATGGATTCTATTTAATTTTTCTAGCCTTGTTTTATGTTTCCACTATTAATTCCATTCCCATACACGTGTCTTCTCACATTATGTTAAAATCCAGTTAATAGGGTTAAATCAATATTTGGTTGTAACATGTGAAAATGAAATCTTGAAAGAGGTTCAATTGTGGTTTTCCTTTTTTATTTCTCATTTTATCTCACTTATATAGCCATCAACTTGTGGAAGTCCCACACTACAGGGTTAGAGTTGTAGAAAATATAAAATACTCATTTATCATGGTTAATCATTTATTTTATAGGATCTAATTAGAGAATATTTTTAATGGATAAGAAAACTATTAAGGACATATCGTCTATTGATGAATTAATTAATAAACTAAATGGTGTTATACAAATTTTTTTCCATTGGATTAACCAAAACTAGATTACTAAAAAAGGATTATCTTAAATGGATATTGATATGGATAAAATATTTATAATGGCTGGATGAATAATTGGTTTACAACAGAATTCTATCAAGAACAACATGAAAAAACTAGTGGTAAAAATGGTATGTGAAATTATAAAATGAAATGAAATATATCTCATAAGAGATAAATCTTTCTAAAAATAGTGTTAGTAACACTATGTTTGGGAGTGGGAGACCTATATGAGTATCATGAGAAGAATTAAATAGACACAAACAGATCTTCCACTCATAATGTAGGAGGCCCAATGAATATATTTATCTAGAATATTTGGTGGGGGTGAAGGAAGGATAGATATAAAAAAATTTGTTTATAGATAATACCTTTCATTTCTGTAGTTGAATTTTTTTATTTATTTTTAGATTGATAATTTGTTATGATGGAAAGATATTTATTTTCAATTTTTACACAAAATTTTTTATGAAATTTATCATTCTGTTATCCCTCTTTATGAAAAATTATCCATTCTAATTGAGATATTTGAATTGAATAAATAATAATTTATAGTAGAGTTCTGTTTGATAAATGCGTTTAATTCCACTATTTTAATTTAATATCACTTATCATTGTAAAAAATCCTAACCAATAAATTCTTAATAAAATAAATAAAATTTAGTGTATGAACCTCAATTTGAAAATGGAATGTGGATTTGATAAATTTTACCATAAGTTCACCTTCTTTATGGGGATTAAAAACCATCACTCAAAACTATTTATAGATAAACTCAAAATATTAGATATCAAATTTTGATAGATCATGTACAGGCTAAAATGAAAAACTAGTTACTCCCAAAATATCATAGTTAATGTATTTTATCAAAAAAAATATTCAATATCAACTAACCTTCTATAGTCCTATTTTAATGATTTTGAATTGATAAAAAATAATCAACACAAGTAGTTCAGATAAATTATTTTAGTTAACTTTGTCCAAAAACATTGAAGCTATTAAATATTCATATCCCTATTCCTTCTAATATAGACCCCATGATTTTCACTCTTCTATGCTATATATGTTATTATATTTAAATTTTTCACACACTCATATATTATTATTTCCTGAGAGAACTAATAAAGAATTTAGAAGTTTAAAAAATGGATCATTCTTGGTGGATTAAGAATTTATAAAATTTAATATTTAGGCAATTTATTTATCTATATCATTTAAGTTTTTTTTGGTTTTTTTCTATTGTCCATTTTCATTCTTGATTTATTTTATGCATTGGGGATTTTAGTTTTTATTTTTATGAATATGGAAAATGAATGTATGCATCCAATTGTACATAAAACTATCAAGTATATATATATATACTAATTCATGAAATAATGTGAAAATTTTAGAATTAGTGATAAAATATTCAATGAAACACATGGGTATCTGAAATTTGGTGTTTCATAATAGATTGTTAGGATTAGACTAGACATAGTTGTCTACATGATCATGTTTCTACTAAAAGTTTTAATTCAAGTGAATAATTTCATGGGTAAAAAACTATAACGGAATAAATTTTTTTGGTATATTATATGGATAGAGAAAAATATTTTAATCCAAAAATTTGTGTTTTCCTCTACATTAAATTTCACATAAAATCATGGATTTGGGTATTCAAGAAGGACAAATAAGAGAATAGAAATAGTGGATTGTGAAAAAGGAAAAACCTTCATTAGTATAAGATGGTTATATATATACAAAACTACTACTATGTAACCAAAGAATAATTTTTTAGTTTAACTACATCAATAAAACTACTTTCCAAGAGAAACCCATATATTATATTTAGTATTTTAATAATTTAGTATATCATTTTTAAAACTCGTGAAACATATCCCATCATTATCTATTAAATATTAATTGTAAATTTCTTAAACAATGAATATTTTTTATCATTATTATGTCAATCATGATCTATGAATCATGGAAGAATTAAATAAGATACAAGAAGAAAAATACTTCATTTCAATGTAGAGTATGCTAAAAATTTTATGGTTTAATTTTCAAATCCCTTAATTTTTTATAATCAATTAAAATTTTGTTGTTAAAGACAAAAATTTAGGGCCGAAAATAGATTTTTGATTATGTTTTGATCACTGACATGTTTTATTTTTACTACACCCAAAATTATATGTTTTAATTTTTTCTAATAGGAATTAAAATAGTTGTATGAAGAATTGAATACCTAGAAATAAACATAGGGACTTGAAATAAATAAATCATGATTTATCATTATAATAATATTTTTCTGAAAATTCCCATTCATAATTACTTATTTAATTTTCAAATATTCATTTTTTTTCTTCAAAATATTTATTACTTAATTGAATTTAATAACATTCCATTATTTCACATTTGTTTCATAGAATATATTGTAAATACATTATAGTAAATTTCATGACCTAACAAGGTACAAGTCAACTACTATGTTATGATTTTGGCGATGTAAAAAATATAACTCTAAAAATTTACAACAAATAGAAATCAATCATTTTTTATTGATTTATTTATAATCCTTGTGATTTACATGACATTTATAGTCTATTATTCCCATATAACCCATAAGTGTCCTTTGATATGAATTCTTGATATTTAGGTTGATTGGACCATTAAAAAAATAATATATTAGTAATCACGATGTTCAATGGCAAAGATTTAGGGTAAGACAGATTTCATGGAAAATGGATATGTTTCTTTGAGATAATGTGACAAGAAAGTTTCATTGGATTTTGGGATGATGGTTCATAAAAAAAATAACTTATATTATTTTTCTCTGATATATAAAATGAATGAATAAAATAATTAAAAAATTAAAAATTTGGGATGATTTATATGGGTTCTTGGATCACTGCCACTTGACTAATTATATTTATCATATGTGTATTTGTTATCGAGTTTAGACTTTCACTTACTCAATATTAAAAAAGAATAAAAAATCAAAAAAAGAAAGGTGTAATTGAATTTATATTTTAATTGATCATGGCCTATAGATAGAATATGGATGTAGGGAAAGAAGATACTTTCTTATGATTATAATGTAATTAAATTTGAATTTCATTTGTCTAAATTTACACATAAAGCTTAGAATATTTTTTCAGAATATAATTTAACATATTTTTTACCTTATATTTATTAATAAATTATTTTATCATACACTTAAAATAAAAATTTATTTTTAATGAAACAATTTTATTCTAGGTAGAAAATTTAGATCATTTTCAAATTCATACGTTTGGATCATGTAATCAAGCTACAAGAAAAAAAATTTAATATTACAATGAGTGGTGGGAGATGACCAAAATTTTGAGTTAGATGACAACATTGTGTCTTAATGATGGAAAAATAAAATATTTTATTGTAATAGATGAGAATCCCCAATAATATTCATAGTAATTTCAAAATCATTCTTTCAACAGATTAATTGAAATCATTTTCATTATGTTACACTAGATGTTTATTTTTACAATTTGAAAATTCTATTATTTTATTTATATAAAATTTTCAATATTTCATAAAATTGGATTTTATTTTCATTAAATTGTTGAGATATATTCTTGATGGAAATAATGTTTTATTTTTGGTAGATCATATGAGATAATATTTTATAGATATTTTTTATATTTTAATTGATAAATTATTTTAAAAAAATTGAGATCCATTATTAATTATTTAATATCTATAATGGGTTACTGTAAAGTGGAATGAAATAATTATTAAGTGAAATATAAAAGGCAAAGAATAATATTTTTATAATTTTTCATTTATTATGGTTTATTTTGTTTTGTAGATAACAGAATACGGGGTTAGAAAAAAAAATTATAACCATGATATCCATGAATCATGGATATTAAAGCCACATAAAAGGACCATGGTTCTATAAAAACATGTTTTAACTTCAATAAGGCCATCACAGGTGGAAACTAAAGAGTATATCTAGTGTGAGTTGATGTAGAGTTGTATATGGGTTGATTGAATTATGTGGAATGAGCCCCCATGGAGGAAAGAGGATAGTCTCAACAACATTAGGTGGTGAAAAATGGTGAAGTGGATACTCTGGAACCCATATAAATTTTTAAAGAGATATATGGGCATGTTAAATAATTTATGAGTTGATAATTCTGTCCAAATTTTATGTAGGACATGTACTAACCCAAAGGTACTGTGAAATTGGAAATCAGATGCCATATAGAGATGAGGTAGTTTCATCATCCTCAAAAATTTCATTTTCCCCACTACAACTCCATCTAATTCAACTTACCTCCAAAATCATATAATGGAAAATCTATCAACCATCGTTATTCAATATAATTTTCTATTCACCAAGGTGTCTTTAAGAATAAATATATTGTGTTACTAGAATTTTCACACCAACAACACTATATTGAAGGCTATGTGGTGTACTTGTAAATAAACATCAAACCAATGTGAGTCACTACACAATGGAATACCTTATTCACCATGGCCACTATAGTCCCATGAATGATAAGAATGTTTTTCCATCATAGAGATATCATTTCATGAATCACTATTAACCAGAAAAAATAAGAGAGCATGTGCCTTGGTACAAACCATTTTTGATGTGGTGGCCCCTCAAAAGGAAATGGCTCGATATTCTTAAACAATGGTTCTCCATGAGGTTGCTATATGGTGTATAGTAGGACGATGGTCCATAAAATAGTGATTCATCCCTTTCTTAGGGTTTAACATGAGTGGAACTCCCACACCGTAAGGTTTCACTTGGAGAAAACATTAAATACCATGTCTCTTATTGTTTTCATTGATTATCACATGTTTTCCAAAGAGTATATTTTTAGAGATGAAACACAAACGAGATGAAATAACTATAATTAATGATACAATTAATTCATAAAACTACGATCTAAAAGGAGGATACTCTTACAAATTCAAGGAACCCAACATACTTTTCCAAATATTCTATATCACGGATAATGAGTTTCTTATAACAAGTAGAAATTCCAATTCAATCCTTCGTTTATAGTAGGCTGCTGATTAATTATATTAAAAAATACTAGTTATAAAATATGATAAGTAAAACTGTAAATAAAAAACACTTTTATCTCATGGGAGATAATTATTATCATAAATAATGAAGAGCCCCCAACTATGGGGAGTGGTGCGACCAAGAGGGTTAAAATGAGAACAATTACCCATAACCAAACATAGGTTTTATTGCTCAAAAAATAGGACCATACAATATCTCTATCTAAAATATAATGTGAGTGTGATGAAAGGGTAAAATTTAACCATGTGTAGTATAGATATTAATTTTTATTTATACTTTTTATTTTTTTAATTTAATTTGAGATTCATATAACAATGAAAATTTAAATATTTATTTCACTTTTTATATTTAAATTTATTATAGGAGTAATATTATATTACACTCCGTCAATAAAAACTAATCCTTTATAATTGTGAGGTTATTTAGGAATAACTAATTGTCTGAGGGATATGTGAGTTTGAAAATGGGGATGTGATCCACTCTTTTAAATTTTTATTACATTCATTAAAAACAAACCATATCCACAAAATTCAACGTTAATATGATTAATTTTATGGGAAACACTCAACAAGATAAACGTAAGTGGGATAATAAAATCCATCCTTAATTTTTCCCTTTTGTCTTAGTATTAAAAACCATGAATCTCATGTAGTTATATAAAAAATAAAATGAGTGTCCAAAATAATTGTAACACCCCAGGTAAATTAAGAATATGAAATTTTCATATTTATCCATATTTGTGAATAAAATATTAATATGACTTTAAAGTTGATGCTATGCTCGATGTCGTACCCAACACGCTACAACGAGTTTCTTGGGAATCATACGTTGCACTCTAATAATAAAATAATATTATTTTAAATGGTAGTTATCATGTAGTCGTTTTATTGGCGGGAATGGATAGAAATAAATAAAATATGATTATATATGTTTTTAAATGTTTTTACATTTATCCAATAAAAGATGAAGGCTTAAAATATGGAAATAATTCAATTTTAGGCGTATATGCCCTAGTTTTCACTAAAGGTTCACTTATCGCCTTTTGATGGCGAACCGTCATTAAATATATTTTTGTTCACTCTTAAACTTTCTTTTGGACCAAATAAAACTCTTATTAAGAATCGGGACATCAAAAATTACTTTGTGTAAAGTTTTGGTATCTATCCGATAAAGTTCATTTTTTAATGAATAGTGTAAAATGTTGTATTTTAACTCAAAACCTCTTTTTAATCTAATTTATTTATATGATTAGATTATCTTTTTAATTGGTTTTAAAGTGAAATTATAATATATTTTTACCATTAAATCCAATAGTGGTCGATGGAAATAATTTCACTTTGAAATCAGACTTAAACTAGTGTCAATCTTTTGATACTTATTGTTTCACAAAAACACGCTATTTTCTCTGACAGCGGGAATTAATTATTAAATTAATTAATGTGACTTATATTATTTGAATTTTTTAAAATAGACTTCATTTTTGAATTCGGAATATCAAATATTGATTAGGGTGAATTTTTGGGATTTTTCTGAAAAACTTCAATTTTTGATGAATAGTGAAACCACTAAGTGGTACTTATAAAAACTGATTTTTCCATTTAAATGATATTTTTCCACCATTGTGTTTTGATTTTCAAAAATCTGACATAAATGGTTTTCATTAAGAAGTAAAATGTGGTTCAATGTGATAAAAATAATTTTTTGATGAATTGTAACTTATTAAGTTTTTTATCGCGATTAGAGGTAATTAGTATAGTTTAAGGTAAAAATAATATTTTAATAATATTAAATAAACTTCACACATGTACTAACCTCATTGGATGTGTAATGGCCGACCAAGACAAGCCATGGGTCAACTTGGGGACCCCATGGAGCCAATTTGTTTGGGAAATGACATAAATAACTTTTTATTTAATGTAAAAGTAAAAATGACACAAGCATGATATGTTTTACTAAAATAATTTTTAAGTGGGGTTATACAAGTAAGATGTTTTATTATAAATAGTCATTAGAAATATAAAAATATTTCCTACATCATATAAATTTTTTTATAATTTTTATACATTAAATAAATTAAATTATTGATGACATCATAATGATGCAGCGATGACATCATTATCTGACGATTTAAATAAAATGAGAAGATAATGAAACATCTATGACCTACGCATGTCCAAAACGTATTGTATGGGTGTATTTAGGACCCCTATCACCTTATACACTAATTATATCAATGTGGGACCTTTTAAAACCGAAACACATTTTCAAATAAAGTAATATTTCTTTACTTTCCAAAAGTGCCCCTCCTCTCCTCTTATAAAAGGCCCCCAACTCTACCACCTTACACACACTCCTCAAGCCTTTGCATCGGCCAAACCCGGCACATTTACTCTCTACACATCCCTCTACTCATCCTAGAGGATTACATTTGGGCATAATCCATTCAAAGTAATCCTTTAGGCTCAAATCAAAAGGAGTTACACTTTTAAAGGTAATTCATTCTCTCTTGTTCATTTGTTTTATTTTGCTTATCCAACCCCCTAAAATATTTTTATTTACTTATTTTGTAACAAGACCAGTATTTCCAATATACTAGGATTTTGTTATAAGATTTATTCGATCTACACTCTCACACAACTACATCAAATGGTTAAAGAACATACGGTTTCTGTGGATGGTGAAATTCTGCCTCCCGAAACGATGATTGTTCAATACTCATTTAACACCTTCAAAGGAGGCCATTATGATGTCACTATTTTTATATATGATATATAATATGTTTATGTTTTACTTATGCTTCTGTATTTTTCATTTGTGTCTTACCTTTATGGCTTCCATTATGGGTATACGCGATATCTTCATTTTTGGAAGTGCGGACTACCGCCCCCTCAAAGTGATGTGATTCGTTAATGCCATACGTGGGATGTATAAAGGATGGATTTAATGTTATTATATATGATGTTATACTGGAATTATTATATACCTCTATATCATTATTATTTCCTTCCATTAAAGTATGAGATAGAAATGAAAGTAGCGTTCATGCGTATGTACGGCTTACAGTCTCCATGAACGATGCATTTCATTTCTTATCCCCAAATGTAATGTACTATTATAAGTACATGTATATAATGGATATATATGATGAATGATACATCTAAATGATGAATATAATTCTTTAATTAAAATATACATACCTCTCATTTACTTTTAATTACCTTAATATGACAAAGAAATGAAAGTAGCGTTCATGTGTACGTACGTCTTACCGTCTCCATGAACGGTGCATTTCATTTCTTACCTCTACATGGTTATGTAATATTATAAATACATGTATATGATGGATATATATGATATATATGATATCCAAATCAGGAATTTCATTCGGGATATAAAGAACCTTTGACCACACGAACAACATGTAATTGTAAGAAGTCCACTTTCGACTTAAGAACCAAATATCGATAAAACAAACATGATTAACTTAAATGATTAAATAATGTTTATAACATGGTAATAAGTGATATAAAAGGAATAATAAACTTGAAAAAGGTTCTTAATGAAGTAGAAATTAACTCAAGTTTATTATTCAGGAAATTAAAGAACGATCGAGTCAAGTCGGACCCGAGGTAAGGGATCCTACTCCTCTCTTTCTTTTTAAGTACACACTTTTATGTCATTCCTTTTAAAGCTAATCTTTCTCGTTATTTGGATGATATTTTATATTAAAATTACTGTAACTTTTATGTTCATGTGATGAGAGACCATATTATCTCTCATCAATCCATTTTGGGAGTTTTGAGTGGCGCTGTTAGGATGCCGAACTTTCTTAAGAGATCTAACCTCTCTCTTTCTTTTTAAGTACTCTCCTTTATGTGAATTCTTTTATGCTACTCTTTGTAATGTTGGGGGATGTTCTTTTATATTCCTCTTTCTGTACATTTTATTGAAATGTGATGAGATACCCTATTTGATCTCATCAATCCATATTCGGAAGTTTTATGTGGCGTCGTTAGGCTGCTGAGTTTTCGTAAGGGATTTTTCATCTCACTTTTATTCCCGTGAGATTTATGCTACATTTGCCACAAATTCCATTGAGTGGTGTATGTACTGCCCATTATTCTACTCTTTGTGTAATATACTTTTGTTTATGAGTATTTACATCAATGATCTATTGTTCTTATTTCATGGGGTGTATGTTTTGAAAGATACCCAAGTCGGTAAGGGATCCTTTCACCCTCCTCTTTTTTAAAAGACTTCTGTTGTTGGGTCTTTTAATTTACATATTTTTATGTTGGGATATTTTCTCATATATCCTTATTGATGTAAAGTTTATGTCGAAGTGATGAGATACACTTTTTATCTCTCATCAACTCATTTTGATGTGATGCCGTTAGGCTACCAAGGGAACTTTTTAACCCAATTTCGATTTCTTTGGGTTCAACATGTAGTTATTGAATATGTCATCCTCTGAATATGTGTGAATGACCTTTTATTGTCTTACACTTAATATCCAATTATATTGGGTGTATTTATATTTTTCACACATAATTTTGAGATTGATTTATCCTTAATTTAAGGATACCTTCTTTATAAGGGATTTCATCACATTTTACATCTCTATTGAGACTTCATTGTTGTTATGCACCAATTCACTCTTATATGGTGTATATACTGTCCTTTGGAATATTATATCATGAATCCATTTATTCTCATGATATTATAAAGTTCTGATTAAATGTTATTCCTCAATTATTGTATTCAGGTGTCTAGAATTTTGGTAAAAACCCTTTATCCAAAATATCGATTTAAATGTTTTAATGATTTGTTATTATTAATATCCATGTATTGAAAATGGTTTTAAGGATTTATTTATATGGATATTAATGGTTTAAAATGTTAAAATATTCAAGGTGGTATGGGACACTTTGATTCAAAAATCTCTTTATTAAATGTTTTAAATGGTTTTGAAAATGGTTGTTTTTAATGGATTCATTATTTCAATATCCTAAACTGTTATATTGTGATTGAAATGTGAAAATGTTATATTTCCTTTATGCATGTTTTATGTGTTACATTTATGTTATGGTTCTTGGGAATTGTTATGAAAACGGGTGGTTCCGTGATAAACTAAGGGTGGGTGAGCCCGATATAGCTCTCCAATTCATTGGGTAACGCCATGGAGTGAAACGTTAAGGTTTCTCTGAAGAGATTCAGGGAATATATAGTGATGGGTATTCCAAAAGTAACCAAGAGGGTTACTCCCTACGTAAGAATGTTATGAATGCCTCAAGTTACCTTTATGTCTTATGTTTTCTATGATTTATTCATGATTTGATATGCCTATGTTTTATGGGTAATGTGTGATTTCATTCTAATGTATATATGAACTCATGTTTCCTTTCCATATTTTTATAACTCTTAATGATCTTTTTATGCTCATTCCAAGTTTTTGAATTGTTTTTCATAGGTCAAGGGAAAGGTACATGATGTGATGATAGTGTCAAGGATGTGTCAAGAAAGAATCCGTGTTATATTTTAAATATGTTTCCGTTGATGGGAAGAATGAATACTGTCTTTTATGTAACCACTATGTTTAAATGTGGAATGTAATTCAAGTTTCATGATCTAATTCTCTAAAACACTAAACCTGAAAAGATCCTGAATGTGTAATCTTGTAATAAATCAAGATTAAGTAAGGTTTAAGGTTGTGGACTTATAGTTGGTATCAAAGGTCGGTTTAGATAACTTTTGAGGTTAGGTTATTCTTTAAGCATAGGTGACATTACCATAATGGTTAGGATTTCAGAAAGAGTCCTAGTTTTAGTTAAAGTGAATGAGTAAGTGTATATTAGTGTTTACCTTCCTCATTAATACATGATAGTTCTGTTGATATACTCACACTGACATTTCTATTTTTAGTGAATGGATGGATTTAGCAGGCATCAAAGAGACAACAGGTTTGAAGGAAACTGTGGTGGTTCTCTGATTAAGATACTAGATAAAATGGAGGATTCCATGAGGAAACTCGTGGTTGTTCTAAACCAAATATCAAGGAGTCATGATCAACCACTTGAACCTTGGTATGATCTTTAATGCATCATGTACGAGATGACCAATCCATGTGGAAGTTCAGGTAATAATTATAAAGGTATCCATTAGAGTTTATATGATCCTTACTTTTGAGGTAATTATGGGTTACTCTATGATATGATGGAAAATGAAATGAATGAGATAAACTTGAGGTTAAAATATGTTATAATTATTCTTGAAGATTTTATCTCATTTTGGGGAATGATTTAATAATTATATAGTTTTGGAAAAAGGACAACACGCAGACCGTGTGCCAACCCGTCGCGTCAGACAAAGCTGCGAGAATCGAACCCACAACGAAGGAGCAACTGGTGTTTATTGCCTACCACTGGACTACGTGAAGTCCCTGGTTAGTTTGACCAATTATTTTTAGTTATATGATTTTATGAATTAAGAGTATGTTGATTTTGGGTTATTTATGAAAATGATTAACCTATCAAGGAGGATATGTGATTAGGTTAATTACTTTTCAATACGAGACTTTAGGAGCAACTGATATTGTTTGGAGATAAATGTTACGATTTAACTTGGAAGACTATGTGACTAAATCCTTCAAATATTTGGATTTCAATCTTATAGTGGTTTACTTTGATGAATTTTATGGAAAAATTGTTTATTGGATGGTCCTCGTTGAACTTTGGGTTTTGTTGGAAATTTTTTTGAGATTAAGAATAGATTTTCTTTTTATAAAGTGTTATTTTTTTTTTATTATCTGACCTTGTAATAACCTTTCTAGTTTTGGTTTTGGTCAAAGCCTAAATAGATGGGATGTATATAGTTCTGTTTTGTGGATTATGTGATTCTCTAGAAGTTGATTATAGTACTCTCAATGCGAACAAGTCTCCCTAAATACTCGTCTTTTGGAAAAAATATGAGTTTGATTAAGGAATCTAGTAAAAGTTGAAAGTAAACATGATAAGTGATTATGCTTCCTTATGAATAAATTCCTCAATAAAAAGTATCTTAAAACAAAAATGTTGTCTATAAACTTTTCCTACTGGGGAATAAAATACCGTTTAACCCATCACAAGTTTGATTTTCTTATTGTTAACTTTCTCCTAAACATGTTTTCTATCACTCTCCATCAGAACATGACCCTTTTTTTCCTCCATGTCCATATTTTCATACTTGGAATCCTAGTATGGGTTAAATCGGGTGACCTTTGTACTTATCTTTCTTTATTTTAAAGTGTTTGTTTTACTGACTTTTGTTCTGATGTGGGACTTTCAAGGATGTTTCCAAGCTCAATTTTTAAAATTTGCGAGGAAGCAATTCCCAAAAGGGGGGAAGGATGTAACACCCAAGGTAAATTAAGAATATGACATTTTCATATTTATCCATATTTGTGAATAAAATATTAATATGACTTTAAAGTGGATGCTATGATCGACGTCGTACGCAACACGCAACAACGAGTTTCTTGGGAATCTTACGTTGCACTCTAATAATAAAATAATATTATTTTAAATGGTAGTTAACATGTAGTCGTTGTATTCGTGGGAATGGATATAAATAAATAAAGTATGATTATATATGTTTTTAAATGTTTTTACATTTATCCAATAAAAGATGAAGGCTTAAAATACGGAAAATAATTCAATTTTAGGCGTATATGCCCCAGTTTTCACTAAAGGTTCACTTATCCCCTTTTGATGGAGAACCGTCATTAAATATAGTTTTGTTCACTCTTAAACATTATTTTGGACCAAATAAAACTCTTATTAAGAATCAGGACATCAAAAATTACTTTGTGTAATGTTTTGGTATCTTTCCGATAAAGTTCATTTTTTTAATGAATAGTGTAAAATGTTGTATTTTAATTCAAAACATCTTTTTAATCTAATTTATTTATATGATTAGATTATCTTTTGAATTGGTTTTAAAGTGAAATTATAATATATTTTTACCATTAATCCAATAGTGGTCATTGGAATTAATTTCACTTTGAAATCAGACTTAAACTAGTGTCAATCTTTTGATACTTATTGTTTCACAAAAACACGCTATTTGCTCTGACAGCGGGAATTAATTATTAAATTAATTAATGTGACTTATATGATTTTAATTTTGTAAAATAGACTTCATTTTTGAATTCGTAATATCAAATATATCTTAGGGTGAATTTTTGGGATTTTTCTGAAAAACTTCATTTTTTGATGAATAGTGAAACCACAAAGTGGTACTTATAAAAACTGAATTTTCCGTTTAAATGAAGTTTTTCCACCATTGTGTTTTGATTTTCAAAAATCCAACATACATGGTTGTCATTAAGAAGTAAAATGTGGTTCAATGGGATAAAAATAATTTTTGATGAATAGTAACTTATTAAGTTTTTAATCGCGATTAGAGGTAATTAGTGTAGTTTAAGGTAAAAATAATGTTTTAATAATATGAAATGAACTTGACACATGTACTAACCTCATTGGATGTGTAATGGCCGACCCAGAAAAGCCATGGGTCAACTTGGGGACCCCATGGAGCCACTTTGGATTGGAAATGACATAAATAACTTTTTATTTAATGTAAAAGTAAAAATGACACAAGCATGTTACATTTTACTAAAATAATTTTTAAGTGGGGTTATAAAAGTAATATTTTTTTATTATAAATAGTAATTGGAAATATATAAAGATTTCCTACATCATAGTAATTTTTATATAATTTTTAGACATTAAATAAATTAAATTATTGATGACATCATAATGATGCAGCGATGACATCATTATCTGACGATTTAAAAAAATGAGAAGATAATGTAAACTCTATGACCTAAACATGTCCAAAACATATTGGATGGGTGTATTTTGGACCCTTATCACCTTATCCACGAATTATATCAAAGTGGGACCTTTTAAAACCGAAACACATTATCAAATAAAGTAACATTTCTTTACTTTCCAAAAGTGCCGCTCCTCTCCTCTTATAAAAGGCCCCCACCTCTACCACCTTACACACACTCCTAAAGCCTTTGGATCGGCCAAACCCTACCCATTTACTATCTCCAAATCCCTCTACTCATCATAGAGGATTCCATTTGGGCAGAATCCTTTCAAAGTAAGCCTTTAGGCTCAAATCAAAAGGAGTTACACTTTTAAAGGTAATTCATTCTCTCTTGTTCATTTATTTTATTTGGCTTCTCCAACCCCCTAAACTCTTTTTATTTACTTATTTTGTAACAAAACCAGTATCGTCAATATACTTTGATGTTGTTATAATATATATTCGAGCAACACTCTCACACAACTACATCAAATGGTTAAAGAACATACGGTTTTCGTGGATGGCGAAATTCTGCCTCCCGAAACGATGATTGTTCAATACTCATTTAACACCTTAAAAGGTGGCCATTATGATGTCACTATTTTTATATATGATATATAATATGTTTATATTTTACTTATGCTTCTGTATTTTTCATTTGTGTCTTACCTTTATTGCTTACATTATGGGTATACGCGATATCTTCATTTTAGGAAGTGCGGACTACCGCCCCCTCAAAGTGATGTGATTCGTTAATGCCATACGTGGGACGTATAAAGGATGGATTTAATGTTATTATATATGATGTTATACTGGAATTATTATATACCTCTATATCATTATTATTTCTTTCCATTAATGTATGAGATAGAAATGAAAGTAGCGTTCATGCGTACGTACGGCTTACCGTCTCCAAGAATGGTGCATTTCATTTCTTATCCCCAAATGTAATGTACTATTATAAGTACATGTATATAATGGATATATATGATGAATGATACATCTAAATGATGAATATAATTCTGTAATTAAAATATACATACCCCTCATTTAGTTTTAATTCCATTAATATGACAAAGAAATGAAAGTAGCGTTCATGCGTACGTACGGCTTACCGTCTCCATGAACGGTGCATTTCATTTCTTACCTCTAAATGATTATAAAATATTATAAATACATGTATATTCTGGATATATATGATATATATGATATCCAAATCAGGAATTTCATTCGGGATATAAAGAACCTTTGACCACACGAACAACATGTAATTGTAAGAAGTCCATTTTCGACTTAAGAACCAAATATCGACAAAACAAACATGATTAACTTAAATGATTAAATAATGTTTATAACATGGTAATAAGTGATATAAAAGGAATAATGAACTTGAAAAATGTTCTTAAGGAAGTAGAAATTAACTCAAGTTTATTATTCAAGAGATTAAAGAACGATCGAGTCATGTCGGACCCGAGGTAAGGGATCCTACTCCTCTCTTTCTTTTTAAGTACACACTTTTATGTCATTCCTTTTAAAGCTCATATTTCTTGTTATTTGGATGATATTTTATATTACACTTAATGTAATTTTTATGTTCATGTGATGAGAGACCATATTCTCTCTCATCAATCCATTTTGGGAGTTTTGAGTGGCGCCGTTAGGCTGCCGAACTTTCGTAAGAGATCTAACCTCTCTCTTTCTTTTTTGTACTCTCCTTTATGTCACTTCTTTTATGCTCCTCTTTGTAATGTAGGGGGATGTTCTTTTATATTCCTCTTGTTGTACATTTTATTGTAATGTGATGAGATACCCTATTTTATCTCATCAATCCATATTCGAAAGTTTTATGTGGCGCCGTTAGGCTACTGGGTTTTCGTAAGGGATTTTCATCTCACTTTTATTACCGTGAGATTTATGATACATTTTCCACAAATTCCATTGAGTGGTGTATGTACTGCCCATTATTCTACTCTTTGTGTAATATACTTTCGTTTATGAGTATTTACATCAATGATCTATTTTCCTTCTTTCATGGGGTGTATGTTTTGAAAGATACCTATGTCGGTAAGGGAACCTTTCACCCTCCTCTTTTTTAAAAGACTTCTTTTGTTGGGTCTTTTAATTTACATATTGTTATGTTGGGATATTTTCTCATATATCCTTATTGATGTAAATTTTATGTCCAAGTGAAGATATACACTTTTTATCTCTCATCAAATCATTTTGATGTGATGTCGTTAGGCTACCACGGGAACTTTTTAACACAATTTCAATTTCATTGGGTTCAACATGTAGTTATTGAATATGTCATCCTATGAATATGTGTGAATGACATTTTATTGTTTTACACTTAATATCCAATTATATTGGGTGTATTTATATTTGTCACACATAATTTTGAGATTTATTTATCCTTAATTTAAGGATACCTTCTTTATAAGGGATTTCATCACATTTTACATCTCTATTGAGACTTCATTGTTGTTATGCACCAATTCACTATTATATGGTGTATATACTGTCCTTTGGAATATTATATCATGAATCCATTTATTTTCATGATATTATAAAGTTCTGATTAAATGTTATTCCTCAATCATTGTATTCAAGTGTCTCTAATTTTGGTAAAAACCCTTTAACCAAAATATCGCTTTAAATGTTTTAATGATTTTTTCTTATTAATATCCATGTTTTCAAAATGGTTTTAAGGATTTATTTATATGGATATTAATGGTTTAAAATTTTAAAAGCTTCAAGTTGGTATGGGACACTTTGATTCAAAAATCTCTTTATTAAATGTTTTAAATGGTTTTGAAAATGGTTGTTTTTAATGGATTCAGTATTTCAATATCCTAAAATGTTATATTGTGATTGAAATGTGGAAATGATATATTTCCTTTATGCATGTTTTATGTGATACAATTATGTTATGGTTCTTGGGCATTGTTATGAAAATGGGTGGTTTCGTGATAAACTAAGGGCGGGTGAGCCCGATATAGCTCTCCAATGCATTGTCTAACGCGAAGGAGTGAAACGTTATGGTTTCTCCGAAGAGATTTAGGGAATATATTGTGATGGGTATTCCAAAAGTTACCAAGAGGGTTACTCCCTACGTAAGAATGTTATGAATGCCTCAAGTTACCTTTATGTCTTATGTTTTCTATGATTTATTCATGATTTGATATGCCTATGTTTTATGGGTAAAGTGTGATTTCATTCTAATGTATCTATGAACTCATGTTTCCTTTCCATATTTTTATAACTCTTACTGAGCTTTTTATGCTCATCCCAAGATTTTGAAATGTTTTTCACAGTTCAAGGGAAAGGTTCATGATGTGATGATAGTGTCAAGGATGTGTCAAAAAAGAATCCGTGTTATATTTTAAATATGTTTCCGTTGATGGGAAGAATGAATATTGTCTTTTATGTAACCACTTTGTTTAAATGTGGAATGTAATGCAAGTTTCATGATCTAATTCTCTAAAACTGTAAACCTGAAAAGATCCTCAATGTGTAATCTTGTAATAACTCAATATTAAGTAAGGTTTTAGGCTGGGGCCTTATAATAATTATATAGTTCTAGTAGAGGTTGAAAGGAAAAACATGTCTTATTATGAAATATATTGGTAAATTACATTTAATAAAAACCCATATTAAATATCATCTCACTTTCCTATATCCAGTATTATTCGTATTGATTTAGTCCATGAAAATCATCTCAATATGTTTAGTTAATTTATTTTATTTAATTCACCAAAACAACATGGAAAGTATTGTACATTTATTATCATTTTTCTCATGGGAATGACCCTATATTATGCTTAATAAAATAAATAGTTGTTTATATATACATTATTATATAAATTTGTATTTTGAAATATCATATTTGAAGTTATGGTGCTCTTGGGGGATGCACAACATCGACATTATATGTGGATTTGATGAACCTAATAAATTTCTCAAAATGATTGGGGGATATAAAACCAACAAAGTAATATGATGGATCTTGGTTAACATGGTTTTTATTTCCAAATATTCAATAAGACAAATTCATTTAAGCATCTATCGATATAAACTCTTTTATAATTACGGGACCCCAAAATGATACATTATATAGTAAGAGCTCACACCTGAAAAATATTTCAAAAAAACACCTCCTTTCTTATTTTCCAAAAAACTATCATTATGTTTCCTTTATAATTTTCCTTAAGAAATAATATATAAGAATAATATATATAAAGACTTCTAAAACTAATCATTTTAATATGTAAAAACACTATTAATAATATCCATGTATATAAAGTGGGTATAGGTAAGTACGAATTTTATAACGATAAATTCACATTCTTCATACCACATAATGATGATTTTCTTGGGTATTTTCTCTCATATAATCCATAAATGATGATACCCATATCTTATATCATTATTAATGTATTATGGTCCTCATAATTGATCAAATAAATCAGTAATATAGGGTTGATGCTATATATTCTTAATATTTTAATCATTACGTTTAGCATAATCTATGGAGAAATGAATAAAAACATAACTCTTCATACAAATAAGTAAATTTTGACATTATATTCACCCACTCATGCATATGTATCGGTTTCAAATTCTCCAAGGGTTTCATCATTTAAATATTAAACCCTATATCTATTATTTAATAAGGAGTCATTGAATTATTCATAATACCTTTTATTATTTCTATTGATAATAAAACATCAATATTCATTAAAAAACATGGAAAATATAAAAAGGAAACATTGTCATATTCACTTAATATATAAAAAACACATTATTCTATTTTTCTCCAATATTTAATATAAATACAAAAACAATCGGTAGTTTTAGACAATTTTATATAAGTAATAACCAATAGAAATTTATATTAGTCAACATAGTCGAATAAAATCATATGTTGATATAAAATATAAAACATGTCATCCCTGACTCAAAAATTAAAATCGACACTGAATAAAAAGTGCTAATCTAAGAACAGAAAAATATTGAATTCATCTGGAGTAAGAATGATATTATTTAATAGAATAATATTCTTGCAAAATTATATTATAATTTTTTTATAAATATGAATTATGATCATTAGATGTATTCAATAGAAATTCAATGACAAACCATTGAGGAGGTGATGTGATACTATCAAAAAAGTATACATATTTATATATATATATGATTTGGATGATCCTAAATCAATTAATTAATTTATAGTTCTAGGGTAGATAATAATTTTTCTTTCCCTATTATTTTTGTGACCCATTTTAGCAATCGTTCTCATATAATTCTTCCCTTTATCTTAAATTTAAAGGTTTCTCACATTAATAGAAATTATTTATCCTTTTAGTCATGGAATTATTTTAAAAATTATCATGAACCATCTAATTTTATAATTAGAGAACTTGTGGTGTATTTAGTTGAACATTCCCTCTTTTTTTCAATCTGCTCTAAAATTCACCCCTATCATCCTGTCCCAAAATCCGTGAATATAAAAGGATTCACCTTTCACCATATCTTTCAGTAGTGAAAAGGAATATATTTTTTAATCAAAATTGATTTATCTTAAATACATTCCAATTCATATAATTGTTCTTGATAAAATAAATAATTTTTTATTTTTAATTCCAAAGTAGGTGATAAATTCAGAAGCATACCATGTACATCTTGTAAACATTTCCTCATAGGTGACAATGGATTCATCAAAATTCTACTACATTTTTAGTAATTCTCACAACATTTTATTTTGAATAGTTTATACAAAATAATCATACATTAATTTTTAAAACATTGTTTTTGTGAGTGATTAAATTTCATAATTTTCCTTCAAATTCTTGATAAGAGTTCACCAATGACCAAAATATCCATAAAAATGATAAAAAGACAAAAAACCATCTCATTGAATCAGAATTATAGAATAAAAAATATATACTCTATAAAATTGATCAAAATAAAATAAATATATTGATTACATGATTTAATGATAGACAATATGTACTACCACATAAAATATAGAATGGTGATTTGTCATTCCTTTAGATGTTTTAAATATTAGCAGTATCCATTTTTCGAATCAAATATTTATAGTTGGAAGAGCATATAAATTAGATTTTTCATTCCAAATATCATTTCATTTTTCCATTCATGAGGATGGACATTCTCCATCACTTATAATTTTTACACAATTCATCCACGTTCCATTCATCCACTAACAAAAAGTAAAATTTTCTGAGCATCAATTATCCATAACAATACTATTCATTCATAAAATCAAAAAAAGTATTTATATAGTGTTAAAAATTATGTCACTATCATATCTACATCTAATACATTATGTTCACCCTATAACAATCTAATTTTAGAGGACCTGATAATTTCAATCATCTCATGCCCCATAAATATATATCAAAATATAACTATACACTAATACTAGAAAAACAATAGAATCCCAATAATAAAATACATTAATATTAAATCATTTTAGATGAATGGCCACTATATTCACATTAACACTTATCCTATAGAATTAAATGATTAACATAATTATATTCAATAAATATAATAAACATGTTTCCTTAATGATTGTCAACATCTCCTAGAACATTCCACTCTTATAGTACCCTTTGTAGAAAAATATTTTTTAAAAACAATATTCATTTACAGAGGAACTAGAATCCTATGAAATGATAAGTGCATATGATAATTAAGGATAAATTTGAGTTATATAATTGATAAAAATAAGTATAATAATATAATATCAATATAATGATATAATGATAAAAAACATGGTTATTACATAGTCATTCATAAATAATAAATCACGATTCCTTATATAAATCATGTTCATGACATCTTATATGAGTCATATGAGTGAATACTCACCAATATTCAGTCATAAACCAAGAGGACATATCATAATAACAATAAATATGTTTTTGGAATACACATAACCAATGAAAACCATTTAATTTGTCATTGATCACATCCTTGAAAATCATTATTGATAATTACCATTAGGGAATTGGGTTTATTGCCCATTTCAATTATTTCTATAGTCCAAGATCGCAACCAACACTATCATAGTGGTCATTTTACCTTTCTATAATAGGTTTAATCTTCATTAAAATTTATATTATATTTAAAAAAAATTATATATCCATTTCATTAGATGGATATTTAATTCATTCACTAATAATTTAATGTAAACCAAACAGTAGTTTTCTAGAAGATGAAAATAAATCATAATTTCACCATAGATTAAATAACCTATGGTATTAAATGGGTTTTATTAAATCATACTTAAAATATCTCCATCAAAATACATATTGAGATTAGATTTTTATCATATCATATAATTTTAACCCTAGTAAATAATGACAATCATTAAATGATATTGACAAAGAAAAAAAATACTTCAACAAAATGATTTGAAATATAATTTTAAAAAATAAGTCACACAATAAAATTATTTTTTATCTTTTAAGGTACATAAATTTATATGTAAAATGAGAATAGTGTATCATTTTTTAAATTATTTAAACTTTGGGATTAATATTGAGGTTGAATAATTGTAATGACGGTAGAAATAAGTGGTCTATCTTTAAACATTACATTTTTTTATCATTTATAAAAAGGAATGAGTGATTAATATTAAAATTTATTAAAATGTTACATCATATAATTTTTAATTATTATTAATGGAAGATAAAATATATATCAATAACTAATTTAAATGTATCCATGGAATTACATTTAATATTTTTTATCAACATTGATAAGGAAGATAAATATTTCCGACCAAAGAATGGTTCACAAGGTCAGGTTTTATTTACAATAATAATTTTTTCTCTTGATTAATATAACATTAAAATAAATTGAGATTTTTAAAATAATAAAAATAACCATAGGATTTTATAATAGATGAGATTTATCTGATAAATCAGCTGAAATTTCTCAAATTTTAATTAAGACCTATAAAGACCTAATAAATAATGAAATTACAACATAAAAACTTGTCATGTATAAGATTATATCCAACATGCTCTAAATTCATATATTATAAATTAATATTTCTTATTCAGAAATATAATTAAAAACTCATAATTGTCTTGCTATATATGATTCCTTAATAATTTCACATCACCTAATTATTAAAAAATATTCATCAATATAAGCATTATATGTGGAAAGTATTACATTTTCCTTATATGTTTTGGTTCAGATATTATATTCCACAAAGATATTAATGGTTCAATAATCATACACATATAAATTTATGACTTATTATATACAATTTTATGACCAAAAAATAATATTTTTAATAAAAAATTAAATTAAAATTTTATGGAGATGGGAGTCCATATAGAAGCATGTGGAATGATTTTATTTATTAATGTATTCGAGGGTAAGATGGTTGTAAATAATTTATCAATATATAATTAAAATTATTTCATAATAATAAAACTTATCCACTATATAAATCTTCAAATAAATTCATGTTATTTAATGATGACCAAAAACATCACTTCGTGGTTGGGGTAGTCAGACTTATGCACTAGTTACATTTTCATTATGTATATGATTTAAAGGAGGCATTTTTTTAATATAAAAAATTTATTACATTGAAGATAATAATTTATTTAATTTATCATTATTAAATGTTATATAATGTTTGTGGAAGATGAAATAAAATTGAAGGATCTTATTTAACATGATTTTCTCTTCCAATGGTATCATCCATTGGATTTCACCTCAAGCCTTTTAAGGTGGGTATTTTAGTGAGATAAGAAATTCTAGAACATGGGGGGTAGTTTATATGTTATTTTAAAATAACATTCTTGAGATAAGATTCTCATGTTCTATAGTGATGTGAGAATTTCTGGATTCATTTTATAATTTTGGGGACTGGTGCTATTATTAATATTAAGAACATTAAAATATAACAAAGTAACTATCAATGGAAAGGGAAGAAAACATCAAATTTTAGAAGATAGTGGGAGATATATACATACACTCAATGAATTTGATTTACGAATGTTCTTTTTGTTTTTAAAAATCATTATCTAGTTATTTGAACACTTTTTAACAATTTTAGCATTAAATATATTGACCAAAATTTACCATGTAAACTATTCATAATGAGAAAAAATAATATGATGTAACTATATAATAAAAAAATTAGGATTATCATTATGGAATCTATTTTACTATATTAAATTCTATGTGATGGAAATAATTATTACAAATATAAGAACAAAAAAATGCATAAAATCATATTTCATGAATTGATTTTAAAAATGATTTTATAATTATTTAGGATAATAATTACCGAGTAGTGGTGATTCACCTAAAATTATGATATTAATATTAAATACATAGAAGTTATTTCTATTTAAACAAATTTTAGTAAAATCATTGAACCGCCACATTAAAGCTATATCGTCAATAGAGTTTAATACAAATATACCCTTGCCTCCAAAATATCAATCATGGTTTCTGTAATTCTATGTAATATTTTTAATTTTATTTATTTAATCGATAAAATATATTTTTTACCAAAGGATTCAATTATTTTTGATTAATTTATGTATCATAATTATGTTGGTAATTTTATTGGGTTTGTACAAACTATACATCTCCATAATAAGAAAAAAATCAACATTTTCATAGAAATATTAAAATACACCATATATTAAATTATACATATTTAATTTAAAAATTAAGTACAATTTTTTAAGAAATTATAATATTTTGGGAAAAATCATTGAAATAAAAAAAAATATAATATAAAATAAAAATTGTTATAAAAACATTTGTTTAATATATTTAATAATTACTGAAAACCCTATTGTAATTTATTTTATTTATTGTGATTCATTTAGTTCTCTAAAAATAGATATCTATTTTAATTATAAAAAGTAATTTATAGATTTTCCTAGTGTTGAGTGTATCTCAATGAGTTGAACGAAACAAATTTATTATAGAATAATATATTCTCAATACTCAGGGTGTACCAATTTCAAGTCAATGAAACAACCTACATATATTTTGTGAAGAAATAATTCTTGGTAGAGAGAATATCGAAACTAATCATGGGAGAAGGTGGATCATAATTTTTTTGAACATTATATTATTAATCATGTTGAGTCTAAATGTGGATGTGATATGGATGAAATTGTGGTGGTCCTAAAAAATAATATCGATGGCTATAGTGCACCACTAGCTCCCATATCTGGTAGACCTGCTATATATGGTCAGTTCTGTGGTGGTTTGCTCTATATATTTCTTGAATTTACTTTTAAAATGGAATCATACTATTTTTTTTTATTTCCAAAATCATTAAAACTTCAGGCGAAGCACACTGTAAAGTGAAACACATTGAACATTACCAACTCATGCATCACTGGATCAATTAACAGTGTTGTTTACCAGGGGAATTTGATAACTCTATAGAAGATTATATCAAGAATAAGGATGAATTATTTATTTTTTGTGCCATTATTATGAAAATAAATAATATGGGATTCACAACTCAGTGCTAGTATGAGGGTTTGTTATAACATATACAATATAGAAATCAATAACTGATTCTTAAGATAGGCTACCTATAGAAGGAGGAATTACTATTTAATAGTCTACATTATCCTTAATATTATATGATACCAATACTTTTGATTATTTTTTTCAACTAATTGGAATAAATATTTTAAACTAATTTTTTAGAAATTCCCAAATATATGATCATTGATTAAATTATGGTAAATTAGATTATGTAGCTGATAATGTTTCCATCATGTGAAATTGTTATTGGATTCTTATGTTAATTTATACTAATTTATTATATTTAATATGTAATTGTAGGAAATTTTATAGGGGTATATTAATCAAAAATATTATGTAGTTGTATTAATATCTAGGTTTAAATAGAATATTTTCCATCTCAAGTTTCTGTTCATTATAATTTCTATATAGACTATGAATTTTAGGCTAGTTGATCATTTAATGATCAATAAATGTTCCTTGATATTACCATGATAGTTACTAGTATAGTTCATTGAGTGGTTGGGGTAAAGGTGAATAATATTTAAATTTTCATGTTGGTTATATTCCCAGTATATTCAATGAATATGTTTTATATTTTTTTCCAAATTATTTCGTTTAGATTGGTTGATTTATAAGGATAATCATTAAATAATAAGGATTATATTACATTCAAAATCTCTTTTGTGTACTTCGTTTATTTTATCAATTATTTCTATGGGATTTTATTTGTGAAATAGAATTTTTAAAACATAATAAAATCTTTATCATATATTTTGGATCATTTCCTTTTTTTGTGACTTATCTTCCTTGTTATAGTGGTGAAAATAGTTACCTAGTATTATCATCAGTATATGGTATCCTAATCATTGAGACAGGTCAAAATGAAAAACAAGGAATGGTTTTGTATGTTTGTAAGGACTCATTGATTATCTTTTAATTACATTTGGTCAAGTCAATTCTTCAGTAGTAGTGGTGAAATTAGTGGAAATTATATTTTTTCTTTTTTAGAAAATATAATTATATTTAATTTTAATTATAATATATTTTATTTAATATTAATGGAATTTTTGATAAATATCTCTAAAATATCATTAAGACATTAATGAAACTCAAGAATTTCTTAAATTTATAAATTTATTCCGTTTATATCTTGGATTTTATTATCATTATCCTTACGATTTGTGATAATGGAATTTTATTGGTTCTTGAGAAATAAGAGTCGAACATACTATCTAATTTCTACTAAATATATTTCTGAGATCAAATTATTCATTTCACTAAATCTATATTATTGTCATTTTGTCTTGGATTTCACTAAAATAGATCTTCTTATATAAGATTTAAAAATGATTAATATGCATCTAGTATGATTAGTTTTATTCATACATATTATATATTGAGAAGAGGATAAATACATTTCCATTAATATATTTGGCATAACACGTAGGATTCAGGGTGTATTATGATTCAAAATATATTATATTAGATGTATTTACATATATCATCATTTTGTAGTGGCTTATGAATTTTTTAGATAATTTTTCTTTAGAATGTAAAAACCCCAACCAAAATATAGTTTAATCATATTTTATTAATTCCATAATGAAATAATTGAAAAATAAAAACAATAAGATCAGCAGGGTATTCATTGACTATAAAATCCTCTTGAAATTATTCAAATGAATAATTTTAACCATGGATTGAACAATTTAAGGTAATTTCATCAATCTGTGGATTTAGAAACCAAAAAATCTCTAAAAATTGGAATAAAGGAGATCAATTCCATTAGTAGGAAAGTAAAAACATCAAATATGATTGGGGAAAAGGTTAAAAATATATTTCATATTTCCCATTATATATCATTATCTATATAAGGGTGAATTTTGTTATGTGATATACTTATATGACATCATAACCACATTATCTATCATAGTCTATGTTAAGTAATCTCGGATATTCAATCACCAATATACCAATATTTTGAATAATATCATTTCTGGAGTAATAATTTATGGACCATAGATTGTACTTATTTATTAAATACATATTTATCATGGGATCATATTTTAATCTATATTTAGATATGTGGTGATGAAAAAATATCATGCATGAAAATAGATTATACAGCCTAGAATCATGTTGATGTATTGTGATGTCAATCGCCATTTCCAGTATCTTTGCATGAAAAAGAAAATCGACTTATTTTTAACTAGGTGATTTAGTGATCAAAAGTGAAACAAAAATCTCAATTACCTATATGTATTCTTTATACCCCCATTGGACAACTAAATAATATGGTGAAAACAATTTACACATGTGGTAATATTGAGAAATTCTTATTGTATGGGATATGGTTTGTGAGTTCATGATTCATTTGACAATGATGGGTCATTTTTTTCGATAAAATAACCTGTTAGTTTGATTAATTAAATAATAAAAATTATTTTTATAACATCAATATTCAAGGAATATTAAAAAAAGAAATATTATAGGGATTTTTCTTCCATTATTTGTTATTTACAAGTAAATTAATGAGTTTTGGGATCACATGTATAACTGATATCAATTTTTATGAAACATAATTTTCATTCTATGAAAATAATTAATATTATTGGGGATAAAAAACAAGAATATATTATAAAAACTGAGTTACATTGGATTATCACTCATTTTTATTGAAATATCTTAAATTAATAGATTTTATAAGGCTATTCAAATGTATTTTTTTAAGGGTCAACTTCAATGGATATTTTATTCACTTATAAAATGGATATAAAAAGTAAAATCACAGATACTCGGTCATAGTGTCATTTTTGAGACTTTTAAACTAGTGAAATTAATTTAGAAGTTCATTTTGACTATAATGTATTGAGAAAGGCCAATAAAAAACTCTTCCGGTGACACTTGTAATTCGAATATAGTGAACATGTATTTCTCTATGTTTGGAATTTTCACTCATGGATCTATATATAAGGTATATACACCTATGAATTTATCATGATTTAAAACATAATGTGGTATTTTGGTGTTACAAATTAAAAACTAGCCTCACCTATAATGTAGATAATCACAAATAACACAATTGATTTCTATTAATGGAACAGTATCATAGATATAGTGTTGGATGTATTTTATATATCGAATCATAGCTATATCATCAATCAATAATATAAAATATTTTTTTTGGAAGTGTGGATCCTCTTAATTATGGTAGGTTGTAACATGGGAGGATATAAATATTAAGAAAATATATAATAATATATAATGAAGGATTAATGGAATAATTAATCCCTCATGATGTTGGGTGAATGATCTCTAGGATGAGAAGCATGCCAATGGGGTTGTAGTTATTTTCAATCACATTAACAAAATTTATTTTCATTAAATAAAAGTATTATAATTTTTTGTCTGATGTTGGGAAGAAACTCATTAAATTACTATAGTGAATAGAAGAAAAAATAGAGAAGGGTTTATACTAAAGAGTAGGGACATTATAATCCACATGGTTAGATGATGTTGTTTTCCTAGTTTAACCCTATTTATGATATACACCATTAGGTAAACCATGTACCTGATGGGATAGAACTACTTCAAATGGTTATCACCATCTCTTATTTTAAAATTTATGGTAGTTTCATCATTAATCCTTTAGCTATAACATATAAATCTAATGTGGTATTAAAAGTTTACCATATTTCATAATTTTTTATCCCCATTGAAGAAATTTAATCATTCTTTAAAACTCAGGCAGACCCACCTTCCTCGTATAATTGGTTTTTCAATGATTGATCATGAATGAATATTTATTACAAGGTTATAGTATTGATCCCCTATAATCAGCTCCTTTATTCTACTTATTCATAGTAAAATATATTATATCATGTAACCGAAATATATATTTAGTGAAATTTGATAATTCATTTTATATCATTTAAATTAATCTAGGTCTTAGGTACATTCATTTAATAAAATATGTATTTCATTTTTTAATGTTATTAGAATGTCCCTCCCGAATATATTTTCTTTTAACCCTAAATACCAATTCTAGGTTATTTTAATATTAATTTGTGGTATATTCTCTTCCACATGACTTTAATGATGTTAAATATTGTAAATTTTCACAGTTAACCATTTTATCTTCATTTATTATTAATGGGTTTGCATAATAAATACATATATCAATGGGGATTAAGTTAAAAACTACATGTATCTCCATAATTAATTGTTTTCATTAATTGTTTTATATCAATTTTAAATAGTTTTTATTATTAGAATTTTATTTTATATTTTGATTATTAAAAATGAATTATCTTTTACTGTTCAATGATTAGTTATGTTTTAGACAAGTTGTTCTGAAGGAATTTCAAAGAGTCATTGTGGTGTTTCGTTATAATGATGTTGTTTGGGATTGATGATGGTTAGATCAATGTATTTTTATTTTATGTTCAATGAAATTCTCATAACATTGTTGATAACATAAATCACATCAAATTAATGAGCTTCAAAACTAATTATATATATTCGATCACACTGATATAAATATACATAGTAAGGAACATTTAGTTTTTTCATGTATTCATAAGAGATCTACCAAATATTATTGTTATTGAGGTTAATTAGGTGAATATTTTATATTCCTAAATTACATAATATCATGATTCATTTTATGTAATTCATTAATCTATCGTATGTTTGATGAATAATGAACTATTCATATTTTATTCGGTTGGAGTGCATGAAGTTGGATCAGATTTAGATCTATATACAGTCCAAAAAACATACCTGTAATGTGATCTTGATGCATTTAGTATACATTTCCAAATAATTGTTCATAAGTTTCTAGGTTATTGAAAAGTGATCCTCAAGAAACATTTGTCATAAATATTAAAGGTTTGGATTTCGCAAAATTTAATTTGGTAGGATTATCGAACAAATTTCTTCAAATAAGTTCATTGATCAGGGGTCTCATAGAAAATGAACTGGAAAAAGGTTTTAGATTTTGGTCATCATATTGACGAATTGTGATGGAAAATATTTTTTATTTTTTATTAAAATTAATTTTAAGAGTTCTAGATGATGTTTTTGGAATGTTATGGGGCTTAAAAAGTTCCACTGGATGGATTATGTGTTTCACAAGATGAAATATGTGTTATAATGATTCATATGATTGAAAAATTGTTACATGTTTTAATAATTCCATCAACGAGATGAAGAAATTGTGGATATTCAATGTTAATAAAATAAAAATGAAATATTTTTATTCTCACTAATATCTTATGATGATTTAATAGAATTTATTTATTTTGAGTCATATAGAATATCCATATTTTTAATTAGATTATTTATGGTTAAATGAAGAATCCATGAGTGGGATTATTAAATACGATGTTTGTGTATTACCCGACTATTTTGAAGTTATATTTCATATATAATAGTGGTTTTTGTGATAGGATGTGTGTTTTTTTTCAATGATAAGAAAACTTCCATATAAGTGATGTATAGATCAAATGAATAGTTGGAAGATTAATCGATCTTACAAAAACCTGAAAATGTTTCATATTTATTTTTATTAGATGGATAGTGAAAAAATATGATCATATAAATTGGATAGAGTTGTAGAAAATAGATATTTTTATGAAGAGATAATCTAATCAAAATTAATTGATCATACTAAAAGAAATCATATGAGTATGGTATCCAGATGAGTTTCATTGTACTAAGGGTACTAGAAGAAGAGGTGATCTAATTGTTATTTTTATATTGAATTTCAGGAAGAATATTTTCCCACTAATATTATAGAAACTAAATAGGAAAAATTACATTCTATAAAGGAAATTTTGATGAATATATACAGCGTAATGAGAACATTGAATTTGTATGCTGATGGTTCCTACTGTTGTTAGAATAACTTATTATGTCATCAATCATTGTGAAGACCCCTTTTAGTATCCACTATCAAAAGTTATAAAAAAATAAAGGAGTATTCACTTATTAAGAAATAATAAGATAATTTTATATATTTTTGGAACAACATGAATGTCTTCTAGACCTTTCCACAGTCTAGATACACTAATTTAGCAATTAACCTTAAAAATACCAATGTTCTTTTGGTGGTCTATGGTTATTTTTTTAATCAGAGTAAATTCTCACTAATCGATGAAATGGTAGTTTCATATTTAAGAATATATATAAAAATAATATCATTTATTTTACCCCTGAAAACATAGTTATTACATAGATTATTATTGGATAGTCTAATTGGTATAATAACAAGGGTTCCTTCAATATTTACATATTATATTAAAAAGGCAGGGGCCGGGAAACAATGCGGGTGATGGCCCAGCCCAAGAGTGGTTACGTGGTCAGGCATGCAGTGGCCCGAAAATCCCCTACCTTCGACCACTCCACTACGCCCACGGGGGCTCCTTCAATATTTCATTATCCAAGTAATGTAAATATGTAAAAAATGTTATGAAGAATATGATAAGTAATGAGATTCCAATTTTCAATTCCATGAACTATCAAATTTGTAAGGGTAAAATTATTCATTATATAATATATATGAGATATATTGTTATCAAATATGTTATAGATAGTTTCCCTCGTCATACATAATGTGTTCCCCAAATAGTCAATGAGAATAACAATTCACATAATGATGGTCTTGTGGGAAAGTCTATAATTTAGTAAATTTTTAAATATGATTTTACAGGTATTAAAATTATTGAATGTACATATGGAATTTGGGACAATATGGATAACATTTATAAATTATATAAATCATCAAAAAAAAATCTTTAAAAACCGGGATATTAATTTATGATAATCTCAAAATGGGTGAAGATGAATCAATTAGGGACTTATTAAAAAGATTTAATGAAATTGATAGAACCATAATCTCTCTCATTGGTCTATTATAAGGTTAATCTATTGTTCAAAACATTCTATGTATTATTCTAAATAAATGTGATGGTTAGTTATCACCATTGGAATATAGAGATGTGAAAACTTTTTCTGTGATTAATATGGTTGTACTTCCATTTTAAAACAACAACTACCCCAACCCATTACATGAAAAAAATGGTTTTCCAAAACCAAACAAGAAGGAGACAAGTTCCCAGTCATTGAATAACTTTTTTGGGAATGATTTTAAAAGAAGAATAATAATATTTAGTCGTAAAAATATACCAAATCCCCAATAAACTCCATAAAATATTATAAAATTTAAAAAATGAACCAAACCCATCATCCATAAGAGAATATATTCCAAAAAATGGATATGTAATTTTTAATAGTTTAATAAAAAGCATTTACCACAAAAGGGGAGTAAATCCAAAAAATAATTAAATGACTCCACTTGAAATTGGGGACTAGCCTCTTCCCTGACACATCCATCACCTATCTCATAAAGGATGTCAATTATAAAGAGTTCCAAACTCCAATAAATTAAGAAATTCATTTACATTTGTTATAAAAAGGTTCCAAATATTCCAATTGAGTATATGTACTATGTGATCCCACAATCCTATTAGGATACCGACATCTGTTCCATCCATTTATATTATAAGAAAATTAGAAATACAATTTTTTAAAGAGATCAAATAAATTTAAGTCTAGAACATTAATTAATATTAAAAGGAATGTAAATAATTAAATAATTATTGGTAGTTGAGAAAAAATTAGTTTTTTCACCATGGGAAACACCTAAATATATAGGTTTGATGTTATAATAGGATCCCCGTACTCTAAGTGATCAAATGATTGAGATATCACTTCCCAGGAATGAGCTACTAGAGGGGACAAAACAACGGTCCAATGGTAATAGTCCATGCCTTCATTATTAATTTAGATTATGTACCTAATTGATATTTCTGAAGAGAATAGGATATGGTCATGCCGACCTGCCTACGTAGTTGACATATTACTACCACAGAGCAAACAGGGGTTCCAATGTACATCATCCTAATTTTCAAACTATTTAAATAACATATCATTATAAACAAAATTAACCATTTTCGTTCACACCATTACAGACAAATTTGTAATGTATAAACCCTTTTTCAGAGAACACCCGCACGAATGATTTTTGGAACTCACACATTTAACCATACAAAACCATTTAAATAACGCATTTATAAATTTCGTCAAGAACATTTAGTTAATCAAATAATAGACAAACAAATAACCACTTACATTTTTCATTAAAATCACAAAATCTAGTTGCAACCAAAAATCAAAGATCATAGGTTATCCTATAGAAGTAAAAACACACTATAAACACCAAAACCCATGAAATTAAATTTAGAATATAAAATTTCTAGTTTATCTTATCCACTATGTAGAATAATATCACGTATAGAAGGGTGGGGTAATGATGGGAAAATATGTTTCTAGGAATATACTTATGTCTTATTTAATTTATTGAGGTTAATACTACACAAATAATATAGAAAATAGGGGATTATAGTATAGGGGAGGTATTCATATGGCTACTAGGGATGAATCAGGGTGGAAATTGGGGGTTACATTTATTAAATTTAGGTGTTATAAATTGAAAAGCTAATATATTTAAAACCCATTATTTAATCATAGTGTTTAAAATGTGCACCAACTGTGTAGGTTCCTTTGCCTCTACATGTGGATGACACAGAGTTTGGGCCACATGGTTTCAAAAGCTATGTGACTAACCAATAAATTATTATTAATCCAATTTTTATGCCAAAATATTTTTCTAGGATAGGTTATTGGTATCTAGAACTGTGTTCTACCCTTTATATTCACAAAATAAAAAAATTTCTGAATAAGAGACCCAGATAATTTAAGAAAATTTAATGAGAAAAAATAAGAAAACAGACAATAAAATCGGACCATGGGAGTAAAAATTATCTTCACCCTATCACATCCATCAGTTGTCATGTAAATCAATAGGAAGTTATGATAATAAGTGACGATAAAACTCTTCAACATAGAAATTAAATTCTATCATATCATAGTAATAATTCCATGATTATATTGTACCCAAACATGCATAATTGAATTCCCATAAACCACCATAACATGTGAATCTTTAAGGAAAACTAGGATCATATTCACTGATAGACCAAGATCTAGATCAAGCACCTCATAGCTCAAAACATGTGAATTATCTATACTGTACATTTTCAACTGAGATATTTGGATGTCTTAGTGAATTCACATCATCATAAATTGAAACACCAATCGGTATGGGAACTTATGGAAATAATAAATAATTATAAAGGCTTTGACATACACTTGTGTGAGCTTCCCCTTCTTCTGAAGAAAGTGACGACCCAGAAGAGGCATCACATTTAGAAACACATGTTAACCCACTAAAAGTTGTAATTGTTGGTTTTGATGATTAACCGAATACCTGTAATGTCATTGAACACTCATCAGGAAATAAATGATAATGTATGTTTTATAGGTTATTTCTTGTATAATTAATGGTTACACTATGTATATAGAAACATATTTATTCCAACATAAATGAAATTGAAATGGATCAGGAAATAAGGCCTCAGTGGGATCCATCTTAGATGATTATTGTTAACATTTATTATCAGATAGTTGTATCAACCCCAAAATGTTATCCCACGAACCACCCCAATACAACACATAGGAACATAGCATGTCTTGAACAATAATATTGGTTTTATTTATTTCGAGTTCTATTTTAGGATGGTGTACCATGTTATTCATAATATGTGACCCCATTTCCTTATATAGTCCCTCCCATATCCATAATGTAAAATGGGGGTCCCATTCAAAAATAAAAAAAAATGATACACTATGTATCCTCACGTATTCCTAGCCATTTAGCATACCTAAATCTTCGTATTTATTGGAATATCTGCTCAAAATGAAATAGAAATATCTTCATTGATGACTAATTACCACCTAAATATAATTATATATATAAGGTGTATTGGGTAACATGATAATAAATTCAATAGCTAAAACATCCCACTTCCAGGTAGGAATATTAAGAGGATGAAGAATCTATTTGGGTGTCTGTGTCTCATATATAACTTACTAAATTGCTAAATGTCAAGAAAAAAAATTAGAAATGGTGTTCTTCACAAATGGACTGAAAAAATATCATTTAACATAAAAAAACATATTCATGAAACTTGGATAAATGAACCAATGAGGCTGATGAAAATCCTAAAACAAAACCATCTTTAGCTTTTATTATAAATGGATGATACTGTGAAAGAAATAAATCTTTTAATAGATGAGAAAAATTCACCAATAAAATCCCCACACCATAGAAATGAAATATATGACAAGAAAAACACATACCATGGAAATTTTTATTTAATAAAATCTTTAATAGACTCATTCAAATGAATATTAACCAAAAATATACCACCACCCCATCATTATCTTCCATATGTCTCTAATTAAAAATCCTATAAAATGCCCCTCACCATAGGAAATCTTTATATCATGAGTTATCATATTCTTACATAAGGAATAAATGACCACCTTTCTAATACATTAAGAATATATGACGTCTATGTTAAACCCCATTTTCTATTTTATCAACCATCACCTTAATTGATTCAATTCCTTTCGTAGGAAGATATAAATGGTTAGTTTATGGTCTGAGATAACCATAAATTTTTCTTAAAAATATTATTACACTAATATTTATGGCAATGAATCAAATCAGTGTGATCAAGTTCCTATGATTTGAAATCATAGTCATGTGGAAAAAATGGTATGTTCAATATGTGGAAACAGGGTCATTATTTAGAAACACACAAAATATACCATTATATAAAAAATCACAATAAACCATGTATCCATTTACATCCAGTAGAAGTATCAAGATATTGGTGGTGGCCAATATCCACCTATGCTCCATAAAATATGCTTCACAATCTGAGGTCCAAGTGAACATCAACCATTTCTAGGTTTGAGTTAACATTGGTGAAGAATATTGAAAGAAGTACCTGATGGTTTGTCTATATTATATAAAAAGATCGACGTTTCGATTAATTAAAAAACATTCCCCATCTGATCTAACAGAATCATTACTTTGACCATCACCAAATAAACTAAAAAAACTTGTTACATTATCAAATTACCAAGGAAATTTACATCCTAGATCTAGAAAACATATTTTCAAAACATGGACAAGGCTTGACAATCTCACAACATTCGCATAGTTATCCAAAAATACCTTCCTTTATTCACATACAACCTCTATGATACTACAATTTCATCTAAAAACTCCAAAAAATAGTCTTGTTATCAATTTAATTGTAATATCCATATATACATAAAAATAGTGGGAGAAGTTTTAAATCAGATCAGCATTATAAGATATTCAAAATGATGGGATCTGCTATAAAAATAGGTCATGGAAATATCGTCTTATCTCACCCTAAAATTTTAAAACCCTATAAATGTGTCATTAATTAAAAATAATAATTTTATTTTGAGCCATTCAAATTGAAATTAGATTTAGGTTATGGGATATTTACTCACTATTTGGACTTGATTGATCTTTTGGAAGACTTTGTATCACCAAAGGAACCCAAGGATTTACTAGTAAAGAGTAATTGAGAAACCTTAGGAAAAATGATCAGGTGAATGTTCACTTATGATTCCAAATAACTACTCTCTATCATTAGTTACATAAACATAGTAGATTATGTACTATATTAAAGAAGATATAATGACCATATCTCTAACTTCAAGTTGATGGTGATCTCCAAATCCCATTAAAGATGTATTATGAACAAATACTTTTGGTATAGAAAAGAAAACACACATAAACAGACTCTTTTCCGTCCACATCATCTTCTATAAATAATTATGATACCTGAAAATAATCCTTCCTAACTCTATATATAGTGGTCCATCTCATACAAAATTAGGATCACATTCTCCCTGAAAGACTTGGGAGATCCTAATGGGGGATGTGAAAGTCACACTATAGTGGTACTAATCAATATATTCCATAAATAAAATCATCCAATCCATCCATATGATCATGTCAAAAGAGAACAAATATATGATAAGAAAATATAGCCTCATATCCACCTCTGGTATGGATATAACATCTAATGTCCAATAGAACCCCTTATATTTTCTCCTACCAAGCTGTATAACCACCTTCATAGAATATGAAATAAGATAAGTAATTAATCTCAACAATTCCACAAGGTGGTAATATATGAAATATTGAGATGTACCTACACTAAATAATAAATTTCCTTAAATTATATATCAGGAATATTACATATAACATTCATAGGGCATGTATCATACTCCACCAATGATAATCCATAGCATATAGATGATTATATTATTGATTATGATATGGTATATTAGTAAACAATGGCTCCAAATTAAGATGACTCTACGCATAAGATAATCTAGTGACAACTCATCATCCACTATAATGATGTCATATATCCCATTGAGTATCAACTAAGATATATGTATCCGTGAAGAAATTAAAATTTTGATAATCTAAGATGTTGGAAAAACCATTAAATAAATTTGAATATGGGTGGTGAGTATATAGAGATAACATCATACATGTGGACCATGTGTTTCTATATCTTTCAGACTTGTGGAATAATTAAAATCTACCACCACCACTAGCTGATGAAAGCCGTCTGGGTGGATATCAAAATCTTTTATCAATCTTCTTCCCAATATCCTAAAAACTCACTATTATTTTTAGAGGATACAATCCAAATTTTACTCATTATTTGAAGGATCAATAAATATAAAAACATAACAATTGTTTCAATATTTACCATCATATCTTGGTCAAAATTCTAAGCATATGACTTTAAAATAAACAGGAATTCCTGATATCGAATATTCAGATGCCTAACCTTTTCACGTGTTAGGGCCTTCATCTTTTCATTAGTGATCATTATAGAATAATATAAGACTACATATTAAATTTTATTTATGTATTCACATACTCAATGATCCCACTGAAAAGGGCCAGTATATCCATGGACATTGTGAAGGAGAATGTATTAATGAAGAAATTATTGAAAAATATGGCCTTAAATTCCTTCCACTCCATATTATCATGCCTCATAGGATGAAAAATTATATCATATCACCTATAACTATTATCTCTATAATTAATTCAATAGATATCAAATGAATGAAGGATTCCCCATGAACTCAATGATCCTTAGTATTTTCCCTAATCAATTCTTCTCTTCATGGAAATAAATTCTTCCCTACAAGTAGGGGGATTATGTTTGAGGAAATCATGAGACGAATTATTTACTAGCACTGATTTTGCTACCAAAACAAAGGCAGGTATCAATATCATGCCCTGATCCTTTTCCCAGATATGATGTACCTATAACTAAATTACACTTCAATCAATTGGTATTTTACTCTATAGAAAAATCTCTTCAACCTCTTACCATGTTTGTACATGAGGTCTCTAGGGAAACATTATACAATTCAAGAAAAAGAAGAGGTAAAACATAACATAATTAGAACATAAATATTTTTGTAAATAATATAAAAAATCTACTAGAAGAATCATAACAAACCCACATTAAATAAAATAAATACTCTAACAACTCTATCGTAAATTTGTTCTCTTTCCTAGTGTATTGCCAACACATTACCCCATAAGGAGAATTAAAAACAATTTCCCAAAAATAACAAGGTGAATGAAGTCCTGTCAATAGGTGTGATGTCTAAATAACCCACATGAAACTAGATCATTATGCCTTGATATTTTTTTCTGTTATCAATATTGGACATTTCAAAATATCTAGATATAATTAAATGAAAACTAGTTAAGAATCCATTTTGTATATACTATACAATGATTCCATCTTAAAATGAAACATGATATGACATGTAATATGGAATGAAAGGGTTTTAACAACCCCCAGATGCTTTAAACTAGTTCATGGGAATCAAATAACTAATTTGGGAATGACTTATCACATAAATAATTACCATCATCCATAAAAATTCCCATATCAACAACACACACTAGGTTAAATTATATAATTTTCCTGAACTAACATAACCAAAATTTATTTTACAATAAATAATAAAATATACATTTAAAATACTCAAGGGTAATTTCATATCCAACAACCCAATGATTAGAAATAGTAGGGCAACATAAAAATAAACCCATGCCTCTTCATTAGATGGGGAGTATCTTTTACCATTTTCCCACCTTCACTTGTCTCAAAAAGGAAATTATCTCTCAAGAATATCCACCATCACAAAAAGTGTAATTTACAAAACAAGAGTTAGAAAAAATGAAGTTTGTATACAAAAATGCGATAAGTATTGTGTGATCATACTTTTATAGTAGGATCCCATCATGTGTTCTATATATGTCCATTATAAGATACATTAAAACGTTCTGTTTTCAATGTAATGTAATTTTTTAACAGAAGAAAATTTTGAAACTTCGAAATTAAATTAAATTATGAAATTATTATAATAATTGGTAAAAAGAAATTAAAATAACCATATAAAACCATTTATTATATATGTTATTTTGGGGTCGTATGATCATCATACTTTCACTAATCAAATCATAAAAATATCACTTACCCTATATGGGTAGATAGATTGGATGAAACAATGGTCCAATGGTAATTATTCATGTTGTCCTTATTTTGTTTAGTCTGTGTTGCAAAATTATCCTACTTGGTATATGGGTCATTCTCCTATAACATTTTTTCAGGTAAACGTCCTAGTCTACCAACATTAAAACCTAGGTTCCTAAATGATTTATCCCATTTTAATATCTATAAAAACCCCATTCATCATAATGAAATATAACTCTTGTAAATAAATAAGTTATAGACCAATTTCATAGGTCATAAAAAAAATTTCAAGAGATTTAACACACCAATTCCCTTTTAAATAACCCATTTTACCCAACCAAACAATTTTAGAACACATTTTGAAATAGATGTAATAAAATTTAAAAAATTAAATAATATAAAAAAACCGTACCATTTCTATTAAAATCACCACATACCTATTGTAAACATCAAGAAGATTTTATATGAGATCATACTAATGTAATAACGCATGATAAACATAAAAAACCAAAGTGAAAAATATTTATTGGACCATAAAAAGGTCATCACAACCATAAAATAAATGAAACTCCATAATGGTAGGGAGGAGTACCCTAGAAAAATGGGAGGAGAGACATACTTGAGGCTTCCCTAATGGATATATGATAAAACCATCCAATTAATTGAGATAATATAAGAGTTGTACATATGGTTGTGAGGGTTGAATAGGGTAGAAAATCCGTGGAAATGTGAAAAAACTTGGAGTTGTAAGATTAGAAATATTAAATAATTAAAAATATTCCATGTTTCAGGGCTTGGCTATCTGGTAATCCAAACCTGAGGATAACCATGTCACTTTCTCCTTCTCAACATGTCAAGGGAACAGTTTTTTTTCATGGATTAAAAAACAAATCCCCAAATCAATTAGGATTTCCAATTTCATTTCCCTGGTTCCATATCTTTTAGGGGTTGGTCCATGGGTTATACAAACAATTATCCCCTTTGTATCATTGAGAAATTATAGTTTTTTGATAATAAAAAATTATATGAGATATTAAAAAATATCTATAAAATTACGAAAAAATACATAAAAATTAAAAGGTGCATTCAAAACTATATTTGGATGATCTATATAGACGTCTCATTACATATGAATGTAGAAGTAAAAGGTTTATAAGGATAAAAGGACAAATATGAAAAAAAATTCAATGATTCTATGAAAATAAAACATTATAATTTTCACATGAATGTAGGCTGTGAACCTAAAATTGATGAGGATGTATTTAAGAAATGTAACTAATTTATATCATAGCTTCATAAAATGTTGAAAACTAGAAAGAATAAATATCAGGGGATGATAGAAATAAAATAATATATTTGAAAATCCATTTTACATTTCCTATCAAAGTGTATTTAAAAAATAACTATAAAGAAAGTTATGAAGAATATGGAATATCCATAACATTATAATACCTGAAGATAGATAAATTATTTTCATATTAATTAATAAATTATAATGATTTATCTAATTATAAATTAAGATACTTTTTCCCCATATACAGGGAAAGATGATGATATTGATGTGGAAAATGTGAAATCCCTTAATTTTGATATTAAAAAAATACTCATTAAAAATTGAAATATAGAAATTTCACCAAAAATGGAAGATGTATGTATAATAATGGGGAATAAGAGAGTAATATGGCGTTCATTCATTAAAGGTATTAAAGGAATATCTTGTTGTGATTGTTACGCATGAAAATGGAAAAAATAAGTTGATCAATGACAGCCTTTCTGAAAATAATAATTGATTATCTAAACATAAATCCATGTTTATAACCAAAACTAATAATTTATAGAACATATATGATGAGTAGAAACACATAAATTTCATAATTGATGAAAAAATAAAGGTGATATTGAAACAACATTATCTTTTACAGTGATTACATGTCACCTGTGGGAAATTGACACAATTCATCCAAATCATGGTTTTATATATTTTTCAATGATTTATGAATTGAAATATTTAGTAGATAAAAAACAAATCATGCTATGTGGTTAAGAATATGGTTGAAAAAATTCAAAAAATTATATAAATTATGAAGAATACATATGCTATATTAATAGGTGGAGTTGAAAATCATGGTATTTATAAATATTAAATGACTAATCAAATAATATTTTACAACTATAAATATTTTCAAGGATGAGAATAATTCTAAGGAGATGAATAAAATTTTGAGAGGCTACCTAAACATGTGTAAAAAATAATGTTCCCTTGTGGATTGTAAGGAAGATGATGGAAAGTATGTATGTTGTTCTATAAAAATTCTAGGTTTCAATGGAAAATATGTTTCATATAGTTATTTCTAGTACTGAAAATGATTTTTGAATCTACAGAATATGTGATGGTTTAATAATCAAGACTCCAAAAAATCCAGGAAGAAAGAGCTATAGAGTCTGATGTGTAGTTAACCCTATCAATTAAAGTAACCTGATAATGTTCGTTTGATGATTTAAAATAGATTATTACCTATGGATACATCATTTGAAAGAAATGTATGCCTGATTCATCTTTCTAATGGACATATTCTTAAATTAATTTCACAACACATATTATATTAAATATTTCAAAATCTAAAAGAGAAGGTAAAAATAAAATGAAAGTCTTTAGTTATAAGAAAAATAAGCTAATATTGAAATGGAGAATTATCCTAAATACTAAATAGTGAGAAACCATTAATTATAACTGTTAAATTAATTTTTTCATGATTTTTTAATATAAAAATATTTTTTTGTGGAACTTGAAAATGATGAATCCATCATAATAAAAAGTGTTAGATTTACAATCATTGGGAGTGAAATAAATTACAACGGTGCCTTATTTACTTATAGACTGAAACAATAATGTTTTTGGGTTGGAAAAATATGTGTCATAGGAAAATACGATTTCATCATAAGTGTTGTTTTTTATTATGTGTGATGATTATTTGATTGTTTTTATGAATGGAAATAAACAAATGGAAACTTTTTTCATGTTTCTAATGTGTATAGTTTATAACATATGATCCTGATGAAAGAAAATTAGATTTTGGAAATCCATTTGGGTCATATGTTCCATATAATTAATGATAATATCATAAAGAGATAATTTATCCATGTTATTATAGACATGAAAAACTCAAATGAAAAACTAGTTTCCATATTCTAGAAATGGAATTTCATAAAAATAGTATATATGAGATTTGAGAAATAAGATACTCACCCATATATCTTATACGTAATAATATATATGTCTCCATGAGAAATTAATTAAAAAATATAGATAAGTAAATTCATTCCAAAATCGAACGATTTACTCAAAAATTCAAACTAATAATGGTAAACAATTCATAAATTGAAGGATTAATGATTATCTTGAAATTAAAGACACACTTCATGGTTTCAGTACACCATAAGAAAAATATAATAATTTTATGGAAGAAGGATAAAATTGATGATCAGTTATGATTTCCGAAAATACATCGATTGAACAATATTGTAATCAATTCATATAAAAGTAATATATTATATAAATAATTCATATTTAGAATCATAGTTTCACTATACCAAAATATATTATGAATCCTAAAAATGTGTATTACAGAAAATTATTATGATTAAAATGATTAAGGGTGTTTTATGTACAATCCTTATCAATGTCAAAGGAGAAAATCATTCCATATTTATCATAGAGGTGTTAGTAGAAATTAATTGTATTCCATCCTAATATTATAAAATATAGGAGCTATAATAATGAAAAAAGATATATTTTTTCATTTTATAATGTGAATGTGATCGATCATTCTGATCAAATGTTTATATATATCTACTTATATTGAAGATATTGAAAACTATCTAATTATTATCAAAAAATGAATAAAGGTTTCTGATAAAAATTAATAATGTAGAAACTAAAAAATATGATACCATTAATTCAACTATTTTAGTTGATAAGGAACAATCATGATAATATTATTCTTGTGTAATAAAACATATGGTGGTACAACATATGATTTCCAATGACATTAATATAATTCAAAATATAATAACATTAGGGTTAGTTTCACAAAATTATTTATATCAGTTAGTTAATAAAACATATTTTTAATATTGTATGGAGATTAAAAAGTTGATAAATTCAATAATAGGAAAACTAAATTAGAATGAAAATAATTTTAAATGATAGATTTTATCCAAACCCATAATTTAAAATATGATTGAAATAATAAGTATTTTTATTAGCAAGTTGAATTCAAAATATTATGTGATTGGATATAAGGAACCAAGGGGTTATAAATGATACTCATAGATTGAAGACATTGATTTAGAGGATAATTTTTTCTCTTGCAAATTCTTGAAACTATGATAATATTTTTTCTATCACTACATAATTAAAATATAAGATATTTCATAAGGAATTTTTCATATATTTTCTTAATGGGGAGATAAATGAAGAAAAATATATTGAATAAACATTTATCATCATGAATTATCAAGATTAGCATTTGGTGTTATAATTTAATCAATACTATTATAGGTTAAATAAATCATCAAGAACCAAGTATTCTAAAGTGGATAATTTCTTAAGGATGTTGAATTTCAAAATTGGAAGAGTTGATAGTTACTTACTCACAAATTAAAATAAATATGTTTACCAAATTATGTTTTTTATGTTGATTATATAATTTTAATAGTGAATGATATTGTTCTATTTGAAATGATTTTTAAGGAGATAAATAAGTTATTTGAAATTTCTAAAATAGGATAGATGAAACGTATTATTGGATTAAAAACATCTCAAAATAGGTAATGTATTTTCATATCATAAGAGAACTATTCAATGGAAATTTTATTAAATATAGTAATGGATGATTTAAATAACAATTCCTCAAATTTTTTGGGTGAAACCTTGGAAAAATATGTGAAAGTATAGGTGTTTAATAATATATAATTTAGAAAATTTATTATGATCTTATTATATCTAATGACATTAAAGAATGTTTTTGTGTACGCGGTCACATTGTTTTCTAGTTATGAATGAACTACAAATACAAATATTTTATATATTATAAAAATATTATATATATATATATATCAAGCACATAATTAATATCTTAATAAAACATGACAACATAAAAAATATAATTTTTTGTCATACTGATCTTTTGGGAAGTATTTTCTGGTAACAAAAGATCAACATTCGGTGTATTTTTCTTCATTGGAGAAACATGGGTTGGATTTAATATATATAAATATAATTCAATAACTCCATAATCTATAGAAACTTATTATTAATCTACCATGAAATATAAAATAAAACTAATTCATTTTACGATAAAATGGGATGATTTATTCTTTGATATGAAGATTCCACTTCTAGTGGAATTTCATAAAAAAAACTACATCTCACAAATAATCCAACAGTGTCCTTGTAATGAAATTTCCATTTATTATCATTTCATAAAATAGAATCATTAATTAAATGAAATAAATATATACATTGTTATTTTAATGTTGTAATTCACATATATATTAACTAAAAAAATTATTGAATGAAATATATCACATGTGTTGGATGATCATGGTTGAAATGACTAAATCTATTTTTGTTAATGGAATGTGATATTATTACATATAAAGTTTTTTATTGGATTCTATTTTCAATGTTCTATAAATAAGGTAACATAAATATTTCCATTTAAATTTGATATATATTTTAAGGGGAAAATATATTTACGGTGTTTTTTCAAAATGTGTAAACTATCATTTCAATGTGTGTGAACTATTATATAATTTTTATAAGATAATTATGTATATAGTTATTACAATTTGATGTTTCATATAGAAAAAACATAGTCTTGAAGGTTTGTTAAATAATAGAATGATGATAGAATGTTATTCTTGTTAAATTACTAATTTATCCAACAAATATCATTATCACATTAGCATAGAGTTCATAGATAATCAATACATTTCATGATTTTAGTGTCTTAGTCATTCATGAACTTTAGAGGAAACAAATTAAAATTTTAATGATTGTTTTGGACATTACATTCAAGAGGGGCTTCAAAGGATCTTTGACTAAAAGAATGAATAATATTTTTTTATGGGGAATTATAAATACATTAACACAATATAGTCTTTTTTTATTATAATTTACTTAATATAGACATGAAAAAATCAAATAACATTGATGAATGTTTAATGTTATCTAACAACATCCATTGAACTGAGGAAAATAAATAGTGTATAGAAGACATTTTTTACCCATTTTTTCTTATATGTTCCTAAATAAATAATTATTTATTAATATAATTATGATATATGTTTAAATACATAAAATATCTGACATCATGAATCGATATATTGAATTCTTTATGTTATCATAAGAAAATTGAAGGTGGATTGTTTAATTTTTTTATATATTCAAAAGATTATTTATTGAAACAATGGATATATAAATTCTAATTGATAGAACTGTATAATTATCATGGGGAAAGGGAAAAATTTTCAATATATTTAGTCAAAATTATTCTAGTCATCTGATAGATATCATTCATCTTATTTTCATTAGAAAATATGAAACCTTGAGATTCCACCAAATTAAATTTGGAATGGTTATCAAAATAGTTTTATGAGATGTCTTTTATCATTTATTAATTGTAAATAAAGGGAAATAGATAATGGGTTTTGGTTCACATCTTCGTACCTAGCTAGATTCATGAAAATTACATCAAGGTTGTTCTTATTATTAATATATAAAGGATCACCAAATTATTTTTCACCAAATAGAATATGTGTTATGATGTTGTACTTAATGAAAATGTTGTTAAAAAGACTCACCAAAGGGGAGAGGTTTCATGAAGTTTCACATGATGGTAGAATTTTTTTCCATGATTTATAATGATATTTTGGAATGATGAAAATATGGATGTTTATTGACTATAAAATAATGGTGGAAAAATATTTATTCTCACCAAAACATTAGAATGGTTTGAAGGGTTCCAAATATAAATATTCTTAATTAAAGATCCAATATCTTTATGAAGTTTGAATTAAATAATATGGATAATTATTGTGTACAAATTTTTAATTTCATGTTCATTCATGTATCACACAATACTTAGAAATTGTTCTAATAAAAATGTGTTTGGGGTTTTTAATGTGTGTGATGATTTGCAGAATCTTGTAGAAGTGTTGTAAATGTTAAGATTATATCAGATAAACATTGTGAAGAAGAATTGTTCTAAAAAATACCTGAGAAATATTCTTATTAGATAGTACAATAAAAACTACGTATATTATTGATCGAATGAATGGGATTGAGTTAAATTAAAAGAACATTATCAAGAAGTTATTAGTCATATTATCCAAAAAATGTAGTTTTATAAAAGGTGAAAATAAGGAATATGTATTACGATACAGAGTGATAGATAATAACCATCACTCCAAATAGTAGATGTTGTATGAGTCTTTATTTATGATTATCTCAATGTTGGATAGACATATAATGTTTAAAATTCTATTTTCTGTCGATATAATTAACAAAAAATCTAATTGGATTGATAAATAGAATTAAATTTGTTTTTGTGGATTCAATGTGGGGGAAAGGAGCTTGGAGGAACCTGTTCATACCAAGGATAAGATGGACTTCCATTTTAAGGAGCATAAAAAAGATATCCAGAATTAAATGTAACAAATAATGAATGTAATATTTTTCAAGTAAACAATTACTATTATCTTATTTTTTTGGAATAACCTTATAATATTTATTGATGTTTTATGTTTCTTAATCCGAGACTTTTCTAGTTTCCAGCATTTCCATAATTGTGCTTCTTCAATTAAAAATATATACTTTTTATTCAAGATGCTATTATTCAATTTTATGTTATCATTCATGTATATGTGGGCATATTCACATGGAATTATACCCGTTTTCACAGTATCAAGGGTAACATACAAATTGGTGTTTTTATGGTTAGTTTTATAAAAAATTAATTATAGATTTTCATTTATGATATTATACAAAATTTAAATATAATTAAGTACTTTAAGGATGGCCTTGTGTGAATAATTCATGTATCGTATATAAATAATTGAATCATGTCAGCGAAGGTTAATAATTTGGTTTCCAAACATTGTTATATCTTTTTTCTGTGTGATGATGACAACCAATGATAATTGAATATAGTGATGTTCATGTGAAATGATATTCCCCACCAACTATTAGAACAAAAAACCATTATTTTATATTAGTTCGTGTGGTATTTTATTACAGAAAACCAACTCTAAGGATGATTTCTCCTTATTTTGTTCTGACCCAAGTAAATTACTATTTTCACAAGGTTTTCATTGTTTATTGTTTTCCAATAGATTAATATCAAACTAAACATCATAAAATATTATTTCCAAAGTAAGAAAATGATAAAATAGAATATCAATAAATCACCCCTTACTTTCATAGTGATCACTCGTATCCTAATTTGTTGTTTCAAATTACATATAATGATTTTTTATATATAGATTATAGATGAAGATATAACATTTATGCTTGATTAATAATTCATTTTCCAATGTTTCAATATTATATAGCTTTATATGATTGAATTTTTATATTATGATATTTCATTCATTATGATATTGATAATTTAAATGTCATCCATGGAAGATAAACTAATATTGGATGTAATAATTCCTATATTTATATGGGTTTCCCTTGAATACCTATTGTTTATAAAAGAGTTGGTTTTATGGGCCTGACATGAAGCACCCATGCAATATTATAAATCTTCATTTTGTATAAAGGGTATCATATTTAATATTTTTCTATGATTATTTTTAATATCATTTATTTCCTTAGGATGAGAATAGAATTAATATGTTGCCTCAGACACTAGTTTTTCCCAAAATAGGGTTCGTCACAGTTGGATCCTTACAATATTGGGGGTTCATTATTATCATCAATATCAATATTAAATTAATTTTCATATTCATGTTGTTTCTTGGATACTTATTCATTTTTCCTTGAATTATTGACTCTCATATGTTATCTACTAATATTTTTTTAAGGTTGATAGGGATATTTATATCAATATGGTTACGATTATTAAAAAAATAATGATTTTATTTTGTAAATCAGAATTTACCCATTAGTGAGTTTTTTTAACATCATTTTTTATATTATTATTTTTAATTTAAATATGATTAAAAATAATTTCATCCCAAGATTAATTAAACCATATGTATAATCATCTTATTAGTATTGGATTAACATCTTAAATTATGTAATTTTTATTTTATTATAACATGATAAATATTCATATGATAAAGATATAATTGACACCATAAAATTTTTAATTCCTACTAATTTTGGATTATCTATAAAATTTACCACTTATTCACAGAGCGGGATAAACCTATATAAAAAAAATATTTTATTCAATTTTTCAAATATTTTTAAATATATGTAATTTTTTTCTCTTAGAGTAATTCTGATTTGTATTATATTTTTCTTCATATTTTTTATCCAAGAGAAATTTTGGATGAGGTTTCTGTTTACAAATACCAAAAGAATTTTTTATTTTTATTATTCATTATTCAGATCTATTATGAAAAATAGTATATAGGTATAGGAAAAGAGTGATTGGTATTTTAGATCATGATTGATTGAGGGATTCTAGGAATATGAATGTGGAGATACTTTTTGTCGCTATAATATAATGCTTATGTGGAAAAGAAGAGGGAAAATCCTTATGATTGTCATATATATTGTGATTATATGAATTGGAAGTCATGTACAATTGATTTGGTGGAAATATACTTAAAAAATTTGGATAAATATATGAATTTATGAATAATTTAAATGTGTATCTATATTGTAATATAAAAATATTTATTTTCTCAATTTTAAAATGTCCAAATATTTTTACCATAATTCTTTATAAATTTCATTCGTGATCTAGAATGATGAATTTAGAATATAATTAACTCATGAATCCATTTTTTCATCATTAAATTGTATTTTATCAACTGATAAATAAACATTGTTTTAACTATAATATATGTTCTATTAAAAAGGCCATATCATATTGTGGTTTCAAACTATGAGGTGGATGAAATTTTTATATGATATGTTTTTCTACAATTAAAATCTAATTATATTTCATATAGATACCATATCCTTTTACATATATTATTACATGATTTTAATCATTATCATGGGACAAATACATTCCAAGGATTGAAAAGTATTATACCCATTTATACTATGTAAATAATTAGAAAACATCAATCAATAATAAAAAATATTTTAATTAATCTTCATTGTGAGATCATAAAATACTTTGCGCTCATATATATTAAAAGGTTATCCTGGGGAATACACATAAAAAATGGATGTTCTAAAAAATCGAGTATGAAAATAAACATTGAAATTAAGAATAATACATTAGTCAAAAGCCATAAGGTTGTAACATATGACTCATTTATATTAAATAAACATGTTGAGATATATCATTTAGAACATGGAATCCAATCATCATGGAAATATAAAAATGTGTGAACAACACATAAAATGGAATTTACATGACTGAAGGATAACTTCTAAAACTATTTCCCTTAACAGAAAAAGTCACAAAATATATTTACTTCAATCTCTAACCCCATACATAACATGTCCTGAGAAAAAAAATTATCCAATTCATTATATGTCAATATGGGCAAACCCATTATAACATACTGATTAATAATTATTCCAAATGAATAATCAAACATTAGCGTTAAACATAATGTTTTCTATTATAAGAAATATGTATCATAATCATATCATATTGCATAATTGAAAGGCGTATCAGAAGCATATAAAAGAATGAAATAATTTATATCATTATTGGACCATCATGGGGGAATAATATGAATAAAAAATTTATTTTAAATATTATTGGAAATAAGGAGAGTTGATATGTAATTTTAGAAATATCCCACAATTGTGTGGTGTTTTTCATAATAATAACATAACATATAAGGGGTAAAGGGATAATTGTAATCATAAACCAAATAAATTTAACTACAGTTTTTTTTCATAATAAAATTTGTGATTTTATAGAAAATATTTATGGATTAAAACATTTTTTTGACAATACATGTAAATGGTTATGAAATAGATAAGATATCATTAATTGGTAATTCTTATCGAGAGTAATTTAGAAGGTAACATCTTTATATATGTATTACACATTCATGGAAATATGAAGACAAATATATTTATTCAAATATAAATCTATAATATATAATAATTATATAAGAATATTTAAGTGGTAACATGAGAAAATTATAGGTGAAATGTTGCTCAAATGAAATATGAAGGTTTGGAGAGAACCCTTACCTTATTCTCGGATGTGTTCTACACATTCACATCATATCCTAAATAATAGAATTAGATCGATTAATTTCATAATTATAAACCTATTCCAAATATATTTTATTTAATTTAATTTTCTTATGTTCATTTAGGTTCATGTTCATGGTTTATAGTGATTTATTTCATTGTTTCAAGAGAATTTATTTCATGGTTTAATTGTCGGTTCCCCAGATAACAATAGTCTGAGTTCTTATGAAATGGATGAAAAAAATCCAGAAGTGGAATTAAATTTTATTAATACACATACAATATTTTAAATGTTCAAATAAATCATTTTTATATGATAATAAATAAATTGATAAAACATTTAAGAAAATTCTTCAATTTATTTTTGGCGGTTTTTAAAACCATCATGAACTGGTATCATTTTATTTAATATTACATTTATATATTGGTTCCCTAACATTAAAGAAGTCATAATATACATATAATAATATTATTTAACCATGATAATTTACTTATCAATAGCCATGAATGTATTAATGGAAAACAAAATCTTTTCATCCATGATGGGGATAAATCAACACATCATGGATGACATTTAAATTTTCTGAATAAAACGAGAAGAAAAGAGATATGATGATATATATTTCATTACTAATATAAAATTATAGTATGTATTTTGTAACACCCAAATCTTCCATGGTACACTTCTCTTTGAACAATACAATAGTGTGTGTTGTATGCAAATTCGAGTTCTAACACACCACAACCAATCAAACTAGCCGTTTTGAATAGTAATACCGTTTTTTGAAATTTTATAAATTTTATCATTCAAAATGTACTTCATTTATAGATTCGGAATGTCGAAATTAGCTTAGGGTTTTTTGTATTTTTCTGAAAACTTTAAATTCTTGATCAATAGTGAAAACACTTTGTTATAGTTTAAAACAGAATTATTATTTAAATAATAAATTATTTTATTTAAATTTATTTTATGTCAAAATAGATACATAATATCTATATAAGTTCATTTTAATTCATTAGATTCAGTTTATAATAATTCTAGATATAAAAAATTTTTATTGAACCTTTTACCGTTTTTACCCACCTCCTAGGAGCATTTGAAAATTTACATAAAATATAATTTTACGGCTTCTCTGAGTTTAATTTCAAAAATCCAATAGATGCAGTTGATATCAATATGTAATATTTTGTTCAATAAGATGAAAATAATTTTTGGTGAATAGTACCTTTTAACTTATATTTACCACAGTTAAAAGTAAATATGGTAATTAAGGGGAAAAAGATATTATTATTACCCTAAAACATATACTATTTATATTGGATTTGTATAATTAGACCAAAAAAACAACCTTATCAATAAAATCTGAACCTCTTTGATCCACTTGGATTAGATTAGGACATTTATTATTATATAATTTAAAGAGGAGTTAAAAGAGTTAAAATCAAAGTTTAATAACTAAAACATTTTTAATACAGGGTTACACATAAGATAAATTCGACTAGAAATAATAATTAGAAATCAAAAAATATTCCCTAAATAATGGTGTTTTATTTATATTTTTTAGATATTATATAAGTTAATTTATTAAAGACACAATGATGATGCAATAATTTCCTAATTAATGAAGGATTAAAATAATTGACAATATAAATATCCAAATAAATGTAATTTGAGAATTTTTATGAATTCCAATAATTTTATTGGTTAAAATGACATATTAGGGTTGTATAGATGAATTTCCTTCGATGTAATAATGGTGTTATGAGTTTAGAAAAAACAAAAATACCAAATACTGTCAAAATTGACATAAAAGAGTTTTTAAAACAAATATTATATTATTAATTGATATTCTATTTCTAAAAATATATGGGCCGACCAAAAGGCATATATAATGATATGTGTATCATTAATTAACAACATGGGGTTCTCTTTGAACTATATATTATATATATTAACCATATAATATAAAAATACGATGAGACATGGAAAATGTCAAACTATTTAACTAAGAGTTAAATCTAAAATATAAAGTCAATATAGTCACCCAAACCTGTCTAAAACCTATTCGTTGATTGGTTTTCGACCCAGACCCACCTTAGACTTTAAATAATCCATTTCTAAGCCATTATAAACTGAATATGATTTTATTATAAAATAATATTTCTAGCTTTTCTAAGGTGCCCCCCACCCCTCTAATTAAAGGGTACCCCCCCTTTTCTCTAATTCACACATTCAAAGACATTCGACTTGGCCAAAACCAACCCATGTACCCTCTAAAATGTTCGCCCTTAATCCTAGAGGCCTTATTGTATTCATAAAGCCAACCTATGGAGACCATTTGATCAAATCAAAAGGAAGAACCCGAAGAACAGGTAAATATTTCATCACCTCTTTCAAGTTCCTTTTTTCTTCCACTTCCTTTTTCTTTGTTGTTTACATTCTAGAATAATAAACCCAGTATCTTTTATATACATTTATGTTATTATAAATATGTTACAACCATATTCATTATTTTATCCATCTGTTTGATGACATGTCACCATATGTGTGTACGTACGACTTACCGTCTCCATGTCATGGTATAGTTGTTATTCAATACATTATTATTCGGATGGGTAAATAATGATATATAATTGATGGAAATAATAAATATAAAATGATAATGATTATGTATATATGATATAACATCAAATTATATATTATTTTTATATCAAAAGAATGAAATTGTCGCTTTTGCCTACGTACATATTACCGTCTCCACACACACGATGAGATTCATTCCCCATTGTATCCGTTCAAGACTAATTTTAATTTGATGATTAAAAATATTGTTTAAAGACTTAATATCATTCTGAATATGAATAATATAAATTCTATCCATAACAAATATTACTTACGTAACAAAGCATACAAAGGAAAATGAATCAGTTGACAACCGAAATGACGATAATACTAAGATATTATTAACAAAGCAATGTTAAAAGATCATATATGATATCATATTAATGTATATGATTATTGTATAATGTAATATCAATTATTTCACCATTATATAGGAGTTTGACCTACCCTAGACCATGGAAAAGTACAAGGTAAGGGTTAATTCTACAATCTCTTCATTATCCATGGTTGTTTATATGTAATTATCTACTGGGACCACATTATCATCCACATCCATGTTTCTTCAAATGTATTTAAAAACATTTTTACTATTTACTAGAAATTGGGATAAAGTCATTTATACCCTTATTTAACCATATATATTTTTGAAATGAATGTTCCCATCATTTTCCATACAAATTACTTTATAACATTTTCGAAAAAATTACGGTAAGAATGTTTTTTTAAACATATACCGCAGGTTCCGCTATTTTCCGCCATTAAAACATCGTCGAATCTTACCTTACAAGCCTATAAGAATATTTTAAAAATAAATTTTTTCTTTATAATTATGTAACTCTTAAATGATTTCAAAATATAATGTGATATTTCTCTAAAAAAGGTTTTGATTTCATCTATGAAAACATCCTTTGTTGGATTTTAAGTTTATTTGAAGTTGATTTATTATGATGCAAAACAACCATATTGTATTGAAGGTTTTGTGACATTTTTTACTGTGGATGTGCTATTTTTATACCATTCATGGTTTATGGTTAAAGTATTTACATTTTTTATGCTAGTTTTAAAATTACTTTTTATGTTATATTTTATCCTTTTCATATGAGGAATGTATTGGACTTAGTAAGTGACGGGTGGAGCCTGCTATAACTCCTCGATTCATCAGAAGGTCTCATGATATAAAAATATGTGGAATTTGCTGAGGCCTTTCCCAATTTGATATATTGTTTTCGTCGAGCCCTTAATCATTTTTAGACGTCTTGGCCGAGGCCGTGACAAAATGTTTCAGAATGTACGACATTATACATTCCATCATTATAAAAATAATATTGATGGTTCATGTGGTAATTCGACTAGTATAATACCCACGATTATGTTTTATTATGGAATTATTTATTCATCTCATATTCCTTCTATAAATGTATTCATGTTTATTATTTGTAAAGGCATGTTGTTTTAATTATTCACCATGCTTAATACTTATGTTATCTTCTGTTGTATTGCTTACCCTTACTGAGCGTTTGAGCTCACCCCATTCCTATGTTTCATTTTCCTAGTATATGAAGAAGATAGTTATGAGTGTCTTGCATGCATAATATAGGAGGCTTGGATGTTTCTAATGTAATAAATTCATGTTGTATTTCATTTCATGTTGTATAATTGAACTTATATATGAATCTTGTTTCCAATAATACTTAACTGGTCGGTCTTTCAAGACATCATTTCTTTGTGATCATACCAACGTTATGTAATAATGCACCGACTCTGGGTTACTATGGTCGGAGCATTACATATTTGATACTAGAGAAATATTGTCACTTTTTATAGGGGATTTGAGTAGACGATAAGTAAATTAAGGAATCTAGTAGAGAAATATGGAATATTTTACCTATAGGAATTTGTAAACATGATAAACAATTAAAGAACTTCGAATTTGAATTTTATTCATTGAAAAAGATATAGGATGTGGGGAAGTGGATTATGAATCAAATTGGGTAGTGCATTTAAAATGATCTAGGATTATAAGGTGTGTTTAGAAGGGTTTTTGGGGTGTATTATTTATAGGGATGGAGAGGGTGTAACACCCCAAGCTTTCATGGTACGTTTCCCTTTTAATAATGTAATAGTATGCATTGTACACAACTTCATGATTCTAACACATCACAACCAATCAAACTATCTATTATGAATATAAATACCCATTATTTAAAATTTTATAAGTTTTACCCTTTAAAATGGACTTCATTTTTGGATTCAGAATATCAAAATTAGCTTACACTGAATTTCTGGTATTTTATTTAAAACATTCAACTTTTGATGAATGATGAAAAACAATAAGTTTAGATTAAAACAGAATTTTTATTTAAATAATTATTTATATTATTTATATTTATTTTATGTGAAAATAGATACATAATACCAATATAAGTTAAATTTAATTCATTGGAGTTAGTCTATAACAATATTAGATATATAAAATTTTTATGGAACTATTTACCGTCTTTTACCCACTACCAAAGAGCATTTGAAAATTTATATAAAAAATAATTTTACTGCTTTAGTGAGTTGAATTTTAAAAATTCGAGAGACAATATTGATATTAGTAAGTAATATGTTGTTCAATAAGATGAAAATAATTTTTGGTGAATAGTAACTTTTTACTTTTATTTACCATGGTTAAAAATAAATAGTTTAATTAAGGGTAAAAATGATATTATTGTTACCATAAAACATGTCCTAATTCTATTGGACAAATTTAATTCGACCAAAAACAACCTTAGGAATAAAATATGATCATTTAGGTCTACATGGATTATATTAAAAAATTTATTATTATTTAATTCAAAGAAGAGTTAAAAGTGATAATTTCCAATTTTATTAACTAATCAATTTTTAATATTGGGTTACACATAAGATAAATTCGACTATAAATAATTATTAGAAATATAAAAGGACATACTAAATAGTAGAATTTTGTTTATATTGTTTTGATATTAAATAATTTAATTTATTTATGACACTATGATGACGCAGTACTTACCTAATTAATAAAATATTAATATATTTGATGTTGTAAATATCCAAATAAATTTAATTTGAGGCTTTTTTTTGAATTCCTATAATTTTCTAGGTTAATAAGACATATTAGGATTGTTTATATGAGTTTTTTTAAAGTAAAAAATGTTATAAATTTAGCAAGAACAAAATACCAAATAGTGTAAAAATTGACATAAAAGAGTTTTTAAAAAACATATTATATTATTAAATGATATTATATTTATAAAAATATAAGGTTCATCCAAAATACTTATATAATTATAGTTGTATCATTAATTAACCATTTGGGGTTCTTTTGGAAGTATATAGTATGTTTATTATCCATTTAAGATAAAAATACAAAGAGACATGGTAAATGTCAAACTATTTAACTAAGAGTTAAATCTAAATGATAAGGTTCATATTGGGACACAGTCCTATCTAAAACCTATGGGTTGAGTATATTTCAACCCATCCCCACCTTAGACCTTAAATAATCTACTTTGTAGCCATTATAAAAAAAAATTAGTTACTTATAAAATAATAATTCTAGCTTTTCCTAAATTTCCCCTCACCCCTCTTATAAAAGGGCACTCCCCCTTCCCTAAAATTCACAACTTCAAAGCCTTTTTGCCTAGCCAAACCATTCCAAAATATCCTCTCAACTGTCCTCTAATAATCCTAGAGGCCTTCCATTAGTCATAAAGCCAACCTATGTATCCCTTTTGATAAAATCAAAAGGAAGAACCCAATGAAGAGGTATATAATTCATCACCTCTTCCATGTTCCTTTCCTCTTCCACTTCCTCTTTCTTTGATGTTTCGATTCTAAAATAATAACTCTAGTATAATCCATATACTATGATGTTATTATAAATATTGTATAACCATTTTCATTATTCTATCCATCCTTTGAATGAAATTTTACCATATGTGCTTACGTATGGCTTACTGTCTCCACGTCGTGGTGTAATTGTTATTAAATACATTATTATTTGGATGGGTATAATAATGATGTTTAATTGATGTAAATAATAAACATAACATGATAATGATTCTGTATATATGATATACCATCCAATTATAAATTATTTTAATACCAAAAGAATGATGTTATCTCTCGTGCGTACGTATAGATTTCAAAATTATTTCACCATTATACAGGACATTAATCTACCCTCGACAAAGGAAAAGTACAAGGTAAGGGTTAATTTCACAATCTCTATATCATTCGAGGTTGTTTTTAGGTAAGTATCTACTGGTACCTCCTTATCATCCACATCCATGTTTCTTAAAAATGTATTCTAAAACATTTTTACTATTTTTAGACTATGATTTAATTTCATTTATACCTTTTTTTTGACTTTTAATAAAATGGTTTGAAAGGAATGTTTTTGTCGTGTTCCAATAAGGGACTTTATGTCCTTTTAAAAAATAAAGGTACAAATGTTTTTTTAACTTATATGGAGGGTGTGGCAATTTTTTCCATTATAAAATCATCAATGGTTCCCTTAAAAGCTTATAAGAATATTTTCAAGATAAGTGATTTCTTTATAATAATGGGACTCTTAAATTATTTCAAAATAGAAAGAGATATTTCTCTAAATTGGTTGTGATTTCATCTATGCCAACATCATTTGATGGATTTTAAGCTTATTTGAAGTTGATTTTTTATGATACAAAACATCCATTTTGTATTGAAGGTTTTGTTATATGATTGATTGTGGATGTGTTATTTTACACCATTAATGGTTTATGGATAATGTATTGACATTTTTATGCTAGTTTTAATATGAATTTTTATGTTATGTTTAAAACTTATAATATGAGGAATGCATTGGACATAGTAAGTAACAGGTGGAGCCCGCTATAGATACTTGATGCATAGGTATGTCTCATTAGAAAAAATAGTGTCTTGGCACAAGGCCTTGAAAAAATATTATTTTTAGTCTTGGCACAAGGCCTTGACTATGTGGTTATGAAATTCTATCATTATGCATTCTATCATAAACAACGTGGCTATTGCTTTTGCGTGTGATTATTTGACTAGTAGAATATCAATATGAGTAAGTAAATGGCATTATTTTGATTTATATTTTCCATATTATGATGATGTTTATGTTGAAAAGGATTTTGTTTTAGTTTTATACATTGCCTTAAATGTTTATGCTTATTTATGAAAGTTCCTGCTATATTTTTATCCTTACTGAGCATTTTATCTCACCCCTTTCAATGTTTTATTTTTTCCAGGATGGGAAGATGTATATTATGAATGAAATGTAGGGATAGTCTATGGTATCTCAGTGTTTTCCAAGGAATCAATGTTGTTGTAGTTTTCTATATTATTATGTAATGTAATCCTTATGAATGTATCTAGTACTTCCAAGGCTGCTAAACTAATAGGTCTTTCGAGACTTGATCTTTTGTGATCATGCCAATGATATGAAATAATGCACCGACTCTAACCATCTAAGGTCGGGGCGTTATAGTTAGTACTAGAGGAAGTTTAATACAATCCTTGGAATCTAGATTTAGGAAAACTCTGATTAGAGCATAGAGCCTTAAGATATACTTTGAGGATTAGTATTGAATAACATCCTAGAATTTTGGAATTGTAGAGATTTTGTGAGTTTTCCAAGAAAATAAATCCATTTCTGGATGCGAGTAGGTAGAGGAGGCTCTGGAACATATGTGCCTAGGGGTAAAACCCGAATACACTGCTTTGAGATAGACTCGAATGTGAACTAGTGCATGACAATGTGCCTTACAACACTCTTGGTAAAAACACTCCTGGGGGATATGCATAGGATAATTCTCATTTTATTTACAAACCATTATGAAGGGTTTATGAGTATATACATACTCAAGGAAAACATTTTCTATGATTATGGATTATATCCATAAACGTTTCAATTTATTTTTCAGTATTTTATAAATTTGGAATTATATATTTCGATTCATAAACTAATCTAGTTTATGCCATTGTATTGAAAAGCCTCATTGTGGAAGGAATGGAAACTATATAAATAAATGCACTGCATGTAGGTATTTTCCACCTGCTCAAGATAATTATAGTGGAGGTAGTGATACAACTAGTTTTGATAACCTTATAACTATATTGGGACAACTCACTCAGGTTATGAATAATAACCTCACCCTTATAGTGCACCCTAATCGGCAGTGTGGAAAATAAATGTTATATCACTTCTTAAGGTAAAAAACACCAACATTAAATGGGGGTACAAATCCACTAGTAGCTGAGCAATGGATAAATTCCTTAGAGAAAATATTTCACGCCTTGGGAAGTAGCGAAAGAGAAAATGTTTTCGTGGATGTTTACTGCCTCACTAGAGATTCTAATCAATGGTGTTCATTGATTCAAAACACAAAGGATGATAATGAAGTATCAAATATGGAATTGAGTGAGTTTAAATAAATTTTAATAGAAAAATAATTTCTGAATGACCATCGAGCGGATATGGAATGATAATTTCTGAGTTTGAGGAAAAATGATTATAAGAATGTCGCAAAGTATGAAACTAACTTTAAAAGGTTAGAAAGGCATGCTGCATATTATATACGTAACCCAAGAATTAAGATTGATAATTTATTTGATGGGTTAAAACCATTTCTCCACTGAGCATTAGTCTCACCATACTTCTCATCATACAAAGATATTGTCTCATGTGATATCAAGACAGAAAAAGTATTCTCTAAGTCTTACCACCTTAAAGAAAAGCAAGATAAGAAGAGATCAGTTAAACACTCTGGAAATGGAAATAAGGGGAAGAATGTAAATGTTGAATATCCATCCTGCAGTAAATGTGCGAAGAAATACCATGGTAATTTCTTGAAGGGAATGTGAGTCTTTTACAAGTGTGGTGACAAAGTCCACCAAGCTCGTGATTTCAAGGGTATGAAATAGGTCGTTGATGTTGAATTCTAAAATTGTAGAGAAAGGGGGAATTATGAGAATGAATGTTCTAAGAAACTGTGGAACATACCTCATAAAATTTCAAGGGATCAAGGGAAAGCTTATGTTTTCACTACTGCTGAGGATGAAGCTATGAAAGACATAGTGGTAGGTAATTTAGTGGTTTCCTAAAGTTTAGAAAATGCTTTATTTGATTCTGTATCATCACATTATTTCATATCATCCCAATTTTCTAAGAAAATTAGATATTTCCAATTTTATTTAACAAGGGATTTGTCAGTCAAAACTCTTAAGGGAAGTATCATTGAAACAATGTTTTGTGAATAAGTCCCTATTAGGGAATATAAATGTGTTTTATCTGCTGATATCATCGTCATACCCATGATTGAATTTTGTATAATCCTCGGTATGGATTTTCTTTCGAACCATGATGTGAAAATGTATTGTAAGAAGAATGAGGTTACAATTTTTTATGATGATAAGGAGTACCTTATCATTAAAGTAGATATATCGCCACCAAATTCTTATCTAGATCCACCTCCAGTAGCTTAACTAAATTAAATTATTTTGGATCAATAGAATGAAATAATTATGGGTGAGAAAAGGAATGTTCAAATAGATTATGTACATATTGTGAAAGAATATATTGTTGTGTTTCTAGAAAATTTACCTGTACATCCTCTAGATTGATAAATTGAGTTTTCCATTGATTTAATTCAAGGATAAAGGCCCATATTGAAGACCCCTTATAGAATGGAAACTCTGTATTTAGTGTAACTAATGAAAAAACTGGAGGAATTGAGTAATAAAGGACTTATTCGCACTAGTGTTTCTCCATGGGGAGCCCATGTCCTTTTTGTTAAGAAGAAAGATGGATCTATGAGGTTGTGCATTGACTATAGATATATCCATGCTAAAATAATAAAGAACATGTATCCCCTACCTCGATTGATGATTTATTTTACCAACTTCATAGATCTCAATACTTTTCATAGATTGACCTTCGATCTGGATATCAGCAGTTGTGTGTGAAGAAGGAAGACACTCTGAAAACAGAATTTTAAACCAGGTACGAGCATTACGAGCTTACAGTAATGCCTTTTGGATTGACTAATGAACCCCTTATCTTCATGGATCAAGTGAATAGTGTTTTAAAGGAATATCTTGATGAAATTTTAGTGGCAATTTTTAATGATATCTTTGTATACTCCAAAAGAAACTATGATCATGAAAATCACCTGCACATTATCCTAAAGACTTTTATTGGACACGAATTATATTGGATGTTTAGAAAGTGTGATTTCTGGCATCAAGAGATTTCTTTTCATGGACATATAGTCTCTAAGGATGGAATTTATATTGATCCATCTAAGACCAAGGAATTCCAAGAATGGCCTACACCGATGATTATAACTGAGGTACGTAGTTTATTTGTTTAGCAGGTTATTATCGACATTTGGTCCAAAATTTTTCCCAATTGGCTAACCCATTAAAAAAGCTGACATGAAAAGAGGTTAAAGTTTTCTGGATAAAATAATGTGAAGAATGTTTTGAAGAATTGAATAAAAGATTATTTATTTCACCTATATTGACTCTGCCGTCGGTGAATGATTTTTTTATTTACAGTAATATATAGAAGAAAGGACTTGGTTGTGTCCTTATAAAGAATGATAGAGTTATTTCATATGCATCACGATAGCTGAAAATTAATGAGCAAAACAATACTACACCTGATCTTGAGTTAGAAGCTATAATATTTTCTTTTAAATTTTGGAGACACTATCTTAATGGTAAAAAATGCGAGAATTATACTGATCAAAAGAGTTTGAAGTATATTTTATCATAGAAAGAACTCAACATGAGGAAAAGGAGATGGCCTAAACTTCTCAAGGATTATAATTGCACGACACACTACCACCTGGGGAAGGAAAATAAGGTGGTAGATGATTTGAGTAGAAAATATCATGGGAATTGGAATAAGAAGAGAGTTGAAAAAGATCCTATTTTTATGGATTCAGTAAAGATGGATATGGGAATAACCATGGAATATGAAACATTAATGATTTTTCAAATGGTTGAAAAACCATCTTTAATAGAAAGGATAAAATGTTCTATGGTTGATGATGAGGAGTTTCAAAGTAATAATAAAGCTGTGAATGATGGGAGATTGAGTGACTTCTTATATGAAGATAGAATTTTTAAATTTGGGAGGATACTTTGTGTTCCAGATATACTTGATCTAAAATTGAATTGTTGGATGATGCTCATAGCTCCAATTTCTTTATACACCCTTTGTGGCAAAAAAAATGTATATATATTTGAAGGAACATTTTTTGTGGGACAACATGAAGATGGAGATTGCTGATTTTGTGTCAAGATGTATTGTTTTCGACAAGTTAAAGAAGAAAGGAAACATCCTAGAGGAGTCATGCAACCCCTTCCCATTCCTGAGTGTAAATTGGATGATATCATAATGGACTTTGTCAGGGGGATACCATAGACTCCAAGAATGAATGATGTGATATGGGTTATTATTGATTGTATTACCAATTCAACACATTTTCTTGCCATAAGAGAAGATTTACCACCTGAACATCTATCAAGAATATATATCAATGAAATTATGAGTCTTCATGGATTATACCTAACGATTGTTTCGGATTTTGATCTGCGTTTTACATCAACATTTGAGAAAAGTCTTCAGAATGACCTGGATACTGAACATCATTTGAGCACTGCCTACCACCCCCAAACTAATGGACAATCAGAACAGAATATTCAAACATTATAAGACATGTTGATATCCTGATCACGTGACATTCAAGGTATGTGGGATCAATATTTACCTATGGTAGAATTTTCCTATAACAATAGTTCCCATTGAAGTATTCAGATGGCACCATATGATGTATTATACAGAAAGAGATGCCGTACACCAACCTGTTGGGATGATGTTAGTGAATGAAAGTTCATCATCACAGATCTTGTTGAGGAAATGATGTAAAAGGTGAAGGTAATCCAAACCCACATTAAAGCAGCTCAAATTAGGAAGAATAGATAAGACGATAATAGGATGCAGGATTTGGAATTTCAGGTAGGAGATCATGTCTTCATGAATGTATCTTCATGGAAGGGTGTTATATGTTTTTTTAATAATGGAAAAATTAAGTCCCATGTACATCGGACCTTTCCAAATTCTAGAATAAATTGGGGTTGTAGCTTACCGCTTGAAAAAGGTGCCAAGTCTCTCTAAAGTTCACGATGTATTCCATGCATCACTATTGAGAAACCACATGCCTGACCCAACGAATGTACTTACATGTTAAGAATTAGAACTGGAACTCGATCTGTCTTATTTTTAAGAGCCTCTCATGGTTTTTGATAAAAGAGAACAAGTGTTGAGAAACTGGACGACTCTTCTGGTAAATGTTCTATGGAGAAACCAAAAAATGCTAGAGGAAACGTGGGAACCCAATGAATATATAAAGAAGAACCACCTGAATATTTTCATGCTGTAATATTATAGAAATTTAGAGTATGAAATAATTTGGAGGGTAGAATGTAACACCCCAAGCTTCCATGGCACTTTTCCCTTTGAGTAATTAAAAATCATGTGTTGTACGCAACTTCGAAATTCCAGCACATCACAACCAATCAAACTAGCCGTTATGAATTGTAATACCCACTTTTTTAATTTTTAAAAATTTTATCATTCAAAATGGACTTCATTTTTTGATTCTTAATATCTAAATTAGCTTACGGTGAATTTTTGATATATTTTTGAAAAAATTCAATTTTTAATGAATAGTGAAAAACATCGAGTTATAGTGTAAAACGAAATTTTTATTTAAATAATTATTTATTTTATTTTAATTTATTTTAGGTTAAAATTGATACATAATACCTATATAATTTAAATATATTTCATTGGAGTATGTTTATAAAAATTCTAGATATATAAATATTTTATTGAACTTTTTACCGTCATTTACCCACCTCCTAGGAGAATTTGCAAATTTATTGAAAACATAATTTTACTACTTATGTGAGTTTAATTTACAAAGCTCCTACAGACATGGTTGATTTCATTAAAAAAAATGTGGTTCAATAAGTTGAAAATATTGTTTGGTGAATAGTAATGTTTTAATTTATTTTCCACGGTTCAAAGTAAATAGGGTAATTAAGGGTAAAAATGATATTATTATTACCGTAACACATGTTAAAATACAATTGGATAAGTGTAATTCGACCATAATCCACATTAGGAATAAAATATGATCCTTTTTTTCCACATGGATTAGATTAGAAGAGTTATTATTATTTAATTCAAAGAAGAGTAAAAAAGTGTTAAATTCAATGTTTAATAACCTAACCATTTTTAATATAGGGATACACATAAGATAAATTAGTCTATAAATATTGAATAGAAAGATAAATAATTTCCTACATAATTTTATTTTATTTATATATTTTATACTTCAGCTAATTTAATTTTTTTATGACACAATGATAATGCAATAATTACCTAATTAATGAAATATTAAAATATTTGATATTATAAATATCCAAATAAATGTAATTTTAGACTTTTTATAAATTAAACTAATTTTATATGTTAATATAACATGTTATGGTTGGTTATATTAATATTTTTCAATGTAATAATGCTGTTATGAATTTCGAAAAAACAAGATACCAAATAGTGTCAAAATTGACAAAAAAGAGTTTTTAAAACAAATATCATATTATTAAATGATATTATATTAATAAATATATAAGTATTGGCCACAAAACTTATATAATGATAGTTTGTTCATTAATGAAGCATTTGGGGTTCTCTTGGTAGTATATATTATGTTTATTAACCGTATAATATATAAATAAAAAGAGACATGGTAAATGTCAATCTATTAAACGAATAGTTAAATATAAACGATAAGGTTAATATAGTGACCAAAACCTGTATAAAACCTATTAGATGAGTGTTTTTTGACCAAACCCTGCCTTATCCTTTAAATAATCCATTTTAGAGCCATTATAAAAAGAAATGTATTTTATTATAAAATAATATTTCTAGCTTTTCCTAAGGTACCACTCACCCCTCTTATAAAAGGGTACACCACCTTCCCTCAAATTCACACCTTCAAAGACTTTTGGATCGGCCAAACTCTACCCAAATACCCTCTCAATTTTCCACCCTTCATCCTATATGCCTTCCATTAGTCATAAAGACACACGAAGGATCCCTTTTGATCAATTCGAAAGGAAGAACCCGAAAAAGAAGTAAATATTGCATCACCTTTTTTGAGTTCCTTTCTTCTTCCACTTCCTTTTTCTTTGTTGTTTCCATTCTAAAATAATAACTTCAGTATATTATATATACAGTGATGTTATTAGAAATATGGTACAACCATATTCATTATTCTATCCTTCCTTTAAATGGAATGTCACCATACGTCCGTATGTACGGCTTAGCATCTCCACGTCGTGGTGTAATTGTTATTCAATACATTATAATTTGGATGGGTATACTAATGATGTATAATTGATTTAAATAATAAATATAATATCATAATGATTCTGTACATATGTTATACAATCAAATTATATGTTATTTTAACATCCAAAGAATGATATTGTTACTTGTGCGTACGTACAGATTACCGTCTCCACTGACGTGACGAGATTCATTCCACACCATATCCATTTAAAAATAATTTTTATTAGATGATTAAAAATATTTTTTAAAAACGTAATATAATTTTGAATACGGATAAGATACATCTTATCAATAACAAACATTACTTATGTAACAATGAATATAAAGGGAAAAAAATCACTTAACACCCAAAACGATGATAATACTATGATATTATTAACAATGTAATTCTAAAATATCTTATATGATATCATATTAATGTATATGATTATTTTATAAATTACTAACAATTATATCACCATTATACAAAATGTTATCCTACCCTCGTCCAAGGAATATATAAGGTAAGAGTAATTTTCACAATCTCTTTATCATCCGAGGTTGTTTTTACATAAGTATCTATGCGGACCTCTTTATCATCCACATCCATGTTTCATAAAAATGTATTCCACAATATTTTTACTATTTACTAGACTATGGATTAAAGTAATTTATACCCTTGTTTGACTTTTTATAAAATTTATTGAAAGGAATCATTCTATCGTTTTCCAACAAGGTACTTTATGACCTTTTCAAAAAAAAGGTAAGAATGTTTTTTAAACTTATACGGCGGGTGTGGCTATTTTCCACCATTATAACCACATAAATGATTCCCTTACATGCTTAACAAATTTGTTTAAAAATAAATGGTTTTTATAATTATATGACTCATAAATGATTTCAAAATAGAATTAGATGTTTCTCTAAAAATGTTTTGATTTCATCGATGTCAACAAACTTTGAAGGATTTTAAGCTTATTTGAAGTTTCTTTATTATAATAAAAAAATACATATTGTATTGAAGGTTTTGTGACATGATTTACTGTGGATATGTAATTTTTACACAATTCGTGGTTTATGTATAATGTATTGACATTTATTATGCAAGTTTTAATACGAATGTTTATGTTATGTTTAAACCGTTTCATATGAGAATGTGTTGGACATAGTAAGTGATGGGTGGAGCCCGTTATAGATCCTTGATGCATTGGTACGTCTCATGAGACACCCCAGTGTCTTGGAACAAGGCCTTCAAAAAATTATAATTGTATTCTTGGCCCAAGGCCTTGACTATGTGGTTATGAATTTCTGGAATTATGAATTCTATCATTAAGAATGTGGCTATTGATATTGTATATTATTATTCGACTAGTAGAATATCAATGTGAGTAATTAATGGCATTATTTTTATTTATATTTTCCATATTATGATGATGTTTATGCTGAAAAGGCTTTTGTTTTAGTTTTATACATTTCTTTAAATGTTTGTGTCCATTGATGAATGATTCTACTATATTGTTATCCTTACTGAGCATTTGATCTCACCCCTTTCAATGTATTATTTTTTCCAGGATGTGAAGAAGTATATTATGAGTGAAATGTAGGGATACTCTATGGGATCTTAGTGTTGTCCATGGAAACAATGTTGTTGTAGTTTTCCATTTTATGATGTAATGTAAACCTTATGAATGTATCTAGTACTTACAAGGCTACAAAATTAATTGGTCTTTCGAGACTTTATCATTTTTTATCGTGGCAATGATATGTAATAATTCACCAACTCTAGGCTTCTGGGGTTCAGGCATTATAGAGGGTATGTTTTGTTACATTGTTTATTAGTTTATTTTTTTGCATTAAGAATATGTATCATATTGATTATTGGGAATGAATATAGTAATCTGCGCTTGTGAGTTCACAATAATAGGATCTTACATCATTTAGATATTAAAATTCATTTCTTTGGCTAAAAATGTTATCCTCCACAAATTATTGAATTTCACTATTCAGTAAAACACCAACTATTTCAGAAATATAACAAAAAATAACCATATCCATTTTTCAAAGTGTATATATACAAATTGAACTCATTATGAAAATAAATATCAATAAATGTGTATTTAAATTCATATATATAATCATCATTTATTCAAAAAAAATACAACTCTTAATATTATAAACAATTTTATATCAATTTAAAATAGTAATTATGGTCACAAAAAGAAATATTATAATTTTACATCAACATAACATTAATTTTTGAGTCTGTTATATTGAAAATAAATTTTATTTGAAATTATTATATTAATTATATAAATTTAAATAAAAATTTACATTTTATAAAAATACAAACACAAAATTTATCATTTTTAAAACATTTATTTACATATACCATGATAAAATAAATCATATTTAAATTTTATGATAAATTATTTTTCTTTCATACATTCATATGTGTGGATATTATACTTATGGTCACTTTAATAATCTCAATGGACAGATTTATAATGGTAATATAGGTTTCTTAATTTCTATAAATACCACTTATTTCATTCATTCTTCATTCACTTCTACTTTCTCTCATATATTTACATTCCTCTTAAAAATTAATATAATATTATTTTCATTATGTTTCAATTATATAGATATTTTCATGAGTACATTCATTTTAGTAGATTATGTATAATCAAATTTTCGAATTTTGATTATCTTATTTTCTATTAATTAACGATCCTTAATATTACTCCTTATTATTTTTTTAATAATATATTTTTTATATTTTATGAGAATAAAATTATTATTATATCTATTAATAATTATATGAATTTAAATACCATTGATATATTTTTTGGTCATTTTTATTCCAAATATTTGAAATTGCCCACTTGAAATTTATAATTACATGCTAAGGTAAAAATAAATGAGGGTATTTTTTTAATGCCCTGATATTAGTTACCCAGAGTCAGAGCATTATTTTAATACATTTGCATAATTACAAGGAATCACATTCCGAAAGACCAGTTAGTTTAGCAGTCTTGAAAATAGATTGCATACATGAACATTACATTACACTTTCTAACATACAATACAAAAAAAAGTTCATTGAGAACTCCATTATTCCCTTTATCTTAACCATGCATATCAATCATAATAAAATTCTTGGAATCTTGGGAAAATAAAACATAAGAAAGGGGTGAGCTCAGATGCCCAGTAAGGGTAAATAATTTATCGGAAGCTATAAACCTTTAAGAAAATATGTGTGATAAAAACAACATCCTTTTTAAAAATAATCTTTAACATAGTATGAAAAAATTACACATTACCATATAAACATGAACATGGATATTCTACTAGTCGAATAATCACATGTAATAACTAATTTCATAATTAGGGAATTCCTAACACTGGACATCATTACCACATAGTCAATCCCTTGTGCCAAGACTACAAATTAAATTTTTTTCAAGGCTCATTCCAAGACAATAGCATGTCTCATGAGACCTACCAATATATCGAGGATCTATAGCGGGCTCCAGCAATCACTTACTAACTCTACTGCATTCCTCATATGAAAAAGTTGAAACACAACCTAAACTTTTGTTTTAAAACTAGAATATTAAATGTCATTACATTATCTATATGCCATGAATTGTATAAAAATAGAACATCCACAGTCAAAGATATCATAACTCATTCAATACAACATGGATGATTTTATTATAATAAATCAACCTCATTCAAAAATAATATCCAGTAAAGGATGCTGACATATTTGAAAATGATTAATAAATTTTTTTGAGAGAAATATCCTTTTAGTAAAATGATTTAAAAGTCACATATATATAGAGGAATCATTTTAAAAGATATTTTTTTATTAAAGTGTCCCATACCACTTTGAAACATATGAAAGTAATTTTTATTTTTAATCATTAATTTCTATATAAATAAATCCTTAAAATCATTTTTAAAACATGGACATTAATTGAAAATATTTAGAAAGATAAATCATTAAAACATTTAAAATTATGATCATGATAAAGATTACCTTTTAAAAATCATTAAAATATTCATTTTGAAATCATGTATATGAAAAATGGACATGGATGATAAAAATATCCCTTTAAATACTTATACATAAACAATCTCGGATAATAATGAGATTGAGAATTAACCCTTACCTTGCACTTTTCTTTAGTCAAGGGTATGTTTAACCTCTTTTATGTATATCATAGTATGTTATTAAATAATACCAAAACCATATTAATATTTTTGATATCATACATGATTCATTTATAACATTATACTACAATTAAATTATAATTTCAATGTTAAATTAACATTTCGGCTAATAATTCTTTTTCATTATCGTACGTGTCATAAATTGTTACTCTTGATTGTATCACATAGATCAAGATTTAAATAAAAACATAATATAAAACATGATTTATATATCAGATATATTTAGAACATAAATATTTATAATAGATATATATATGAAATGAAAAACACCGTTTATGGAGACGGTAGTCCGTACGTGCACATAAATGATGTATCTGTTTTCATATCGTATTGAACAGAACTTAGTGAATAAGATATATGTAAGTACACACACACAAACACACACACACACACACAGAGATATATATATATATCTCCAGTAGCATTATTATGTCATATATTACATACTTAGTAATATATATTTTTATAATCATCGATGAATGGTGAACGTGGAAATGAATCTTATCGCGTCGTGGAGACGGTAATCCGTACGTACGCATGAGAGATAATATCATTTCCTTAAAGATGTGGAATTGGATGGTATATTAATTTTAAAGAGACATTATCATGTTGTTTTCATTATTTATATACATATTATTCATCATTATATCCATCCAAATAACATAGTGATAAATAACAAATTACATCACGGCGTGGAGACGGTAAGCCTTATGTACGCACACATGGTGACATTATCACTCATAAGATGGATATAATAATGAATATAGTTGTGCCATATTTATAATAACATCACAGTATATAGTGGATACTTGAGTTATTATTTTATATTTGAAACAACAAAGAAATAGTAAGTGGAAGAATATGAGAACTTGTAAGAGGGTGGTGAAATCATTAGCTATTCTTTGGGTTCTTCCTTTTGATTTGATCAAAAGGGATTCTTAGGTTGGCTTTATAACCAAAGGATGGACTCTAGGATGAAGGTAGGATATTTTGGAGGATATTTGGGCTGTGGTTGGCTAAGCCAAATGGCTTTGGAGTTGTTAATTTTTGAGAAGGGGAAGTGCCCTTTTATAAGAGGGGTGATATTCACTTAAGAAAACATAAAATATTATTTAATAATAAATTCATATTAGGTTTATAATGGATCCCAACTGATTTATATAGTGTTTAAGGTGGGTATAGGTCTAAATCCACTCAACCAATAGGTTTTAGACAGGTTGGGTCACTATATTAACCTTATCTTTTTTATTTTACTCTTAGTTTAATTAGTTTGACATTTACCATATCTCTTTGTATTTTTCTATTATTGGGTTAATAAACATACGATAAAATTCCAAGGTAACCCCAAGTTGTTCATTAATTATATACCTATCATCATATAATTCCTTTGGCTGAACCATATATTTTTAGTGATATTATATAAATTAATAATATAATATTTGTTTTAAGAACTCTTTTTTGTCAATTTTGACACTATTTAATAATTGATTTTTTTAAAGTAATAACAACTTTATTAATTTATATAAATTTATTTAATCAATCCTATCATTCCTTAGTAACCACGAAAATTAGTTTATTTCATCAAAATGTTCAAATATATTTATTTTATCATTTATAATACCAGTTATTTGATTCTTTAGTTAATAAGGAAAACATTGCATCATCATTGTGTCATAAATAAATTTTATTATTAAATGTCTCAAAATTATAAATAATATACCATTATGTACTAAATATTTTAATATTTCTAATGAATATTTATAGTCGAAAAGATAACTTCTATAACACCTTTTACAAATTGTTTTACTAAAAGATATATGTTTATGTCATTTTTGCCTTTACTTTAAATTAATTAATATAAAATGTCATTATCACTTTCAAGTGGCTCCATGTTGTCCCAAAATAGACCCAATGATTCCCATGTTCGGACATGTATCATCCAATTGGGTTAGGACATGTGTTAGGGTAATTTCATATTATCTTAATATTATTTCATTACCCATATTTACCAGATTTACCCTTTAACCACAGTAAATAAAATATTTACCGAAGTAATTATTCATAATGTCTAAAAATAAAAGATATATCTTTAAAAAAAATTTCAAAATGATCCAAAACATGGAATCCATTTTTTAAAATTCGAAACATATATGTTGCAGAAATTAATTTAAAATTAATTCGCACTATCAAAACAAAAAGTGTGTTTTTAAGAAATAATAACTATCAAAATTTTGACACATGTTTATGTGTAGTTTAAATGTAAAATTACACCCAATGACCTAAATTATATTAAATGATAAAAATATAATCTAATGAAATATTAATTCCACTCAAATGTATAATTTAGTACTATAAGTTATTATGATTTAAGATGTTGTTTTCAGTTAAAATTTAGTAATTTTCACTATTCACACAAATATGAAACTTATCAGAAAGACACCAATAATTTATCGAAACTAAATTTTTATGTACGGATTATAAATAATATTTTTATTTTTCCAAATTGAATATATAAAAGTATCAAATATTTTATTTTAAATCGGTTCTCCATTAAAATAAGGTAAAATTGCATTTTTTGAAAAATACATCCTTCATCTAAAAAATTGAAATTGTTTTTAATTATGTATAAAAAATTCATAATATGGTTTCTAAAATTATAACGATTATATAATATTCAAAATTCAGTTAATACTATTCATAACCTCTTTTAAATGACTAGTTTGGTAAGTAATGGTGCGCTTGAACTCGATGTTGCGTGTAGTGCATGTTATTGAATTACCATGAAGAAATAACGTACTATGAAAAAAATTATTTTTACATTATTCCATCCTACAATAAATTGCTTACTCACAATTTGAAATTGTTCTTTAAAAATAAAAGTTTGAAAATAGAAAATAACATTGTGGGAAAACCCACATCGGAAATTGTTTTTATAAAATTTAGTCTTAATAAAGGGAAAGGGAAATGAAAAAGCCACCACCAAATCATGTTCTCTATTAGGAGAAAATTGGTGAAAATTAGAGAAACATTATTTGAGGTAAAAAATAAATATTTTTTGGGAGTGATTGAGGTCATCAATCACAAACAAGTGTAAAATTGAGAACCTCAAAACCATTATTCTACGATGATTTAAAATACCATCGGTTCAACAAAACATAAGGTATTAGGATAACACATTTTTGGTTATCAGATCCCTTCCCTAAAGTTTAATAATTAATTTATCCATAAAAAATGAGTAATAATAGAATATATATATATACATATATATATATATATATATATTTTACAAGTAGATTTTAATTCATCAACTTATTCCTACCACAAACTCATCTTTCAGTCCAAAAGATTTCATAAAAATATTCTATTTATCCTATTAGTATATGGATCCAAAAATAATGAATTTATAATTCACCTATTAGACCTTTTAAAAAGAAACTAAATTATACAATCCAGGATATCACATATGGAAGTGTTAGGTGATGCACCGTTTTCGTCCTTCGGTTCTGGGTTCATGTCTCACAGCCTTGTCGTACGTGACTAGTAGTCGCCCGACCTCTAGGTTGTCCTTTTTATTACAATCCAAAAATAACCCTAACAATAACATTCAATTTCGAACATAATACATTCCATCCTTCAAACTTATCCAAAATACAAATATCTGAACTCTCTGTACAAAATTTATAAATAATTTAAACACAATGAATATCCTTTTTTCTAGGTAATAACATGTGAACACCTTCATCATGTATTCTTTTAAAATAACGCAACATTGTGAATTACCATAAAACCTTATTGATTATATTCATTCTCCCTTATTCCTTAGATAATACTGGATATACTCCTTCTATCCAAAAGATGTTGTAAACTCCAACAATGATGGAATATATAAATCATTAATCAGTTTCAAAGAAGTCAAATATATCCAATATAATTTATCCAAATCAACCATATCTTATTCCAAAATCACTACCGAATTATCAGGACCATATTATGGATTACCTTTCCTTAAACCATTTATTTTCCAAAAAGTGTTTCTTACTATTATGTCACATTTCTTATAACCATATAATCTCAAATCCTCAATAAAATAGTACTTCAGTACAATCCTTATTTATCTCGATGATTCATATAACCAGTATATTGTTGATACAACACTCAAATGAAATAATTATATATTAACAACATAATAACACTAGTCATTCCTATTCACATGAGGTTATATAATAATTTGATTATTATCCAATACCATCATTTAAGGTATACTCTGATGACTGAGACATTGATTCACGTAGTGTCCCAACGCCTTGTAGATGAAGCATTGTGCATTTGAAATTTTTTCTTACCCTTGTAATCACGTACTTGGTATCCTTTTTCTCCACACTTATAAAAAATTACATTTCCATCAAGCATTTACCAAGGTGATTATTCCCACATTTATCACATATAGGAAAATAGTTTTTTCGGTATTCCCTTTGTCTGTATTTCTCTCTACAATCCTTTTCTTCTGTTGCTTTCCTTCAAATCCATAGGACTCAAATAATTATTTATATATCATACTAACACATGATATTATTTATTCATATGTTGAGAATAAATTAGAGACTATTTCCCTTATAAATGTTGTCTTAATACCATGAATGATATGACCCTTCGTACTCTTTGGATCACACGAATTGCTGGATTTCTCATTCCTTATACTGGGAACCACTTCTAAACAAAGGCATAAACTAGGTCAGTTTTTGAATCGCAATTCATAATTCCAAACATGTAAAATACTTAATGTAAACTGAACAGTTCATGGATATAATCCATAATCACAAAAATGTTTTCTTTGAAGAGATATATACTCATAAAGACTTCATAGTGGTTTGTAAATAAAATGATAATTATCCTAATCATATCCCCCGAGAGTATCATAACCAAGAATGCAGCAAGGCCCATTTTCGTGCACCAGTTCCCATTCGAGACAAGCTCAAAGCGGTGTTTATGGGTTTTACACCTAGGTACATCTGTGCCAGAGCCCCCTCTACCTGCTCGCATCGTGACAGGGATTAATTTTCTTGTAAAACTCACACAATCTCTACATTACCAAAATTCTAGGAAGTTCTTCTATAATAATCATCAATGTCCATCATAAGGCTATGTGTTCTAATAAAAGTTTGTCTAAATCTAGTTTCCAAGGTTATTTCTATACTTACTATGATACAAACTATAATGCACTAACCCCAGTTACCCATAGTCAGTGTCTTATTTTAATTCATTGGCATGATTACAAGAAATCATGTCCCGAAAGACCGATCAGTTTAGCAGTCTTGGAAAATAGAGTGCGTACAAGAACATTGCATTACGCTTTCTAAAATACAATAAAAAATAGTTCTTTGATAATTCCATTATCCCCTTTATATTAACCCTATATATCAATCATAATAAACTGCTTCGAATCCTGGGAAAATAAAACATAAGAAAAGGGTGATCTCAGATGCCCATTAAGGATAAATAATTTATCGGAAGCTATAAACTTTTAAGGTAAGATTTGTGATAAAAATAACCTACTTTTTAAAAAAATCTTGAACATAGTATGAAAAAAATAAATCAAATATTACCACATAAACATGCACATTGATATTCTACTACTCGGATAACCACATGTAATAACTAATTTTAAAATGAGGGAATGCCTAACGCCGTACATCATTACCAACAATTCAAGGCCTTGTGCCACAACTAAAAATAAAACTTTTTTCAAGGCCTTGTTCCAAGACTCTAGTTTGTCTCATGAGACCTACTGATGCATCAAGGATCTATAGAGGGCTCCACCCATCACTTACTAAGTCCACTGGATTCCTCATGTGAAAAGGTTGAAACATGACATAAATATTCTTATTAAAACTAGTATATGAAATGTCATTGCATTAACCATAAACCATGAATAATATAAAAATATAACATCAGCAGTCAAACATATATTAACTCATTCAATACAACATGGATGATTTTATTGTAATAAATCATCTACAATCAAAAATAATATCCAGTAAAGGATGCTGACATAGTTGAAAATGATGAGTAAAACTTTTTGAGAGAAATATCCTTTTAGTAAAATCAATTAAAAGTCAGACAGTTATAACGGAAGTGATTTAGAATAGATTTTTAATCAATGTGTCTCATACAAATTTCAAACTTTTGAAAAGATTTATCATTTCAAAACTATCATGGCCATATAAATAAATCCTTAAAATAATCAGGAAAACATGGACATTAATTAAAAAGATTTAGCAAGATAAATCATTAAACCATTTAGAATTATGATCTTGATAATGATTGCCTTTCAAAAATCCTTAAAATATTTATTTTTAAATCATTTTTATGAAAAATGGACATGGATGAAAAAAATTTCCCAGTAAATACTTATACATAAACAATCTCAGATAATAATGAGATTGAGGAATTAACCCTTCCCTTGCAGTTTCCATTAGACGAGGTTATGTTTAACCTCCTGCATGAAGATCTTAGTATGTTTTTATATTATACCAGAACCATATTAATATTTATGATATAATACATGATTCATTTATGACTTTATAATACCCATTTAATAAAAATTTCCATGTTAAATTAACATTTATGTTAATAATCATTTTCTTTATCCAACGTGTTTTAATTTTTTACTCTTGATTTTATCACATAGATCCAGATTTAAATACTTCAATAATATAAAACACAATTTATATATCATATATATTTATATTATAAATATGTATAATAGATATATATATGAAATCAAAAACACCGTTTATAGATATGGTTGTCCGTACGTATGCATAAACGTTGTTTCTGTTTTCATATCATATTGAACGAAACTAAGTGAATAAGATATATGTAAGTACATATATATATATCCATTAGCATTATTATTTCATATATTTCATACTTATTAGTAATATATTTTTATAATCATCGATGAACTGTAAACGTGGAAATGAATCTCATCGCGTCTTGGAGACTGTAATTCGTATGTACGCACGAGCGACAATATTATTTCCTTAAAGGTGTGGAATTGGATGATATATTAATTTTATAGAGAAATAATCATGTTATTTACATTATTTATATACATATTACTCATCATTATATCCATCCAAATAAGATAGTGTTGAATAACAAAATGACACCACGACGTGGAGAAGGTAAGCCGTACATACGCACACATAGTGACATTATCATTCATAAGATGGATAAAATAAAGAATATAGTTTTTCCATATTTATAATAAAATTATAGTATATAGAGGATACTGTAGTTATTACTTTATAATGGAAACAACAATTAAATAGTAAGTGAAAGAATAAGAGAACTTGAATGAGTGTGGTAAAATCATTACCTCTTATTCGGGTTCTTCCATTTGATTCGATCAAAAGGGATCCTTAGGTAGGATTTCTGACCAAATTAAGGCTTCTAGGATGAATTTAGTATAGTTTGTAGGATATTTGGGTAGGGGTTGGCTGAGCCAAATGGCTTTGGAGGTGTTAATCTTAGAGAAGGGGAAGTTCCCTTTTATAAAAGGGGTGAGGGGCACCTTAGGAAAAATATAAACTATTACTTAATAATAAATTCATATTAGGTTTATAATGGCTTAAAACTGATTTAGATCGAGTATAATGTGGGTATGTGTCGAAATACCCTCAACCAATAGGTTTTAGATGGTTTTGGGTCACTATATTAACCTTATCTTTTAGATTTAACTATTAGTTAATTAGTTTGACATTTACCATGTCTCTTGTATTTTTATATTATTTGGTTAATAAACATACTATAAACTACCATTAAAACCCCAAGTTGTTCATTAATGACATACATATCATCATATAATTCATTTTTTGGAACCTTATTTTTTTAGAGATATTATATCAATTAATAATATAATATTGTTTTGAGAACTCTTTTATGTCAATTTTGAAACTATTTAATAATCGATTTATGTTAAAGTCATAACAACATTATAAATTCGAAATCAATTTATTTAATCAATCCTAAAATTATATAGTAACCTAAGAAGTTCATTTATGGTATAAAAATATTCAAATATATTTATTTTAACATTTATAATACCATTTATTTGATTCTTTCATTAATAAGGAAACCAATGCATCATTATTCTGTCATAAATATATTTCATTATTTAATGTCTAAAAATTATAAATAAAATATAATTTTGTAGGAAATCTTTTTATATTTCTAATTAATATTTATAGTAAAAAATATAACTTATATAGCACCTTTTACAAATTTTTTTACTGAAAGATATATATTTATGCCATTTTTTACTTTACTTTAAATTAATTAATATAAAATGTCATTACGACTCTCAAGTGGCTCCATGTGGTCCCCAAATAGACCCAAATATTCCCATGGTCGTAAATGTATCATCCAATAGGGTTAGGATATGTGTTAGGGTAATTTAATATCATTTAAATATTATTTCATAACCCATATTTATTGGATTTACCCTTTAACCATGGTAAATAAAATAATTACCAAAGTAATAATTCATAATGTCTAAAAATAAAAGTTACCTATTTATAAAATTTGGACCTTAGGATCCAAAATATGGAATAAATTTTTCCAAATTTGAAACAAAGAAGTGGAAGAAATTAATTTAAAATTAAATCCCTGATATCAAAACAAAAGCCTGTTTTTTTAAAATAATAACTATAAAAATATTCACACTTGTTTATGTCTAGTTTAAATTTCAAATTACATCCAATTACCTAAAATATATTAAATGATAAAAATAAAATCTAATGACATATTAAAACCACTAAAATGTATAATTTAGTACTATAAATTATTTTTATTAAAAAAGTTGTTTTCAGTTAAAATTTAGTATTTTCACTATTTAACCAAATATGAAAGTTATCATAATGACGCAAAATATTTATCAAAACTAAATTTTTATCTACTGATTCTAATGAAAAAGTTTATTTTCCCAAATTTAATATATAAAAGTGTCAAATATTTGATTTAAAAAGTTTTTTCCATTAAAAGTTGGTAAAGTTTTATTTTTTGAAAAATACTTCGTTTATCTAAAAAATTGAACTTGTTCTTAATTATGTCTAAGAAACATATAAGATGGATTCTAAAATTATAAGAATTATATAAATTTCAAAATTAAGTTAATAGTATTCATAACCTCTTTTTAATGGCTAGTTTGGTAAGTTGTGGTGCTCTTGAACTCCGTGTTGCGTGTAGTGCAAGTTATTGAATTACTTCGAAGAAATAACGTACTATGAAATCTTGGGGTGTTAAAATTTTTCATTCATCGATTTCATTTGTACCCCGGTTTCTTCATTCTACATATGGTTTCTCTATAGCACCATTACCAGGTGTGTGGGTTTGTTTCCATCAAAAAAATTCTTCTATAATCTAAAATCTTCAAAAGATTCTCCTCTTAAGAGAGATCATTTTTCTACTATAACAAATCCAAATTCAATATATGTGATATTTCTAGTAAATAAATTCTCAACATGGATATATGGAATACATAATATACATGAGACATGGTTCCTGGATGTCCTGGTAGATAGTCCCCTACTCAGATCCGATCATGAATCTTGAAGGGGACAATGTACCTTTGACTTTGTTATCCTATCTTTCCAAGTCTCACGACTCTCCTCTAATGAGATATATAGAGGGTCACCTTATCACTAACCTCAACCTCTAAGACCCATTGATGATTATATTCAATGATCTTTTGTCAAATATGGGCGTCCCTTTTAATCAACTAGATGGTCTTCCCCTTTTCTTCCATTTCATCAACCTTTTCAAAAGCTAACAACTTTTATTCACCAATATCATCATATCATAAAGGTATTATACATATTTTATGATAAATGGATTCATATGAACAAATATGTACACTTGTGTGGAAACTATTATTTTAAGAGATCTTGTCCATGGGATGATGTTGATCTCAATTTCCATTGAATTCCATTGATAATTCTCTTTATATTTATTTTTATTTTTTATTTTTCCTCTTAGATTGTGAATTAGTTTGTGGGTGATAATTTCCACTAATGATCAGCTTTGTATTTAGATCTTGTTGGAGAGTCGTCATAGAAATGAGTTTAAATATCATATCAAAATCATATATAACCAATAAGGGTACTCTATAAAGCCTCTCCAATTATCAGATGTATATTTGTGTAAGTTGGTTGAATGAGAATTCCTCTCAAATCATAAAAAAGTTATTAGTCTTTATAAGATGATAAAAATTGACCCATATAGCATTATTTCCTATGGATATATTTGAAATTGCAGTGACAATGTCCGCGGTGTTGTCTTTCTGTTTACATTTAGGTATGGGAAATGGTTGCATCATACTATTATGATTTTTACATTCATCCTTCACATTATAACATATATTTAACATTGATGTATATTCTGTGATGTCATTATACATATTTTCCCTCCAATAATAATTTATGAGATATTGTTACATAATTTTGTTTCCTTGATTTATATTGAATCTTGAGCTATGTGCATATTTTAAAATATGTTTCTCCATCTAATTAATTAATGGTACACATAGTCATTACCCAAATCATGATTTTAAATTTTCATAGCTTCCACATTATTCTAATTTTCCACATTATCTCATTGGGAATCCATTATCGTCATTAATAGGGATGGTTGAGTAATCATTTGAGAAATCATATATGATATTAATTCCTTAATTATTCTCATGTCCTTCCATTTCATGTTTTTGAAAATTGGATCACTCACAATTATCATCATTAAAAATGTTTCTGGATCCTTTCTACATAGTTAATATTCGACTTAATTTTTATTATCTTGATGCTAGTGGATTATGCTTTCATAATACACGATGATATATAACTACCTTCATTGGATATTATTATGATTATTCTATGTGAATATATATTTGAGGATCTTCTAATCAGTATATATTTCACACTTATCCCCATTAATATGATACCACTATATGTTTCAATGTGATGATCATAAATTCCAACTCCATATCACCTATGTGATAATTTTACCCATGAAAATTCAGTTTCCCTGAGGCATAATTTATCAATTTATCATTTTTTGTACCTTCATAGCTTAACCCCATCTTTGAAGCATCATTGTATACCAAAAAAGGTCCCCTCTTGTCTGTAGTATATGTACTAGTGAACCAATAAACCTATATTATATATATTTAAATAAAACATCGCATTCAACAATGTATAAAAATATTACTACCTTCTAATTTAGCTGGTTTAGTTGGTTTGACTCATAATGTGCACACCGCTTTTGAATAGAGGTCTTGGTCTTATCATCCTTATTCGCCATTAATTTGTGATATCATGACCGAAGGTCCATAATAGTGAAACATATTCCCCCGAATAATTCATTATAAAATCGGTATATATGTGAAATGTGAATCAGGTCTTTATCATGTTACTGTTATGTCATCGATAATCAATATAGAGGCATGTTGCTCCATCCATTTATATGATGAATGAGGACTGGTACACCCCCAAGAGAACCACTTGGTTATATGAAAACCCTGTACAGATTCTGTTGAAACTAATTACTCTGTTCCTACCACTCGATGGTGAACAAAATTTATAGATAAATTAATATGGTTGGAGATCCAGGTATAAGATCAATTGAGAACTCAACCTCTCAATTAGGAAGAAGACCACGAAATTCTTCAAGGAATCCTCTAGAGTAGTCCCTCATAATGGGAATGTATTGAAGGGTGGTTATATCATTTTTATTAATTATTTTTTCTCGGTATTCTTTCTATAGAGGAACTAATATCCATACCCAAGATTATTATTCTCATGTAGATTCATTCTCCTCAATGAAATTGTATAAAATTTGTGGATTCCCAGATATGTATTGAGTGATCTCTTCTCCAAATAATTGATTTCGTATTTTTATAATGATATCCAATACATTCTTAACAAATCATGAAACCACACCGAAGAATGTAAGACTATATTTTTTGGGTGGTATATTCCACTTAAGTAAACTATAGAGAATTTATATACTTTATAATCAATATATTCCCATTCACTATTATTATAAAGAACTCTACCTTCGTATTCTAAGGTGGTGTTTGAAATGTTCTATAATAATTTTCAAATATGAAATAATGCAATGAAACTGAATCAAATAGTACAGTCACTATTCTTTAATTAATAAAAAGTGTACATTTCATCACCACATTGTTAGAATCCACCTCAATAGTAGTGATAACATTTTCCCTTTTATGCCACTGTGTAGATTTTGTTCATATATTTTCACCAACAACCCTTCGAATAAGCTATTGGCTCACATGGTTTTCATGTTCATTTTAGATGTATCCCAAAAGTTAAAAAAATGTTCACTTGAACATTATTTTAAACTTTTTTATTAGTGGGTTTCTTTATTTCACATCTTTTTATTATTATCTTGGAGTCCCATTTTTCACACATGAAAAAAATTATGAATTCCTCAAGGTAGTTTCAAAAGTCATTCTTCCTAACCATTTGAAAAGTGGTATGCAATGTTTTCTTTACTCTATGATATTTTCTCTATTATAACTATTGAAGAGAATTATATCTTGCATTTTTTATCTGAAATCACACGATACAACTAAGAATCATTGATCTTCATCTCAACTTTATGGAAAAAATGAATAATTTTTTCATAACTTTTAAACTTCCAATTTTCTATGGATTTTCATAGAATCATATTAAACTCACCAATGTACTAGTGCACCATACTATTAGTTATCAGGAAAAATCCCAAATATTAACATGATTTCCTTGTGATAATTTTCTTATATTCACTTATATAATACTCTTTCTTTTTTTAGACTATGGACCTCCATCTCAAACGTAATATAGAGATATTGGGGAAAATAAATATTAAAAAATATTTTCCTAAATTCATTCCATTAAATTAAATCTATATCCTCTATATAAATTCTATTTTTATTATTTTCCACCACTAATCAGCTTCACATAAAAATTCTAGACCACAGGTGCACTATTATTTTATTTTAATAATTGATCAATATAATATGTCATCTCAATTGAGTTAATATATTGTTCCTCATTGAGGGGATTAGAGGATCCATTAACGATAAGAGGAATTTCTTTCATAAAGGATTAAACAAAAAATATCTAATTATTATGAGATGTATGGTGTATCACATGATTCAAGTTCTTATTCAGAGCATGTGCTAGTTGAGCCAATACTATAATAATCTTATAGTCTAGCATTTCAATAAGGTTTGACAAATCATTAAAAAATAATCACATTTCCTATCATAATGAATGTGGAAAATATTTCTTATATTTTTTTCCATTAACTATGAAAAAAATTAAATTAAATTAAGGGGGATTAAATATTTAAGCAATGAGATTATAAAAATATAACTATGGAAATTGAAAGATAGAGTTATGAATGGAATTTATATCCTACTTTGTGATTCCATATATTAGGACCAATATGGTCCTTGATACCCAAATAGGGTGGATGAATCGTGATATGGATATTCTTATAGATATTCTTCTTCTCCCATTAGATCATTACCTTTTTATTACAAGGTTAACTTAATTGGATCTTTATTTTTTATGTTTATCTTATACATTCAAACATTATCGGATGAACATGCATTGAATGTAACGAAGGTAATAAAACACAAAGACATGCCTATTTTTACATGGTTCACCCTCACTTGGATACATCAAATGAGTATATAATGGAAATGTAATGATGTTCCAAATTTACTAAGGCTCACAAAAAATACATGGTTAATTCTAGATACCTTATATTCCCAGGCTCACTACATTTACAATTATTTGGGTCCGCTCACATCATTCCCAAGGGTCACTCCATATGTCTCTTTCTCTAGATCAATGCCATTGGAAAATATCATTATCATCTTCTTATATTTATCATTGAATGGTAAGAGATTTTCACAAAATTAATGGAATATAAAGTCTCTTCATTTTCATTAATTTATACATCCTAAAATGAATATAGATTCTCAATTGAATTCCCCATTCATCCATAAGTGAAATCCACTTTTCCAAGAACTTTTAGTTGGTATAAATTTTATTTTGTGAATTGGTTTAGTACCATCATGAATTACTATACTCCCTTCACATACTACCTTGAATATTCTATGAAATTTGTTTTGCAGTGTGTCATGAGTGCTTTGCGAACCACCTCTTCTTCTACGGTCAGTTTTGCATCTGCATACATCTTTATTTTGAAAAATCCATTTATTTTATAGTCTATAAATCACTGAAAACAAATTTTGAAAAATATTCCCATGAACCACTAAACCCTTCATCAAATCCTCTGCCATTAACTCTTATCCTTCATGGAATTGATTCCTCGAATACTCTCCCTTTCAAATACTCCTTCCACAAAAACTCTTTCAGACTTCAAAAAAATCATTCCAGATAAATGATGTTTAAAAATTAAAATCAATCTCCCATAATGATATCATTATTTTTCACTATATTAGAAAATATATCCACAGAACATGTAATCTGAAATACGCAAACATTCAATTTGGTATGGCCTTCAACACGTACTATTATGCACTCTGTATATCACATTTTTCCTTTTCAGAGGTTGTTTTCTTCAAAAACTGAATCCCTCTATAGAAGGCATGATTATCACCTTATATCACTAATGACGAGGCTCCTATGTACATAAATCACCCTATGAAATTTGATTCTCACATTAACAATTTTCTCATATGTAGTCAATATCATTTTCAGTTTCTTCCACATAGCACTACTATGTGGAAAATCTTCCTTTGTCGATTTTCCATCATTTTTCTACATACCTATTTTTTCATTCTTGGAAAAAAATTTGTGGTTTTAAAATTATTAACTTATTTGTAAAAATAGTTTCCAATAAAAAACCCCAATTTTGAGACACAAAAATTTGAAAAAAAACAAGGAAAATTTTCCACCTTAATAACCTACATTGGAAAACACAAACCATACTATTTTACAGTCATATGACTTAGTCAAAAAAATAACCTCGAAAAACCAAGAGAGTACCATGAATGTTTTTTTCAAGAAATATCCCCATTTGGGTTTGTGGACAACTCTTTACCAATTGATACATTGTTTGGGTTTCTTCCATCATCATCCAAAATTAACTTTTAGTGATTAATATAGCGATCAAGGGTTTACTCAGCACACACTCTAACCCATTAAGATACATTCTCAACATTATAAATAAGAGTATCACACAATTATAATCAATGAATTAACTCATTTCAAATCGACTATCCTTCATTTATCATGAACCTAATCTATTGTTATATGTGACCATTAATCAGTCACCTTTAGCATCATCATATTCAAATCTCCCCCTACATCACTACATTAGCAATCATCTTTTCCCAATATTTTCATTAATACATTTTATCACCTTTTATATCCAAAATTTATCTCACTTTTCCAACAGACCATATGGTCACTTCATTTTGGTCTAAAAAAGGGTAAATAACACATATAACACATTAAAGAAAAACTCATCATACATCAAGGAGTCTAACTCTTACAGACAGTCGATGTCATTATATAAATTATTTGGCTACGGCCATTTTCTAAATGATTGAAACCTATTGTCCCATATACACACATTTTAACTTCACATGACTTTTATCCACCCTATCTTTGATAAAAGTATACATGATTTGAATGTAAATTTTCATCATGTGATTAAATTTATTTTTTCTTTGATTTGTTGAACCAAAATTATCTCTATATATTTAGAATCAATGCTTTACATCAACTTATATATCATTAATATACACTACTGGAAATAGAGGATGTCCCAACGGTTTAGAACTGTTGGGAAAGGCTGGGGAACCGTTGGTATATGTTATACCAACGGTTCTGCCAACCGTAGGCAAGTAAGCCGTTGGGAAAAACTTTTCCCAACGGTTTACAGTGAACCGTTGATATAGGAGGGGAAAAATACTGAGAAAAGATTCCCAACGGTTGCAAACCGTTGGCAAAACTCATTCCCAACGGTTGTCAAACCGTTGGCAAAACTCATAACACTGTTTTTCCCAACGGTTTTAAACCGTTGGGAAAAATACATTTGATGAACTCTTTCCCAACGGTTCTAAACCGTTGGGAAAAGAGTTATTACCAACGGTTCAACGAACCGTTGGTAAAAACATATTTTTAAGATTCTATGCCAACGGTTTAGAACCGTTGGCATACCCTAAGCTGCAAATTGCAGCAGCCTGCAATTTGCACAGCCCCTCTGTACATCAGCCACCTCTCATCTCATCAGGCCTCATTCTCACCTCGTTTTCGATCCAACTATTGTACCTGTAATAAACTAAAACATACATATACAATTACGAACAAATTCATACACATTAATATAATGGATCCTGAAACTATACACATCCATAATTAATTTATAATTCATAAACATACATAATTCATATATAATTCAATTTAAAATTTAGATGACAATTATATGTGGAATCCGATTGAGACGGGGATGATTGGTACACGTCACATATGAACCATGGATCGTTCTCCTAAAGTTTCAATGGAAACCGAATGCGTTTGGTCGGTTTTGCGTATGCCAGTTCTTTTCACTTATAATCCTACCCATTTTAAACAAAACAGACACAGTTAGAGCGGTGTTGGCCACACCGTGCCTCGGATTGAGTCGGGGATGACTCGTACACCTCACATATGACTCATGGATCGTTCTCCTAAAGTTTCAACGGAAACCGAATGCGTTTGGTCGGTTTTCCGTATGTACTTAAAATGATGTCCATTTTAATCAAAAGAGATCCACTTAGACTGATCCCGGCCACACCGCGACTCGGATTGAGCCCGAGTGGGCTCGTACATGTCACATATGATTGATGGATCGTTGTGATAAATTATCAACATATTCGGAATGCGTTTGGTCGGTTTTGCGTATGCCAGTTGTTCATTTCACTTATAATCCTGTCCATTTTAAACAAAAGATACACAGTTAGAACGGTGTCGGCCACACCGCTCCTCGGATTGAGGCGGGATTGACTCGTACACATCACATACGACCCATGGATCCTTGTGCTAAAGTATCGACACAGTCCGAATGCCTTTGGTCGGTTTTTCGTATGTCACTTGATGATTTTCACTTAAAATGACGTCTTTTTGAAACAAAAGACCGACACTTTGAGTGGTGTCGGCCACACCGCGTCTCCGATTGTGGCGGGGTTGATTCGTACACGTCACATATGACCCACGGATCGTTCTCCTAAAGTTTCAATGGAAACCGAATCCGTTTGCTCATTTTTCCGTATGTACTTAAAATGGTGTTCATTTTAAACAAAAAAGAGACACTTAGACTTATCCCGGCCACACCGCGACTCGGATTCATCCCGGGTTGGCTCGTACACGTCACATATGACCCATGGATTGTTGGGATAAATTATCAACAGATTCAGAATGCGTTTGGTCGGTTTTCCGTATGCCAGTTGATGCTTTTCACTTAAAATGACGTCCTTTTGAAACAAAAGACGGACACTTTGAGTGGTGTCGGCCACACCGCGTCTCCGGATTGAGATGAAACCACCGTGCAACATTCTAATTATTATTCGTGACGTGTACGCGCAGAAGGCACGTCAATCGGACGTGCCGTGTGCCCACGGTGACCGACAACGCAGTTCTGGTGTCATAAACGGCCAAAACGGGCGTCCAACGGTCAAATTCATAGCGGACGACCTCGGATTGAGCTGAAACCACCGAGAAACATTCTAATTATTATTCGTGACGTGTAAGCGTAGACGGCACGTCAATCGGACGTGCGGTTTGCCCGGTACGGCTCAATAATCTTGTTTTAAGTGATGCGCGCGCTTCGTAAACGCGCGTGAGGGGGGTCCAAACGGGCCGAACGATGACGGAATGGCCTGAAATCAGACGACAAATACGGGTGAGTGATTTATGAAGTGGTCGAGCAGACGGCACGTCAATCGGACGTGCCGTGTGCCCGCGGTGACCGACAACGCAGTTATGGTGTCATAAACGGCCAAAACGGGCGTCCAATGGTCAAATTCATAGCGGACGACCATAGATTCACCTGAAACCACCGTGCAACATTCTAATTATTATTTGTGACGTGTACGCGCAGACGACACGTCAATCGGACGTGCGGTTTGCCCGGTACGGCTCAATATTCGTGTTTTAAGTGATGCGCACGTTTCGAAACGCGCGTGAGGAGGGTCCAAACGGGCCGAACGATGTCGGAATGGCCTGAAATCAGACGACAAATACGGGTGAGTGATTGATGAAGTGGTCGAGCAGACGACACGTCAATCGGACGTGCTGTGTGCCCGCGGTGACCGACAACGCAGTTATGGTGTCATAAACGGCCAAAACGGGCGTCCAACGGTCAAATTCATAGCGGACGACCACGGATTCACCCGAAACCACCGTGAAACATTCTAATTATTATTCGTGACGTGTACGCGCAGACGGCACGTCAATCGGACATTCGGTTTGCACGGTACGGCTCAATATTCGTGTTTTAAGTGATGCGTGCGCTTTGTAAACGCGCGTGAGGAGGGTCCAAACGGGCCGAACGAAGTCGGAATGGCCTGAAATCAGACGACAAATACGGGTGAGTGATTTATGAAGTGGTCGAGCAGACGGCACGTCAATCGGACTTGTCGTGTGCCAGCGGTGACCGACAACGCAGTTATGGTGTCATAAACGGCCAAAACGGACGTCCAACGGTCAAATTCATAGCGTACGACCTCGAATTGAGCTGAAACCACCGTGAAACATTCTAATTATTATCGGTGATGTGTACGCGCAGACGGCACGTCAATCGGACGTGCCGTGTGCCCGCGGTGACCGACAACGCAGTTATGGTGTCATAAACGGCCAAAACGGGCGTCCAAAGGTCAAATTCATAGCGGACGACCACGGATTCACCCGAAACCACCGTGAAACATTCTAATTATTATTTCTGACGTGTACGCGCAGACGGCACGTCAATCGGACATGCGGTTTGCACGGTACGGCTCAATATTCGTGTTTTAAGTGATGCGCGCGCTTCGTAAACGCGCGTGAGGGGGGTCCAAACGGGCCGAACGATGTCGGAATGGCCTGAAATCAGACGAAAAATACGGGTGAGTGATTTCTGAAGTGGTCGAGCAGACGGCACATCAATCGGACATGACCTGTGCCCGCGGTGACCGAGAACGCAGTTCGGGTGTCATAAACGGCCAAAACGGGCGTTAAACGGTCAAATTCATAGCGGACGACCATAGATTCACCCGAAACCACCGTGCAACATTCTAATTATTATTTGTGACGTGTACGCGCAGACGGCACGTCAATCGGACGTGCGGTTTGCCCGGTACGGCTCAATATTCGTGTTTTAAGTGATGCGCACGCTTCGAAACGCGCGTGAGGGGGGTCCAAACGGGCCGAACGATGTCGGAATGGCCTGAAATCAGACGACAAATACGGGTGAGTGATTTATGAAGTGGTTGAGCAGACGGCACGTCAATCGGACGTGCCGTGTGCCCGCGGTGACCGACAACGCAGTTATGGTGTCATAAACGGCCAAAACGGGCGTCCAACGGTCAAATTCATAGCGGACGACCACGGATTCACCCGAAACCACCGTGAAACATTCTAATTATTATTCGTGACGTGTACGCGCAGACGGCACGTCAATCGGACGTGCCGTGTGCCCGCGATGACCGACAACGCAGTTATGGTGTCATAAACGGCCAAAACGGGCGTCCAACGGTCAAATTCATAGCGGACGACCTCGGATTGAGCTGAAACCACCGAGAAACATTCTAATTATTATTCGTGACGTGTACGCACAGACGGCACGTCAATCGGACGTGCGGTTTGCCCGGTACGGCTCAATATTCGTGTTTTAAGTGATGCGCGCGTTTCGTAAACGCGCGTGAGGGGGGTCCAAACGGGCCGAACGATGTCGGAATGGCCTGAAATCAGACGACAAATACGGGTGAGTGATTTCTGAAGTGGTCGAGCAGACGGCACATCAATCGGACATGACCTGTGCCCGCGGTGACCGAGAACGCAGTTCGGGTGTCATAAACGGCCAAAACGGGCGTTAAACGGTCAAATTCATAGCGGACGACCAGAGATTCACCCGAAACCACCGTTCAACATTCTAATTATTATTTGTGACGTGTACGCGCAGACGGCACGTCAATCGGACGTGCGGTTTGCCCGGTACGGCTCAATATTCGTGTTTTAAGTGATGCGCACGCTTCGAAACGCGCATGAGGGGGGTCCAAACGGGCCGAATGATGTCGGAATGGCCTGAAATCAGACGAAAAATACGGGTGAGTGATTTATGAAGTGGTCGAGCAGACGGCCCGTCAATCGGACGTGCCGTGTGCCCGCGGTGACCGACAACGCAGTTATGGTGTCATAAACGGCCAAAACGGGCGTCCAACGGTCAAATTCATAGCAGACGACCAGAGATTCATCTAAAACCACCGTGCAACATTCTAATTATTATTTGTGACGTGTACGCGCAGACGGCACGTCAATCGGACGTGCGGTTTTCCCGGTACGGCTCAATATTCGTGTTTTAAGTGATGCGCACGTTTCGAAACGCGCGTGAGGGGGTCCAAACGGGCCGAACGATGTCGGAATGGCCTGAAATCAGACGACAAATACGGGTGAGTGATTTATGAAGTGGTCGAGCAAGCGACACGTCAATCGGACGTGCCGTGTGCCCGCGGTGACCGACAACGCAGTTATGGTGTCATAAACGGCCAAAACGGGCGTCCAACGGTCAAATTCATAGCGGACGACCACGGATTCACCCGAAACCACCGTGAAACATTCTAATTATTATTCGTGACGTGTACGCGCAGACGACATGTCAATCGGACATTCGGTTTGCACGGTACGGCTCAATATTCGTGTTTTAAGTGATGCGCGCGCTTCGTAAACGCGCGTGAGGAGGGTCCAAACAGGCCGAACGAAGTCGGAATGGCCTGAAATCAGACGACAAATACGGGTGAGTGATTTATGAAGTGGTCGAGCAGACGGCACGTCAATCGGACTTGTCGTGTGCCCGCGGTGACCGACAACGCAGTTATGGTGTCATAAACGGCCAAAACGGGCGTCCAACGGTCAAATTCATAGCGTACGACCTCGGATTGAGCTGAAACTGCCGTGAAACATTCTAATTATTATCCGTGACGTGTACGCGCAGATGGCACGTCAATCGGACGTGCCGTGTGCCCGCGGTGACCGACAACGCAGTTATGGTGTCATAAACGGCCAAAACGGGCGTCCAACGGTCAAATTCATAGCGGACGACCACGGATTCACCCGAAACCACCGAGAAACATTCTAATTATTATTCGTGACGTGTACGCGCAGACGGAACGTCAATCGGACATGCGGTTTGCATGGTACGGCTCAATATTCGTGTTTTAAGTGATGCGCGCGCTTCGTAAACGCGCGTGAGGGGGGTCCAAACGGGCCGAACGATGTCGGAATGGCCTGAAATCAGACGAAAAATACGGGTGAGTGATTTCTGAAGTGGTCGAGTAGACGGCACATCAATCGGACATGACCTGTGCCCGCGGTGACCGAGAACGCAGTTCGGGTGTCATAAACGGCCAAAACGGGCGTTAAACGGTCAAATTCATAGCGGACGACCAGAGCTTCACCCGAAACCACCGTGCAACATTATAATTATTATTTGTGACGTGTACGCGCAGACGGCACGTCAATCGGACGTGCGGTTTGCCCGGTACGGCTCAATATTCGTATTTTAAGTGATGCGCACGCTTCGAAACGCGCGTGAGGGGGGTCCAAATGGGCCGAACGATGTCGGAATGGCCTGAAATCAGACGACAAAATACGGGTGAGTGATTTATGAAGTGGTCGAGCAGACGGCACGTCAATCGGACGTGCCGTGTGCCCGCGGTGACCGACAACGCAGTTATGGTGTCATAAACGGCCAAAACGGGCGTCCAACGGTCAAATTCATAGCGGACGACCACGGATTCACCCGAAACCACAGTGAAACATTCTAATTATTATTCGTGACGTGTACGCGCAGACGGCACGTCAATCGGACGTGCCGTGTGCCCGCGATGACCGACAACGCAGTTATGGTGTCATAAACGGCCAAAACGGGCGTCCAACGGTCAAATTCATAGCGGACGACCTCGGATTGAGCAGAAAACACCGAGAAACATTCTAATTATTATTCGTGACGTGTAAGCGCAGACGGCACGTCAATCGGACGTGCGGTTTGCCCGGTACGGCTCAATATTCGTGTTTTAAGTCATGCGCGCGTTTCGTAAACGCGCGTGAGGGGGGTCCAAACGGGCCGAACGATGTCGGAATGGCCTGAAATCAGACGAAAAATACGGGTGAGTGATTTCTGAAGTGGTCGAGCAGACGGCACATCAATCGGACATGACATGTGCCCGCGGTGACCGAGAACGCAGTTCGGGTGTCATAAACGGCCAAAACGGGCGTTAAACGGTCAAATTCATAGAGGACGACCAGAGATTCACCCGAAACCACCGTGCAACATTATAATTATTATTTGTGACGTGTACGCGCAGACGGCACGTCAATCGGACGTGCGGTTTGCCCGGTACGGCTCAATATTCGTGTTTTAAGTGATGCGTGCGCTTCGTAAACGCGCGTGAGGGGGGTCCAAACGGGCCGAACGATGTCGGAATGGCCTGAAATCAGACGAAAAATACGGGTGAGTGATTTCTGAAGTGGTCGAGCAGACGGCACATCAATTGGACGTGTCGTGTGCTCGCGGTGACCGACAACGCAGTTCTGCTGTCATAAACGGCCAAAACAGGCGTCCAACGGTCAAATTCATAGCGGATGACATCGGATTGAGGCGGGGTTGACTCATACACGTCTCAAATGACCCATGGATCGTTGTCTTAAAGTATCAACACAATCCGAATGCGTTTGGCCGGTTTTCCGTATGCCAGTTGATGGTTTTCACTTAAAATGATGTCCTTTTGAAACAAAAGACATACACTTTGAGTTGTTCCGACCACACCGCGCCTCGGATTGAGGCGGGGATGACTCGTACACGTCACATATGACCCATGTATCGTTGTCCTAAAGCATCAACACATTTCGAATGCGTTTGGTCAGTTTTTCATATGTCACTTTTTGTTTTCACTTAAAATCTTATGGAAATTCATATAGAATATTTTTATATCATATTCAGTATGGATTAGATTTTAGTTGATCGTGCTATGAAACATTTCAGAGCTAATGAAATTAAGGAAGGTGGAGGGGCTATCCGGGAGGCTGTCCGGGGGGGCTGTCCGGTGGGTGTCCGGGGGGCTGTCCGGGGACCAAGGAGGAGGGTGGGGGGGCTGTGCGGGGTCTGTCCGGGGGGTGTTTGGGGGTTGTTCAGGGGGTTGTCCGGGGTTGTTCAGGGGGCTGTCCGGGGGTTGTTCAGGGGGTTGTCCGGGGGTGTTCAGGGGGCTGTCCGGGGGGTGTTTGGGGGGTTGTCCGGGGTCCAAGGGGGGGTGGGGGGGTTGTCCGGGGTCCAAGGGGGGGGGGGTGGGTGGGGGGGTTGTCCGGGGGGCTGTCCGGGGGGCTATCCGGGGTCCAGGGTGGAGGGTTGGGGGCTGTACGGGGGGCTGTCCAGGGGGCTGTCCGGGGGGGCTGTCCGGTGGGTGTCCGGGGGGCTGTCCGGGGACCAAGGAGGAGGGTGGGGGGGCTATGCGGGGTCTGTCCGGGGTTGTTTAGGGGGCTGTCCGGTGGTTGTTCAGGGGGTTGTCCGGGGTTGTTCAGGGGGTTGTCCGGGGGGTGTTTGGGGGGTTGTCCGGGGTCTAAGGGGGAGGGTGGGGGGGTTGTCCGGGGGGCTGTCCGGGGGGCTATCCGGGGTCCAGGGTGGAGGGTTGGGGGCTGTACGGGGGGCTGTCCAGGGGGCTGTCCAGGGGGCTGTCCGCGGGGCTGTCCGGGGGGTGTTTGGGGGGTGTTCGGGGTCCAAGGGGGAGGGGGGGTTGTCCAGGGTCCAAGAATGAGGGGGGTTGTCCAGGGAGTTCTCAAACACACAACCACTAAAAGACAACAACATCCATAAAAACAGACAATATATAAAAATAACTCAACTCCAATACTATACTACGAGTCTAGATAAAACCAACAACTAGAATAGATTAAACATCAAATCTCAAGTCAAAAATGTAACGGATCAATATGTCCCACATCAGCATCACCATCTCCATCTCCATCATCATCATCGCCCTCGTCATCGTCCTCCTCATCGTCCTCACCCTCCACAGCGCCTTCCTCCTCGCCTTCGCCCTCCTCCTCGCCCTCCTCATCTCCCTCCTCTTCCGCATCAGACTGCTCGCCATCATCATCTTCAAGCTGGACATCGGCCTGACCACCACTGGAACTGCCACCTGGTGCACCATATATAGAATGTATCGACGACATGTATTCATCAATCGCTGGGCTGGCCTCTGCTGGAAGTGTTGGACGTAGAACTTCAATAAATTTCATAAATGCACTGTTTGCCCTAGCAGACTGTTCTGCCGTCTCTGTGGCCCTTTTCTCAGCCTGTTCTGCCTGTGCCCTAACTTGCTGCAGCTCGGTGGCACTACAACTCGTACCTGAGGCAGACCAATACCTCGTCGGGGCTATCCTAGGTCGGCAGCGTACTCTGCCAGAATGATCATCTCCCAACACCTGATGTAAGTGATCAGATGGCCCAAAATTGTCTGCTTCTTGGGCATCGAGGGCCTCTAAAGCATCCTGTTACAAATATAAATATAATATTAAGTTACGAAATAGATATTAAAATATAAAATCAACAGATTAAAACTTACAATCTGTTGCTGAGTCGCTTCGTTGACAGCACGTCCATCCTTTTTTCGTCTACTCGAGCAAAACAGTTTTGCTCGAGGCACACGTCCTTCAATATTTTGTATTTGCCTCTACAATGACATTGAAAACAAAATTTATATAAAGACTTCAGAAAATAATTAAATAATTGAGGAAACAAAAGAAAATGTAAGTCGTAAAGAAAACTTATAAACAATTGTCATACCTGCTGCCTCTCATGATCCGGCATCGTCGTGCGTCCTAGTGTATGGAGGTATTTTTTTGCATCAATGTTTTTTTTATTTTTTCCAGATGATTCCTAAATAAAATTAGATAATGCAAAGGATAATATTAATGCAAAACTTGAAAGTTATTATTTAAATACCTCAAATGTAATTCATACCTTAAACTGGGTACTCGTCCAATGAGTAATCATCTGACGATACTGCTCTATAGGACAATCATCCACGACTGGTACCGCCTCTAACTCAGTGCCAACTCTAGCACGCCAGCCAATATACAGCTCATGCTTGTAGGCTCTCCAAAGCTCGCCTAAATCCTTTAGACGTTCCAGTCGTGCACCCTCACCATCAGGAAAATTAAATCGAAGCTGAAATGAAAATATTAATTTATATAAATACAAAAAAAATTCATGGCATTAAATACAACAGATTTTTTTACCCATATCTCTGCCCAAGCTCTATCTTTGACCTCATGTGGCAAATGTCTCCATGACAGCGGGCTGACGGGAATGATGTCGGAGTATTTGGCAAGCGTCGCCATAAAACTCCGACATTGCTGCCCTGTTTTCTCAACCATCTGATTGTCTTCATTATATTCCACCATAACCTGTGTGCGACGGTTCCACACCGAACGCATGCGTGTACGGCCCCGCCCCCGCCTCCTGTCAGTAGATCTATCTGTCATGAAAGAAAAACAAATATTTTATCAAAACATGTTATAATGAAAATAAATATTGCTATAAAAAATTGATAGGGTTTTATAAATATACCTGTGCTAGTCTGATCAATGAGTGGCGCCGGATCCACAGAACCTGATGGAACACCCTCTGGTGGAACAGGAGTCGAAGACGATGGAATATAAAAGCTCGGAGAGACAGAAGTAGAAGGAAAAGAAGATGGAACAACTGTATGACCTGATGCTGACTGGGGAGTGGGAATCATCATGGGATGTGAAAATGATGGGGTAGAAGATGCAGAAGGTAGCGAAAACATGGGAGGTCTAAATATCCCGTGTGTCCCTAACGACACACCGGGATCAGAATGTGGGAAGGCTGAAATGTCAGTGGGAGGGGCAGGGTCTAGTCGGGCACGCACAGCTCTATGTCCACCTCTGGTACGAACCCTCCTCGTACCACCGGCCTGAGTACTAGGACCAGTACTAGGCTCCTCGTCGAATAATTGTCGACGTAATGGTGGATCCTACAAAAAAGTTTACAAAAAAAATTAATCACATGAAATTATATATTCTGTAAATATATATATATATATTTGAAATAAAGTACTCACTGTAGGCACTAATGGTGGAATGCCCATCTCCTCCATCCGACGATTGTTCTCCGCCATTTTTTTTCTTCGTCTCTCTTCAATTGGCTTCATTTCCTGCATTGGAAAACAAATATGTAATTAATTAGAAAAAGAAAATTAATCTATAAACCAAAAAACTAAATATATGAGGGAATGAGGGGATTCATTGGTAATTTAGCTATCAATTGTTTTAGAAGAGCTTGAATGAATTTAATAAAACATACAAGTTTTAATGTTCACCAAGTTAGAAATATTGTTTGATTTGGTTTGAATACAGTTCAATTCCAAATTAGAAAATGCAATTCAAATAAAACAGCAACCAATAAACATTGAAAATTCACATAACGGTCAAGTCAGCTAAAACATATTTGTGATCAATACTAAATAAATATGAATATTACCAACCTTAACAACCCAACTCGAGGTAAACCAAAAGAATTGAGAACATGGATGAATGATTCTATATATTTCCAACCACAACTTCAGGTTCACAATCAACTCTGACAATTGAGCTATTGGAGTCATCAAAAGAAATAAATGGATTGGTTCCAATGGCAATAGGGACAGTGTCAATTCCATCATCAGCATCATCAAAAATATGTCTTGGAATTATTTCAACTACGACACCAAATTCAGGTTGAAGTTGATCTTTGACATAAAAAACTTGTTTAGCCATTGATGCCAACACATATGGTTCTTCAGTTGCAAGAGTGCGGGTCATATTAATTACTCGAAATCCAAAATCATCAATAAATGTGCCATGTCTCGTCATCGAATCAAACCAATGACATTTCATCATTGTGACTCGTCCATGAGAGTAATAATCCAATATTATTATTTTCTCAACGACTCCATAATAACCCACATTTTCAAGTCGCGGTCTACTATCTGATGCGCTGGCATAACAATCTGTTGTGGCAGTAACCATAATACCATCATGTTGTGTTCTCATGTTTTTGGATCGTTCAGTGACAATAAATCTGTACCCATTGATAACAATTGATTTACAGTCACGAACCACGGTATTAGGACCAAAAGCCAAAGCTCTTATTTCCTCAGAGACAGAGTCAGCAGACAAACTCAATACCTGCAATATAAATGACAGTTAAACTTAAGTAAATATTGAAATAATTAATTTAAACAGTAATATTTTTACCTTCAATTTTAACCAAGCAGAAAACTCTTTGCTATGCAAAGTCTCTCTCCTTCTCAAAGATAAAGAACGATGCTTCCTATTTATCATTGTTTTATGTTCCCTGTAGATAAAAAAAATATGAATAGTTTAACAGATATATATGTAAGATATACATATTCAATTTTGTTACCTGATATAGTCATCGAACAAATCACAGTTGAACAAAACTGTGCGATGTGCCATCTCCCGCTCTTCATGGCTTAATGTCTTCAATGTATATGATCCAGGAATTCCTCCTGTTTGAGGAAGTGATGGAAAACTGGGTTCAATTTGCTCATATTGTTCTTCTTCATTTCTCATTGGTTTGTTCATTCTTGTAGTAAGATCAGACAAATACATTGAACAGAAATCCATACATTCTTGAGCTAAGTAACCGTTCACGATAGAACCTTCGGGATGATTCTTGTTTCGAACATAAGACTTTAATGTGAACATATTTCTTTCAGTTGGATACATCCAACGAAAAGAAACAGGTCCTCCGAGAAGTATTTCAGTTGGAATATGGACAGTCAGATGCAGCATGCATGTGAAAAATGATGGGGGAAATATTTTCTCCAACTCACACAAAATTAATGGGGCATCTGTCAACATTTTTTGCAAGAAATACTTGGACAACTTCTTAGCACAAAGATCTCTAAACAAATGGCACAACCGAATAACACCCACCCTTACATTATTGGACAAAAGATGACAGATTGCTATTGGAAGCAACTCATGCAGTAGAACGTGATAATCATGAGTCTTCAAAGATTTTAGCTTCAACTCTCTTCTGTTGACCCGTTTAGATATGTTGCTTGAATAGCCATCAGGAACTCTTATAGTCTCTAATACTTCCAAAAATTGTTTTTTTTCAGTAGGTGTCATCACATAAGAAGCACATGGAAGTTGCCATTTATTTTCACTGATACGCACAGGATGCAATTCTGGTCTGATGCCCCAATCCACCAAGTCACGTCGAGATCGTAAATCATCTTTTGTCTTCCCCTTGACATTTAGAAGAACTGAAAGCAACATTTCACATATATTCTTTTCAATATGCATTACGTCTAAGCAATGACGTAGCAAATTGGTTGACCAATAAGGCAAATCAAAAAAGATACTCCTCTTCCTCCAATTGTAACAGGTTTCTGTAGAAACATTCTTTCTCTTTCCAGATTTCATTTGACCCTTCCCGAACGAAAAACTGAAATCTTTTAATTCATTAAGCACATCAGTTCCAGACATACGCTGAGGTGGATCATCGGTCTCTATAGTATTATCAAATCTTCGACGATTCATTCTATATGGATGATCCTTTGGCAAAAATCGTCGATGTCCCATAAAACTGAAACTACAACGATGTTTCAGTCTTCTGGATCGTGTATTCTTCATACAAACTGGACATGATAGTTTCCCCTTCGTGCTCCATCCAGACATCATTGCATAAGCCGGAAAATCATTGATTGTCCACATAAGCGCAGCGCGCATCTGAAATATGTCTTTCGAACATGCATCGTATGTGCGCACACCCACATCCCAAAGAGGCTTCAACTCTTTTATTAAAGGTTGCATGTATACATCAATATCAATGCCAGGATCAGAAGGACCAGATATGAGTATACTCATGAAAGTGAAAGGTTTTTTCATACACAACCATGGGGGAAGATTATAAATGTGTATAAAAACTGGCCATGTGCTGTGCGAAGTAAGCATCTGCCCAAACGGATTAAAACCGTCGCATGAAAGACCCAGCCTCACATTACGCACGTCAGCTGCAAAATCAGGATGTCGAGCATCAAATCTCTTCCATGCAAATCCATCTGCAGGATGAACCAACTCATCATCAGTCTTCTTTCTCTCGGTATCATGCCATCTCATTTTTATTGATATGTCATCAGACATAAAAAGATTCTGGAGTCTGGGGATCAATGGAAAGTGCCACATTACTTTCTGTGGAACGCGGGATGGTGTTCCATCAGATTTTGACTTCCAGCGGGATGTGCCACATTTTATACAATCATTTCGTTCAGCGGTTTCCTCCCAGAATAAACTGCAATCTTTCGGGCAAGCATGAATTTTGTTTCTTGAAAATCCAAGTTCCTCAACTAACTTCCATGCCATATAGTGGTTTGAGGGAATATCTGCATCATCTGGAAGTAAATCCTTCAAGAGGGTAAGAATGTAATCGATTGCTGTATTAGAAATCCCATACATAGTTTTCCCATGAAATAATCGGATTAAAAATTCCAGCTTTTTCATTTTATCGCATTGCCGATATACTGGAGTCGTGGCAGCATCATTCAATTTTTTCACCCTATCAATATCATCATTTTCACTAGATGCATCAGCTGTCCTCATATCGAAGTCTTCTTGAGTCGAAATCCTTTCTTTTTCATGATGACGAATAAACGGAAACCGATCATCTAACAAATTCTCCATTCCAGTCTTTTCATTTCGATCATCACCAATTTGATATTTCGTTTTCTCCCCATTGTGATACCACAGAAAGTAGTTTGCTTGAAACCCATTTTTGGTTATGTGGTAGCTGACTTCTTCACGGCTCAACCAAGGTCTACCAACACAATTGGAACATGGGCAGTGTATGCGACCACTATCTGAAGCATTGTGAAATGCAAAATCTATAAAGCTCTCCAAATTGTTTTGAAAATCATCTGAGATCCGATCGGTTTCATACATCCAACTTCTGTCCATTCTGTAAAAAGAATTTATATAAGTCATTTTGTCATAAACAATTCAATAGGAATTAACTATAATAGAATATACATTTAAGTAAACGATAAAGGAAGAAAATAATCAAGGTATCAACACATGTCAAAAAAACATACAAATGTGTTATTGAAAAAATGTAAAACCAACAAGAACTTAATGTGTTATATCACATAACAGCATGACTCATCCCATAACCATATTAGTAGGGTATCATGAACATGAATAACATCAACCTTGTGTCATCCTCCTACCCTACATGACCCCAACCACATGCCACATCTTATTATAGCCTTATCACATCACACCTCATCGAAAAACACTAGGGAAATCATAGTACATCTCACCTGAAGACAAATGGACAATCACATCGCATCTTGCCTAAAAACACATGGTCAATCACTTTTGAAGGAAGAGTAGGGAAGACATGGTGGCTATCCAAACATATAACCACCATCCTAGATATTAGAAAAAATACCCATAACTCAAAACCTCTGATCGTTGGTAAGTTTATCCAACTCTAGTTGGGAATGTGTAGAAATAACATAAAAATACATGATATATAGATAGCACAAAATACTCAACCTATGGGTTCACATTAACTACATAATCACACACTTCACTACTACCATAAAACACATAAACCACACCACCACCACACAAGACGCATATCATTGGAATATAATTCTACATTCAATAAGTCTATCTATGGAATTATCATAAGAATCCATGTATCAATTGGAATATAATTCTACATTCAATAAGTCTATCTATGGAATCCCTCCCTTGGATCCATGTATCACCAATGGCTTAATCAATATTCAAAGAAATGAGTCTATCCATGGAATTCCACTGTGAATCCAAACATTTGAATACCTTTTGGTGGTGTGAATTTCACTTTGAATTGTTAAAAAATCAAATTGGTAGGATGTTAGAACCAAAGTGATCTGAGTTTGAGAATGATAATGATTTTTTATTTTTGTAAATTTATTTTCAAGTTGATCAATGTATAAATATGAAGGACTAAGACATAATTTATTTCATGATCCATAAAATACATTCCCAATAATAAAATCCAAGGATCTAGAGGAATCACATCTTTGTAAGATTACATACATAAATTCCTGATCAGAAATGTAAAAAATAGGATTATTTAAAACTCCACATAATTCTTATACAATCCATAGAAATTATAAAACTATATATAACAATCCAAGGCACAAAAAAACAACTTTGAAAGTTCTCTCAACACCCCACAAGCCGGATGCCACACTAGTTAGGGATAACACTCAACTAAATGGAGGTTTTACTCATTGAGATGCAAACATTTGAATACCTTTTGAGATAAAGAAGAAGAAGAACCTGAAGAAGACCTGGAATCCGGCCGGCAGTATCTCCAAAATCGGAATCGGCTGCTGCTGCTCCCGTTAGGGCTCTGTAACGCGAATGGGGGCGAGAACGGGCGGCTGGGTTTTTGGGGAAAACCTTTTCCAACAGTTTTAAAAAACCGTTGGCATATGTATGTTTTTCCCAACGGTTCTCATGAACCGTTGGGAAAAACTCCCAAAAAACAAAGTTTTCCCAACGGTTCATCAGAACCGTTGGGAAAAGCCTCACAAAACACATATATCCCAACGGTTCATTAGAACCGTTGGGAAAAACCTCCCTATTCACATATATCCCAACGGTTCTAATGAACCGTTGGTAAAAGCCTCCACTATTCATCTTACACCAACGGTTTCATAGAACCGTTGGTATGTAAGCGTGGGGAAAAACACAAATTCCAGTAGTGATATTTTTTCATCCACAATATCTATGTGTATGCTCGAGTAGTCACAATATATTCAGATTCATTTATGTTCAATGAAATGAAATCTTGTGTATTGATTAGCCAAGAAATAAACAATACTCCAATATAGAATGAACCACTGGGAATTGATTTTATATCATCAGATACACCATCCGAATCTGACTTTTTATAAACAGAATACTCTGTATATGATTTTTATTTGTAAATAAAACTAAAATCTGTTGTTCCCTTGATATACATAACTATTAATTTTTACTTATTAAAATTTTATTTCCTTTGGATTTCATTTCTTAATGTCACTATTGATATATAGCTTATAATCAACACTACCACACTAAAAATTGAGTTACCTAAAAAATTGATCAAACCATGAATACCATGCTCTTGATGCCTACTTGTACCCATGTATTACCTTCTTCAGTAAAAAAACTGAAGTGCACTGAGTTGCATTTGTTGTCAATGAGACATGAAGTTGTCTTGGAATGAATGGAAGTCAAGGAATGTCAAGATGTGAATGCCAAAGGTTGTGATGGTGTTGGTGATGAAGGAGAATGGCCATGGTACTAAGAGGAATGTCACTTAGGAGATTAACTAAGTGGCATTGGAGAATATGGTTGAAACATTCTCCATGGACATCAGACGATTGTTGAACTGATCTTTAAGTTCCAAGAACTTGTATCAACTGGATACAATGTCACAACAAGCTTTAGAAGACCATGCATTGTAATGACAATGCATGAGGTGATGAAACCTGATCCATCCACAACTACTAAGTGGATGATGTGGATTAAAGAAGTCCATGCACTAACACTTAGTGCATGTGAATGTGAAGAAGATCCAATTGATCTCTGATTTGATAAATGAAGCACTTTGAAGAATTTAAGTGATTAAGGAGTTCGGTTGAAGAAGAAGAACCTTCAAGAATTCCCATTCCTAAGTGATAAATAGATTTTGAAGATAATGGAGGAATTTCAAATGAAGAAGAAGAGAGGAAGAAGGAGAAATGAGAAAGATAGGCATTTGGCATTTGTCTTATATTCATGGGTTACTTTGTTTTTGACAAAGTAATATTCTGTCCTTTGCCAAAAAATTGGCCAGCCAAGGCCAGCCTTAAGGGTTCATCCCCCAAGGCACATGTGGGCCTAAGGCGCCACGCCCAAGGGGGGATCCCATGTGGCCAGCCCGGGCGGCAGAGGCAGAGGGGCCGTGTATAAGCCCCGAGGGCACACGGTGGTGAAGCCCGCGCACCCAGAATGCATAGTGGGCGCCAGTAGCGCGCCCGCAGGAGGAGAGAGTGGGCGCAGAGCGCGCCCGCAGGGAGAACACGGTGTGGGGCGGCACCGTGGAGGGAGAAGATGCAACTGAGGAGTAGCGGCGGGCGCTTGGGTGATAAAGCGCGGAAAAACCGCTGGAGAATTCGATGTGGGACGCGCATTTTTCACCGGGATTGAATCCCAGCCGCACGATTCATCGCGTGCTCGATCTGGACCGCTCATCTAATCCGCCGCGCCCCCGATTTGATCCAGGCCATCTGAGGATAATTGATCACTGCATCCAACGGCCCGGCGTCCATCTTCTACCTCGAGCCATGCCGAAGGCCACCCGCGAAGCCGCCGCTGAACCAGAGCCTCCCCGAAGACAAAATTCGAGTTCCCAGCCACCATTTTCGAAGCCGAAGGCTCCCTCGTGCTCGTCTGGCCACACTGAACTCATGCATGCATTAAAATGTTGCATGCATGCATCGAGAAAGAATTCGGACTTCAGCCGAGGCAAACGGAGTTTCCGAGGCCACGTGGAGAGCATGCTGTGCATGCATAAGCCTTAACGAAGGCCGTGCATGCGTTCTAAGTCGCATGCACGTGGAGGATACCGAAGGAAAAGAAAAGGAAACCCGCGTTGAAACAGAGTATAAAAATCAAGATTTGAAGATTTTAAAGAACCGAAAACTTCGGGATTTTGAAGTTAAATCACGCTGAGGATTTGAAGCCTTCCTCGCCTATAAAAAGAAGACCCGAGGCATGAATATGCTTGCTGATCCTTTCTCGAAAATCAGAAGACCCGTGAGTGCCTCTGCCTCGCGAAGAAGAAGCCGCCGCGCAAAGTACTTGCACGGCTGAAGATCTCGGTGCCACCCGAGGCTTCGAAGGTCCCCTGCGCGCTAATCTTTGCGCGGCAGGAAGATCCCGAGCCGCTTGAATTTGCGCACTCAAGGATTGGCACCCTCACTGCCCGCATACTTGTACGGAAGGAGGAAGTGCCCGCGGGTGCAGCACTTGCGCGCCCCGCGGTAGGAGGAGCTTGCGCGCTCGAAGGCTTGTGCACCTGTGGAGCCTTGCACCGAGACACCTTGCGCGCCTCCTTTGAAGGACAAAGGAATTCAAGTGTGTGCAAGAAGAATCCAAGAAAGGCCGTAGCCTTGTGTGTGTGCAAGAAGAGAAGGAAGGTCGTGGCCATGTGTGTGCATAAGGAGGAAGACCACACTATTTGTGTGTGTGCAATTCAAGTGAAGTGCGAGACTTGCATGCCATGTGTGCATAGTGAAGATAAGACCCTATGGCTTTGGTGTGTGCAAGGAGAACCCAAGGCTTGAGCACTTGTGTGTGAAAAGTGAAGAACACTTAGTGTGTGCAAAGAAGCAAAGGAGGCCGAGGCCTTGCCTCGTGTGTGTGCCAAGTGGAGAAGAAGAACCTGAGGCCATGTGTGTGCACAAAGGACAACACCAAGTGGTGTGTGCCAAGTGAAGTGGAAAACCACACTTTGTGTGTGTGTAAGAATTGAATAATCCATAGTCTTGCTTGTACATTTGAACAAAGAAGAACACACTTTAAGTGTGTGCATTTGAAGAGGCCGAGGGTTGTGACCTTGTGTGTGCACACTTCGAAGAACAAACTAAAAGAACACTAAAGTGTGTGTGTGTAACAAGAAGAGGAGAACATGCCAAGTTTCAAGTGTGTGCAAAATGAAGCAAGTGTGTGTAAAGAGACAAGTTGGCCGAACCTAGTGTGTGCACTAAAAGTGTAAACACTTAGAAGAAGAAGAAGAAATCCACACAAAGAAGAACACCCATTTATGTGTGCAAGAAAATTGAATTAATTGTGTGAATTTCAAAGTAGGTGTGTGCTTAAAGTGACTACAGCCTTTGAGGGTTTATTGCGCCAAGAGGAAGAAAAGGAGAGTGCATGCTTGGATGCATGCACGTGCACACGTAAACAAGTCAAATCTGCTTGTGTGCATTTGAGTTGACCAAGACCAGAGGATCTTGAAGAATTTGAGGAACCCATGCTATCAGTGCATGAAGTTCATTTGAACTGAGACTGGACCAGACTGAAGATAAAGATATCAGTTGTCTGAGCATTCAGTAGTTGAAGAGAGAAGCCAGGTCATCCTGAAGAAGGAGGTAAATCTTGAGCTGGACGAGAAGCCCAGATCAACAACAAGTGATCAGAAGAGAAGATCAAGGCCAGCAGCCTTTATCCCAGGCTGCTGAAGTTACTTGAAGAACTTAAAGTGAAGAAGAGCTACTCGTGTGACTCGAGGAGCCATGAGAAGACCCTGTGGGACTTAGGGAGAAGAAGTCTTCAGTGGGATTCTGGAGCAGGCCAGTGGGACTCTGGTAACACTGTGTGAAGCAGTATAAAGACCCTCCTGTGGGACTCAGGAGAGATACAGTGGGACTCTGTATCGACCATTGTAATTTTAATAGGTTATAATGGAGAATCCATGCTGGGAGAGCATGGCAAGGATGTAGGCCTTTGGTGCCGAACCTTGTAAATCCTTGTGTCCTGTGCCTTTTCATTACTGTATTATCCGGGAAAGGTTGAGAGATACAAGAAGAGTGGATCGAGGCTTTAACCAGCCATAGAGGTTTAATTGATAAGGAATCAATTAGTAAAAAGTTTTAAGGGATCACTGATTCACCCCCTCCCCCTCTCAGTGATTCACACTGATCTGGGCACTTCAATTGGTATCAGAGGGAGGTTACCTCTAAAAGATCCAAGAGAGTCTTTATGAAGTGCAGATTTGAGGAAATGAGCAACCAGCCTCAAATGGAGATATCTTCCAAGACTCAGAAAAATAGAAAGAAGAAACAGGCCAAGAAGATGAAGAAAGTCTGTCCTAGCTGTGATGAAGTTGAAATAATGAATGATCTTCAGAGTGCACTCAAATATCTTCAGAAGACAGTTCCCATGGAAGTGGCAAAGTGTATAGCTACAGGCATCCATGATCTTCATGAAGAAAAATCACAGTTAGAAGAAGAAGCCAATGCAATGGAAGATCAATTGGCAAAAAGGGTTGGCATATCCAACACTCTCAGAAAGCTAGTGAAAGCCAAAGATGAAACAATTTCCCTTTGAAATGAAATGTATGAAGACACTGCTGAAGAATTGCAAAGAAGACTTTCTGAGAAAGAAATCTTTATGATAATGATCAAAGAAGTTTTCCATGCACTGGAAAAGAGGCACAAAGTTTCAATGAATGTCAGAGATGCTCAACTTGAAGAAAAAGTCAAAAGGGTGAAGGATCTTGACAACACATTGCATGAAATAAAGAAGGTGCATGATGACCAGATGGAACAGCTGAAACAGAATTGGGAAGCTAGGCTAAGATTCGTTGAGGATGAGAAGAACTCCCTCAACATGAAGTGCTCAGAACTGGAGGTGATATTGAAAAATCAGCAATCACCCAAATCCAAAACCTCCCAGTCAGCTGGTAGAAGAAATGTTGCCACTCAAGTATGCATTGAGAAGGATGATTCTAAAAGAAAGACATCCTCTAGTGAAAGTGCAACAACTTCTAAAAGGAAGGTACCATCCATCTCATCTTGTACTGATGCTTCTAATAGTGTTTCTACTCAAAGTGCAGGATGGAAGAATAATCCCAAACAAATATGGATGAAGACAGTAAAGAAGCAAAGCTCTCCTGAAACAGCACAATAGGTCAAGAAAAGTACCCTACAATCAGAAGGACTGAAGAGGTCAAGATTCGTGGGACAATGCTGGTGTTGTAACAAGTATGGGCATTGTGCAAAGGATTGTTGGTACAATCCACTGAATGTCAAAGCACAAAGGAAGCCCATGCCAAGGGGGAGCAAGCCAGAAGAAAAGAAGCAGCATCCACAGGTCCAGAGACATCTGTTTACTGCTAACAGATTTGGATTGCTTGACAACATCTGGGATGTTTGCAAAAGTGGTCAAAATGATACATGTCAATCTCCAACTGTATCCAGAGCTCAAAAGAAGAAAAGATCACAGAACCTGGCTCAGAAAGAATCCTTGGGAAGCAAGAAGAAAGTGGAAGATTCTCCCAAGAAGATTTTGAAAAAGGAAGAGAAGACCTTGGAGTCTAAATCCAAGAAGGGTGATGCATCCAGAAGGACCACCAAGAAGAAATGCTTCTACTGTGGAAAGAAAGGACATATCATGGATCTTTGTAAAGAAGCCATGAAATTCAATAGAGGCAGACTGGACTCAAACAGACAATCAATCCAGAAGAAGCAGAAGGGATTGATTGAAAACAAGTTGCCTAAGAAAGGTAGCTTGACAGCATCAAAAGAACCATGTGGAATATCCAGAACTGAGGCCACACTTCCAAGTGACTTACTAGTCATATGGCCAAATCAGTTGCAACTTGCCAAAGATCTACAAAGAGCTGAAGATGATGTTCTGGCAATTTCTAAGGCAAAAGGGAAGAAGAATATTTCACATGAAGATGTGTTGAGAACCACACCAGCACAATCATCAATGAAGATCAAATGTGCAAGTGTGAAGAATGGTGAAAATGGGACATATTGGTTGAGAGAATCTTCTCAACCTTGTTGTTCACATTGATGAACCAAGGAGGTTCCATCTTATTCCCTTATACATTGGTATTTACATGTGCTAACATTGCAGGGAATTGAAGATGATGATCATTTCTCAGCTGGAGAATGGTTTGGACAAAATGGAGTGCACCCCTTGAGGGGGAGCCAATCTGAAGAAGATGGCATTCTTAGATTAATACCATCTTGAGAAAAGTGAAGGTATTCCAATCATACTTTCATCCCTTGTTTCTTAATTGAGTTTTTCTTGTCAATTAAGGGGGAGTATGGATTGAAGACAAATGGATGAAAGGGGGAGCTTTATCTTTGCACCTGAACTTTCTAATGAGTTTTGTGAAGCATGTGCAGGATTTAGCAAATTCATTGTTATATCTGAAAAATTTCAAACCCCTGAAGCATGATCTCACATGTACAATGAATGTTGGATAGCATTGAGTACCTTGGTTACATCACTCTTGTTTTCTACACCGGGTTATCCCAAGTAGACTTAGAGTTGATTTACTAAAGGTTCTTTGCTAAAGAAGAACATGTGACATCATCCCTCTCTTAGTGTTTTTCAAGAAGATGTTATTCGAAGGGAGGAAGAGATTTTTGAAAGAGAACCACACCACACCTTTGCATTTGATTGCCAATAAGGGGGAGAAATATTGGCACACATATTGACCCATTCATATGTGCTGAAGGAGTGTATTGACAACAAATACAAAGGGGGAGATTGAAGTGCACTGTGATGCATTTTTTGTCAATGAGACATGAAGATGTCTTGGAATGAATGGAAGTCAAGGAATGTCAAGATGTGAATGCCAAAGGTTGTGATGGTGTTGGTGATGAAGGAGAATGGCCATGGTACTAAGAGGAATGTCACTTAGGAGATTAACTAAGTGGCATTGGAGAATATGGTTGAAACATTCTCCATGGACATCAAACGATTTTTGAACTGATCTTTAAGTTCCAAGAACTTGTATCAACTAGATACAATGTCACAACAAGCTTTAGAAGACCATGCATTGTAATGAAAATGCATGAGGTGATGAAAGCTGATCCATCCACAACTACTAAGTGGATGATGTGGATTAAAGAAGTCCATGCACTAACACTTAGTGCATGTGAATGTGAAGAATATCCAATTGATCTCTGATTTGATCAATGAAGCACTTTGAAGAATTTAAGTGATTAAGGAGTTCAGTTGAAGAAGAAGAACCTTCAAGAATTCCCATTCCTAAGTGATAAATTGATTTTGAAGATAATGGAGGAATTTCAAATGAAGAAGAAGAGAGGAAGAAGGAGAAATGAGAAAGATAGGCATTTGGCATTTGTCTTATATTCATGGGTTACTTTGTTTTTGACAAAGTAATATTCTGTCCTTTTCCAAAAAATTGGCCAGCCAAGGCCAGCCTTAAGGGTTCAACCCCCAAGGCACATGTGGGCCTAAGGCGCCACGCCCAAGGGGGGATCCCATGTGGCCAGCCCGGGCGGCAGAGGCAGAGGGGGCCATGTATAAGCCCCGAGGGCACGCGGTGGTGAAGCCCGCGCACCCAGAATGCATAGTGGGCGCCAGTAGCGCACCCGCAGGAGGAGAGAGTGGGCGCAGAGCGCGCCCGCAGGGAGAACACGGTGCGGGGAGGCACCGTGGAGGGAGAAGATGCAACTGAGGAGTAGCGGCGGGCGCTTGGGTGATAAAGCGCGGAAAAACCGCTGGAGAATTCGATGTGGGACGCGCATTTTTCACCGGGATTGAATCCCAGCCGCACGATTCATCGCGCGCTCGATCTGGACCGCTCATCTAATCCGCCGCGCCCCCGATTTGATCCAGGCCGTCCGAGGATAATTGATCACCGCATCCAATGGCCCGGCGTCCATCTTATACCTCGAGCCATGCCGAAGGCCACCCGCGAAGCCGCCGCCGAACCAGAGCCTCCCCGAAGACAAAATTCGAGTTCCCGGCCACCATTTTCGAAGCCGAAGGCTCCCTCGTGCTCGTCTGGCCACACTGAACTCATGCATGCATTAAAATGTTGCATGCATGCATTGAGAAAGAATTCGGACTTCAGCCGAGGCAAACGGAGTTGCCGAGGCCACGTGGAGAGCATGTTGTGCATGCATAAGCCTTAACGAAGGCCGTGCATGCGTTCTAAGTCGCATGCACGTGGAGGAAACCGAAGGAAACGAAAAGGAAACCCGCGTTGAAACAGAGTATAAAAATCAAGATTTGAAGATTTTAAAGAACCGAAAACTTCGGGATTTTGAAGTTAAATCACGCGGAGGATTTGAAGCCTTCCTCACCTATAAAAAGAAGACCCGAGGCATGAATATGCTTGCTGATCCTTTCTCGAAAATCAGAAGACCCGTGAGTGCCTCTGCCTCGCGAAGAAGAAGCCGCCGCGCAAAGTACTTGCGCGGCTGAAGATCTCGGTGCTACCCGAGGCTTCGAAGGTCCCCTGCGCGCTAATCTTTGCGCGGAAGGAAGATCCCGAGCCGCTTGAATTTGCGCGCTCAAGGATTGGCACCCTCACTGCCTGCATACTTGTGCGGCAGGAGGAAGTGCCCGCGGGTGCAGCACTTGCACGCCCCGCGGCAGGAGGAGCTTGCGCGCTCGAAGGCTTGTGCACTTGTGGAGCCTTGCACCGAGACACCTTGCGCGCCTCCTTTGAAGGACAAAGGAATTCAAGTGTGTGCAAGAAGAAGCCAAGAAAGGTCGTAGCCTTGTGTGTGTGCAAGAAGAGAAGGAAGGCCGTGGCCGTGTGTGTGCATAAGGAGGAAGACCACACTATTTGTGTGTGTGCAATTCAAGTGAAGGCCGAGACTTGCATGCCTTGTGTGCATAGTGAAGATAAGACCCTATGGCTTTGGTGTGTGCAAGGAGAACCCAAGGCTTGAGCACTTGTGTGTGAAAAGTGAAGAACACTTAGTGTGTGCAAAGAAGCAAAGGAGGCCGAGGCCTTGCCTCGTGTGTGTGCCAAGTGGAGAAGAAGAACTCGAGGCCATGTGTGTGCACAAAGGACAACACCAAGTGGTGTGTGCCAAGTGAAGTGGAAAACCAAACTTTGTGTGTGTGTAAGAATTGAATAATCCATATTCTTGCTTGTGCATTTGAACAAAGAAGAACACACTTTAAGTGTGTGCATTTGAAGAGGCCGAGGGTTGTGACCTTGTGTGTGCACACTTCGAAGAACAAACTAAAAGAACACTAAAGTGTGTGTGTGCAACAAGAAGAGGAGAATAGGCCAAGTTTCAAGTGTGTTCAAAATGAAACAAGTGTGTGTAAAGAGACAAGTTGGCCGAACCTAGTGTGTGCACTAAAAGTGTAAACACTTAGAAGAAGAAGAAGACATCCACACAAAGAAGAACACCCATTTATGTGTGCAAGCAAATTGAATTAATTGTGTGAAGTTCAAAGTAGGTGTGTGCTTAAAGTGACTACAGCCTTTGAGGGTTTATTGCACCAAGAGGAAGAAAAGGAGAGTGCATGATTGCATGCATGCACGTGCACACGTAAACAAGTCAAATCTGCTTGTGTGCATTTGAGTTGACCAAGACCAGAGGATCTTGAAGAATTTGAGGAACCCATGCTATCAGTGCATGAAGTTCATTTGAACTGAGACTGGACCAGACTGAAGATAAAGATATCAGTTGTCTGAGCATTCAGTAGTTGAAGAGAGAAGCCAGGTCATCCTGAAGAAGGAGGTAAAGCCTGAGCTGGACGAGAAGCCCTGATCAACAACAAGTGATCAGAAGAGAAGAGCAAGGCCAGCAGCCTTTATCCCAGGCTGCTGAAGTTACTTGAAGAACTTAAAGTGAAGAAGAGATACTCGTGTGACTCGAGGAGCCAGGAGAAGACCCTGTGGGACTCAGGGAGAAGAAGTCTTCAGTGGGATTCTGGAGCAGGCCAGTGGGACTCTGGTAACACTGTGTGAAGCAGTATAAAGACCCTCCTGTGGGACTCAGGAGAGATACAGTGGGACTCTGTATCGACCATTGTAATTTTAATAGGTTATAATGGAGAATCCATGCTGGGAGAGCATGGCAAGGATGTAGGCCTTTGGTGCTGAACCTTGTAAATCCTTGTGTCCTGTGCCTTTTCATTACTGCATTATCCGGGAAAGGTTGAGAGATACAAGAAGAGTGAATCGAGGCTTTAACCAGCCATAGAGGTTTAATTGATAAGGAATCAATTAGTAAAAAGTTTTAAGGGATCACTGATTCACCCCCTCCCCCTCTCAGTGATTCACACTGATCTGGTCACTTCAAAAACTATATATTCATCTTCATGAATGATAGAACTATATGAATGTGCAATATAAATTTGTCCTTCAAGAACAACATTCAGAAATTCTTCCTTGAATCCATTTTGAAAACTTTGAATTTTCTTTTCAATGTTATTTCCAAGAATAATCTGATTTTCCCTTTCCAGGAAACTACTGCGAATGATTCATAAAAATCAATAAAGTGTATATAGGATCACCCTTTGAAAACAATTCATGCTTTTTTTGGCATAATTCTACCATCTTCTTTCATCTTATTAGGAAAGCCCCATTTATTCTCAATTAAATTTTTATTTGTTGTCCATGAAACAATCTCCCATGTATTGTGCTTGTCTATATGTCCATGATCTAAATTCATATCCTAATGAATGTTTTCATCTTCAACTTCATTTTTAAAAACATTTTGGATTTATGTGAGATAATAACTATTCTTTTTAGAGTGTTCATCATTATTGTATTCATTGGGGCTATTTGATCCCCAATATTGTTTCATATTTTAATTTAGGATACTCACATCGATCATTGTATAGATATTTGTTTGTTCTCATCCATTTCACAATCCGAGTCTTCTTCTGATTTAGAATTTTTCATGAAAACATTCCTTTAGGTTCTTCCCTCATCATCACTATACTTGTGGAATCAAGATACACAGAAATTACTCCCCTCTTTTTTCATTCACTTCTGCATAGCTAATGGAACACCATATGTTGAAATTCAAACACCACCATGTTATGTGAACTATTTTACATTGCACCATTGATTCAGGTTATCAACATTGAATTTATAATTTTATTCTTTCAGCATGTTCTAATAAATGAGTAATATTATTCTTTTATATCTCCACACAATGGTACGATCTTAATAAGGTTAAATAGCCACTTGGAAAAAATTCATTGGCAGATCCTCTAATCCTACTGAGTAAGAACACTTTATTGGAAAAAAGAGTTTATTAATATAAAGTTCAATGATGTCCATGTCACTCACTTACATCCACATATTATTGTAGCATGACTTTTTACAATTCTTCAAGAGACTCTCTTTTCAGTTGAGGAAATATCAACTAGTGTTCATGCCGCCATATCTCCCCGAAAACCATGAATCTCCATCGATCTTTCCTCTCTTAGTGGATAAAAACAATTTTAACAGAGGAATGATACCAATTATGAAATATTAAATGAACATAGGACCACTACATCATTAAATTATAGATTTTACAACTATTTATTTTCACATTAGGCTCCACATCATATAATATAATTATTCAATATCACACTACCTTAATATATAGATTTGAAAAATAAAATTGTTTTGAGACATTACATGTTGAATCTGATATGATATTTGAATTTCAATATTTCTATTTCTTCTTGTTGCATGTATCTCATTCAACTAGAGAAAAAATTCCCTTTCAGTGCACACACACCCATTGTATCGTATCTACCCATTAGTAATGAAAAAATATAAAAGATATTAAACATTTAAAATATCATGATGGGGGTCCTATAGAATATTAAATAATTGTTTTTTGGTCGATCCTCATGGATCAATGCTTTGATACTTTCTTGCAAAGCATTGTACTGTACTTGTACTTTTTCAAATTATCTTCCAACAACAAAAAATATAGCCATATAACTAAACACTACATATCTTAATTTTGGTTCTTCATATGATATTTAGGTTTTGTAGGCTTGGAATTTTCATGATTTTGGTTTTAAATCCATTTGTGTAATTTTCATTATTTGATACTCCACCAATATTTAATTTGTAATTAATCCTTATTTAGGAAACAAACATGTCACTAATCATCAGATATTTATTTTATCTCCATTATAGGGATCTTTATCCTGCCTTCACATCATTCCATGTGGAATGAAATGATAATTTTTCAACACATTTTTTATTCATTTTTATTTCATCAACTATCCATGTCACCACACTATTTCCTGCTGGTGGTGGATTCTCCACTGAATGTATATTCTTCTTACTCACAACTAGAGGGGATCACAGTTTTTCATCCAAGTTCATTCAAATTAATTCAAATAGAGATTTTGTAACTCTAACATATATGGTGTATGATAAACCTTTTTTATCCCCTTCTATTTCCTCCAATACATAAAGAGTTTTTTAATTATTACCATGTATTCCAATACAAGCATTCTCATAATAGACAACTAGAGTTGAGGATCTCCTTTGGAGTTATTTTTTCTTCAAAACATTCTTCACGCCATAATATCATTCAGGATTCATGGGAATATAGCATATAAAACATCTCTCATGAAAAAATATACCTTATGTCATCATTTCATAACATAAATTTAAATTCATCTAGTGTTCTTCTATTAACATTGAGCTCATGGGATTATATACACATACTCATAGTGTGTCCAAAAACACTAAAATAGTATAATTTTCTATACATGTTCTTTTGAGATACATTTCTATCATATGTCTCAAGAATATTCAACTTATGCTCTGATGTAGAAATATTTCTATCCTCGCAAAATGAAAAATATTCTAGAACCTCTTAACAAAAACCTGATGTATAGCCATACATCCCACATAAATAGAAACTGTAGTCACTATATATATTAAAACCATTTTTAGGTCTATCTCAATCACCAACAGTATTGTACATATTTCTAGAACTATTCTATGATATCTCCCAATTATGCGTTACTAGTGGTTCATCATATCCAATAATAGATTTTCAGAAACTGTATTTCCTTTTGGATGAGACAATTATTTCAGGTTTTCCCCCAAAAATAGAATATATAAATCATTTCTCTATTACCATTAAAATGATATTAAAATAAAAAATACAATGTATACTTCTATTTGTTCATTTATCTAGAATTATATTTCACTATATATTTATACATTGATTCTATATCTTCTCCCAATTTTAGAATCTTCATATCAATTGATTTTAGTTCTCTTTTGTGATTAATCCCACTACTCATCTCATCTTTCGATTCTCATGTGATCTTATATTCCATGCCACTTATATCGTTTATAGAAAATTTTTCATGAGGAATAGAATCAGTCAAACATTAATTCCCCTATTGTGGAATTTGAGTCTCCTAGTCTAGTTTTGATAATTGTATATCAAGATAATCATTTCATAATTTTAGATTCTGAATATCATCCATGTTTGGATTCATTCAATTGTCATATCCTTTGATTTTTTACATATTTGTAGGCATTTTTTGGGGTTATTCAGTTTAGAAATCATTATTAACACTTAGATCTATGGATACTTATATAAGAATTTTAATAAAACATTTAAAAGTATTGATATCATATTAATTCAAATGTAAATTTATATCATTATATTTATTTTCCTCAGCTAATTTATGATCAAAATCCATTGATTTATAAACATATTCCACTTTTGTTCTAACATAAATTTCATTATCATCATTAGTACCAACATCACATGGAATATCAGGTTATTTTCTCTTTCATTCAGCATTATTGAATGATTAAATATTTTAACTATATAATTCATCTTATCCATTCAACATTACATTGTTGGATTCCATAAACTAAATCACAATCATTCCATAGGAACTTAAACACTGAGGAATACCACCATATTTCTTCTTCATAGGTGAATTTTTCCCCTTCCCATGGAACACAGAGATAAGATAAAACTATATCATTAATTTGAAAAAACAAATGAACCATGTTAGATAAAAAAAATGATAAACTAAAAAAAATTCTCTGATAACAATTGTAAGGTCCCAAATGATCCTTGATACCCTAGGATGGGTTGATTTAGGTTGTGGATATTATTTTTTAAATTATTACAACTCCATTGGATCTATAACTCTTTATTCTAACAGTCAGATTTTTTTCATTTTATTTTTTATTTTTATCTTATCCTTTCGAATTTTCTCTGACCACAACACATAGAATGTAATGTAGGGATGAAAACACAAATACACACATATTGTTTAAATGGTTCACCATAACTTGGTTATATTCAAGGAGCTTAAAATAATAAGGTACCAATATAAAAAATCCACTAAGGATCACTGGAAATAAATAGTTTGGGCTATATCCCTTATATTCCTAGGCTCATGACCTACACAATGTATAGGGTCATCTCATTGGTTCCCCAAAGTTCACTCCCTCTAACTCTTTGTCTTGACTACTATCTATGAAAAGGATTAACATATTCATCCACCTTTATTAACTATTATTGAAGGGATCAAAAAAATGATTATATATTTTTAGGTTCCAAAATTGTTATGAATGCATGAATCCTCAATTATAAAATGATTCTTTATTAAAGTCACATTTTCTTCCATAGATGGAATATGATTTTTTGAAATCATGTAGCTTGAAAAAAATTCTTCTGTGAACCGGTTTATTCCCTATATGAACATCCATGCTCTATTAATATTATTCCTTTAATCTTTTTTATCTAACTTGCACTATGTGGGACAAGTCCATAAAAGACCACATCTTCATCCAAAGATTGTTTTCCTTCTAAAAATACCTCTTATTATGTAGAATTTGTAACCTTTGTATACTACTGAGCACCAAAATCTATTATCTTGAAAATTCCAGTGATCCACTTCACTCTTCTAGGAATCCTCCCTCACGAAGTCTTCTCCATTATGGAATTGCTTCCCAAAAGACTCTCTCATTATCTAAATCGTTCAAAGAGAACTTTATGATACGTCACAAGAATATTCCCATAGAGATGATGTTTTCAAATGAAATTTTCTATCACTAAATAATCTGATAAATAGTCACTATATAAGAAAATAGATCCACATAACCTGATAATTAATATTACCTTAACATTGATGTGTTACAAAATTCAACATACACTCCTACGTGGTCTGCATATTACTATTTTCCATGGTGGTGAACCTTGACTTTTGTAGTCCAAACCCTTTGCAATAACTAGGATCACAACATCATTTCTCAAATATATATCCTTCCATGTACATCAAGCATAATATAAACTGCAATTGTCACATGAACCATTTTTTCCTGTGTATTCTGTGTTTTGTGCTTTGCGATCAGTATAGTGTTTCTATGAGTAAATTTTTCCATTTCATATTTTCCATCATTGTTCCACATTCCTAAATTTTATGTCTTCTAATTATTCTTTGTAGTATAAAAATGGTTTTCACATTTGTGGATAAACTACCCTTTAGAAAAAAAAAATCTATTTTTGAGACCAAAAAACTTAGAAAATATTGGGAAACTACGCCACCTAAAACACCTACTTCAAAAACCCCCAACCAAGCTGATTCATGGTCATATATCTTTGTCACCATACACAATCTCCCCAAATAATCCGAGAATTGTTTTTGAGGGATTTTTCTCAAATCCCAATGTTTCTATCTAGATTACCCATGGTGACATATTTATCCAGGGGGTTCAGGAAAATTATTTATTTTCCTAATATCCAAAATAATTTAACCAAGAATTGATACAAACTATGATGACTCTTTCATTTTACACAAATTATTATATGATTATATGCATTGTAATCAATTAAATACATATTGTTGATTAAAAATTATTATGTCTTTTAAGACAAGGTACCTAATTATAAAACATAAAACTATAATAATATTGATCTCAATAAATATTAATTATAATATCCTAACATACTTTTAGCTCCCACACCATCATAGAATAACATGGGGAATAAATGAAAACGGGTTTAGCTAAAAATACTAGTTTTGGAATTGGTATGGAAAGTAGCATGTTATATGAGTCAGAAGGCATGAAGTGATAACATATAGGGAATGGATCATGAATAAACATGTGAAGACCTATCATATTAGACAAGTAATCACATGATCATGAAAACATAGAAATGGTGCAACAAAAAATAACCTGACATAAACATGGGGCAAGGAAAACAAGCAAGACAATATCACATGGAAGGAATAGTCCCATAATAGATTAGGATTAGTAATTAATCCCATAAATAACAGGTCATAATGAAAAAAATACCCAATGCATTAGAGAACTATTTCGGTATTCCCAAAATAACATGTTATTTCATATTTTTTCAATATGAAGTGAAAAAAAAGAAATAAACACTTGGGTTACCCATGGAATGAAATGGGAATCATAATTTTGACATAATGCATAACCAAATAGAATATAACAATTATACACATGAAATAAATGATATATGTCATTCTTGGGCATTTATAAAGGAAATATATGAATAGATCATGAATATTGATGTACACAAATTCATTAATAATGAGAGTGTCTAGGAATCATTAGAACAATATTACTAAGGTGAATATTTAGTTAAAATAATAATGATATTTTCTATGGATAATGGAATAACTATTCGAATTAAACAAGAAATGAATTAAAATCATTTTAATATTAAAATTAAAATTTTTATAAAAAAATTTGTGTATTAATATAGATTATATAGTGTACATGTCAATGGGTATAAAATGGAGAAGTTCCAATTAATCGGTCTTTCTTATCTAGAGGAATTAAGAAGTGATCCATTTCAAATATGCATTTCCCCATAAAGAAAAAATAATTTAAGGTAGATTTATATTTTTGGAAAATTCATATTGAATTTATATCAATAATATAATAATAGTAAACTTATATGTGGATTTAATGAGTGATAAATAAATAATGAATTGGAATATGGGGGTTAAGAGATATATATTGCCTTAAGTCTGAATGTGTTATGTACTTTAACTTAATATCCTGGAAAATAATGTTTTAACCATAAATTAATTCATTCAGAAACATTTTTAAAAATATATTACATATTATAATTGTATTATGTTCATTTATGGACATTTTTATGGGTTGTAACTTTTAATATTTTTGTTCCATGAGTGTTCATTTCATGGTTTCATGGTCTGTTCCAATGAGTATAATTGCTAGAGTTTTTATTCAAATGGATGAAGAAAATTAAAAGTGATGTGAAATAGTATTAATATATTTCTATAATTTAAAATGGTCCCTTATATAATTTCTCTATACAATAATTCTTCATTTGATAAAATGTTAATGAAAATGTGTAATTTATTTTTGCAGTTATTAAGACCACCATGAACAAATATCATTTTATTTGATATTATCTTAATATATTGGTTTTATAACTTGAAATAAGTCATCATAAACACATTAAATTTGATTTAATAATATAATTGGTTTATTTCAAAAAGTGATGGTGGTAATGGAAAATAATAACACATCATCCATAGAGGTGTTTCATCGATATATCATGGATGATGTTTTTATTTTTATAATAATATGATAATAAAAGAGATTTTAAGAGGGATATTACTGTAAAAAATTAAAATTAGATTATATATATGATAATAATGATATAATTTCAATTTGTATATGGTATCTGATGATATGATATAATAAGATAAGAAACTAAAAGAGAATGATATAGGATTTTATCTCTTGAATGTTGCCTCCTTGAGATCCTCCTAAACGAACGTGTGTTTTGTATTAGGATGAAACTCAAAACTATTGGATTTTTGTATGATAGTTGGGAAGGGAATTGGAATTAAAATTTACAATCTACAAGGATTATATGGTTTTTGAAAAAGGGGTAGTGAGGGGTGGTATTTATAATGGAAGGATATTTATGTTTGTTATAATATTCATTAATTTATTATTACAGATCATGACTTTTAATATTGTTTATTATTGTGACAATATATATAAAAATTTTCAATTATGTTCTAAATGATGGTTTACTGCATCACTAATGACTCCATGATTCTTTATTGGGAATAAAATGTTAAACACGGTTAATTATCGTATTTTACATTGCACAAAAAATGCAACTATTTCATAAAAATCCCAAACATTCACCCTATCCAATTTTTTACATTTATATTAAAACAATTATCCATTATTTGAAAATATATTTCAGTACATGTGAATTTTTTTAAATAAAATCATAACTTATTCAAAAATATAAAAATTAATTATTATAACCACATTTTATAAAACATTTAAAATTTTATTTAGGTAAAGTAGAATCAAATTATGAATATAGTAAAACATTATAACTATGTATGAATCGTATTATATGAAAAATAATTTTCTTTTAAATTATTTTATTAATTATAATGTTTTAAAAATCCATTGGTTTTTTAAATATCAACGCATAATTTATTATTTTAAAAACATTTATTTTGATATAATATGATATGAATATTTCATATTTTAATTTATAAGAAGACTAAATATTTTTTATTCACTCATTAGTGAGGTTAAAATCTAAATTGATTACTATTACTAATAGTCAAATTTATAATTTTCATATAGGTTCTATTAATTTCTTTAATTAATACTTAGTCCGTTCATTCTTCATTCACCACTAATTTAACTCAAGGATATATATTTAAATTCAAATTAATAATTAATAATTTATTTTTGAAATTATGTTTTATATCTATAGATTTGGCCTTGATAATATTCATTCTAGTTCACCAGGAATATATAAATTTTCTTATTCTTATTATCTTATTTTCTACTTATGTCCCCGCTATAATATTCGGTATTCTTAATAGACTATTTTTAAAATAATTTATGATTATTAATTTGTGATAAGAATGTTTCTATTATGTGTTTTATAAATATATGAATGGAATGTCCATTCTTAAAATAAAAGGTCATTATATTTTAACTATCAATGTTTATCATGGTCCACACTTGCTATCAGAGTGGGTCTCTTTGTTCGAGACAATATTATTTTTTTTAAATATCTATTAATTTGATATGAGTTTCATATATCAATTTCCGTATACTATCTTTGTCATTCACAAAATATTTTTTAATTATCATACACACTTATATTATATTTATTAAAAAGTATAATCATAATCAAAATCGATTTTTTTTGGAAATGATATTAAGTACTATTTTGATCACATGAAGACTATTTTCAATAATACTGGAGTGAATAACTATTGGATGGTTACCCTAATTTTAAATAATATTGCGAATAAAATTTTAATATTTTATAAAAATGAAAAACATTTGTTTCATAATAATTATTATGTTCGGAACATGTTATTTTGTTTAATTATATAGATTATTTAATGTAAGATATTTGTTAAAATTTATTACTGAATTCAGATGATAATGGAATAAAATTTTATATATACAATCTAAATTCATGAAAACTAAGGATTAATGTTATTATATGACTTAAAAATTATCATTTACCACTTAGAGAGTCTATTTTTTAGATACATCTATTCATTCACACTATCATGTATAATATGAAATCACATGGTGTGAAGGAGCTATCAAACGATCACATAGTGCTGAATGTGATATATATGAAAAATGGACAGGTAATATTGGTGTATAACCATTATTGATCATAAATATCTATATATGACATGTCTTGATGATATTGAATAGAAAAATAATATTCTATGAAATTAGATTTAAATGATATTTCTTGATGGATACGAATTGGAGTTTATCATCTTTCACATCTTAGTATGAAAATTTTACTTCTAGAATAATAAATCCTTGAGTTATTCACAAAAATAGAAATTTTATAATTTAATAAAATAAAAGACACCATGATTCTAGAAATGATGAAAATCATAAATTATTAATTAGGATAGAAAACAATATTAAAAACATGAACATGTGGTATGATCATCAAATCATTTGAAGATAAAACCCTTACAAGAATGAATCTAAAAATGTTTTCACTATAAGAAAATTGACTTATGACCTTTCATCAGTATCCATGATTGGTAAAACAATGGTATAAGGGAAGCCAACAAACATGGTTACAGTCTAACCATGGATTTATGTCTCCCTATTTCACCATATGACCATATTCTAAAAAACATATGGCTCTAGTCCTAACTATATTTAGTGTTATTTGAAACTACAGTGGTGGGTTTACCTGGGTACCACCAAAAATTAACAGGAATTTGGTGGGGAAAAAATAGTAACATGTTTTTTCAAAAAAACTCATTATTTATTAGTATCTATATAGTTCTTGGGAAATTTATTTCCAAAAGTATATTTTGGTAGAGATGATCAATAGGACTACATCCAAGATTTTTTTAAAATCGACTACATTGAGAATATTTATAGGTGTATTACCATATATTTTCATAAACAATCACAATATAATTTACCTATAGGGATTATTTTAAACACCTATGGACACATTTATCGTCAAATATTGTCTTAGGAGTTTTACCAAATACCTACAACTATAGTTTCAAAAATACATGGCACTTTTTCAATGGCCACTATGTTATCTTTGAATTTTATACATTAATAATAATATTTTTAAATAAAATTATAGAAAAATATTCATATATAATTATGAAAATATATATGTGATTCAAATAAATAAACTTGGAGAATCACATGTCATTTGAAAGGTCTTATGTGTAATTATGAATATGTATTTCTATGAAAACGTGACAGGTATTTTTATTAAAAATTATATGGACATAATTTCTGACTATATCCATATATGTTTACCGAACACTATATTTTTTAACCATTATCAAACATAAAACACTATTCCAATAAACCCATGGGTCAATTTGTGCAAAACAATGTACATGGGCTATGTATAATGTTTAAGAACATGTTATTATTCTTGGAAAATTTCCAATTCTTCTAGGGATTAATGTGGTCAAAATGTTTTCCATATGATAGGACTATGTGATGTTCCCATCTAATAGTGTTTTAGACCATCGAATTAGCATCATTTTATTGTGATTTATATATAATGAATATGACAATACTATCAAAATAAGTCCATGTTAACCTAGATTAACAATAAAAAAGTTTTCTAAATTCACAAGGTCAAATATTGTAGATCCTAAATTGTAAAAAACATGTGATATTGAGAGCATATGTCGTGGAGACACATATATTGGTAGATCATTTAGAAGAATGTGTTGGTAATGGAATAAATATTTTTTTCCTATAAAATTATTTCTTGAAAAAAATACTTAAACATTTTACATCTAAATCCACTATATATTTATCCATTGAATAAAAATTATTATATATTTCTTGTAAATAACATCCAACATCATCAAGTGATGAAAAGTATTGTACATTAGAAGAAGAAGAAAATAATTCATCAGTTCGTGAGGAAAAATTTCCTAAAAAAAGGGAAGGGAGGATATTTGTAACTCTCATGAAAAATTGAATTAAAAGATGAATAATGAGTATGATAGTGATAAGTATAATGGTTTAAATTGTAATCTAATTTTTTCAATTGAAAATTTCTAAATTAATTAAAATTCATTCAAATTGGATCATAAATCATGTTCATGTTCAACTTTATATGATTATAATTTACTTCTCAAAATAAAAGTTTAAATACATGGTTTGTACAAACATCTATCATAATTTACATCAATTTAATAAAATGTTAACCACATATATAAAAATTCACTCAAGATTCATCATCTTATATTCAAGTTTAAACTTACAATAAATTTAATTTATAACCATATTACATTGTAGATATGACATCACATTTTCTACTAAATTATAAACTTGATGTAATAAGAGAGTTTTTTATTAAATCATATTGAATTGATTGAATATGTTATATATTTTATTTCAAGTAAACATGTTTTTCATGATAAAAGAGTTAGACTGATTTAGGTTCTGAAAAATTTAATTCATACACTAATAGACCACATGATGATTTTAAACTAGTATAATAGTTTCAATATATTCAATAAAATTGATTATTTACCACTAACTAGATCATTTGGAATATAAAAAGTTGTTATTCTAGAAAAATGACATGATACAAGCCAAAAATTCCAATGTTTAAAAATTTAAATCAAAGTTGGGTCACTATTCAAGAAAGAACACATGTTCAAATAATTAAAATCGATGATTTTTATTTTCTTTCTATATCCAAATTTTATAATAATATATATGTTTTCATACTAAATTAAAACATTAATTCCATAAGAAAAATAAGTGATGAGGGTTATCCTATGATATTTTGTAATTATAATCCTATTTTTCAATGATAGGAAGGTATATTTGTTTTATAAACCAATAGGATTGTAAAAATTCATATACCACTAATATAATATTTGTAACACCTTTAGATGTTGTGAATTATATTTTTGAAAATAAATTAATCTCTTTGATATTTTTCATTTCTCACAAAATGAAAAATAAATATTTCATATTGAAGCACTATGTTTGGATTACATTATACAAAATACCAAGTTAATCATTAACTAAACACAACATAATCTTTAGATTTCCTTACACAGAACAATGTGGTAAGATTTCAATATATGTAACAATGAATTTCCTTGATGACTTGTGTAACACGTAGGACTGGGGTTTATAGAATGACAATATATTATTAAAATGTGATTATTTATATAATAAGATATAACATATATATATAATTATATGATATTAGAATTATTAAATAATTTATGAAAATATATTTATAAAAAAATATAGCTAAATTAAGTAGTTTTCAATTAATAATAACTCAATATGAAATCTGTTAAATAAAAAATATCATATTATTATTTACAAGGCCACAAAGTGGATATACCTAAAGAAATTAAATTATATAAAATTTATGAGTGTTATTAATTCAATATATATGTTATATATTCAACTAAAAAAATTTATATTCATTCAATATATTTTATAGACAAAAGATAATGAATAAAACCCAATTTTATGCTTAAAACGTATATCTTAATAAATATATTTTTACTGCATTTTAATGGAGAACACATTTTAAATCCAATTTTTGAAATTTTATAAACACAATATTTCAAAAAAATAAATATTTTAAAAAGAATCATAAAAATTAGGTATATAATTTTTTTGTATTTTCTACTGTTTCATTTTTAATGAATATTTAAAATTACTGAATTTTAATTCAAAACTATCTTATCATCTCATTTTTTATAATGTTAAATTTTATTTTAAATCAGTGTCACTTTGTAAGTAGATAATATTTTTTTCAATTAAAATAATGAGGACATTGAGGTCAATATCATTTTATAATTGGGTATAAAAAAATACATATTTTGTAAATGTTTTTACTTTAAAAAGCCACAGGCTCAATCCGATTGTGGGTTTTAATTTGAAATTAATTTCTACCATATAGTGATCTGAATTTGGAAAAATGGATTCCATATTTTTAATCATCATAATTCATAATTTACAAAAAGTTCATCTTATTTTTTTTGTTGAAAATATTATTGAAAGTAATTTTAATTAATTACATTGATTGGGGTAAAATTCATCTCAACTAAGGACTTAAACATATATTTATGACCCGAAACAATGTTTAAATTCTCCAAAAACATTTTTATGGCCCTTATTCATCCATTAACCTTAAATTAATGAGTTTAATTGGGTTGTTTTGAATTTTTTTCTGTAAAAACATGTGTACACCAAACATGTTTTCATAAATACTAAGTGAGTCATTTCTATTCCCTATAAAGTATACCACACATTCCTCTTCTTCACACCACTCAGAAAACATTGGTCCATCCCAGATATATCAAATAATCATCCTATAATCTACCACCTCCATTATTTCATTAATCCTTCATTTTTTGACGAAAGAAACCCAAGGATTCCTTTTTGCACAAACCAAAATGAGTTAGTTGATTAAGAGGTAACATCTTCTCTGAAGATCCTTTCCTTTATATTCTTTATCCACTACATATACTCTAATTATTCCATTCATGTATAATAACCTAGTATAATAAATATACTATGATGTTTTTATTATATTTTATCAATCAATAATTAGAAAAACTCTATCAAATGGGTAACTGTCGCGACCCGACCCAACCCTGGCTCGAGCCGCAACAAGCCCAAACCCGCCTCCATAGGCCAGGGGCTGGCGACTAGTGCCGAAGGCACAAAAACTCGGGGAGGGCTTTGCCTAAGTACCTGTACACACGCACGCAGCAAACTCAATGCAAAAGTGCAGAGTAAAAAAGGAAAAGAAAAGGGAAACTTCTATAAATAAACCACAAAGTGCATCGACCTCTATAAGTACAAAGTAAAAAATGAAATTAAAAGGGGAAAACAGGAACCCAACCAAAAATTGCGACATCCCGGCAACAAGTAAACAAAAATAAACAGCTGAAGGGTCTCTTACCTGGAACCCGGCTATGACCACCGCATGCGGTCCAATCTCCCAAACTCTTACGCTCCACTGAAGTCACGCTCCACCTGTCCGTCATCTGCAAGGTAACACCAAGTGCGAGAAAATCCCAAGCAGGGGTGAGTATCAAAATACTCAGTAGGATACCCCGAAGGCTCGAGGGAGAAACAAAAGAGGTACCGAAGGGTGAGCAGTAGAGCGAACATGGAGTAGAACAGAAGTACAACAGAGTGCAGTAACGAGTCTAGCTCAACCTAACAGGAGGAAAGAAGGTAGACTCGTCCAGACACAAGGAGCTGGAAACGGTGAGAAGCTGAAATTCCCGTAGAGTATTCGCTACCTATAGCAGGAGAGTAGACTCGTCCAACCACGAGAATCTAGACACATAAAGCACGTGGAATACCCCGTGCGTATTCGCCTCTCCTAGAAGGAGAGTAACCAAACCGAGGAAGTGGGTACTGAAAAAAAGGTTTATACATATCTGTATGCTCAACCAGAAACCCGAAAAACGTCGTAAGGGGATCTCCGTCCCATATCTCAGCCCAAGAAAGAGTATCCAATAGTCCCAGAAGTAACCTTCATCGATGCCCAGCATCCCGCACGTCTTCCCCGAACCACAAGCCAAGGGGCTCAAACCACCGCACCTCGACACTATCCACTTTGGACGGCACTAACTCACCCGCACGGTTATAGGTCGCGTCACAAGGACGCGTCTCGGTGGGGGAACATGTCCCTCGTACTTGAGAGTTCTAGAGAAAGTCAAACCACGCCTCGTCACTGCCCCGCAATCGAGAGGTTTCCTCAAAATCGAATCCCATCACAACACTGACCCATATAACCAAGGGTCCCGCTCCGGTAACCACAGAGGAAAGACACATGCTAGCCTAGTAGAAATGACTAAGCCGGAATTCCAATAGGTGTCCCACATCCCAGCCCTTCTGGAGGGTAATTCATAACCAGATATCGGGTGACCCACTACCCAGCCCTGCTGGAGGGTAAACCATAATACATCGTCAGGCGACCCACTGCCCAGCCCCACTGGAGGTTAAACCATAACCAGATATCAGGTGACCCACTTCCCAGCCCTGCTGGAGGGTAAACCATAACCAGATATCGGGTGACCCACTCCCCAGCCCTGCTGGAGGGTAAACCCTAACCAGATATCGGGTGACCCACTGCCCAGCCCTGCTGGAGGGTAAACCCTAATACATCATCAGGAGACCCACTACCCAACCCCGCTGGAGGGTAGACCATAATACATCATCAGGAGACCCACTGCCCAGCCCCGCTAGTGGGTAGACCTAGAATAAGACGACAGGAAACCCACTGCCCAGCCATGTTGGAGGGTAGACCAGGAACTAGACGACGGGTGACCCACTGCCCAGCCCTGCTGTAAGGTAGGCCCTAAGAGGTCGTCGGGTGACCCACTGCCCAGTCTCTACTAGAGTGTAGACCCTAAGTGCGTCGGGTGACCCACTGCCCAGTCTCTCCTGGAGGGTAGACCCTAGAAGTCGATGAGTAACCCACTGCCCAGCACCGCTGGAGGGTCAAACTCAGAACTGCTCTGGCCATCTCCAATGGAGGGTACAACACTGGCCAAATGAACATAGAGTGGGTATCGCGCAACCTCCCAACTCCAGAACAACTCACCCAAAAGAGGTGCAGTGTCAGCTCCAGCACTGGGTGTCACTAGCACCGCTACCGACCAATCCATTGAGAACGAAACCAGGGGGTGACCACTCAACCCTGCTGGTCAACAAACGAGCACAGAGCCAGGGGAAGAACTCCACCATGCTGGTCAAACAAACACACAGAGGGACCCTATACGTTGCGAGGGGTCAAAGTACACAAATCAGAACATGACACGCACATGGGGCCCACATGACGTGTGGCCCCAAGTCAACCCCAACTGAGCGCACAAACATCCTCAGGTACAAACAACCACACGTACCTCCAAGTGCTTACGTATACTCCCAGAGTATACCATTTCTCCAGTCCAAGGGCTATCGTGAACACGGCACCCAACGTCAACGCGAAGGCATGACATATCAACTCCACCTCAAAGGCCCAGGCACGACCAACCACATCACTACAAACATTTACATCACTCACACGGGAGTGCACACGATCACTCACCAAAGGTCCGCTACAAACACAGTAGGGCGAACCACAGCTGGAGCACCATTCATGCTTCCACATTTCCCATGATCGTGCAAGAGGCTCCGCACAGCCAAACGGATCACACCGTTGTAATCCTCGTGAAAAAACCCACGAGATTGACTACTTACTCGCCTCCAACGAATATCCGACAGAAAAGTCACCAACACCGCCTCACGCCCAAACGGCGTCCCGTGATCCCGAGCCTCGGCCCCGAAAACAGTCGGGCGCATCGCACCATTGCGATCCCCTTAAGAAAACACGTCAAGAGCACTACCCACATGAGTACAATGGATATCCGGAAAAACCGATACATCCCGGCGCAAGGCACATGAGCGGTGCCACGTGGGACCCACATCCCGGTCCCGAAACTCAACGAACGGATCGCACTGTTGTGATCCTCTCGAAAAAGTACACGAAATGGATTTTTCACTTGTCCAAAACGGTCGCCCGGTGATAAAGCCGGAAATCACCGTCAACTCCTGAAACGGCCCTCGCGGGGCCCGCACCAACATGCGGAATTACAGCGGGCGGACTGCGCCAATGCGATGCCCTCGAAAAAACACCCAACATCGACTGCTCGCACGCCCCAAACAGACGTCCGAGGAAAAATTCGCTAACAGCTGCACGCAGCTCAAAAGACGGGTCGTGGGGCCTGCGCCTCATCTTCGGTCTCAATGCCTGAAACCACCCCGGAGAGCTCCGCCTCGACGTCAGGGTTCCAACGCTTTTGACGACACTCAAAACGGACGTCAGATGCGTCCGCGCCGCTCAAAACAAGAATCTCAGGAGAAATGCTCATCCACTAAAAGACACGTCGTGCCTCCGCAGCCCCTCATTTCAGTAATTAAAAATTCCCAAAAATCATCTCAAAAGGTTTTTCTCTATTTAAAGGTCGCGTCACAGCAGACGGCACAAAGTTTTGACCCACGGTTTGAGAGTTACGGCAGTTTAATGCCGTCGGACGCTGGTGGGGGTGGTCCGGACCGGTCCGGCCGGTCCACACCCCCTGGACCAGTTACAGCTGGCCGGTCCGCGGCTCTTCCGGCTGAACCGCCGCGGCCATGGTTCACCCGCGCGGACTGCGCGCCTTCAAGCCGACAGGCCACGAGGCCGGTCGCTTCTCCACGCGGAGCCCCATGTTCAGCTGGTCTCTGCCTCCACGTGGCGCCACCGCCGGACGACGCTCACCCTCCGCGAGCCCCAGCCACCATCGAGGAACCTGCCGCCTGCCGCGGAGAAGCCGCCGCCGCCCTTCTCCCGCGCCGCCGCGCCTTGGATGGCTGGAGTACCAAAAACCGTCCGGAACAACCCATAATTCCGGCAATCTTCGCCGGGTCGCTCCAGCCTCTTCGCAACTCGGATTTACGAACCGAAAAAAGCGATGGAAAGAGGAAAAACTCGACTACGCATTCATATGTTTCGTTCAAAAATCCAATAGCAATTAGACAATAAAATATAGATTCAAAGGACGGTCGGGAATAAAAACGCAACAATGGAAAACCTATTACCTGCAGGGGCGTTGCCCGAAGCATCACGGGCGATCCGCCGCCGCGCCGTCGCCTTGCCGGAGTTGCCTCACCAGAGGTGCCTCACCGGAGTGGAGGAGGAGAGGTAAGGAGCTACCCAGGCTAAGAAGAAGAAGATGAAGGGGGGATGAGGGGGGGATGTTTAAGTAGAAAATACTTAAACAATCCGCCTGGCACGCCCCGACTCTGCTCCCGATGCGGACAAAAAGAAGGTCACCCCTGGAGTAAACACGACGCTCCAAGCGCAACGGTGGTCTCGAAATTTTAATCTGAGACCCCGTTCAATAGTTATTACACTTAGCGTCCGAAGCTTCCAAATTACAAAAACGCCCCTAGGGCCATTTTTCACAAACGGGTCGCGCCCGTGAAACTTATACCCCTCCTATGGTAAACGGCACACTCGAAACTCAATGGTGCCCTCGGTTTTCCAATCTGAGCCACCATTTAAAATATAATAAAGTTTCTACACTAAACGAATTAATTAATTAATTAATTAATCCTTTTAACATTCCAAAAGCGGGCGAGGGGTCCAAACATCCCGCGCCGACAAGTTTTATGTTGTTCCTAGGGTAAACACCCCATTCCGGACCCATCCTTACACTCGGATCTCTGATCCGGAACACCGTTTAGGAGTAATCTCATTTATTTTCCATTTCCAGTGTGAACACACTGAAAATTTAATTCCGGAAACTCCGGGGCTCGGAATCGCACGCCGTCTGAAGGCGCTGCTCTGGAATATCATCAAGAATATTCTAAAGTCTTTCACATCAAAACCCAGTTTCTTACATCATTACCTCCTTCATGATTTTCTTCCCCGAAAAGTAAAACTAGAGAGCAACACATGGTACTAAGCCCACACCTGGCTTTCTCATACCCAGAAGAACCCACACACAGCTCTGAGTCACTGCACACAGACCAATTGATTGATATGTTCACGCTAGGTCGGCCCTCGCCGATGTCGTGCACCCACTCCAGACATTGGGGTTTGGGCAAGGCGATAGGGAACCTCGCCATCCCTTTGCACAGTTTCAAATGGCCCGAAGGCTCTCGGGGGTAGCTCACCTCCCCGGAAAAAACCACTATGTTTCATGCCGCGACTGGAATCACTGCCCGCACATGGAACATGGCCCGGTGATTCCCTCCTTCAGAATATCCATATGGTGAAACACCCAAGGATATCTGGTCATACAAGATTCCACAATCGATGCTCTGTTACACGCTCAAAAGGAAAAGGAGCCAACAGCATAAACTAAAGGAAAAGTGTCTCACGTCTTTTTCCTTACCAACACAGGGTTACACCCGACGCCCTGCGTCACCCTGGTAACACCTCAAACAAGAAGTAGGGAGAAACGCATTTCACACGCAGATCCTAACAATTCTACAGCATGAAGTAGAAGAGTCGCATGGGGTATCTCTCACCATCCTGTGCTCTGTAGGATCGTAGACATCCAAAGATCGCGGCTACCTGTGGTCCCAACCGTTAGCTCCCGGAGCCTGACGTGGACCGCCTAGTGGTGATGGGGAGATCTGGTAAAGTCATCCCCCACTACCAGCTCCTCCTGCTCCTCTGCTAGCACCTCCTCCCTGAGTACTGCTCCGATCACGGCGCTGCTTCTGCCGTGGTGGTGTACCTGCTGCCTGCCCGAATCTCCCAGCAACTCGGGTTGGGCAATCTCGTGCCAAGTGACCTCGCCGGTCACAAGCATAGCACTACTGCTCTCTGGGCTACCCGGGTGTCCTCCGGCGCCACTGTGGTGTACGACCACGGCCCGGGATCCACTCACGGAAGGGAATCCTCGGCTGAGGCCCTGCGCCTTTTCGCCACAGTGGTATATGACCACGTCTCCAGAACCGGCAGTGGGAAGGCCACCTACATCGAGGTCCTGTCCTCTGGAGCCTGCTAACTACGATAGACGTCCCGGCTCTGTCGCGCCCATTGCCAGTACAAACCGCAAAACATGACAAGAAGCCCCATGTCACCAGTGCCTTCTCTAGCACCCTGGCATATGTGGAAATGCCCATGGGTACTATGACAGCACAAATATCTCGGCGGAGACCCTGCTCAAACTTCTGTGCTCAGAAGTTGTCGTTATGGACCAAGTTCGGGTAAAAGCGTGCATGGTCTGCAAAACTAGCCGCGTACTCGGCCACCGTCATCACTCCCTACGGAAACTGCAGGGTCTCCTGAATCCGAAAGGAGCACAAGAAGGGGGGGAAACACCTCACAGAACAATAACTGAAAGTCATCCCACGAAAGCGACGACTCGTCCAGAAACCGAGTCACCAGACTCCACCAACGCCAAGCTGATCCACACAAAAGGATGGCTTCCAAAGCCACTCTCTGATCTGTCAGCATCTGTACAAGCCTGAAAAGGCGAACCACTGTCTCAAACCAAACCTCTGCTGCTGGAGGGTCTAGCTCACCACTGAACCACAACGGTCTCTGCCGCTGGAACTCACGGAGCGCGCTCAACCTGCGCTCAAGCTCATCCTGCTCTGCTGAAACTGTCTGATGCTCAACAGGTGGGGGTGCTGCTACTGGCCCACCCAGAGAAAAGGGCTCACACGATGGGTCCTGGACTGTGGCCTCGTAGCTCAAAGGGTCGTCATCACGCACCCAAAGCTGGTATCCTGGCTGGCTGTCTTTGCGGAGACATCCTGAATATTATCAAGGAGTGCCGCGGTCAAATGGGCATATATGTATATATTACAACAAAAACGACGGGGAGCTCACTCAAGAAGTACAGTCAAGACTCGGTCCTATGTGATGCACAAACAAATTTTCCCTGCAACAAGTGTCTCAGCATGCCAAGTCAACAAGAGGGTTTTCAAGGTCCTGGTGAATGGATACGTCGGCCACCGCACCATCACTGGACTCCCTGGCCTGAGAGCCGCTCTCGAGACGCATTAACACTGTTTCCCTAAATCCCAACCAATTCCTCTTTTAGGGACATCCGCACAATGCCCCAAGGAACGAACCACCTCTGATACCACTTTTTCATGACCCAACCCTACCCGGGCTCAAGCTGCAACTACCCCAAGCCCGCCTCCATAGGCCAGGGGCTGGCAACTAACGCCGAACGCTCAAAAACACAGGGAGGCCTCTGCCTAAGTACCTATACACACGCACACAGAAACCTCAATGGAAAAGTGCAGAGTAAAAAAGGAAAATCAAAGGGAAATTGCTATAAATAAACCACAAAGTGCATCGAACTCTACAAGTACAAAGTACAAACTGAAAAGAAAAGGGGAAAAACACGTGCCCAACCAAAAAGTGCCACAACCCGGAAATAGGTAAACAAAAAAACAGCTGACGGGTCTCCCACCTGGATCCTGGCTATGACCACCGCACGCGGTCCAAGCTCCCAAACCCCTACGCTCCACTGAAGTCATGCTCCACCTATCCTTCGTCTTCAAGGGCACACCAAGTGCGGGCAAAGCCCAAGCAGGGGTGAGTATAAAATACTCAGTAGGATACCCCGAAGGCTTGAGGGAGCAACAAATGTGGTACCAAAGGGTGAGCAGTAGAGAGAACATGGAGTAGAACAGAAGTACAACAGAGTGCAGTAAAGATTCCTGCTCAACCCAACAGAAGGAAAGAAGGTAGACTCATCCAGACACAAGGAGCTGGAAATGGTGAGAATACGAACTTCCCGTCGATTCTTCGCTACCTATAGCAGGAGAGTAGACTCGTCCAGCCACGATAAGCTAGACGCGGAAAGCACTTGGCATACCCCACGCGTCTTCGCCACTCTTGGAAGGAGAGTATCCAAACCCAGGAAGTGGGTATCGAAAAAAAGGTATATGCATATCTGTATGCTCAACCAGAAACACGAACAACGATGCAAGGAGATCTTCGTACCGTAGCTCAGCCCAAGAAAGAGTAGCTAATAGTCATAGAAGTAACCTCCATCGATGCCCAGCATCCCGCACGTCTTCCCCGAACCGCAAGCCAATGGGCTCAAACCACCGCACCTCGACACTATCCGCTTTGGGTGGAACTGACTCGCCCGCACAGTTTTAGGTCGCATCACAAGGACGCGTCTCGGTGGGGAAAAGTGTCCCTCGTAGTTGAGAGTTCTAGGGAATGTCAAAACACGCCTTGTCACTGCCCCGTAGTCGAGAGGTCTCCTCAAAATCAAAGCCCATCACAACACTGACCCATATAACCAAGGGTTATGCTCCAGTAACCACGGAGGAAAGCCACAAGCTAGCCTAGTAGAAAAGTCTGATCCTAGAATGCCAACAGGTGTCCCACTGCCCAGCCCTGCTAGAGGGTACATCATAACCAGATATAGGGTGACCCATTGTCCAGCCCTACTGGAGGGTTAACCCTAATACATCTTCAGGAATCCTACTGCCCAGCCCTGCTGGAGGGTAAACCATAACCAGATATCTGGTGACCCACTGCCCAACCATGCTGGAGGGAAAAACCCTAACCAGATATCGGGTGACCCACTGCCCAGCCCTGCTGGAGGGTAAACCATAACTAGATATCGGGTGACCCAATGCCCAGCCCTGCTAGAGGGTAGACCTGGAATAAGTTGACAGGCGACCCACTTCCCAGCCTTGTTGGAGTGTAGACATGGAACTAAATGATGGGCGACCCACTGCCCATTCCATTTGGAGGGTAGGCCCTATGAGGTCGTCGGGTGACTCACTCCCCAGTCTCTGCTGGAGGGTAGACCCTAAGTGCATCGGGTGACCCAATACCCAGTCATTGCTGGAGGGTAGACCCTAGAAGATGATGAGTAACCCACTGCCCACCACAACTAGAGGGTCAAACTCAGAACTGCTATAGACATTTCCACTGGAGGGCACAACACTGGCCAAACAAACAAAGAGTGGGTATCGCGCAACCTCCCAAATCCAGAACAACTCACCCAAAAGAGGAGCAGCGTCAGCTCCAGCACTGGGTGTCACTAGCACCGCTACCTGCCAATCCATCGAGAACGAAACCAGGGGGAGACCACTCAACCCTGCTGGTCAACAAACGAGCACAGAGCTAGGGGAAGAACTCCACCCTGCTGGTCAAACTAACACACAGTGGGACCCTCTACGTCGCAAGGGGTCAAAGTACGCAAAGCAGAACACGACACGCACATGGGTCCCACCCGATGTGTGGCCCCAATTAAACCCCAACTGAGCGCACAAATGTCCTCAGGTACAAACTACCACACGAACCTCCAAGCGCTTTCGTATACTCCAAAAGTATACCACGTCTCCAGCCCAAGGTCTATCATGCACACGGCACCCAACGTCAACACGAAGGCGTGACATATAAACTCTACCTCAAAGGCCCAGGAACGGCCAACCACATCACTTAAATCATTTACATAACTCACACGGGAGTGCACGCGATCACTCTCTAATGGTCCACTACAAACACGGTAGGGCAAACCACCACTGGAGCACCTTCCATGCTTCCACATTTCCCAACATCGTGCAAGAGGTTCCGCACAGCCAAACGGATCACACCGTTGTAATCCTCGCGGAAAAAAACCTGAAATCGACTACTTACTCACCTCCAACAGATATCTGATGGAAAATTCACCAACACCGCCTCATGCCCGAACGACATCTCGTGATCCCGAGCCTCGACCCCAAAAATAGTCGGGCGCATCGCACCATTGCGATCCCCTTAGGAAAACACGTCAAAAGCACTACCCACATGAGTGCAACGGATATTCGGAGAGAAAGATGCATCCTGGCGCACCGCACATGAGCGGTACCACATGGGACCCACATCTCGGACCCGAAACTCAACGAACGGATTGCACCATTGCGATCCTCTCGAAAAAGTACACAAAATAGACTCATCACTTGTCCAAAACGGTTACCTGATGATAAAGCTGGAAGTCACCGTCAACTCCCGAAACGGACCTCGCGGGGCCCACACCATCATGCAGAATTACAGCGGGAGGACTACGCCAATGCGATGCCCTCGGAAAAACACCCAACATCGACTGCTCGCACGCCCTGAACGGATGTCCGATGAAAAAGTCTCTAAAAGCTGCACGCAGCTGAAAACACGGGTCGCGGGGCCCACACCTCAACTTCGGCCTCAACGCCTGAAACCACCCAGGAACGCTCCGGCTCGACGCCAGGGTTCCAACGCTACTGACGGCACTCAAAACGGACATCGGATGCCTCTGCGCCGCTCAAAACAAGAATCTCAGGAGAAACGCTCGTCCACTTAAAGACATGTCGTGCCTCCGCGGCCCCTCGTTTCGGGAATTAAAAATTACCGAAACCATCTCAAAAAGTTCTTCTCTATTTAAAGGTCGCGTCGCCGTAGACGGCACAATTATTCGACCCACGGTTTGAGTGTTACGGCAGTTTAATGCCATCGGACGCAGGTGGGGGTGGTCCGGACCGGTCCGGCCGGTCCACACCCCCTGGACCGGCTCAAGCCAGCAGGTCCGCGGCTCTGCCGGCCGAACCGCCGCGGCCGCGGTTCACCTGCGCGTACCGTGCGTCTCCAATCCGATAGGCCACAAGGCCGGTCATTTCTCCACGCGGAGACACGCGTTCATCGGCTCTCTGCCTCCCGAGCGGGGTCGCGCACCGCGACCCCGTGCAGCGCGTCAACCGGCGGGCTCAGCCGGCCGGTGCCTCTGCTCCGCCACGGAGCGCCTCTGCCTGGTGCCACCTCCGTATACCGGTCATCCTCCACGAGCCCCAGCCTACACCAATGAACCCTCCGCCTGCCGAGAAGAAGTCGCCGCCGCCCTTCCCCCGCGCCGCAGCGCCTCGGACCGTCAGAGTACCCAAAACCGGCCGGAACAACCGAAAATTCAGGCAATCTTTGAGGGCCACTGCAGCCTCCTCGCAACTCGGATTTACGAACCTAAACAAGTGATGGAAAGAGGAAAAACTAGACTACGCATTCATATGGTTCGTTTGAAAATCCAATAGCAATTAAACACTAAAATTTTGATTCAAAGGAGGGTCGGGAATAAAATCGCAACAAAGGAAAACCTCCTACCTGCTGGGGCATTTCCCAAAGCTTCACGGGTGATCCGCCGCCGCGTCGTCGCCTTTCCGGATTTGCCTCGCCGGAGGTGCCTCTCCGGAGTGGAGGAGGAGAGGGAAGGGGCTACCCAGGCTACGAAGAAGAAGAAGATGAAGGGGGGGGGGATGTTTAAGTAGAATATACTTAAACCATCCGCCCGGCACGCCCCGACTCTGCTCCCGATGAGGACAAAAAAAAGGTTGCCCCTAGAGTAAACACGACGCTCCGAGCGCAATGGTGTTCTCAAAATGTTAATCCGAGACCTCATTCAAAAGTTATTGCACTTAGCGTCCGAAGCTTCCAAATTATGAAAATGCCCCTGGGGCCATTTTTCAAAAACGGGACGCGCCCGCGAAACCTATACCCCTACTAGGGTAAACGGATCGCTCCGAACTCAATGGTGCCCCCAGTTTTCCAATCCGAGCCACCGTTTAAAAGATACTTGAGTTTCTACACTAAATGAATGAATGAATTAATTAATTAACCTCTTTAACATTCCAGAAGCGGGCGAGGTGTCCAAACATCCCGCGCCGACATGTTTTATGTCATTCCAAGGGTAAAACCCCCATTCCGGACCCATCCGTACACTCGGATCTCAGATCCAAAACTCCGTTCTGGTGTTATCTCATTTATTTAGCATTTCTAGTGTGAACGCACTGATAATTTAATTCCAGCCACTCCGGGGCTCAGAATCGTACGCCGTCTAAAGGCGCTGCTCTGGAATATACTCAAGAATATTCCAAAGTCTTTCACATCAAAAACCTGGTTCTTACAGTAACAAACATATTTCTTACATATACGGTGAACTACGACCTCAATAAATCATGATTATTCATTTCTTCCTTTACCACCTCTCATGGATGAAATATTTATGGACACAATATTAATATATTTTATATTTTATATGTATTATTTCATTAATATTTTTTATTTTTTTAATACATATCTTTTTTACTTTCTTTTTAGAGTAAATACAATAATTTCCTTTGAGATAGTGTGGACTATCACCCCATCAAAGTGATGTGATTAATTCTCACAAAATATGGAATGAATTAAGGTTGGTTTTTGTAAAATTATATTATTTATATAATATTATAATTTTAATATAGTGATATTATATACATATATTCATATAGTTCATTTTCATTCATTATTTTAATAGGTAAATAAAAATGAAAACATTTTTCATGTGTACATACAACATACTGTCTCCTTGAACGATGTCTTAAATTTCATACTTCTATATTCTAAATATTATTATAATAAAAATAGAATGAATATAATTTATATTTATATCATGGATTATTTTATTAAATAATGATATTAGTAAAAGGACAAGAGATATAACAAATTCAGAAACACAGGAAGAACAAAGAAGATATTACCCGTGGTAAAACCCTAACATAGGATTGTTAACAGGAGGCTAATATATAGTTATAATAAATACATATATCGTATTAGATATAATTATTTGGTTCATTAATAGATTTATAATAATTTATATTAATTATAATGATTGTTTTCATGAGTACAAATGGAGTCACGACAAAAGGTTAGGGGATTTCATTCCCCTTGTAATTTGCAGGTGATACATGATTATTCAGCAAACATTAATTTTCTTTGGTGTGTATACTAACTATGGATGTATTCATTTATTATTAATGTAAAATTAATGGGTCCTAAGATATCCATTCTTTTACCTTTATCTCATGGGTTTTATGTTTTAATTGATACTAAACCGATAAAATAGTTTTTTTCTCAATTTGCATTCATTGAGACCCATGTTTTGTTATGCACTTATTTTCATTTTGATGTGTATATACATCCATTTTTATTGATATATCAGGATTATACATCTTCACATGACATTATAAGATTCATGTAATTTCCTTTTCGTACATGGATAGTATGGTCCCATGTTACTAAGTGATAATATTTTATTTAAACAATCTCATCGCTTTTCATGATTGTTTATGGAAATTCTTGATTTAATGAAATATTACAATGAAAATCACAATAAAATTAATTAAATTCATTACAATATGATTATTAATGATATATACATGTATTGGTATCATCTTTCTACTATTTCATACAAAATATAGTTAATAAATTATTTTTAATAATTCCAAACATTACCCTCTGTTCGGTTGGAAATATATGTTTTCTAAAAAGGGTTCTAATAATATTGCATTATTGTCATAAAATTGTTGAAATAAATTTTCAACTATTATTTGTTTTTATAGACATATTCTAAGGAATAATTGTCTAACTCTCTGAATGAGACATATTTATAAAGTTTTTACCATGAAAAAGGATTGTTATTTTTTTTACCATGTGTGACATGTATTGATTTAGCTCTCACCAATTATTTAAAAATTTATTATATTGTTTAAAATTTTAATTAATAAAAATATTATTTTAAAATTTATCTTCAATGAAATGGGTTTTTTTGGAAATATTTAATATGATTTAATAAAAAGGGATTTAAAATAATTTTTATGATTCTTTTAAAAGTTTTTACAGAAAATGGTTTTCAAAAGGTTTTATGTTTTAAAGAGACACGTTCATAGAAGATATGATATATAACTCGTATTTTTTTCCAAAATATCCTTCCATGTTATTTTTCATGTAATATAACATCCCTTGATAATACTAATTCCCTAAGAAATTATCCAAATGTTCCATTCATATTATTTTTCGAAAGGTTTTTGTTTTCATGGATTGATTCAAAAGACACCCATTTCACTACGATATGTTTTATGATTTTGAAACACAATTATTTTCACATTTTAATATTTTAATAGATGACTATGAAACTTATCTCCTATAATAGGCTATGATGTGATGAAATTATGATTACCCATTTTATTTCATGGGATATGATTTGATGTTTATAAAACCAATATATTTTTGGTGTCATGATATGATGAATTTTTTTATAATAATGATGAAATTGTATGGAAGATTTCATTATGATATGGGTGGGTCCAATATCACCCTCAAATTCATTGGGTAATGATAGGTTATTAATGAGATTAAATGGTACATGTGTTAGGGCCTAAGACTTAAAAAATAATGTACATGAGTTGTAGCTCATGCCAAAATGTAATAGAGTACACAAGTTGTAGAATAAAAATGAAAACCAGATGGTAGATGGGATATATCCCAAGACTAAAAGAATGAGGGTAGATGGGTTGTATCCCATGCCTAAAAATAAAATGGTACATGTGTTTTATCTTTAGCCTATATGTAATAGGTTTACATGGTCGTTACCCCTAGACTGAAGTAAGTACACATGTTGTAGGTCAATAATAACATATAATAAATGTATTAGTAAGTAGCCAAGACATATGAGATCTAATAACTATGTTCATGCAACAAATTTCATGTTTTATTTCTATTTTATTATTTCATGAATATATATATTAATTATATTATGATATATGTCTTATAGAATTATAATATTCATTATGATCTCTAATATTCATGATATGATCTTGAAATTGTATTCTCAAGTTCCATACCCTTTTGTTCATGATATTCTTACGTATTTACATTATTTACCCTCACATAGCATCTGAGCTCAACTATTTATTATGTTTTCTTTTCAAAGGTTATGAAGAAAATTTTTATGTTGTATTACTAAATGTAGAGTTCTTTATGGGATTGTAAAATTTGTTTAACTAGGATTGATGATTTTGATTCCATGTTTCAAAAAACACTAAACTATTATGGTCGTCAGACATGCATTATAGTAATGTACAAAATATTGTTCTAATATGATGTAATATAGATGTTTGAAAATCCTAGGTCACTAAAGTTAGTATGAAAGGAAATGTTTAGTAAACAATAATAAATATAGATGAGAAAACATTACTGGTATCCCTAGTTATATTACACAGTATATGGATAGTATATGTATAGGGATATCTCTAAGGATAAGAATAAGGACGAGTCAATGTTTAGGAAAATTTCATAGAATTTTCTAAAGGTTAGAGTGAGTAATATCCTTGAAATACATACATGTATAGATACTACATGTATATGTGGTTCTGGTAGAGTGGTACTTAAGGGGAATAGCTCCAAGAAGATGTCTGGCATCTGACTCTAGGTAATTTTGTACATGACAATGATAAATGATCCACACTTGGTTTGACACTTCCAAGGGATATGATTTGGGAATTCAAACAATATTTATAAACAATAGAGAATTATTTAAATAGGATATTAATATAAATAACCCAAGATAAACCTAAGGCTTCAAATATTAAAGAAGTATAATCCATGATTTAGGAATCCTATAAGTAATTTCTCATGATTATATGGTATCCCAATGTGATAAATGTTTCCCAGAAAATGATTTCAAGATATATGCAATAGAGATATCAAGAAGGAACAAGGTTATCATTTAATGTTTCATATGTGTAATGCAAGGTCCTTAAGCAATTGATTTCCCAAATTTGAAATTTCATTAATAGAATCTGGAAGGCAGTACCAGTATTTGTTATAATTCTAAAAAAAAGAGACCGCACATGATATGATGAAAATATGTGATATTATTATAGTATTAATTTTATGAAAAAAATAAGCATGATTATATTGAGGTTGAGGAACCTTAATAAATAATTTATATTTCATATTCTAGGAAATATGTATTAAAGAATAACTTGACAATTTCCGATTAATGGTTAAATAATAATTTAGGATGAATGAAGTATTTAAATTTTGGAAATCCGAGAATAGGTTATATAAATCATGAAATATAAAATGTATTGTCTGTATATTATTTCATTAAGGATTGAAATGGAAGTTCTGAATGGTGATAAAGACATAAAAATTTGATATAATATAAAGTTTTTTTATTAAGGTAATTTATAACTTCATTGACGCATGACATAGAGATAATAATGTTTGAATAATTATATGCTAGATATGAATATATAAATTGGACTATATGGATTAACCTATAACTACTTTTTGAAAATGTTTTATATGTCACCAAAAATGAATTTTACAACTTCAAGGATTTAAAAGATATATCTAGTAATCAATTGAATAATGAACCATCCATGTTTTCCCAAGGGATTTATCGTAATTAATTTTTTATTATGTTTTATAGGAATATATGATTTAGGTATTCAAATTTTTGGAATTCAATAACCAAGTGGTAAATTTAGATATATGTGGGGAAATTTTATGACAATATCATGAATTTCATTTCAAATATTTGAATTTTCATTATTAAGAAGTGTTAAAAGGTTAACCATTTAAAGAATGTATTTTTTAAACATCAGATGAATCCAGTAAGAAAAAACTATTATATCTCCATTTAAGGATTTAATAATTTTGGATATCACTTTCAAACAACATTTTTTTTGAAAAATGATGAAAAATGGGATGGCGTATCATGGATCTCCTGATCTACTAGTGATTGAGGAATGAAATATTCACCATTATTTGGAGAGAAAAAGGTTATGTGGATCAACGAACAATGATGGGTGAAATTTCCCTGAAATCATCCATGTAAATATTTTCATGACAATTTATCAATTTTTTAAAAAGGATCATTAAAAAAATGTTAACCTGGTACCTCTGTTTTTGATGAATCAGATTTTCCTTTTGTTGATTTCAAATCGACGACATTTGGATTGTTAACGTTTTTCTAACCTTATTCTGTATCATTATCCCTTAGAAATTGATAGATATATTATTATTCCAAGGACATGTTTTCACTTCCCACATATATTCCCGTATGTTTAAACCTACTTATATATTTCATTGTGTAACCATATTATTTCCCAAATTCAATTATTAAAAGAATTTTTAAAATTTATTTTTACGATGTGGGTTTCTTTGTATGAAACATTCCAGCATTAAATATTTGATAACCCATAAAAGATTTAGAATGTGAACATAAATTTATATGGGGTAGAATGTAACATCAGAAGATTTTGTGAATTATTTTATAGAATCAATTTAATCTTTTTCATGTTTTACATTTCACAAAACACTAATGATGTATTATTATACATTAATGAACTATGTTTGTCTTGAATTAAACGCAACACGAAGTTAATAATACAATATAAGAATCATAAAAATTAATTCACCTACACATAACACTAGGGTTAGATTATATTATTCACACCAATGACCTTCCATGATGGCTTTCATAACACGGAAGACCGATATTTACGAAATGATAATATATTATTAAAATATGATTATTTAGAATAATATGATAATTTAAAATAATATGATATAACTGAGATAATAAATTATATTTTATTAAAATTATTATATATTTAATTATAATATATGTTTTACTCAATATAATATGAAATAATTGGTTACCAATTAATTATAAATGAATATGAAAACTAATTGAATGAAAATGGTAATGTTAGGATTTCTATAGAAACGTAGTTATTTTACCCTATTAAATTAAATTATATAATATGCGTGAGTGATTATAATGAAATATATATTTTTTTATTTAATAAAATAATTTTTATATCCATTCAAAAGATTTTATAGTCATAAGTTAAATAACAATCCCAATTTTATCTATAAAAACATATATTTTTATAAATTTTGGTTTATCACCTTTTAATGGATGACCCATTTGATATCCCCATTTTGGAAAACATATATACATAATATATCTAAATAACTTAATCTTTGAAATAAAATCATAAAAATTAGTGAAGGCTATTGTTTTATTTTTCTATAAGGTTTCTTTTTTTAATAAATAGTTATAAATAATTAATTTTGGATCAAAATGTCTATTTCGTTAAATTTATTTATTAGGATAAATTATATTTCAAATTTATCAACTATTTTAATTATATAATAGTTTTATATATTAATATATTTGAGGTCATCAAGATCAACATTTCAGAGAAATTTGTTATAAAAACATTGCAATCTTTTGATTGTTTTTACATTAAAAACAAGTATTGTCGACCCGACTATGGGATTAATTTTAAATTAATTTCATAAAATTATTGGATTATAATTTAAAAATATTACTCCATATTTGAAATAATAATAATTTATTATTTTCAATAAGATAAAATTAGTTTTGACCAAATAAATAGTGAAATTATTTTAAATTAATTACATCGGTTATGGTTAAATTAAGCTTATCTGAGAACATAAACAAAACATTTAAGACACAAATTAATATAGACATGTGTCCACCATACAATTTATGGAAATTATTACTCCATATAGCATTAATTTTTTTTTCTTTTAATGACTTTTTATAATTAAAAATTTGGGTACACTTAACTTTTTTTCCAAAATATCGTGTGAGCCTTTTCCCTTCACTATAACTAGCCACCACCCCTCCATCTTCATCATAAATATCAGACCACTTAGGTATAAAAAATGAAAAATTAACATCTCGAAATCCTTCATTTTTTCTTTTAAGCCTCCCAATTTGAAAAAATAATCCCAATGAATCCTTTTGGGAGAAACCAAAATGAGTTTCCCGATAAAGAGGAAATGTCTTCTCTCAATCAACATTCTTATATTTTCATTCTCCAATGACACCACTAAATGTATTCCATTCCAGTATAAAAACAATGATATTCGCAATATATTGGGGTTTTTAGGATATGGGTAAAACCTAAACATACACAAGCCTCCATATAATTTGTAACGAACAAACTCTTTATGTGTTTTATGAACTACCACCTCTCTAAATGATGATTGTAAATTTTTAGTTTACCAAATATCATGGAAGAAATTATGATTACAAATATATTTATATATTTTATATTTTAAATTTATTATGCCTTTATTCATCAATATTACATGTAAAACACTTATCCACTTTTACTATCCATTTGGTGTAAATATAATAATTTTGTTTGGGGAAGTGTGGACTAGAACCCCCTCAAAGTGATGTGATTCATTAAAACTATATATAGAATGTATTGAAGATTTTTTACAGAAATTATATTATTTAGATAATATTATGATATTACTATAGGGATATAATATTCATATATACATATATTTTATTTTATTTATATGAATATGATAATAAAAATGGATGAAACATTCATTCATTTCTAAGCCTTACTATCTCCCTGAACGGTGTCTTCCATTGCATACAAATATATTCAAAAGAATATTATAATACACATATAATGAATAAACATTATGTTTATATCATGAAATACATTATTTACTTAGTATATAATTATAAACACATATGATATAACAAATTAAGACACATGTGAAGAACAAAGAGGATATTACCTAAAGTGAAAACATAAAATTGGATTATTAATAATATTGTAATATAAGATCATAATTAAAAATCATATTATATATTATAATATGGTTCATAAAATGATATATAAAAAATTTATATTTATTATAAATTTGGTTTTAATGAGTTTGACTGTAGTCAAGAAACACAGTAAGGGGATTTCATCTCAATTATTATTTTTGTGAGATGCATGCTTTATTCACCACCCATTACATATCTATAGTGTGTATATGAACCATGGATGTATGAAATTTGTCATATAGTAAAATTTACAGATATTTAAATATCTATTCAATTACACTTATTTAATGGTTTTTCTTTTTAAAATGTTATGAAATCTTTTAAATAGTTATGTCTCAATTTCAATTCATTATTACCAATGTTTTTTATGTACATAAATTTATTTGAGTTGTATATGATTCCATTTTATATTACATATCATGAATCCACATATTTTAAAGATATTTTAATGTTCATGTAATTTATTTTTATTAAATGGAGTGTATGATCCCATGTTACCTTGTGATATGAGTTTATTGAAATAATCTCATCGCTTTTGAAGATTTATTTATATTTGTGATTACTTTGATGAAATATTATAATCAATCTATCAAGATTATTCCTTAAATTTTACCTCATATTATTATTCATGGTATATTAATTTATTATTACTATATTTCTACTCCTTGTTATATAATATAGTTTGTAATATATTTTTATGAAATTCCAACATTACCTGCTACTCTATCGGAAATATGTGTTTTCTAATGAGGACTTGATTAATATTATACTATTCTATAAAAACCATTAATCTATAATTTTATACATTATTTATTTTAACATTATTTTCAAAGAAATATTCTCATCACTTTTTGAATCTTTTCATTTCTATTTTTTCTATGATAGAAAAACTATGTTATTTTTACCTCAGACGACATGTACAGATTTATCCATCGTCAATTATCTGAAGATTTAATTTCATGTATAAAAGGATAATTGTTAAAATAATTTAAAATGAATGTTCATGGAAGTGATTTTAATATATTTCTCATGATTAATTTATTAATTTGTATGGAAAATGGCGTTGAAAATGTTTCCATGGTTCTTTTATATGTTTTTTTAGAAAATGGATTTCAATAGGTTTTAGGTTTTATAGTTTTTTATATAAAAGAATGGTTATTTTCCTCAATAAATATTTTCCAACTATACATACAAATTACTATCCAGAAAATATAATATCCTTTGATGTTAATGATTTCCTTCTAGGAAATGATCTAATGGTTCCATTCATATTATATCTTCAATTGGTTATGTTTTTTAAGTAATGATGCTTAACAAGCACATTTCACATCCACGGGTTCTATGATTTTAGAATCCATTTATTTTAACATGTTATGATTTCATGAAGTTACTATAAAATCTATATCATTTCATAGGTTATTATGTGATTAAATATTAAGGATACCAATTTATTTTCATGGTATATGATTTTATGTTTATAAAACATATCCCTATTTATGGGTCATGGTATGATACATGTTTTAATATCTTGTGGCACATTTAGGGATTATATTGTAGGAGAAGCGTGGGAAATATATCCCAATACAATGAATTTGGTAATGATAAGTTTTATATTATCTAATAGGGAACACAGTTTGAATCCCATGCCTGAAAACAAGATGGTACATGGGTTTTAGCCCAAAAATAAACTGTTAGAGGGTACACGAGTTGTTTCCCAATCCAAAAAAAAAGAGGATTCGGGGTTTTAGTCTACGTCTAAAATTAGGTGGGTACACAGTTTGTATAAAAATAATAAAATAGGAATATTCATAGGTAGTATCATGATCCTAATGTAATGAGGTATACGAGTTGTTATCCCAAGCTCAAATTAGGCACAAAGGTTGTATCCCAATCCTAACATATTATAATGGCCATGGTTAGGAGCCTTGATATATGATTTTCTATTCAACGTGTATACCATATATTGCATGTGTTATTCCAATGTAATAATTTCATGACTTATTGTCCTAATTCTATTATGATCTATGCCAAATTATATGTAAATACATATTATGATCTCTAATATACAGGGCATGATCTTCAAATGTTATTATCATGTTTCATACACTTTTTTTTACGTTATACATACAAATTTCCTTTATTAACCCTTACTAATAATATCTGATCAGCCATTTCTTATGTTTCTTTTTCCAATGTTATGAAGATTGTTTTTTGGTAGAAGTACTTATGGTGGAGATCTTTATGGGATTTTTTGAAGATCTTTCAGTATGATAGAATATTTTTTTCCATGTTTCCAAATACACTAAACTATTATTCTTAATAAGCATATATTTTTTCTAATGTATCAAATATCCATCTCAAGTGATGTAATATCCTGTAATGTTATTCATGGGTCTCTATATTTTCCCATGAATCATAACTCTTCTATTTACATCTATAAGTTTTCCTTCTATTATTTTGTATAGAAGAATAAATAACTATAATCTTCCAATAGTAGGTAAATTTTATGGGAATTAACTTTTTGGGATTTTTTGGGATGAAAGATTTTAACAAGACTAGAGTTTGTAATTCATGTAAATATAGTTAGAAAAAGATTATCATTATACTTCTTATTGTGAATTATCACATTATAGATATTTATAGCTTTATTTTTGAATTGAAATATTGAACCAATAAAAATTAATTCATTATGGGATATAGTTATTTATATGTTCTTGTTTAATATTTCACTATATTTTTATGGATAAATGACATTCAAAACAATCGATCGTTTACATTTATTTTAAAATTTTGCATACTTCATTTAAAACAGAGAAAATTATACGTTGGAATATTATTCATAGATATCATGGTTCTATGTTTGAAAATTTTGTTTTTTATACATTATTTTTTATGTTAGATATTACTCATTAATTATCAGTACAAACGACACATAAATAAAATATAAGTATTTTATGAATAAATGGAATTATTATGGAATTAACAAAAACATTGATAAAAAAATATTTTATGCTAACCATTTTCATGAAATATAAATATGAACAACTTTTTATAATATAAAAATTATTTTTATATTTTAAAATTATTAATAAATCATATTATGAGTTATGGAATATTTGAATACCAAAACAATCGTAAATCATATATTTTTTGGTATAAAGTTTTAATTTTGAATTGAAATGGTGAAAATCATAGATTTGAAAATAAAATTCATGAGGAAATATTTCATGGTTACACTAGAACAAGAATGTATTTAGGGGTTTCGAATAAATGAATTAATATTTTAGAGAAAATTGTTCATGTAAACATTAAATAAACTATTTCGTGATAAAAAAAATCCCAAAACTATCCCACCCTAAATTGAAATTTTTTAAAAAATTAATATTTTAATTAATGTTAACAATATAATTTTTATTGGGAAAATTTACATATTTATATCATGGACATATAAATATATATAAACTACATTAATGGATGATAAGAAATAGATAATTAAGAAAAACATTCATTTTCACCCAAGAATTAGCCAATCATACGAAATCGCCACATTAATATTCTCACTAGAAATGTGATTCATCCAATAAAAACTCATAGTTCTTTGATAAAGGAATGTGAGAATAATGAATTTTTATCACAATTATTACATTAAATTGTAATGGATTTAGTGGGAAATGAATGTTGGATAATTGCAATATAAGAGAAGATTAATCAATTTGAATGGGTAAAGATTGAATATTAGTTTAAACCCCTAATGAGCGTGCAATGATTGGAATTTAATGTGTTTTTAATATTATTTGTGATAAAAATGTAATAAATTTATATAATAATGGTTGCATTTTTCCAAAGAGTTATTATTAAAATGAAAACATAAATTGTGTGATGAATTTTTTATATATAGTTATGTTAATGTCTTTATATGTATTATTAGACATCATTGAACATAAAAATTAATCTTTACATATATTGGATTAAAAAATATAATTTTGATGTAAAATTATTAACATGAAAATGTAATTAAAACACCACATATCTATAATGATTATAATTTTCTTAAAATGTATTGATGCATACCAAATCTATATTGGACGTTAAATTTTATCCAATGATTTGTATGGAATAATTACAGTATTTTTAATTCAATATAATTTAGTGGAGGAAATTACTGATCTAACCCTTTTAATAATAAATTTATTCAAATAAACCATCATGTTTAAAATTTATGATTATTGAATTATTTTAGGATGGAATCAAAAATATATTCTCGAAGATTTCTTAGAACATATGAAGGCTATGTTTTAAATTAGCATGATTTTAGAACTTAGATTTATTAGGATGTAAATTTATCAAATTATTGATATAATTTATTTTAAAAAATATTAATATATTATTGATTTAATAATATGTGTTTTTTTGGAAAAGATCATATGTATTAGTTTTCTAGAAGGAAACTCATTTGGTAAATTAATTAAAAATTATCTAGATGAATTTAAAAATTTTGTTTATAAAATACTTAATAGAGGTATGATTATTTTTCTATAAATATGTTATAATTAAAAAAACATTATATTATTCATTTTAGATCAATTTTTAAAGATAATATGATGAAATAATATTTAAATGCTATAATATTCAATTTTTGTTAGCTGGAACATTTATTAAAATTGATTCTATTTTATTCTTCTAAAGCTATTTTATACTCAAACTTAGTTCTGAATATAATAGTAGAAAATATAGGTTGCTTATATAGTGTACATTTTATAAATTCCATTTTCAATTTGTAAATGTATTTTTGTGGTTTATAATAATGAAACACTAGTTATATTATCTATGGCTGATGCTGAATTTTTGATTTCTTGATGATGATTTAGTTTGGTGTAGTGGATGTAGTAAACACTCATGAATTCTGATTTATAGTCTACTAAAACTATAATAATTTATTTTTTTATTAATTTTATATTTTACAAACCAAACACATTTTTCAAAAGATATAAAAATGAAAATAGAAACCATCCACATAGGTGTCACAAATAAAAAATAAAAATCATTAATGAATCTATGAAAATAAAAAACATTCTTTTGATAATTTCACAAAAACTATGAATTTTAGTAGAAATTAATATATTAAATAATACATTGGAATTTCTAATTTAATGTCGTCTTCAGTTCACACCATGTTTAACAAAACTTCCCATCGTGAAGAACTACTCAAAAGGTAGAGGCCATTTCATTTTGATTGATTTTCAATTTTTCTAAATATTTCATGCTTTATTATTGATAATAATATATTATTTGTCTTAAAAAAAAATACATTAAAATAATCATTTATATGAATAAAATTTTTTTCAAGTCTATTTTTCATTATTTATTCAAACAAGATTGTTTTAATTAAGTAAAAAAATTGATTGTTATAACCAGACAATTTTTAACTAGAATAAAAGTAATTATAATTTCAATTATAATCAGAAACCTGTTAAATAGTATTATATCATCCTTTTTTATTAGAAAATAATTTTTTAAATATGGATTAATTAATGATATCTTATTAATTGTTTATTTTTTAGGTTAAAAAACATTTCGAATGAGAGAAAATTTATCACTCCTTAAATTATATTGAAATAATAACTTTACATCTAATCGAGACAATTATTTATATTCAGTGGATAATAATTACATATGATTGAAGAAAATGATTAATTTTATTTAATTTATATTAATAGAATGATTATATATATTTTATTCCCTAATAAGTATTATTTTATTTTTTATTAAGGTTACAATATTTTCATAAAATATATTATTTCTAAAATATTTTATATTTTTATTTATATGGGAATTGATTATAATTTTACATTAATTTATTCCAAGAAAGATAATTTAATTTTTAGTAGAATAACACAAAAAATGACTCATTATGTTTCTCATAAGAAAAATATATTTTATAGAATTAAAAAAGAAAGTGTTACTTTTAATATTTTGGTCAATATTTTCTATATCAGTTTGTACCATGAAACATATAAAGGGAGTTACTATAATGCGAATTACCGTCGAATGTGTGGAAAAAATTTCTTTCATTAAAAAGATTATATTAATCAAAATTTAATTTTTAGTGAGTTCTATTAAAACATAGATTTTTTTGAAGTAGATTTTGGGTTTTAGGTAAAGAAAATCTAGAGAACTACATTTTCTATAATGTTTTATAACACTATAAATATAACCATGGTTGTTCAATTGGAATACATTCATTTAAAGATGTGATGTCACTCAGGGTTAATCAAAATATTTTTCATATTATTTAAATACAATTACAATCAAATTTTAAGAATTATGATTCTAAATATTTATTATTTATATGTAAATTGGATGAAAATTTTATGGGAATAATGATAAGAGAATTTGAAAAAGATATCTTTAATTTTTTTTAATTTTGCTGATGTTTTAGGAAATATTATTGTTGATATAACATCTAATTAGTGTAAAATATTTATTTCTATGTGTTTTTATTATGAGTTACTTTTTTTTGGTTCCCCTTTGTAATTCTCATTATCATATTCTATTTATATTAATTATGTTATTAATCCCATCTGATCAATCAATTCCAAAAATAAAAAGACATAGCTTGTTGTTTTCAACCTCAATTGGTAGATGTCTTTAAAAAATTTTATGGAAGATAATTTTCTATCCTTTTTGTTCAAGGGATACAATGGAAAGGAAATTGAGGAACATTATGATGGGATTATATTGACGGAATCACGAGATTAGATGACATGTACCATAGACCTATTTCAGAGTTCCTCCATAGAAAATTACAAAAATGTATAAAAATTAAAAATAATTTAAATTAGTATTTTTATTGTAATTTATTACTCTACATTTTCTCTAATATACAACTATTTGTTTCCTTTACATTTTTCCGATTATCTTGTTGTTTTGAAAAATGTATTTTTTTCATTATCTTCATATTATTTGTTTATATTTTTTTTTATTTTTTCATGTTTTGAACTACAAATATTTTTAATATCATCACTTATGATTGATCTAAATATCATATTTTATTTTGGAATCATTATTTGAGGAGGAAAAAAATTGCATGCCAAATCATTCATTATAAATACCACTCCTTTTTAGTTTACTAACAACTTATTGTAAAGGAAAACAATGGGGTGTCATGTTGTGTGCCTAATGGGGATTTTTATACTCACATGTTACATGTTCCTTGTAATTACAGATACAAATAATTTTTTTATATGAACCAAATAATGGAAAGGACACTGAGCATTAAATATAGTTACATTTGGAGCATATATATTTTATAATTATGATGTACGATAAAGGTATAAATATTAGAGTTATCCTCTAAATACTACAAATGGACTTCCACCCATAAAATGTTTTTTTGTATGAATGGAATCTGAAAAACTATTACAATTTATAAATCATTTAAACTTTTTTTCATACATTAATGCATTATGTGTACTTTTTTTCTAGGTTTCATAGAGTAATATGAGAGTATATTTTAACTTTTATTATTATTTTGATGTTTTTATGAATCAATTGTGGCAATTCTAAATACAGTGGTGAAAATTATATTATTATAAATGTCATATAATGAGTGAAAAAAATATCATAAACTTCACATTATCATATCTCCATGTTTACCCCATCACTATGCTTTTAAAATATTCCCTTAGAGTTTATTCATTATGTGGTCAATGTAGCATTTATGAATTCAGGTAATAAACATGAAAAATAGTCACTTAAATTCCTCCAAAAGATGTATTTTTAGTTATAAAAAACATTTCTACACTCATTAGTTATTCAATTTGTTTTATAATAAGATTTATTAGATTAATTCTCTCACATAAAGTCAAAATTTATACATTTTAGTAACAATATTAATATCATTAATATTATAATTTAAATCAATGAATATTTTTTAAATGATGTGGTTGTATATTTTCTATCATGTTAAGAAAAAATAACTTGTTTTTGTTATTAAATGGATTTTTCGTGTTATGAGTGGTGCCAATGGTATGAATAAGAATCTATTAGTTATCATTTATTATTTATTAACATCATTTTCTCTCTAGATTTTTGAAATTTGACTATTTATTATAAATTATAACTAAGAAAGTATATATATAATTTATTAACATGAGGTTGGATCAAACCAATGGGGATTTATTATATATCCAATTTGTATTAGTGTTTTTTAAATATATATAAGATTTTTATATGACCCAATTATCATAATTACTTTTATAATTGGTAAAATAAAATGTTTTAAGGTTTTTTATTACATGAATGTTCATACTTTAAATTTATATAACAGTTCATGTCATGTATGAATTTTTTGTCTTATTTTGTATAAAATATGCTCATTCATGAAAAAACATTATACCAACTAAAATTAGTAAATTTTTCTATTTAAAAATTTAGATTGTATAGGATATGGATTTCATTTCATTTCTACATTTAGGGTAATTACCCAAATAAATATAAATTGTTCCTCCAATCATTTCACTATTTCATAAAAGATATTAATTCTATTAGTGGTTCTGGTCCTTATCATAACCCCCTCCCTTGAAAGATGTCACTCCTGATATGGAAATGAAGGAAGGGAGATAATGTTTCTCATATCCTTCCTCTAGTAGTCCCCGAGGTGGCGACAAAAAACAATGGCATATAAGTCTCACAGAAATTGGAGGCATTAACCTTTTTATATTAACCAAAAACAAGAGATAATATGTATAAACCATGAAACAACTAAAATAAATATATATAATAAATCAATAATCCATCCCACATGCATGTATTAAATATAAATTCTACAAAAGAAGACTCTTCAATGTAAATACCAAAATAAAAATGCTAAGTAGTGACAGAACAATTGTCCACACGTCTGAGCAAGTAATTCCCAATAAAATCCCGGTAGTCCTCATTGAAACCAGAAAGAAGACTTATATACATAGGGTGAGCAAACATGTATACTCAGTTGGGAATCCAAGGACTCTCGTGAAGAAGTATAGAATCATACTAATGCCCCGATGAGAAAATTGCAGAAAAAATAATTAACTAACAAGGTATACCAACCACCCCAACCTCACCAAAGCAATGATCACCCAATAATGCACGTCATGTAGTAATATAGTATGTAGATCAATGATATCATACCTTTCACCACTTTCCCATTGATTAACCACTCTCACACCCTGGCACAAAATGTCTTGGCACTCCCAACTATTTCAAAACTACCATGTCAAAACCCGGACACACTCACAAGGGAAACATGATACACCACATCCTACCCATAGTCACATAAGCATGATACCACACCACATCATATCTTCATACACATGGGACAATTACCACTGCATATCCTGAATCCACAACCAAAAGAACAAATCATATCATCCTGTGGACAACTGGGAAACCAAAATCCATCCTATCCTAAACACACTTGGGAAACCACAACTCACCCGTACACACCTGGGAACGACAAACCAAAACTAACCCAAATGATCTTTTGATATCACACATTAGATGACGGAGAAGGAGAGAGTGTGTATCCATCCATCCATCCTCTAATCTGGATGTTTGGGAAAGACACCCTCCACCATAACAATGGAGGTGGTCATCAAATGGTGCTAAACTGGGGTTGGTGTGTATAGAAATCACTAGGAAGTACATGAATATATATATATATATATATATATATCAAACAATTAACCTGGCCTATGGGTCCTAAATCAAACAGCCAACCAATCTATGATACTTACAACTCTACTCCTACCTCTATATGCACCAGCAATAGTCACTTCATATATTGATAAAAAGGAAATCCACCACATGCTATAACTCAAACATCTACCCAAGAAATTAATCTAACCAATTCACATTCATTATTAATAAATTAATTAATTCATTATATATCTACCCTTATAGCTACCAACTGAATGACATAATAATCAACACAATATCAAATACATAGTGGAAAAAGTACCACAATAAACTAAACTAGTACCATCATTTATCTTAAAATTCATGCATCCCAATCCATTCACCAAAAATAAAACCCCCCCAACATACTTCCAAACATGAAGACATATCTCATCACAACCAACCCAAAACCCTTCTATACAATAACCCCACACCTGGTAATATAAATATACCAAAACCCAAACATACGTCCCCACTGCTCAAACAATATCCATCCATTACACAATCAATCATTCTCTCAACATGATATATCATTCACCACTCTTATCACCCCCAAAACACTCATTCTCTCAACCCCTACACCACATTACCACATAAGGAAAAATAAAAGAACAAGTCCACCCATAGAACATAGTCACACAAACAAATAAAGTTATATTTTGATTTAAAAAACACTTGTTCTTTAATTCCACTTTGAAAATTCAAGGGTGACTAATGATGGTGTATTATCCAAGAGAATCCATGTAGTCAAACAAATATAATCATGTAATCATTTTTATTTAAATTCAAACTTTAAACATAAAACAACAACAAGTATCCACGAGCCATTACCCATGCACCAACAAATTCCACCAATATCCATGATATTTAGTAGCATATAATACATAATACGGATCAATAAAAAGATTAGACTATATGATCATCGTCATTATCTTTATAGCCCCACATTTATTACTACTTATTATCTTTGTTAAATTTGGATCAAACTGTATTCACAATGTGACATGAGTACACACACACCACATGATACACAAATTAAAATAGACTAAGGTATCCCTACCTAGAGGAACATAGGACCAACAACTCCACCAAGAGAAAAAATAGTCGGTGCACATGGATATATGGAAATATGATCTAGTGGTGAACCAAAAACTCCCATATTCTCAAGGAATAATGGTTCTTGGTGCCTTAGTATCAAGATAAAAGCAAGAATATGGTAAAGGAAGGGTAAAAACTTTAGACATTCAAGATTCCAAATCTATAGTGAAAATGGTTTTCAATGGCCATTAAATGTTGATCTTCACCAAGAACACATGACTAGGTCATTTATGAGTATTCGAGGTTTGAGGAAAATAAATATATATTTTATATACTTTGAAATAGATTCCAAAACAATTAATAATGGTTTCGATCTCTTTATACATCAAATAAGATGTTAAAGCAGAGAATATGGAAAAACATTAGAAAACTATAATTGTGACAAACTGCGGAAAATTACTCACCATTTGGTGAGTCACTGATGCGAGCTATCGATGGTGAGTCACCGACATGATCTACTAATGATGAGTTAGTGATGCGAGTAGGAAATGATGAGTCATAGATGTGGGTTACCATCAATAGAGAAACATCGTGACCTAGCATTAGTAAGTCACAGACATGACTCCCTGCTGCCACCTACCAATGCCACCTATCAAAACCACTTACTGAAGCCACCGACTGATGCCACATACCAAATCCACCTTATAATTCCACCTACAGTCGTGACACACTGACACAAACTACTGACTCCACCTACCAATTCCACCCACTATCACTACTTTCTTATTCCTCTCACAGACCCAACCTATCAATGACACCTACCACTAGAAATCTGGAAAACTGGAAAACTATTAAAATGACACATTGTGACCACCAAAACACCTCAGACATTAGATTATTACAATTTATTGGACTATGGAGTTATACTAAATTACATAAGATACCTCTAAAACTATTTTCATCCCCTATAATTCAAAACCAAACATGGAAGAAAGAGTGTTCCGAACAACCACCCCATAAGATACCTCCCATGGATCTTTATATACTAGAAATACTACTATGACATAAAAGTTGAATGATAATCCACAATGTGTTTTTTGAAATCTAGAGTGAAATATCAACATCCACGAATACATCCAATGACATGTACTACCCCAACCGACCACAAGACACACCAAGAAACCACAAAAACCTTACCATCGATAAATGTCCCACCATCCAGACACATGAATCATGGAATTTCATCCCCATTGTTAAGATACCTTATGCTTTGAGTAGAAATTACTTTCCAACATGGGTTTAATTGCATCCTCATTAATGTGTATTGAATAGGAGTTAGGTCCATCCCTCTCCATATGTCAGGATTTTATTACACATTAAGGAATAATGAAACAACTAATATCAAAGAACAAAAGGTCCAAGAATCACTCATAAATAAAGGTAGTATAAAAAATATATCATACAATGTATGGGTACTAGGAACACATCAATGCTTCTCGATTCTATGTATTCTCCTATATTCCACCATGCCTCCACAACATAAGAACCTAAGAGATGGTCCATCCACAATGCATCTTCTCTCGATGATCTTGTAGCTTCACTAGTCATTCAACAAATTTCATATCTTCTTCAACATCCAAATATCCCAATTCAAGGACATGTGAGTAATTGTGAAGATACATATGATGTTGAGATAGATGAAAGACTTCGTGGACCATATCCAACTATTGTTGAAGTAAGAACTATTATTCCACCTCGCCAAATCGCCCCAACATCTCAAAGGGTCTGATGAACCTGGGAGAAATCTTTCTACATCTACTGATCATTTACTACCCACATAGATGGGGAACATTAAGAACATATTACCTCAAACATAATCTTTTAAGGGCCACCACATACGATTTACACATGTATTCTTCCTATCTTGTGCTTCCTTCATCCTCTCACGAACAAGACGCACATTCTTGCTCATTCTCTCCACTATGTCCATACCAAGTAGAGCTTCCTCAACATCCTCTTTCCATCACAAGGTTGAATGAAACAGTATCCCACAAAACACCCCAAATGGAACCATTCCAATTGAAGAGTTATAGCTATTATTAAAATAGAAATATACCAAGGTCATGTGTCCCAACAAAGATTAGTGAAAGTCTAGTACACATGCCCACAACATATCCTCCAATGTCTATATTTTCTACATAGTCTTCCCATATGTCTGGTGGTGGATGTCATTGATGAGGTGTAACTTAGTTCCAAAAGCATGATAGAATCCCCTCAATACCCGAAATGTATTCCAAGCATCCCAATCCAAGACAATGGTCCTCATAAATCCATGTGTCCACACCACCTAATTCCGAAACCTCGTTGACGTGGAATCCACTGCACATGACTCCTTAATCACTTAGAAGTGAGCCAATTTTTTCTATTGATCCACTACTACCTATATAGCATCACAGTCTCCCTAAGACCTATGTAACCCTATGATGAAATCCATATATATTTCATCCCACTTCAACATGAGGACATCTAGGGGTTGCAAAAAAACATAGGGAACATGGTGCTCAGCCTTCAATTGCTAGTACAATAAGCACTTCCACACCAACTCAGCCACAGCCACTTCATTCTGGGACACCATAAATGTTCTCTCAAGGCACATTACATCTTATAAATTATCTGGTGTAATACAAAGTGTGATATTTAAAACTCTGGGACAACTCCCTCATGGATCACTAGACGAAGAAACATATTTCTACAAAACAATATACAATTTCGACCATCCCTCATGAGTGTCACTATTGTTAACATGATCACACAACACGTCTCCCTCCAATTCTCCCCACTGAGACTCCTCCACCTTTTACATCATATATTACCTCACGTTCATTTGAAACAATAACCCTATACCGCAATCCCTTATGAAAAATATGTAAGGTTTCCAACACATCCATAGTATTCCAAGTGTTCATAGATTCCTCATAAACCCCCATTTATTACTTCTTTCTCAATGCATCAGCCACAAAATTTCAATTCCCAGAGTTGTAAGAGATCTCAAAATCATATTCCTGGAAAAAGTCCATCCTACTCCACTATTTCAAGTTCATGTATCATATGGAAAAGATATAACTCAATGTACATTGATCTGTGAACACCAAAAAGTTCTCCCAATGAGGTAATGCTGAAAAAACATTATCGTGAACATGATTACTTTAGGATCCAGATCCTGGGTGGAATATTTACATTCGTGGGGAGGTAATTTTCTAGAACAATAAGGGATCACTCCCCAATATCGCATCATCACAGATCCCAATCCTAGATGTGAATCATAAAAACCCCACAAACATCACCCCTTCCTATATAAACTAATAACTAGAGCACTAACAATATTCCTATTCGTATATCCAAACTCTACCACACACTAATCACTCCACACAATATCTCAGTCTTTCCTAGCCAAACACCAAAGTGGAGCTTCTACTTATGAGATTTCATGTTTGAATATCAAGTAATAGCCTTCAGAATTGAAAAAACTATGAACATCCACAACATCACTGGGTGGTACCCAATAAAGATCTACCACGAACATTGATGGGTCCACTTTGACCCACTGATGTGACACTGCATGTTCAAAGGAATGTACATCTCTTGTACATAAAATACACTGCAAAAATTCCCATGGAGATGGGCACATCGAAGAACCTCCAGTACAGATCTGAGATTCTTATAATTCTCATTCTCTAACATTGAGTAGATTAGGATATCATTGATGAATATGGAAACAAAACAGTTCTGGTACTCATGAATGACTGATTACATGAGCCCCATGAACACAACCAGTGTGTTGGTAACCACGAACTCAATGTGCCCATACCTCCACCTGAAAGTAATATTCTAGATGTCTCCTTATTTTTCCCTCAACTATTGATATCTTGACTATAGATTGATCATAGAGAACCAACCTATTCCCCTTTTCTATATAAAAATATCATCTATCCCTATAAGATAATAACAGTTCTGGTTCATTACATGATTCAACCTCTTGTAGTCTTAGAAAAACCTCAGACCACTGTCTATCTTATTTACAAATAATAATAACGCACCCCATCAAGACATACTGGGTCTGATAAATCTCTTCTCCACCAAGTCGTCAATATGAATCCTCAACTCCCGCATTACTGAAGGTTCCATCAGATAAAGAACAATCATAATTGGAGAAGCATTGGGCTGCAAGCCTATCATGAACTCATCATCACGTAGAGGAGGTAGAGTCAAAAGAACCTCTGAGAAGTGATCTAAGAACTCCCCAGTAATGATGAGAACCTCATCCATCTCATCATCCACCAACTGAACTGATTTCTCATCCAACAATGAAAGAAAAATCCCTAAATGGTGACTACCCGTCTAACAACTCTACTCCCTAATGAAATTCATATGATGTCCATCCACATATGAAAACATGAATCTACTCTATAAGTAGTAGATAAAGTCAAAAAAAGAGTAAAACTAGTCCATTGAAAGGATTAAATCATACGGTTTCATCGATAACAAGATAATATCTCCACGGGACTAATGTGGCCCCATCATAAGTCTACATCCATGTAACATATCATACAAGTTGGTATGACATCTAACTAGCATACTCAACACCAAGGGTATTAGAGGCCACTCTATATTTAGTCATAGATCATGGGTTTGACTGGGTACAAAAATAGTGTGTGAGGTTCTTGAATAAAACAAAGAGAATGAAAGAGTACTGATCCAACTAGTTGTACCTCAGATGGTCTATGACCCTGCTGGAACTGATGCCCATGTCACATGCAACTAACCATGCCTATATCCTCTTCCCATCTTCTGATGACCTCCTCCTCAACCATTCTTGGGCTGTCATCCCTAAGTAACTCCCTGATACTGGCCTTTAACTACTCATCCTCATATTTCTAAAGCATGAGGCTGATGTCCTTGGTGTTGGAACTCCCCTACTTGCAACCACTACCTAGGAATGCACTAGACTTTCCCACCTCAACCATATTGAGATTGCGCAACCATCATCTACTGACTCTAAATATTCCTACTGACCCCATAGATTTAACATACAAGGCCCACACCCACATGATAGGCATAAGTACTATATGGTCAAAACAACAACTATTGAGGTCACCTCCCCACTGGTCGGATCCTCGAAATCATTGGAACATGAGAGATTCTTCTAATAATGTTGACCTTAAAAGATCTAGGATGACACCCCTCTGATTTTAGACAACATCAATAGTGCATCCTCTAAACTACATCCTCCTTCTTCAATACCACTGTGTATGTCAACAATTTAATGGTAGTAACCGCGTTGTGGAGGGTAGGATGAAGTTCCACCACTAGATGTCTATCATGAGACTCCTAATCGATAAAGAGATCTGGAGAAAAACAAAAGAGATCCTTGAACATGATCCCCAACTCCCATATAGAAATGCTCTCTTGTAAGAGGGAGAGTAACTCTTTCCTCCTCTCATACTTTATGATGGATTAAAGGAATTATTATTGGAACTCCTTCTCAAAATCAACCCACAAAACATTATCTAGCTTCCTCTCACCCATGTACAGTGTCTTGCAGTGACGTGCATCTCCCCATATCTTTTTCACGATCAAAAGAACCCAGTACTGTATCAAAGACCGAATAAATCAGAAGGTGATAACGAGATCCTCAATCCAACCCTTTGTCCCCATGTCTGAAATGCTTCCCTCATAAATCCATAGATTCTATCACTAGATATAATGTAACATTTTCTACCAATGATCATAATCTTCCATTGAGTTAACCCTCTGTCGATCAATAGGGTTAGCCTGCTAATCCTATACTACCTATATTACCTTCAAACAATGTATCGATTCCATAGAGTAAAGGGAAATAAAAATTCATAATCCATAGTAGTATGGAATTTCATTTAAGAATCATTTTTACTCATTTTAATCATTTTCAATCCAGTTATTATCCCCCAAAACACCACAATTCAGACAATAACACCAATCACTATGATGCATGTACCATTACTAGGGTCAATAACCTACAAATGATGTATATTCAACTAGTTTTTGGTTGGCTTAGAGTCCGCACATCGTATCATGGGGGACCTAAAATACAATGTCCAAGCCAGTCATCCATATCCTATGTCATGCACCATGATAACTAAACATTGTTTAACAAATAAACCCTGCAATACTCATTATTCCAAACTCCAAACTGCATCATATATTTCAACCTACTTTGAGATCATTCTATCATGAACCCTTCCATAAAAATATTCCCCTCATAAGTTTTCAGTGAAGGAAGAGAGATTATGACCCTTGAGTCGTGCCACCTGTAGGCCCCAGGGTGGCGACCATCACCAAGGGTATAGAAATCTGACATAAAATGGAAGGCATTACCATTTTTATAGTAACCAACATTAGGATATATGATGTATCATCAACAAAAAAATATCCAACACATAAATAAAATAATCCCATAATCTATCTCACATGAATGTGTAAAATATAACTCCAACAAAATAAGAGTCGCTAAAGAGAATACCAAAAGTAAAAGGCTAAGCATCGAGACAACAACTATCCCCACGTCCAAGCCAATAATTCCCATCAAGGTTTTTATATCCATCTTAGAAACCTAAATGAAATCTTATATACATAGAGTGGTAATACAAGTATACTTAGTATAAATACCAATGTCACTTGTGAAAAATTGGATAAGAATACTAATTCACATGTGATAAAACACTCGAAACCAACATTACCTAATCAAGTATACTAGCCACCCCAACCATAGAAACAATGATCTCACCAAAAACAATAAGTCAAATAGTAATATAGTAAGAAAATTTATTATAGGGTATCCCTCCCCATATTCCCATTGGTTAGACTCTCTCTAACCCTAAAGTATAACATCTTGGAACTCCCACCTCATCCAAAAGTATCACGTCACTACCCACCCGCACAAACCTGGGTCAAAATCCACACTGCATCCTTCACACACAAAAATGGGCCAAATACCATAGCACATCCTAAATACAGACACTTGGGCCATATACCACACCACATCTTGAAGATACCTAGAAAATCACAACTCATATCATCCCTAAGAAAATTGGGAAATGACAACTCATCTCATCCCAAAGACACGTAGGAAACCACAAATTTCCCACACACATCAGGTCCCCAAAAAGCACAACCTGCATGAAGGATCATAGAATAAACCAACCTAGAAGTGAGAAGAATGATGACCTTTTTACTTTCCATCCATCCTCTCGTCGGGATGTTTGAGAAATACATGTTCCCCCTAAACTACAGGGGTGTTCAGAACAAGGATCTGAACTAGTATGGGGTGTTTATAGATATCACACAAAATTAAAAGTTTATATGTTGGTATCAAATACTTAGTGCAATATATGGGGTCTCAATAAAACAAATTACCACCTTATAACACTGTCAACTATGATGCTACCTCTAAATGCACCAATGACGATCCCTTCATAGGTTGATAAAATAAAGGCCATCCCCCACAACCCAAAACTCAAACATATTCCCAAATGATTCATCTTACTAGTTACCATTCTTTATTAAAAAATTCATTTATTCATTCTATCCCTACCTAGGTGGATTCCAACTGAAGCACATTACAAACCACACAGTATCAAAAGTCCATAGAAAACAGAACCATTGTAAAATAATGAACTACCATAATCAATCATAAAAATCATTCCACCCAATCTATTCCCCAACAAAAAAACCCATATCTTACTAACCATCCCCACAAAAAAACTCACCCCAGCCAACCCCATACACCCAATATTTAACAAAACCACAACCAGTGAAATTAATATACCGAAACCCTGGCCCATTGCGCTGGTTTTCATGAATTTCCCATGAATTCTAGAATCAATAAATTTCTCAACCTGAGACACCTTTTCACCACATGTATCACCCAAAAAACACCCATTATTACAACCCCTACACCAAAAAACCATACAAGGAAACAATAAATAATAAGTCTAAACATACAATACGACCACAAAAATAAAATGTGTATTTAGATTTAGCAAACACTCAATCAGTAATTCCACTTTGATAATTTAGGGATGATCATCAAAGCTATTTAATCTAGGGGAATCTGTTTATTTAACCGAATATAATTTGATAATTAGTTTTATGTAAATACATATGATCAACATAAAATTATATCAATAATCTATGATCAACCACCCATGTGTTAAAAAAGGCCACCAACAGCTATGATTTTTAGTAGTATACAATAAAAAATACAAATAAAATAACATATAATACAATATGTACATCATCATAATCTTCCCATCACCTCATTTGTTACTTCCTATAATCATCATTAAATCTTGATCCATCTGTATTCATAAGGATACATGTGTACACCCACCCCACATGATACACAAATTGAAAGAGACGAAGGGATCCCCACCTTGAAAAATATGTGATCAAAAACACCTCCTAGCACCAAATTAGGGAGTGAGTATAGATCATGGGAAACGCGATCCAGTGGAGCAACACAAACTCAAAGCTCCTCATGGAATAACGGATCTGGGAACCATGATATCAAGAGAATTGGAAACACACAGGAATGGAAGGGTCGCGGATTTAGGAAGTCCAAATACAAAATAAAATGGGAATATCATTTTCTAAGGCCTTAAAATGGGGATCTTGACCAAAACCAAGAATCTTGGACATTTCAGAGACTCTGAGGGGTTATAAAATTAATGATATATTTTATATCCCTTGAAACAGCTTCAAAAACCCTTAAATATGGTTCAAAACTCATTTTACATCAAATAAGGGGTGAATCCATAAGAACTAGAGAAAACATGATTTTTGATAAACTATTGAAAATGACACATCATTGGGTGAGTCACCAAGGCGACCAACTAATGGTGTGTCACCGATGATAGATTCCATCAGTGACCCTCCATCATGACATATAGTCAGTATTTCATCGACAAAACTCACTTATATTACGCATCAACGCCACATACTAACTCCACATACTGACACCACCTACCAAATCCACTGACCAATGCCACATTTTAGAACCACCTACAGACACCACCTACCAATTCCACCCACTGACAAAACCTATCAATGAAAAAAACTAACACCACTTATTAATGCCACCTACTGATTTCACACACAGATGCCTCCTTCCACTGGAAACCTAGAAAACTAGAAAACTATTGAAATGATCCAACATGACTTCTAGAATTACTCAAACACAGAATTTTGACAATGTGATGGACTAGGGATGTTTGGTCCATTATATTATTTCATTGTGATACTATATTAATCCCCATGTTTTATTATTTCTTCTAATCATGCATTGACATTTATCACTTTTAATATTCTTCAATTATGGGTGGTTTTATTTTATATCATTCGAATTAGGAAAACTTTATGACTAGGATTTCTTATAATAAAATATATGTCAATTTAGTTTACTCCAAATATTATTCATGTTATTGGATCCATGATACCATGTGTATATCTTACAAGATATGGGAGATGAAAATATATGACATAAAAGATGATTCAAGGGTCTATAATGTTATAAATATTTAATAGCTCTTAAGCATTTCCATGGGTGACATGACACATAAGGGTTATTGTGAAATAAATTTTTTAAAATATATTCTATTCTAAATTAAAATATTGTTTCTATATAAAATACATGGGTAATATATTGATCATTTGATAAATCCCATTGTGTCAAGATAAAAAATTAGTCTTCGAAATGATCACTAAATATACTGTATGGAATGATAGATGGAATTATTGTTGTTGTGATGATATCAATATAAGAATATAAGTAATCGAGATAAGATTATAATATTAAAATATAGAACAAGATATGTATTCCATACTATTCATAAGATTTTATATTCATAAGATATGTGTTTCCAAGATTTAATAATCTTTTTTAATTATTTTTTTTATTATTATAAATTCTTTTATAAAAGAATATGATATTCTAGAATTTTTATATGAATTTTTATGTATATTATCATGTCATATTTAATATATACCATGAAAACATATTTTTAAGATTATTTTATTCCAGGGGTTATTCAAAATACATTCCCTCATGATAAATAAGTCCACAAAGACATGTGATTTTGGGTGAATTTATTTCATTTAGATGGCCCCCATCGAACTATATTTCTTATATTTGTTTTTTTAATGGTATCAGAAATGTTTATTGACACCTTAAAATTCTTTTATTGATTTATTTTTTATATCAAATTTTTTAATATTTAGGTCAGCAACATGATATTGAAGTGTTGCATAAAATATTTTTCAAATTTTTATATTGGGGTATCGAACCTTTCAATGATTAATTGATCCATAAATTTTGAAAATAATAATTATCTTTTAATATAGGATTCATCGAATCAGTTATATGGGATAGTATAATTTTTTAGAATTTACAAAGGTTAATGGGGGTGGGGAATATATCATTTCTTCCATTTTATTCACATGGGTGTAACCATCGATAATTACTAATTCCGTTTTTGGTAGAACGTATTTTTTATTTATTATATTTCCACCATACTATTATGGTCCAAATTAATGTACATGAAATGGTTTCTAGTATTCTCGTCAAACCAAACATGAACAAGGTTTTATTAGTGGTTTAAACATGTTAAATGGACTAATACATGTATGTAAATTTGATGATATTCACTCTGAATTATTGGATTTAATGATATTGATTCAATTAGGAAGCTAATAAGAGTACATGTATACCATTAATCAAGGAAAAATGTTTCAATGATATTTGATTATGTTTTCCATTACTGTAAAGTTATTTCAATATTTTTTTGGATTTAATTATGTATATGAATCAACCAAGAGATAATTATTAAAATATTTTACTAATGGTAATATGATGTACTTTTTAGACCATGAACATTAATTATTATATTTTCAAATATATTAATTTCTCTAAAATCTAACAATACCCTTGATCATGAATTAAAATTAAATGAGATATATTATAAAATCATTATTATTTACTATAATAGTTATTTCCAAGATATTATATGGGATTTTATAAAAACCACTAACTATATTATGAAATCATATTGTTTTCATTTTTTGAAAATGGCTTTAATATAAATAAATTAAGAAGAAATGTTAACAAATAACATTTTAAAATAAAGGTGTTGTTTTAATAAAAAATTAATTTTTGTTTTCCAAAGGTGATTTTATAAAAAAAATTTATTTATCAATATTATTGAATTACTGAAAATAAATTTTTATATTATGAATTAAAAATTATGAAATTTAATTTAATATTATTTAGGTTCAGGATATGAATAAATTGAGTATTATTATTCGAAAAGATCATTTCTAAAAAGAAGATATCATTATGTTTAATATATTACATTTAAAATTTATATCATCCATACATATAAAATTAATCATGAAAAAAGCATCCGATATTTTGAATATGGAAGATAAAATTTGGAAAATAGAATCATTATATTTTTTTCAACATGAAAAGTAAAAATAGTAAATTTATGTCTCGTTGGTAAGGGTAAGGTGAGTTAATAATGTAAAGTCCCAAATTTTCCATTTAAATTTATTAATTATATGGAATTATTATGAGTATGTAAAAATTTTGGGAGTTTAGTTCTGAGACCCGGTGCGCCCGGAATGAATTTATGAACATTATTTAATGTACATTCAGCAAACGTGTGAGTGGAGTTTTATAAATTTTGACCTGGTGCTCAGATTAAAAATCTAAGGGCACAGTTGAATCTGCATCATCGGGGTTCTCTTAAGGGATGATTCACTTCGACCGCTATAATTTTGGAGAATAATATTGATTTTGGAACTTTAAAAAAGAATAAATAAAATAAATTTGTTATTTTATTTTCATTCATTTCCTTCAACGGAAAAGGAAACAGGGGACCGACGTAGTGTCAAGACATTGATTGGCATGAACCATTAAATCCTATGTAATAGTTTCTTTAGAATGTAGGATGGTTCCTCATTAATGAACCCTCATAAATTCTACGAGCATTGGAGACCACCCCCTCTCCTATTTATATAGAGCAAGGGGAGAGGTGTCGGAACTGCTTCACAAAGAAACAACGTTCTGGTAAAGTGTTGTGATGGAAAACCCTTGGACGAAGGAGACAGTTCCGGGGAGCGGTGATGAGCGACACTGATTTCCCGAAACAAAGATTGATGATCAAGAGACGTCATTGGAGGATAGTTCCAGGGGATAGCGAACATCGACCCCTTCCTCAATCATAGGTATTTCTCCATCATTCCTGAGGTAGGGTTTAATATTGATTTGTTTTTCATGAGTTATTTGAATCATTCCTACACTCTTTATATCAACCTAATGCGGAGGGCGCGGGCCAAACGATCAAGGACTGGTACCTCCACCATTTGTTTTTCATTAGTTATTTGAATCATTCCTACACTCTTGAAATCAACCTAACGTGGAGGGCGCGGACCAAACGATCAAGGCCTGGTACCTCCACCATTTTTATATGAAGTTTGTTCATTATTCACTAGCATTGACTTTGGGTTGGACGATCCCTGAGGTGAAAAAGGATGGCAGCGGCTAGCACCGTCTGACCATGGAGGAGGTTCGTCAGGCCGGAGCACACTCCCAGGGAGCAAGGGGCTGTAGCCGATGCTACGGTAGGGGAAGGTGGTGGCCGACACACCTGACAACCGTGAGGAAGGAGGCGGCGCACCCGCACTGTCAGATGAACTTTTGGTGGAACGTCAGCTGCGATAGACAGAAGTGGTGGCAAGCACACCGACCGACCACAGATGTAACCGGTGGTGGGACCCTCAGTGGGCCCTGAGGTGATCTCGCAGCACCTAAGGGCGCTCTACTTCACGTTACAAACGGGGGGCGCTCTCCTATCATATCGGATATGACGAACCCCATAGTGGGCCACACCACCTTGCCGGCTGAGCGTCCCCCTTGTGGGCTGGGCGTGCCCCCTTGAGGGTTGGATCGCTCCCCTTATGGGTCGGGAAACCCCATTGTGGGATGGGTTGCTACCTTGCGTGTCGGGCCACCCCCTTTCGGGCCGGGCCATGTGCCCTGGTAGGTTGTGCCAGACCTCGGCCCGGCTGGCTGAGCCTGTAGTAGCCCAGCCTAGCTAGGTTAGACCCATACCAAGTTGGGTCAGCCCACACTTGGTCGGGCCTGGTCAGTCAGACTAGGTTAGACAAGACCCAAGCCCCACCTAACCTAGAAAAACCTAATGGGCCATATCTTGAAATGTGATCATCTGTTTGAGGAACCACCTATGACACTGAGAACCTTTTCAAGAGACGTTCCATTTCGTATAGTCTACTTGAGTTTTGGAAACAGTTGGAGAATGGCCGGGTTGGATCGAACCTGAATACAACCAGGCCCTCAGAACTAAAATTCTTATAACTCATAGACCAGACGACCAATTGACGCACTGTCTATTACGTTGGTACCCTTACAACATGTTGGTACTCTAGGTTACTCCTTAGTGGATTTAGTGGTAGTCTAGGTACATCCAATATCTCAAAAGGCTGATTCTACAGATGTCGAGCACATCAGGTGCAAGGAATCATGTGGCAGGGTGTAACGTGATGAAAGAACATTGATCCTGTGTGGGTCATCATCTATTGATCCTATGGGGCCAGCATCTATTGTTCCTATGTGGGTCAGCATCTATCAGATCCTGGGTGGATCAGCACTCAGCAATCCTATGTGGGTCATCACATACCGGTCATGTGTGGGTCAGTGGGGGTCAGTACCTATCAATCCTGTGTGGGTTAGTATCAGTGCCTCTTAATAGAATAAGATGACCTAGCCTTATGACTAATCATCAGTACATCTACAACTAAGTTATACATGATCGTGACCTGAGCCTATTAACCATCTTGGTGTTATATTTGTGGTGTTACCTATATGGTACATTTATCTTCGTGGTATTACCAATGTGGTACTTCTACCATTGTGATGTTATATTCATAGTGTTAACTATGTGGTACTTCTATATTCGTGGTTTTACCTATGTTGTAATTCTACCTTTGTGGTGTTATCTTAGTGGTGTTACCTATGTGGTACCGCTACCTTTTTGGCGAGGTCTTCAGGGTGTTACCATTGTGGTACTTCTATCTCAGTGGTGTTACCTGTGAGGTATTTCAACCTTTGTGGTGTTACCATTTTGGTGTTATTCCCTCATGTATGATATGATTATATCTTGATAACATAGGTATATTTATGGTCATATACAAAAGTAGATTTGATTTCCTTCATTGTGTATTTTCCATTGTGGAACTCTAGGAGACCTATGGGGGTATCATGGTCCTTACTGAGTAACGTTATACTCACAACTGCATAGGGTACACCCTCACCTAGTTGTGTCTTGTGCAGTTGACATACAACATTGATCGAGGCGGAGGAAGCTAGGACTGGACGAGGCTCGATGGTGGACTATTTGGACTAACATTGAGTGTTGTGGAGACATTCTCTACCTACCCTTTAGGTAGGATCATCGGTGGAAAATCCCAAAGATATTTTGTACTTTTCAATTGTACATGTAATTTTTAGTTGGGCATGTATTCCATCACCTTTTACTTTCAGCACTCTTTTATATTCTGCACACTTCTACTATGGCAGTATACTTCTTGGATTCTTTTTCTTATGTTATTGGATGGTGTGTGTGTACAGGTTAAAAGTAAATGCCATCCCCTATTAGGGATACACCTTTTCGGTTCTAGTCACCATCCCCTGGACAATGGAAGGCAATCATGGAGTAGTCAGGGCACGGGCCCTGAGGGACGAGTTGTGAAAAAATTTTATCAGAGGAGTCAGTTATACTGAAGAACTAGGACTCTGATATTCTCTAAGTGGAAATAGTTTTATGTTTTATGAGTATGTTTTCAGTTTGGCGAATACAGTGTTGGTTCGGCGTCTGACGTATCCATACACCAGGACCCTGACTTCTTATTTCCAACTCAGTGCACAAAAACACTAATTGTGTTTGTTTTGAAACTTTTTTCATTGTGATCCCTTTGATTTATCTCACTAGGTATAACATATTTATTATGGGACACCTGTTTCCCTGCAGGATTCCACCACATAGACTTCAGCTAGGATTCCTAAGAGAGTATGCGATGATGGTCCAACAAGCGATGAGGCCTCTCTGTATGCCCCTCTTACATCATTAGCACATTTTGGTGGTGTACCAGCTGCACCACTACCCATAGGGAAGCCATTTCCACCTGCCCCAGTAGTAGAGGATGCACGCCAACTGAGCGTGTTGCATGATATCTGGCAGTAGAGACCTTCGTGGTTCCAAGTAGAGATTGACCCACCAATAGCTAAGGACTAGATGTGGCAATTGTTAGATTTTTCCATCTATTTGGGAGACCAGATGACCTTATGGTGATCCTAGCATCATGTTTTTTTAAGAAGAATCATGAAGATGGTGGAGCATGATGATTCGAATACACAATGAGATGATCCTCAATTGGGAGGATTTTGAGGCCTTTTTAAGGTAGATATTGTCTCAACGACCTTACGCTCAATGCGTATACAAGAGTTGCTGCACTTATAGCAGTGCATAATTACTGTGGCCCAGCACTCGATGAGGTCCACTAATCTCTCCTGCTACTCCACTGACATGGAATACGACCCTTTCTTCATGGCTCAGATCTATGAGCAGGGTCTCCAATGGGAGATCAGATCATCGATGATATCACTCTGCATTCCGACACTAGCCGGTGTGCTAGAGAGAGAACTTTGGGTGGAGATATTCCTAGATGAGAAGGCACCAACATCGAGAGAGACCACGGGACATCAGGATACAAATTCATTATTAGCAGGTAGTAGATGGATGACATAGGGTCCCATTTAGGCCATACATTCTTGTGAATGACCTCATGATACAGGGTTGATGGTGTGGGGCTGATGGGACAGAGCGGGGTAGGTGAGGAGTAGGAAGTGCTACTTGTGTGGTAGGTAGGGTCATATGGATCGTGACTGCCCGACCCGCCGTACGAACGACAAGCTGACGGTTGAAGGAACCCCACAGAAAAGGCATTGATTTGATTGGGGAGGTCTGCATGCAACAGGTGGACATGGAATAGGATCAGGTTGTGCAGTAGGCGGTGGATGAAAATTCAAGGTTCTACCGCCACCGCCTCTAGGTGATTCACCCAAACCATAGGGAGCTGGTGGAAAGGGAAAATATGACCTCCAAGTAGCTGAGGACAATGACCACAGTGCTTTGGAGATGATCAGAGGTACGATCTCTATCTACTCTACCTTAACTGTTGTTCTTATAGACAATGGTTCTAGTCATTGTTTTATTGCCACATCCCTCTTTCGGAGCTCAGAGTTTTTGGTGGATCCATTATCTCGATCTTTATGTCTAGAGAGTCCTACGGTAGTGGATTTGACAATTACAAACTAGTTCCTATAGTTTGAGATTACTCTAGGAGGTGAGAGCCTCAGTTGGGATCTTCTAGTAGTAGCGTCAAGGCCTTATGACATCATCTTGGATATAGACTAGTAATCCACAATCCATGCTTAGATTGATTATATTAGGTACAAATTGCGGTGTGTCTACAAGGGTGGGACCATATTTTCTTTCATCAGTGAGAAGGGAACCTTTTCATCATAGGATGGACTTGCCCGAAGGAGGGTGAAGCCGATCATGCATCAGTTGGCTAGCCTTACTCTCAGGGAAATAGATGTTAATAGTCCGAGCTATCATGTAGTGGTGGACCAATATGTTGATGTCTTTCTTAATGATGATTCAGGACTACCTCCACACATAGAGGAAGACTTTTACATCAACATGTATCCTAGGATGACACTGATATCTACACCTGCAAATTATATGGCTTCTACGGAGGTTCATGTGTAATAGGTATAGTTGGAGGACTTTCAGAAGAATGGTTTCATAAGGCCCAGTGTTTCTCCCTGGGCAGCCCCGATTTTGTTCGCCAAGAAGGAAGATAAGAGTTTTAGACACTCTCTGGACTATGAGTGCCTAAACAAAGGGAATGTGAAGAAGAAGTATCCAAATATGAGGACTGATGATATTTTTGATCAGCTAAATGGTGTTTTTCGTTTTCAAATATAGACCTCATATCATGTTATCATCATCTCAGGGTAAGACATGAGGATGTATAGAAGACGACCTTCAGATGTCGGTATGGCCACTATGATCTATTGGTTATGTAACACCCCGACCCTAGATTCCTAGAGTCAGTGCATTATTTGAATACATTTTCATGATTAAAAGGAATAAAGTCCCTAAAGACCGATCAATTTAGTAGTCTTGGATAACAGATAGCATACATTAACATTACATAACACTTTCAAACATACAATACAAATAAATAGTTCTTTGAGAATGCCATTATTCCCTTTATCTTAACCATGCATATCAATCAAAATACAGTTTTGGGAATCTTGAGAAAAATAAAACATTGAAAGGGGTGATCTCAAATGCTCAGTAAGGGTAAGAAATACAGTGGAAGATAACATAAATATTAAGAATGGTAAATAATTGAAACCACATTACTTTAACAAAAATAAAAATTTATAATTTTATGGCAGGAATAGAAGATGAGTAAATAATTCCACAATAAAACATAATCATGGGTATTCTACTAGTCGAATAACAACATGAACCGTAAAAAATTATTAAGGCCACGACCAAAATCATATCTCAAATTGGGGAAGGGCCTCGGCCAATTCCACATCTAGTTGTCTCATTAGACCTACCGACGCATCGATGAGTTATAGTGTGCTCCACCCGTCACATACTAAGTCCAATACAATCCTCATATGAAAAGGTTGAAAATAAGATAAAAATTCGTATTAGAACTAGCATACGAAATGTCAATAATTTAACCATAAACCATGAATGGTATAAAAATAGAACATCCACATTCAAACATATCATAACTCATTAAATATAATATGGAATATTGTATTATAACAAATCTAACTCAATCAAAAATAATATCCAATAAAGGATTCTGACATAGTGGAAAATGATGAGTTAATCTTTTTGAGAGAAATAACTTTTTTGTAAAATCATTCAAAAGTCACTCATTTATAATGGAACTAATTTAAATGATATTTTTGAATCTAAGTGTACCGTATCACTTTTAAACTTTTGAAAATAATTATTATTTCAAAAAATAAATCCTCAAAATCATTTTGCAAAAATTGACATTAATTAAAAAGATATTGAAAGATAAATCATTAAAACATTTAAAAATCTGATCTTGATAAAGAGTACCTTTAAAAAATACTTAAAATATTCATTTTTAAATCATCTTTATGAAAAATGGAAATCGATGATAAAAATGTCCCAGTAAATACTTACACATAAAAAATCTCGGATAATAATGAGATTGAGGAATTAACCCTTACCAATTTGGTAACTTATGAAACATACTCCCCACGAAAACGGTATTATATAAAGAATATGTAAATACACATAGATTAAAGTGTAATACACAAAGAATACAATTATGGACAGTATATACACCACACATAAGGAAATACTGGCAATATGGCATGAATCTCATCGGAATAAGGAGTGACATGAAAACCCCTTACCTCGTGTCCGACTTGACCCGTTCGTTCTTTAATATCATGAATAATAAACTAAAGTAAATTTATACATACTTAAGAAAATTCTTCAAGTTTATTATTACTTTTATATCACTCATTACCATGTTATAAACATTATGTAATCATTTAAGTTATTAACATTCGTTTTGTTGATATTTAGAACTTGTGCAAAAAATGAACACCTTATAGTTACAAGCAGTTCACATCGTCAAAAGATCATTATATCCAGAATGATATTCATGATTTAGATATCATATGTATCATATATATCCAGTATATAAATGTATTTTAAATAGTATATATCATTTTGGGGTAAGAATGAAATACACTGTTAATTGAGACGGTAAGCCATACGTACACATGAAAGCTACATTCATTTATATTTCATATTTTAATGGACGTAAAACATAATTATACCTAGGTATTTTATATTTCCTATATTATATCATATATAATATAATTAACCCCATCCTTTATACGTCCCACATATGGTATTAACGAGTCATATCACTTTAAGGGGGTGGTAGTCTGCACTTCCTCAAATGATATTATCGTGTTTACCCATAATGGAAACCATTAACATATTATATAAAAGATAAATAAAGAAGAATGAAGAAAACATAAACATAATATATATATATATAATATAATTATATTTCCATCATAATGGCCACCATGAGAGGCGGTAGGAGGTAATTGAACAATCATCATTTCGTGAGGCGTTAGTTTTCCATCCACAGAAACATTATGTTCTTCACCCATTAGAGAGAGGTGTGTGTAATTGTAATTAAAATACTTCTCATAACAAAATCCTTGTATATTGGGGATTTTTTTTGTAATAAAATAAAGGAATAAAAATATTTTAGGTGTTGGAGGAGAAATGTAAAAGAAAAGAATTTAAGAGAAATTGGTACCTTTAATTTGGGCAACTTCCTTTGGTTTAAAAAAAGGACTCCTTGATGTTCCTTCTTCCTAAGTAATGGCTTATAAGAGGAGGAGAGAGATGTAAGGATCTTAATTTGGAATATTTTGGACTATCCTAAAAGCTTGAGAGGTGTGAGTAATGGGTTAGAAGAGGTCTCCTTTTATAAGGGGGGATGGGCTCTTTAGGAAAGTGTGGAAATATTATTTTATTATGTAATGATATTCGGTTTCTAAAAGTCCAAAATTCATTAGAATAATAGATAAGATGAATCATGGTCGAAATAAAATCATCCAATAAGAATAAGACATGTTTTTTATATTATTCTAATATTTATAATCTAATTTATTTAAATCATTTATTAATGAGGTAAATACATCATCATTATACTTCCATAAATAATTAAATTTATTCAATGTATAAAAATTATAAAAAATATATCATTATGTATTAAATATTTCTAGCTTTCCAATGAATATTTATAGTCAAAAAAATTATTATATTACACCATATAAAAATTAATTACTAAAAGGTTTTTGTTTATGCCAATTTTGCCTTTACATTAAACTAATTAATCTAAAGTGTCATTATCATTAATAAGTGGCTCCATGGGGTCCCACAATCGATCCAAAGAAGCCCATGGTTGGAAAATTACTCATACAATAAGGTTAGGAAATTTTTCAAGGTAATTTTGAATTATTACAATATTCTTTTTACCATGAATTACCCTATTGACCTTTAACCACAATAAATAAAAGTAAAAAGTTACTATTCACCGAAAACTATTTTTATCTTATTGAACAAAATTTTACTCCTTGATATTAACTATGTCTCTCGGATTTTCAAAATTCAACTCAAAAAAGTGGTAAAATTATGTTTTAAATGAATTTTAAAATTCTCCTAGGATGTGGGTAAAAGACGGTGAAAAGTTCAATAAATTATTTATATATATATAATAATTATAAACTAACTCCAATGAATTAAAATGAACTTATATAAGTATTAGGTATCTATTTTGACACAAATTATTTTAAATAAAATAAATAATTTTTTAAATAAAATTTCAGTTTTAAACTATAACTCAGTGTTTTTCACTATTCATCAAAAATTGAAAGTTTTCATAAAAATTCAGAAAATTCCCCCTAAGATAATTTTGAAATTCTGAATTCAAAAATAAAGTCTATTTTACCAAATTAAAAACATAGAAGTTTCATTTATTAATTTAAAATTAATTACTGTTGTCAAAAGAAAAGGGCGTATTTTTATGAAATAATAACTGTCAAAAGATTGTCACTTGTTTATGTCAAATTTCAAAGTGAAATTACTTACAATGACCAGAATTAGATAAAAGCTTAATAATATAATCTATCTATAATTCAAAAACATTAAAATTTATAATTTACCACTATAAATTATTTCGATTAAAAAAGTTTTTTTTAATTAAAATTTATTATTTTTCACTAGTCCCTAAAATTTGATAGTTATCAGAAAAATACCAAAATTTTATCAAAACTAAACTTTTTCTCCTGATTCTAAATAAAAGTTTATTTTTTCAAATTGAATATATAAAAGTGTCAAATTTTGGATTTAAAAAATGTTTCACCCTCAAAAGGAGGTAAAATTTCATTTTTCGAAAAATAATTCCTTTATCTAAAAAAATTGAATTTGTTCATAAATTATGTCTAAGAAACTCATAATATGGATTATAAAATTATAAGGATTATATAAAGTTTAAAATTCAGTTAATACTATTCATAAGCTTTTGAATGGCTTGTTTGGTAAGTCGTGGTGGGCTTGAACTCGTTGTTGTGTGTAGTGCATGTTATTGAATTACATTGAAGAAATAACGCACTATTAAATCTTGGGGTGTTACATTTATCCCTCCTTCAATAAATTGCGTCCTCGAAATTTGAAATTGTTCTTCGAAAATAATAGGTTGAAAATAGAAGATACCTTTGTGGGAAAACCCACATCGGAAATTGGGATAATAAAATTTAGTCTTAATAATAGGAAAAGGGTAATAAAAAGTCACCACCAAATTATGATATCAATTTAGAGAAAATTGGTGGCAATTAGAGACACATGACTGGAGGAAAAAACGTAAATATTTATAGGGAGTTATTGAGGTCATCAGCCACAAACAATTTTAGAATTGAGGGCCTCAAAGACATCAATCTATGATGATTTAAAATATCATCGGTTCAACAAAACATAAGGTATTAGCATAACACATCTTTAGTTTTAAGATTCCTTACCTAAAGATTAAGAATTTATTTATTCATAAAATAATAGAAGAAATATATATATATATATATATATATATATACTTGACAAGTAGAGTTTCATCCTTTAACTAATTCCAACCACAAACTCATCTATCAAACCAAATGATTTCAAAAAATAATTATATTTACCTATATCGTATAAGGTACCAAAAATAATTTTTTATAATAAATTTGTTAGTATATTTTAAAAAAACGAAATTATACAATCCAGTACATCACGTAGTCCATTCGTAGGTGATGCACCCTTATCGCTCTTCGGTTGCGGGTTCAACTCTTGCGGCCTTGTCAGACGTGACTAGTAGTCGCCCGACCTCTAGGTTGTCCTTTTTATAACAATCCCAAAATAACATTAACAATAATATCCAATTTCAATCTTAATCCATTCCAAACCTTAGACTTATCTGAAATACTTATTTCCAAACTCTCAGTCCAAAATATATAATGATGTTAAACAAAACAAGGATCCTTTTTCCATGTAATAACATGTGAACACCTTCATCATGTATTCTTTTAAAACACTGCAACATCCTGAATTACCATAAAACCTTATTTATTACATTCATTCTCCCATATTCATTATAGAATAGTTGATATACTCCTTCAATCCAAAAATGTTGTAAACTCCAACAATGATGGAATATACATATCATTAATCAGTTTCAAGGTAGTCAAGAATATCCAATATAATTTCTCCAAATCAACCATATCGTATTCCAAAATCACTACCTCATTATCAGGACCATATTAAGGATTACCATTCCTTCAACCATTTATTTTCCAAAAAGTGTAGCTTACTATTATGTCACATTTCTTAGAACCATATAATATAAAATCCACAATAAAATAGTACTTTGGTACAATCCTTATTTATCACCATAATTCATATAACAGGTATACTATAGATACAACACTCAAATGAAATAGTTCTATAATAACTACATAAGAACACTAGTCATTCATCTTCAGCTGAGTTAATATCATAACTTGATTATTATCTAATAACATCATTTGTGGTATACTCTTATCACTGGGATGTTGATTTGCGTAGTGTCTCAACACCTTGTAGATGAAGCATTTTACATTTGAAAACTTTTTCATACCCTTACAATCATGTACATGGTGTTCTTTTCTCCACCCAGCTAAAAAACTACCATATCCATCAAGCATTTACCAAGGAGATTATTACCACAATTATCACATATGTGAAAATCATTCTTTCCTATATTCCCTTAATCCATCATTATCTCTACCATCCATTTCTTCTTTTTCATCCCTTCAAATCCATATGAATCATAAAATTATTTACTTATCTTACTAACACATGATATTATTTCTTCATATGTTTAGATTACATGTGATATTATTTCACTTCTAAATGTTGGCTTAATACCATTAATGATATGACCCTTCAAACTCTTTGGATCATACGTATTACTGGAGTTCTCATTCCTTCTATTGGGTGTCACTTATAAACAATGGAATACACCTGGACAGTTTATGAATCGCATTTCATAATTCCAAACATGTAAAATACCTAACATAAATTGAACAGTCTATGGATATAATCCATAATCAGAAAAATGTTTTATTTGAGGAGATATATACTCATAAACACTTAATAGTGGATTTTAAAGAAAAAGAGAATTATCCTAAGCATATCCCCAGGGAGTGTCCTAACCAATAGTGCAGCAAGGCCCATTGTCGTGCAGCAGTTCCCATTCGAGTCTAGCTCCAAGCGGTGTTTTCAGGTTTTAAACCAAGGTACATCTGTCCCAGAGCTGTCTCTACATGCCGTATCCATACAGGGATGTATTTTCATGGAAAACTAACAGAATATCCACATTACCAAAATTCTAGGAAGTTCTTCTATACAAATCCTCAAAGACTATCTTAGGTTTATGTGCTCTCATCAAATTTTATCTAAATCTAGCTTCAAGGATATTTCTAAACATCATCTGATACCAACTGTAACACCCCGAACCTAGATTCCTAGTGTCTATGCATTATTTTAATACATTGGCGTGATTACAAGGAATCAATTCCCAAACGACCGATTAGTTTAGTAGTCTTGGAAAATAGATTGCATACATGAACATTACATTACACTTTAAAACATACAATATAAAATAATAGTTCTTTGAGAACACCATTATCCACTTTAGATTAACCCTGCATATCAATCATAATACACTTCTAGGAATCCTGGGAAAAATAAAACATAGAAAGGGGTGAGCTCAAACGCTCAGTAATGGTAAGAAATACAGTGGAAGATAACATAAATATTAAACATGGGGAATAATTGAAACCACATGACTTTACCAAAAATAAACATGAATACTTTTATGGAAGGAATATTATATGAGTAAATATTTCCATAATAAAACATAATCATGGGTATTCTACTAGTCGAATGACAACATGAACCGTCCATATTATTTTCATAATGAGGGAATGTATAATGTCCGACATTCTAAAACATTTTATTAAGTCATCGGCCAAGACGTCTAAAAATGATTAAGGCCTCAGCCAAAACCATATCTTTAATTGGGAGAGGAACTCGGCCAATTCCACATCTAGTTGTCTAATAAGACCTACCGATGCATCTAGGAGCTATAGCAGGCTCCACCGGTCACTTACTATGTCCAATACATTCCTCATATGAAAAGGTTGAAATGTAACATAATCTTTCGAGTTAGAAGTAGCATACGAAATGTCAATACTTTTCCCATAGACCATGAACTATATAAAAATATAACATCCATAGTCAAACATATCATAACTCATTCAATATAATATGGAATATCGTATTATAATAAATCAACCTCAATCAAAAATAATATCCAGTAAAGGATACTGACATTGTTAAAAATGATGAGTAAAACATTTTGAGGGAAATATCCTTTTTTTAATCATTTAAAAGTCATGAATTTATAAAGGACGTAATTTAAAATATATCTTTGAATCAATGTGTCCCATACCAATTTGAAACTTTTGGAAAGAATTAATATTTTAAAAAATAATTCCTTAAATTCATTTTAAAAACATTAATATTAATTATTAAGATTTTGAATGATAAATATTTAAAACAGTTAAAATTCTGATCTTGATAAAGAGTACCTTTCAAAATTACTTAATATATTCATTTTGAAATCATTTTTAAGAAAAATGGACATGGATGAAATAAATTTCCTAGTAAATACTTATACATAAACAATCTCGGATAATAATGAGATTGAGGAATTAAACCTTACCAATTTGGTAACATACGAAACATACACCCCATGAAAAAGGTATCATACAATGAATATGTAAATACACATAGATTAAATTCTATTACACATCTAATACAATTATGGGAAGTAAATAAACCAAAAAAATGTAAAAGTGGTAATATGGAATGAATCTCACGGGAATAAGGAGTGAGATGAAAACCCCTTACCTCCTGTCTGACTTGACCCGTTTGTTCTTTAATATCCTGAATAATAAACTAATGTTAATTTAAAATTTCTTTAAAACCTTTTTCAATTTTATTATTCCTTTATTATCACTTACTACCATGTTATAAACATTATGTAACCATTTTTGTTAATAACGTTTGTTTTGTCGATATTTGGAACTTGAGTAAAAAATGAACACCTTATAGTTAAAATTTGTTCACATGGTCAAAATATCATTATATACCGAATGATATTAATGATTTAGATATCATATATTTCATATATATCTATTATATAAATGTATTTATAATTGTACATATCATTATGGGGTAATAATGAAATGCACTGTTTATGGTGACAGTAAGACGTACGTACGCATGATGCTACATTCATTTCTATTTCATATTTTAATGGACTTAAAACATAATGATACAAATGTATATTATAATTCCAGTATAATATCATATATAATATCATTAAATCCTTCTTTTATATGTCCCACATATGGTATTAATGAGTTATATCACTTTGAGGGGGCAGTAGTCCGCACTTCCTCAAATACAATTATCGCGTTTACACATAATTGAAACCATTTAGGTAATCTATAAAATATAATTAATGAAGAATTAAGAAAACATAAACATAATATATATATATATATATCATATATAATTACAGTGTCATCATAATGGCCACCATGAGAGGCTATAGGAGGCTAATTGAACAATCATCGTTTTGTGAGGCATGAGTTTTCCATCCACAGAAATATTCTGTTCTTCACCCAGTAGATGAAGGTATGTGTAAGTGAAATTAAAATCCATCTCATAACAACATCCTAGTATATTTAGTATAATGTTGGTGGTATAATAGAAAGGAATAAACAGAGTTTAGGGGTTGGAGGAGTGAAATAAAAGAAAAGAAGTTAATTGAAATTGTTACCTTTAATTTGGGTGACATCCTTTGTTTTGAACCAAAAGGACTCCTTGAAGTGGTTTCTACCTAAGGTATGGCTTCTAGGAGGAGAGTAGGGATGTAGGGAGCTTAATTATGTAGATTTTGGACGAGCCTAAAGGCTTGAGAGGTGTGTGGAATTGGATAGAAGTGGTCTCCTTTTATAAGGGGGGGAGGGACTCTTTAGGAAAGTGTGAAAACATTATTTTATTATATAATGATATTCGGTTACTAAAAGTCCATAAATCATTTGAGTCGAAGATAATATGACTGATGGTAGAAATAAAATAAGCCATTAATAATTGGACATGTTTTGGAAATAATTTTAATATTTATAATCAAATTTATTTTAATCATTTATTAATGATGTAACTACTGTATCATTATATTGTCCTGAATAATTTAATTTATTAGATTTATAAAAATTAAAATAAATACCATGATGTAGGAAATAATTTTAGATTTAAAATGAATATTTATGGTCAAAATATTAATTATACAACACCATATAAAAATTAATTACTAAAAGGTTTCTGTTTATGTCAATTTTTCCTATACATTTAATTAATTAATCTAAAGTGATATTATCATTTATAAGTGGCTCTATGGGGTCCCAAAATCGACCCAAAGATTCCCATGGTCGGCCATTACTCATCAAATAAGGTTATGACATGTGTTAAGTTAGTTTTGAGTAATTATAATATTCTGTTTACCTTGAATTACCCTATTTACATTTAATCGCGGCAAATAAAAGTAAAAAGTTACTATTCACTAAAATTATTGTTATCTAATTGAACCACATTTTACTCTTTGATATTAACCATGTCTTTTGGATTTTAGTAATTCAACTCAAAAAAGAGGTAAAATTATGTTTTATGAGAATTTGTAAATTTTCTTTGGAGGTGGGTAAAAGACGGTGAAAAGTTCAACAAAATTATTATATATCTAAAATTATTATAAAATGACTCCAAAGAATTAAAATAATCTTATATATGTATTATTTATCTATTTTGACATAAATTAATTTAAAAAATAATTTTTTAAATAAAAATTCAGATTTAAATTATAACTCAGTGTTTTTCACTATTCATCAAAAAATAAATGTTTTTAGAAAAATACAAAAAATTCACCCGAAGATAATTTTGAAATTACGAATTCAAAAATGAAATCTATTTTACGAAATTAAATCCATAAAAGATTCATTTATTCATTTAAAATTAATTCCTGTTGTCAAAAGAAAAAGTCGTATTTTTTAGAAATAATGACTATCAAAAGATTGACCCTTGTTTATATCCAATTTCAAGGTGAAATTATTTACAATGACCAGAATTGGATTAAATGGTAAAATTATAATCTATTTATACTTCCAAACCATTAATATGTATAATTTAACACTATAAATTATTTCGATTAAAAAATGTTGTTTTTAATTAAAATTTAATATTTTTCACTATTCACTAAAATATGATAGTTATCAGAAAAATTCCAAAATATTATCAAAACTAAATTTTGATCTCCCAATTCTAAAGAAGAAGTTTATTTTTTCAAATTGAATATATTAAAGTGTCAAATATTTGATTTTAAAAAGGTTCTCCCTCAAAAGACGGTAAAATTGCATTTTCTGAAAAATACTTCCTTTATCTAAAAAATTGAATTTCATTATAAATTATGTCTAACAAACTCATAATATGGATTATAAAATTATAAGTATTATATTAAATTTAAAATTCAGTTAATACTATTCATAACTTCTTTTGAACGGCCTGTTTGGTAAGTCGTGGTCTGCTTGAACTCGGTGTTGCATGTAGTGTAAGTTATTGAATTACTTTGAAAAAATAACGTACTATGAAATCTTGGGGTGTTACAGGTTAGGCCATTCGACATGAACCATGGCCCAGTAGTGATCATGGGTCTCATGAGTAGCATGTTTCAGCCATACCTCGATCGCTTTGTGGTGGTCTTCATCGATGACATCTTGATATACTCAACATCGGAGGAGGATCATTCCTATAATTTGCAGATAGTTCAGGATACACTCCGAGAGGACAATCTTTATGGTATGCCCTCGAAGTGCCATTTCTGGACACGATATTTCCACTTTATAGGGCACATTATCTCAGAGGTTGGAGTTGTAGTGGGTCCAGCGACTATAGAGGATGTACTTGCTTTGGAGACACACAGGAGTGTGACTGAGGAGCGGGGTTTCATGGGGATGGTTGGATACTACCAGATCATTGTGACTAACTTTTCCAGAGTTGTGGCACCCTTTACAGCATTGAAAAACAAGGGATAGCCCTTCGTATGGACAGAGAGATTCCATCAGAGTTTGTAGGAGATGAGGCAGAGACTGACGAGTACCCCTTTCATGGGGCTACCAGAATATGACATCAGGTATGTGGTCTACTGCGACACATCAGGGACCGGACATGGGTGTGTGCTGATGCAAGAGAAAACGGAGATCACATAAGGCTCACAACAGATGAGGAAGCATGAGAATAACAACTATTCCCAGGACCTTGAGATAGTAGTAGTGATCTTGGTCTTGAAGATGTAGAATCATTACTTGATGGGAGAACGTTTTATAGTCTACTCTGATCACAAGCGTCTCATGTATATCTTATCTCAGAAAGACTTGAACCCGAGACAATGACGATGGCTAGATTTCCTCCATAACTATGACTTTGAGCTGGTATATACTCTTGGGAAATGGAACGTGGTAGATATGCACTATGTTGGAGTTCTGGTCTGTAGTTACTGAGTGTGGCGACAGAGCAGCTATACGTGTTGCAGATATCATTCATGGATATATATGGAGTAGCATACCTCTAGTCTATGATAGTCACTCCCCCACTCCTTCAGCGAGCCAGGGAGGTGTAGCTTGGGGAAAATTATTGTGAGGCTTGATGCGATCATAAGACCTCAGTACAGGAACCTGATAGATTTTCTAATGGTGGGGAACACGTTATCCTCTTCAGATGATCTACCATTGTAGTAGTGGTGCTACATGAGGAGGTGTTATTGGATTTTCCTACGTCCCCTCTAGTTATACATCTTGGTGTTGAGAAGATGTACCAAGATCTCAGGCGTGAGCAATGGTGGCCATGGATGAGGAAAGTAGTGGGTGAGTTTGTTTCTCAAATCCACAATTGTTAGTAAGTTATGTCCGAGTATCAGGTTCTGATAGGCTTAGCATAGACACTAGAGTTTCTGGAGTGGAATTAGGATGGAATCTCCATGGACATTGTTATATGGAATCCAAGTACATCCATTATACATTATTCCATCTGGGAGATCATGGACCGAATCACCATGTCGACCCACTTCCTTCCTATTTGAGAGCAGGGATCAGTAGAGGTCAGTGGATGCCTCTACGTACAAGATATTTTGTGACTTCATGGGGTGAAATCGACGAATGTCTTTGACCATGAAGCACATTTTACTTCCCAGTCATTGATGGGATTGTAGGTGGTGTTTAGGAATCAACTATTTTTGAGAAATTCCTTACATCCTTAGATGGATGGTAAGATGGAGCTGGCCATTCAGACGCTAGAGGACATGCTTCATGCATGGGTCCTAGATTTTATCCATGGATGGGAGGATCAAAATCCCTTTGTGTAGTTCAAATACAACAACATTTATCGCTCTTCCATCGATATGGAACCTTTAGAGGCCCTATATGGTCAACCATGAAGATAACCTATATGCTTGACATAACTATGGGATTCATTACATATAGGTCCAAAGATGGTGCAGGCTACCACGGAGAAGATGCAGATCATCCAAGAGTAGTTGAAGATTACATAGAGTAGGAAGAAGACTTATTATGACAGGAGACAAAGACCTTTGGAGATCTAGGAGGGGGACCATATATTCTTACGAGTCTCCCATCAGTGTTGACTATTGAAGATTTTTCAAAGGAAGCGTGTTATCACCGAGGTTTATCGGACCATTTATGATACTTCAATGGATAGTCAAGCTGGCATACTGCTTGGCACTACCATAGTAGTTGGATATTGTCCACGACATCTTCTACGCATCCCAGCTTAGGAGATACGTTCATAACCCATCTCACATAATTTACCATAGTGAGATAGACATCGATGATGGGGTGATATTTACAAATATTCCAGCAGAAATTGAGGATCGACAGGAGTGGGTCCATCATGGGCGGTCAATACCTCTGGTACGTGTTCGCTAGCAGCACGAGAACCTCTAAGAGAGAACTAGGGAGCATGAGGCTCATATTCGTGCTTAGTAACCCCATTTGTTATCTTAATGTATGTTGTGGAATTTAGTGAATAAAGTCCCTATGGGGGAGAGAATGTAATGACTCATAATTTCAATGTAAATATTATTTTAATTATATGGAATTATTACCAATCTGTGAAAATTGACGGCACATGATTCTGAGGCTCGGTGTGCCCGGAATGGATTTAAATGTTTATTTTAATATACATTCAGTAAATGCATGAGCAATGTTATTTAAATTTTGAACTGGTGAACAAATTACATATCTGAGGGAACTATTGAATACGCATCACTGGGATTTGCTTAAGGGAGGATTTACTATAACCGTAGTGGGTCAGGAGAGAAAGTAATATTTTAGGACATTTAAAAAGAATAAATAATATAAATTATTTATTTAATTTTCTTTATTTTCCTCAAATGGAAAAGAGGTAATGTGGTACCAGTGACATGTCAATCTATTTATTGGCCTGACCCTTCAAATCCCATTTAACCGCGTCGTTAGAATTTAGTAAGGATCTAAATTAATGTACCCTCATAAATTTTATCAGCGTTGGACATACTCCACCTCTCCTATTTATAGGGAGCTTGGGGAGAGGTGTCAGCACTACTTAACCAAGCAAGGAAGTGGTTGTAAATTTCCACGATGCCAAACCCTAGGAGTATGGAGATGGTTCTGGTGAGTGGTGATGAGCGACACCAAAACCCCGAACCGAAGGTCGACGATCGAGCGACGTTGTTTGGGGCTAGTTGTTGGGGATGGAAAACACTGTCCCACTACCTCAATCATAGGTGTTTCTCCATCATTCTTGAGGAAGGGTTTAATATTTATTTTTTTAAGAGTTATTTGAATCCTTCATACCCTCTATATATCATTCTAATGCAGTGGGGGTGGGCCAAACGAACATGTCCTAGATCCATCACCATTTTTTGTTGAATTTTGGTGTGTTCTTCGCTAGATTTTGCTTCTGGTTGGAAGATCCCTAGGGAGAAAAAGGATGTATGTGGCATGAACCGACCTACCATGGATGAGGTGTGGTGCGCCGTAGCGCGCCGCCGATGAGTAAGGGGTTGCGGCCGATGCCACAGTGGAGGAAGGTAGTGGTCGGCACACCAGTCAACCGCACGTAATGTGGCGGTGCACCCATGCCACCGGAGGAACCAGAAACAACTCATCATCCACGATGGATGGAAGAGGCATCAATCACACTGGCCGACCATGGAAGTGGAGGATGGCATGACCAGTGTGCTTCCAAAGGAGTCATAGCTCCGACGCCGTGACGAAAGGACCTACAGCGGGTCCCGCAGTGAAATGGCTGTGCCAAAGGGCGATTACACTTTTCATTCCTAGGTGGGGGGATTCTACCCTCCCATATCATCTAGGGTGGACCCCACCCTGTGATAGACAGGTGGGTCTCACCCCATGGCGGGTCGGGTAGCCCCCATGCCTGCCAGGCTGACCCCTTATGGGGTTGGCGGCCCCCTTTTAGTTAGGGCCTCCCCCATTCAGGCTGGGGTGCCCCCTAGCGGGTCAGGCCACCCCCTAGAGGGTTTGGCCTCACCCTTGTAAGCTAGGTTGTGGCCACTTACAGGCTAAGACAGACCTCGGGCCATCGAGCCAAGCCCGCCATGACCCAGCCCTGCCTAGTCAAACACAGACTCGGTCGGACCCAGACTAGGTCAGACATAGGCTGGGTCAGGTCGACCAAAACCAGGTTGGGTCAGCCTAGACCAGGTCGGGTCGGGTCGGTCCGACAGTATCAGACCGGACACGGGCCCTACCGGACCGAGAAACTCTTAAAGGGTCATATCATGAAATATGGGTTTCTATTTGACGAACCGTCTATGGAGTTGGGTCCCTTGGGCTGAGAGGGTCAATTTGGCATACTCCACATGAGTGTTGGAAATAGTTGGAGTACAACTGAGTTGGATCAAACCCGAATCCAACCTAGCCCTCAAAACTAAAATGCTTATTACACACAGAACGAGCGTCTGATTCATGCACTGTCTATCGCATTGGAACCCTTATGACATGGTGGTCCATTTAGTTACTCCTTAGAAGAGCTTAGTGATAGTTTAGGTACAAATGATATCTCTAGAGAAATATTCTATGAAGCATGAGCGCACCGGGTGCGAGAAATCCTTTTCCAATAAATAACGCGAAGAAGGAATATCAGTCCTTTGTGAGTAATCATCTATCGATCCTATGTGGGTCAGCATCGATCGATCCTATGTGGGTTAGCATATATTGATCCTCTGTGGTTCAACATCTATAAGATCCTTTTTCAGTCAGCGCTCAGTGATCTTGTGTGGGACAGCGCATACCAATCCGATGTAGGACATTGGGGGTTAATACCTATCAATCTTGTGTGGGTCAGCAGCATTGCTTCTTAACATAATAAGATTATATAACCTTATGAATAATAATTTTTACTTCTGTCCCTATGTAATTACTGATCGCAGGATGATTATTTTATTCATTGTGGTGTAATTTTTGCGGTGTTACCTATGTGGAAATTCTATCTTCGTTGTGTTACCTATGTGGTACTTATACCTTTGTGTGTTATCATCATGGTGTAACCTGTGTGGTACTTCTATCCTGATGGTTTTATTGATGTTATACTTATAAATTCATGGTGTTGTCTTAGTGGGGCTACATATGTGATACTTTTACCTTTATGGTGATGTCTTTGGGGTGTTACCAATGTCGTACTTCAATCTCATTGGTGTTACCAGTGAGGTATTTCTACCTTTGTGGTGTAATAATTGTGGTGTTCTTACCTCATGTATGAGATGAGAATATATTGATAACTTTGGTATATCATTGGGCACATACCTATGCAGAGTTGAAGTATTTCTTTGTGGTTTATCCTTCATGGAACTCTAGGAGTGCTATGGGGGTCTGGGGGTCCCTAATAAGTATTTTCATACACTCATCTTCATAGGCTACGCCTGCACATTGTTGTGTCTTGTGCAGATGGCATACATCGTTGATCAAGGCTGAGTCAGCTGGTACAGATGGTTCTCAAAGGTGGACAATTTGGACTGAAGTGGAGTGTTGGGGAGATGATATGTACCCACCCTTCTGGCACAATCCATGGTGGAAGATCCAAGATCTGTTTTGTACATTTTAGGTTTAAATTTACTTTTTAGTTGGGATTTTATTCTGGACCCTTTTACAATAATCACTATTTTACTTTCAGCACACATTTACTACAACAGTATACTTTGTGGTTGCTTCTTTTTGGGTTCTCGGACTGTGTGCCAGTATAGGTTAAAAAGCAATGCCTTCCCGTATTTGGGATATGCCGATCCACTGCTAGTTTCCATCCCAAGGCCTATATAAGGTGGGATTGGGGTAGTCATGGCACAGGCCCCGAGGGACAGGTCATGACAAGTATTGTTAAAATATTGGGATAAAGATTTATAATTTATCCAAAACCATCCATTAACCTTTTTTTTTGGTGAATTTTTCACATTTCTCCCATTGACCTAAATTTTTTTCAGACGGTTCTATATTTCATTAAATATGATCATTGTAGTAATTTAATTAAAAAAATTGAAATTTCCCAACCATACATTTCAATACCTATTTTGGGATCACATAGGGGAAAAATCCATTAAATTAATATAAAAGGTTATTTTCTGGATAATGAAATTATTTTCATGAATAAATATAATTTTTATTTTTGGTAATTACACAATTACCTTAAATGGTAATGCAACACTAACACCATATTTCTACAATTCAATGAAAAATAAAAAAAATCATTTAGAAATTTGAAATGTAATTATTTTGAATTTTTAAATAAGTAAATGCATTTTATTGATACATATGAGATATTTTGGATTTTTTTAAAATATATTATTTCAAATATATTTTTTATTTTTTTATTAAAATAAATAAAAATTGACTAGTTCAAAAAATAATATTAATGATATTTCAGAAATAATAATTTTTAATATATGGTTTAATTTTTTTTAAAAAAATATCTTCATTGAATGTTATTTAATATGGATGAAAATTTGAATTATGGACAATTTATGAGTTATTTTTTAATTTGATGTAACTTTAAAAACCCTTTAATATTGAATTATGTGTTATAATAGTTAATGGAAAATGATTAATGAAGTGGTTTTTAAAAACAATATGGATTTAAATGATACCAAAAACTATAAAAATTTCATTACAAGATTTTATGTAAAACACTGTTCATTTTTTATATAATAATTTTTTTCAGAAGCATTTTTTGATAATTTCCATATTATATTTTAATATTTTATGATATTCAATGTACTACGTCTTCGTCAATTATAAAAGGAAACCCATATTTTATCTTATAAACAACACATTTATAATCAATGCTCTGGAATACCTACCCAATTTACTTATAAACATCACTTTATATTTTCTAGAGCGTTTGGACTCCCTAAAAACCAATCACAGGGTCCTTATGAGGACATCCAAAGATGTTCATTCAAAGATGTTGTAGTGACCTTAACAGATGAATTTCTTTAAATTAATTTTTTCTCATCCTATAAGTTAATGGTATTTATCAAAAAATAATAATATTATTATATCATATAAAATGAAATGATATACTTTTTATAAAACCACAATAATTAACCCCAATTTACATAACATTTGAAGATCATTTATCGATCTTGCCTATGTACAGTTTCTCGTCTCTACATAGATATAAACATCATTTCTTTATCACCATCAATTATGTATGGGTATTATGATGGTTAAAATGTCAATATTTGGTATATATATATATATATGACATTATTACACATCTATAATTGTAATATCTCATCACCCTTATTACCTCCCAACCTGTTGGATATCAATAATGTTTCTATTTCATATGTGTGTAATACCACCTCCATGTAGTGATCTGATTGGTGCAATATTTATGTATTACATGGATGGTAATATAGATTTATTTCATGAATTTATAAGATCTATATGATATTATTATTATGGAATGATTTATTATTATTTACCATATATTATTTCGATCCACCAAAGAGAGAAAACTACATTCATATGTATGTATGGCCCATCACCTACCAAAATGGTCTAATTAATTTTGTTATCCCCACATTATATAGATGTATCTAAATATATTTATAATTAATATATATTATATTTAATTATTTATTATCCTATTAATTATTATAGAATCATAATCAAATTACAATTTCTAATACTATCAAAATAAAACATGCATTAAAAAACAAAGAAGTCAACTCTAAGAACTGTGATTTTAATAAAAAAAATATGAAATGGGTGATAATATGTCAAAATTAAATCTTTCATAATATGATGTGTATTAGAATTATTATTTATTATATTTATAATAAAACATTATTTTTTATACAGGATGTCCAAATATGTAAGAAGAAAGACATCACTTGTGTAAGATATTTATATTTCAATAATTTTTTAATTGGGGTTTTAATACATGAATTTACATTGATAAAATTATATTACCATCATCTAATAAATCATTTTTGTTTTATTCTTCTCTAATTATTTATAAAAATTACATGGTCTTCATTAATTTTTTACATTATGTACTCTGTAGTTAAATAGATATTTTTAATGATATACAACATTATTTTTATCTAACTTTGAAAATCATTTTCATTCCATTTATATGTAATATAAATATTCTTTCATTTTTTTTATATTTTACTATTAACATTTAAAATAAATTTTTAAACTTGATTTAAATGAAGAGCATGTAGTATTTTTTAAGAACATGTAAATGATTGTTTTTATTTAACATATATCTAATGAATAGAATTTCCCAACATTGGGACCACTCATTGATTTGATGAATAATTTATATTTTATCCTAAATCTTTTCAATTTTTTAAAATATTTGGTAAATTTTATAATTTTAATTTGTAATTTATAAATGAAAATATAATTTTTGTCACTAAATATTCCAATAACAATTATAATGAATTTTCAATAATGATAACATTTTTTATGTAAATTTTTCATTATTGGGTATATGATCTGATTATACCATCCACATTCCTTATTTGGATGGCATATTATTATATTCGTTATATTTTTAGGAAACACGTTTCTTTTCCATGGGTTATTTTGTGAGGATTTGATGAAATATATATGAAACGTGTTTTTTTCTAATTGGTTAAGATATATTGATAAGATGAATGATTTAGGATCTTGTGGGACACTAATGTATTTCTTTCAGAATGTGATTAGAGGTCCACGAATAATATATCAATCCAGTGAATTGGGTAAAGTATTATATATCGTGACATAATTATGGGGATTTGGTAGATTTTCTTAGTCTTATGTAGCAAACAAGTACATGTGAATTATCAACTATGGGAGATAAGATGATGTATATCATCCATAATTGAAGGCATGTTGATGTTATTGATCCACTATGGGATGAAGATGTTGATTATTGATCTTTTATGGTTTTATGGTGTCAATATCTACCCATGAAATATGATATGGTCAATGTACATATGATGGTAATACACATTAATAAAATGAAAATTGGATTAAAGATTTGTATTTTATTATTAATCACCCATATGATAAATGTATTTTGAATTGATAATGTCGTATACCATGAATCGTGTTTATGATCCATGTAAGACTTGGTTTTGAATTATTATGTTATATTCTTGATTTCATTCCCTTTTACTTATCATATGCATTTATATGGTCTTCGATTAATATATCCCATGTTTACTGATGATTAGCATCATAGATGACCACTATTTTTTTCCTCTAACATGGATGGGATTAGTTTTAATGTTGGGTATATATATGAAGAATACTAAATGGGGATACCTTATTTGGAGATTTTAATAATCGTTCGTGCAATTAGATGATTGTGTATGTAGTTTTTAGTCACATTAAACCTTTATTATCCTTGTGTGTGTATCAGTGAAATATATTTAATATTAATAATTTTTTAAATATTAATATTGACTAACATATGTAACAATAGTTGGAATCAGAAGCCTAAATTTCCCAATGATTAATGATTATGGTTATAAATATTTAGTGAAACCCTTTTGGATAAATCATTGAAATAGAAAACATCAAAATTATTAGTTAAGAATGATATTATGTTGTTTTCTTAAAAATAAATTAATATTTGGATACTACAAGTGGATGAAAATTTAGAATAAATATATCTAGGGTTTACACCCTTGAAAATAACTAATTGAGTTTTTCATAACCATTATTTTAATTCATCGTAAGTGTTCCCTTACTACACACCAGGATTAATACTCATGAGGGATGTTCTCGGGTTATTTCATATATAATATATAGAAAACTATGATGGATTTAAATAAATAATGTGCATGAAATTCATAGGTTTATCATAAGTAGTCATTTAATTAAATGAATTTTTCCTTATTTAGACATCATATAAATTATTATTCATGATTATATAGTCTCCCTATATTATGAATGTTTCTCACAATTTTTATTATAGATTTATAACATGGATTCAAGTAAAATACATCATTCTAGAAATGAATTTTATGGAAAATAAAACGAAACTCCCGCAAGGTAACCAAATTCTATTAGAGTTTTAATAATGAATATTATTTATATAAACATGGAACATTTATAGGTCATTAATAATGTTGGTCTTCCAATGATCAAATGATGGAGCAACATATTATATTTTTATTTCATTAGATAACATAAAAATTATTTTAGAGTTTGTCCTGATCTAATATTGTAAGAAATATGGATCATTAGCATTGATAATAAATTTTCTGTTCTTCAGTTCTCAGAAAATGAAATGGTATTCCTAGTCGTCAATTATTTGAAAGGAGAATCATATCAAAGGGGGAATATTAATAAGAATAAATGTCAAGAAGAATAAGATGAGTCCATGTAATGATATAAGTTTTAGATTTTATTTTTCAATATGTTCGTTACTCATATTCAAGAAAATATTATATAGAAGGAAATCATTAATTTTCAGAAAAAATTAGTAAAATCCAATTGTACTTATTAGAAATTTTTTACAATACATAAAAGTTAGGGTTTTGGTTTAATAATGTTACCTTAAATTAAAATTGATCAATTAGAAGATGGATTGAAGATATATCTATAAATGGAGTTAACAAAAAGAGACAATATTAACAATGTAGAAATAATTCAATGTATACTAAAGGAATAAATTGATTTTGTAAATGCCTACCACTACCATAGTTTTGATAGTAAAATAAAGAAAGCATTTCATGATAATCAGGATAAATCACACGGTTGAATGAAAATAAATCCATCTATATTCTAGAAATATGGTAATACACATCAATGAAGTAACTTGAATGGATCTTAGTGGCACATTAAATATTCAATGGATGGTTATAAAATATGAAAATTTAAAAAGGTGTAAAAGGAATCATCAATGAAATAGAGGAGATGAATATTCCATCTAATAAATAACCCATTATTTAATTCTTAAAATTCATTTAATATAGGTATTATGCTAAATTGTTCATAAATTTGAAGGATAATCATGACTATTGGTGTTATTGACCTCTTATGAACAATGTAAAGGTAAAATCTCATGGAATTAATAATACAAACATGGTTCTTGATAATAGAATGATGAATGGAATAAATATCATCTAGTATAAAATAAGTAATTTATTATTTTATATTTTTTGTAATCACTATTTTCTAACTAAGACATTCCAAAGGTCATTGAGTTACTATACCAACGAATAAATATTCAGTTATCTCAAAAAATATTCTTTTTAAAATGGTCACATATCAGGTATATAGTTCGTCCGATGTTATAGTATTTGGGAAGGTTAATTTTGTAAATATTTTAATTTTATACTTTGTTGAATTTTTTATGATTATAGGCATCTATTAGAATTATTTATTTTGATCCCATATCAATTTATATGGTAGTGAACATGTATTTAATATTCAAAATAAACTTTCTGTCATTTATCAATTTAAGAATGAATACTAACATCTAATGTAAAATAATTATATATTGTGGGTATTAATTAATATTTAAGAAGGATATTTATTTTAGATGGTCATGGAAACACTCAACATCGATGACATTATTATTATTCTGGGAATTGATGATTATATTCAAGAAAAATTTCATTTCCTTCCTTGATTTCCTGATTTTTACATTATATATAAATTATTCATGTTGTTACCACTATTTCAAACACTACTCAACGAATGGTCCCAATTGAGTTAATGAAATTGATGAAGAAACTCGAGGAGAAGATATAATAGAGGTAAAGACATGCTTGTGGATCACATTTGGGTGAAGTAGTTATTTTTGTTAACAGGAAATATGGATAAATGGGACTCTTAAATGTTAATATAGAATATAGAAGGATAAGTATCATGAAAAAGTATTTTGTACCCCATATCAATGACTGGAAAGATCATTTATGATGAGATCAATACACATCATTTTTAGATATTCAATACATGTACTTTGAGTTGAAGATAATAAGAAAATAAGGATAATATACACCATTCAAAATAATTTATGGATACTATAAATTTATATAGAGTAAATTAACTCTTTTTAATTCCCCAAATATCTTAATAGATTTAATGAATAGGTTCATTAAGTATTACCCAGATATTTTTTTGGTGTTTGTAGATGATATTCTTATATTTTCAAAGGAATATAAAGATCATGATGATCACATGATTATTAATTTTTACACCATGATAAAGGATATATTATATGAAAAATTTTACATGATTGAATTTTGGATTCAGAATGATTCATTTTTCAATCATATAATTTCATGTTTGGAAATTATAGTGGATCCATGAAGGATATAAGTTATTAAGAAATTTCCCAACCTATTCACATAAACAAATATCTATAGTTATATTTGTATGAATATATATTATAAATTAGTTTTAGAAAATTTCTCATCGTTTTCTTTTTCAATAACCATGTATACTCATAAAATAAAAATGTTTCATCAGATAAATAAATGTTATGAAAATTTCTAGGAATTAAAGAGAAGTTTAATAAGTGAGTCTATTCTTACATTACCATGTAGTGGGGAAGTAATTTTAATCTATATTCAATCATGATGAAAATAATGGGATTCTTTCTCATGAAGAATTGCATGGTTGTATCTTATTCCTCAGGAATCATAAATGTTAAAGAGGAAAATTAACCAACCCTTGATCATGTTTTAACTAAAATATTTATTTTGATTAATGAAATGAAGGAATTAAATTCCTAAAGAAGATGATATATAATCTTTTTAGAAAATATTAATGTATATAATCACTACATAATAGTTTTACATGATCTAGATAAGAAGATTGTGTTGAGTCAATACGTTTTTCTTATTTATTATTAATTCCATCATATTTTAAAAATCATGAAAACCATATCGTATGGAAAATTTTATGTTCTGTAAAAATTATCTTCATAAAGAAAATTTTCCTTCCCCAATGAAATTTCATCATTACCGATTTTTTTATTGTTCATACTATAGTTTCTCTATTTCTAACACATTTTTTTATAATGTCTAAAAATCAGTTTCACTACTAAAACCTACAAATCATATAAATCTATATATGTATAGTGTACTATGTTTCCAGATTCTTAATTCTATGAAATTCATATTCTGAATTCTCTAAGATTTAGATTCTGAATTCTCTAATAATCAGATTTTGAATTCTCCCAAATTCATATTCCTAATTCTCTAAAATTCAGATTTTGAATTCTATGAAATTCAGATTCCAAATTCCTTATAATTTAGATTCCAAAATCATTTGAATTTAGACTCCGAATTCCTTATAATTCAGACTACGAATTCCAGAGAATTCATACTCCGAATTCTAGAGAATTTTGACTTTGAATTCCTTCAAATTCATATTCTGAATTCCTTAAAATTTAGAGTCCTAATTCCTTTGAATTTAGACTCTGAATTACTTACAATTCAGACTCCAAATTCCATAGAATTTAGACCCTAAATTCCTCAGGATTCAGACTCTGAATTCCTTAGAATTCAGACTCTAAATTCCTTATAATTCAGACTCTGATTTCCTTAGAATTTAGACTCTGAATCTTCTAGAATTCCGACTCTAAATTTCCTAGAATTCAGACTCTGAATTCATTGGAATTCGAACTCCGAAATCAATAGAATTCAGTTTCTGATTTCCATGAATAATAGAATCCGTATATTTATGATTTATAGCCTGCAAGTTTTTATTTACATAAACTCCGAACATTATTTTCCCTTAGACTCTGAAATATTGGATTTGTATAAGCAACCATTTTTTTCTTAAGGATGTTATAGTTATGTAACGATGTCATACAATTTATGCCTAACTAACTATTGATTGAGTGACATGTGTATAGGTCTCTCCGATATTCAAGGAAAAATTTGATCGTTGGAGGAGGGATCCAACCGGTTGAGAAATTCCATCAAATAAGAGATAATTTGAACGAGTTAATAAAAATTTAGAACTGGTCCATCAATCTAGATATTATATGCTGCTGATGTATTTTCTAGAGAGAGAGAGACTCTCATGCCTTTTTCATACTGAATATCTTTCTCAGCTTTCTTCGTGCGACTCTGATTTTTTCTATATACAATCGAGGAATTATGAGGATAGGAATACAGAGGTTCCGACTACCTTGAAGATTGAGGGCTTGTAGGGATATAAAGACAGATTCTGATATTCATATCATGTTCTTACCCTGGTCTGGGGAAGACAGACTTTCTTGAAAGTATAAATCAAGGGCCCTTTATCCATGGTTGTTGGATACCCTTCTATTCGGGTTAAAATATTTCATACTTGTTACTTTTTATGTTTTACGTTTATAATCTACTGTATTTTGATTTAGGAAGAATGTATAAAAATTTTATGCATTCTTATTCTATTTGGTACTCTGATTCATATGATTCTATATGCTTTAAGTAAGAAAATTTTCATCATAAAATTTTATTATCTTTCATTTCCAGAACCATATTTCCAGGGCCTTACTTGTTTATAAAAGTAAGAGGTATTTTGAATTTAAATTTTTTATCTTTGTTAAGTATAGTTTTCCTTAAGGTTAAAAACAATAAATTTTAATCATACAATTCATCACCATTTGTAATTGACCATCTACATCATATTTTGATCCTACAATTGGTATAAAAGGTGGTCTCTAAAATACATATATTCACATATAAGTTTCGTTACTCAAGTTTTCATTATTCTAAATATTTTCCTTGCATATGAATTTTTATCCTAGTTTACAATGTTTTTCTATTAACAAGATTCTGTGGAATGATATTTTCTTTTAGATGGAAGGAATGAATGTTGGTTCTATTGAAAATCTAAATCCTTATATTCCACCTATATTTGATTGAAATGATCATGAAAATTGGAGAGACCTTATGAAGACTATGGTTATTAATACTGGTGTGGACAACTTTGTTATGATTATTAGTGATTAAAAGATTCTTGATAAGGATGTCAGAAATTTTACTAATCAAGAAAATTCAGAATATCAACTAAAATAAAAGGTACATAATACATTGTTGTGTTCCATGACTAGAAATAAATATAGAAATATTTCATCTTATGAAGCAAAAAAAATTTATTTGGATGTAACTGGAGGTTAATCATTTTGGTACATCCATGGTTATAAATCTATAAGTGCAATGCTTAGAGAAGAATATCAGGGATTCATATTTTTTTATTGAGAACTAGTGTTTAATGTACAATAATGTTTTATCACTATTGTAAATATTTTACAATCCATAGGTGAGAAAGGTTTAGATTATGACGAACTTGCAGACAAAATTATTGATATCAAGCCTAATGAGTGGGAATATAAGAGAATAACTCCTGATGAGAATAAGAACGTATCTAAATTTACTCTTGGTGAGCTTTTAGGAACAATTCTTGAACATGAGACAAGAATAAAAAGTGATTATGATTTAAATAAGAAGAATATTTGTAATAGAAGTGTAGCCATTACTACAACTAATGTCAAGACTTTTAAAAGTGTTACATGATCCAAGTCAATGAAAGTCATTATATTATAAGAATCCTTCGAATATGGAAATTCTGAGAATGAGATACCTAATCTTGCTCAAAGGATGAACTAGATAGATGGAAAGAAATAATTTCATTATAGATTTAAGATAAAAGAGAAATAAAGGAAAATAAAGACTTAGAAGTCACATGTTATGAATGCAAAAGAGTAGGGCATATAAGGTCAGAATGTCATATGCATGAGAAAAAGTATAGAATGGAAAATCATTCGGAGAGAAATATAAAGAAGTATTTCATGGGTAAAGATAAGAATGTTTTGAATGCTATTAACACTTGTAGTGCCAGTGGTGGACACTCTTATGATGAATAATCAAATTATGAATCTTCTTCTCAGATTAATCATGGTTTACATGAAAAGATACATGTAGAAAATCAATTTCTAATAGATAAGGTAAAAAATTATTATCTATAACTAATGTATCCTTAAATAATAATTATTGTGGAAATAAATTTTATGAATATTCATATGATGAATATGTTTCTTTTTTAGATAATTCATTTCCTACTTATGAAGTAGTTTCTAGGTTTTCTAAGCTTCTTTAGAATGTAAATTCTAAACTCTTGAAAAAAATTTATAAGGAAAATTCTAGAATTTATATTCTTAATAATGAGGTATTATATCATACTAAATATCTTGATATGAGAATTTAATAGTTTGGAAGTATTTTAAAAAACCATGAGGTAGTTAATTATTATAAGGATAAACATTCTAAGGATCTTGAAAAATTAATTTCAAAGAAAAATATATTAGATACAAACTCTAGTACTAAAACTAATGTTTTTGAAGATAAAAACATAGTTATTAAACTCAAGTCAGAAAAATTTTCCTTGAGTAAGTGTTTATCAAACATTACCTTAGGGAAGGAAAACATTGATATGATGTATTCCCAAATTCATTCTCTAAGGAATAATTATGGGTTTGGTTATACTCATTCTAAACCAGTTTTCAGTAATAACTATTTTGTTCCTCAATGTGATCCATTTTGCACTAAATGTTAGTGTAGTGGACATTGGGAAAAATTGTTGTTTAAACAAAACATAGTCTTTAGGTTTTCATAAAGCCTATATTTCTAGGAAAATTTGGATACCTATAATTTTTATTTATGAAGATTCTGGATCCATGAATGTTTGGTTTCTGAAATGACAACACTCTTATTTTTAGGAAAATAAAGAATGTACCTACATCCGTACATGGTATATGGATAGTAGATGTTCCTAGCATATGAATGGTAAAAAAAAACTTCTTTGAAAATATTATCATGACGAAATGAGGAAAAGTAAATTTTGGAGATAATTCTAATGGATAAATTATTGGTATAGGTAACATTGTTCTTCTTGGAAATACAATGAATTCAAATGATTTATTTGTTAAGGGTCTTATAAAAAAACTTATTAGCATAATTTAGTTATGGGATGATGGTTACCTTGGGAATTTTAGGAATGATAAATGTTCAGTACAAAATTCCATGGAAGATTTTATTCTTTCTGCCCATAGGTAAGAGAATGTATACACACTAAACATAAAAGAACCTTAGAGCCAATACCAACCTTGTCATAGTGCAATAGATGTTCTTTCATGGTAATGGAATAAAAGATTATGAAACTATAACCTTAGGAACCTATGCTAATGGTGTATGAAAAGACTAGTTAATGATTCATCGAAGCATCGGTTTTATTTTTTAGTAGTTTATGATCCTTGTTAATTTGGAAAGAAACATATATCATGTTTTAAATCTATCAGTGAATTATAAAATACTGATGCATTAATGTTGGTGCATATGGATCTTTTTGTTCCAACTCAAACTGGATGCATTGGAGGAAAATATTTTTTTTATGACCTAGATGATGATTATAATAGATTTATATGGGTCTATTTTCTAGCAATGAAATCTGAAGCTTTGTCTTATTTCCATATCTTTAGAGCCAATTTTAAAACTAAGAAAAACTATCCATTGATAACTATTCTTAGTGATCAAGTAGGAGAATTTCAAAATTATGATTTTGAAACATTTTGAAGTATAAAATTCATTATTCATAACATCTCAATAAAAAGAACCCCTCAACAAAATGGTGTTGTTGAAAGAAGAAATCGAGTTCTTCAAGAGATAACTAGAACCATGTTGAGTGAATATTCGATAGCTAAACATTTTTATGTTGAAGCTATAAGAACTGATTTTTATACTATAAATCATGTTTTCATTATACCTTTTCTTAACAAAACCCCTTATGAGTTATTGAATGGTAGAAAAACTAGAATTTCCTACTTCATGGTATTTGGTTGCAAAGTATTCAGTCTAAATACTAAAGATAATCTACATAAAATCACACCCAAATTTGATGAATGAATTTTTAAAGTCTAATCAATGACTTCTAAGTCTTATAGTGTTTTTAATATAAATATATGTACTATTGAAGAAATAGTACAATGCGAATTTGATGAAACTGATCCTTCTGTTTTCAAACAACCTCAACCTACATCATCAGATGTGTTTTCAAAAACTAATTATCAACCCTTCATAGAAGATTATTATGATAAGGAAAATGATTAGAAAAATGTTTCTGAAGCATTTAACCTAGAATATTTCCTACCATATGTTGATGAATTGGTTTTACAAAACCCAAATCAGTTGTTTCTAAAGAATGGGCCCAGTGATAGTATCATTGGGGATGAAAATCAACCAGAAAGGACATGAAGTTCTTTAAGCAATGAAGTAGTACATATAGAATTACTTTCTCAATTAGAACATAAAATCACCGTTGAAGATTTAGGTGATGATGATTGGATAAAATCCATGGAAGATGAACTAAATGAATTTGAAAGGAATAATGTATTGACCTTTGTTAAAAGACCTAAGGAAACATCTGTTATTTGAGTAAAATGGGTATTCATAAATAAGGGTGATGAAAATGGAATCATAGTAAGAAATAAAGCTAGATTAGTTGCCAAATTCTATAATCAACAAGAAGTAATAGACTATAAATAATTTTATGCTATATTAGCTATAATCTAATCTATCTGTATTCTAATTACCTTTGCAGCATTATTTAATTTCAAAATTTTTCAAATGGAGGTTAAATGTTCTTTCCTAAAATTTTCTATTCAAGAGGAAGTTTATGTTGAACAACATCGTGGTTTTGAAGATACAAAACATCCTGAGAATTTTTTTCAAACATACCAAGGCATTATATGGACTTAAACAAGCCCTAGAGCCTGGTATGGTAGACTTACCGAATTATTGATACACAACAATTATGTTAAGGGAAATGTTGATCCATCTTTTTTTATTAATAATGATAAAAAATGTTTCAATTGTTCAAATTTATGTTGATGTCATTATATTTGGTTCAACTCAGCAATCTTTACCTGATTTGTTTCTGAATGTAATAAAGTAAAAGGTCGAAATGAGTTTGATGGGAGAGTTATAATTTTTCCTTAGTTTTAAAATTTATAAAAAACCAAAATATATTCATATATCCCAAAATTAGTATATTAAATATCTTCTTAAAAATTATGGAAATGACTACACTAAGAGTATAACTACACCCATTGGTACCTCAAATTCACTTGATCTTGATGTAATTGAGAAACTAGTGGATAAAACATCAATTAGAGGTATTACAGGAAATCTATTATACATGACAGTTAGTCATCTAGACAAAATGTTTTTAGTATGATCATGTGCCAGATATCAATATTGTAATGTCCTGGTCCTGGGTGCCACTCTACGAGTTCCCTGAACTCGGTCTGGCACATGACCTCAAGCGTATCTCCCCAAACGCCAGAGGATTCCGACCAGTAGCGATGGCTCATGTCTGTTCGAGGGGAAACTATGCCCTCATTTTTCAATGTTTAGCACAACAGAATAAAATAAAAAGCATATAACAACAACATAAATAGTAAACCGTTGACATTTAAAATAAACAACTACAATAAAACAACCAACAATCATATATATATATATCAAGATGATGCAACAAGTATAATGTTCTATGAAAACAGGCAGAACATGTTACAAGGCAGTACAATACGATACAGAGTACAGTAAAACAAAACAAAACAGCCGGTAGGAACAAGAGCTTAAGCCCTGTCCCATGCTCCCATACTCCCCAGCAGTACTCAAGTACCTATATAATGGCCCATAACCTTATCCACAGCTGAAGAAACATAATCTGTTGGGGATAAAAAGTATGACCCAAACAGGGTGTGAGAAATAATCTCTGTAGGCACCCACCAAATTGTAACACCCCGAGCTTCCATGATACGCTTCTCATTCAATAATTTAATAACTTGCATTGTACGCAACATCGAGTTCTAACACACTGCAACTAATCAAAGTAGTCGTTATGAATAGTAATAACCACTTTTTAAATTTATAGAAATTTTATATTTTAAAATGGACTTCATTTTTGTTTTCCTAATATTGAAATTAGCCTATGTTGAATTTTTTGTAATTTTCTGAGAACTTCAAAATTTTTATGAATATTGAAAAATACATAAAACAAATTTTTAAATCAAAATAATTTATAGTGATAAGATATACAATTGAGTGGTTTTAAAGTATAATTAGAATATATTTTTACCATTTTATATGTTTGGAATTTTTTAAAATAGACATCATTTTTGAATTTGGAATATCAATTATAGCTTAGGGTGAAATTTTGGCATTGTTCTAAAAAACTTCAATTTTTGATGAATAGTGAAACCACTAAGTGGTAGTTAAATAACTGATTTTTTGTTTAAATGAAATATTACCACTTCTGTGATTTGATTTTCAAAAATATGACATACATGGTTGTCATTAAAAAGTAAAATGTGGTTCAATGAGATTAAAATAATTTTTTGTGAATAGTAACTTTTAAGTTCTTAATCGCGATTAGAGGTAATTAGTGTAGTTTAAGGTAAAAAAATGTTTTAATAATATGAGATGAGATTGACACTTGTCCTACTCCTATTGGATGAGTCATGGAAGACCAAGAAAACACATGGGTCAACTTGGGGACCCCATGGAGCCACTTTGGTTGGAAAATGACATTAATATATATTTATTTAATGTTAAAGTAAAAAATGACACAAACATGAAATGTTTTACTAAAACAATTTTTACATGGGGTTATACAAGTCATATTTTTTACTATAAATAGTCATTGGAAAGATAAAAAGATTACCTACATCATGATAATTGTTTATAATTTTTAGAAATTAAATAAATTAAATTATTTATGACACCATGATGATGCAGCGATGACCTCATTATTTAAAGATTTAAATAAAATGAGAAGATGATATAAACTCCAAGGCTTACACTTGTCCAAAGCCTATTGGATGAGAGTATTTCGAACCCTTATCACCTTATAATATAATTATACAATTGTGGGACCTTTATAATCCTAAAATCATTGTATAATAGAATAACATTTCATTACTTTCCAAAAGTGCCCCTCCTCTCCACTTATAAAAGGCCCCCACCACTCCAACCTTATTCACACCATCAAGCCATTTGGCTCGGCCAACCTCTTCCCTAATACTCTCCCAACTTCCCCCTATTACTCCTAGAAGTTTCAATTTGGGACGAAATCTTCCCAAGGAAGCCTTTGTCTCAAATCAAAAAGAGTTACCCGATTTTTTAGGTAATTTCTTCTCTAATGTTGTTTTGTTTTATTTTGCTTCTCCAACCCCTTAAACTCTTTTCATTCCTTTATTTTGTAACAAAACCAGTAACTACAATATAATAGGATGTTTTTATGATATGTATTTGGTTTACACTTACACACACCTTCATCTAATGGTTAAAGAACATACTGTTTCTGTGGGTGGCGAAATACTGCCTCACGAAATGATGATTGTTCAAATTCTTTTAACACCTATAATGGTGGAAATTTTGATGACACTATTTTCATATATGATATATATATTATGTTTATTTTTTCCTTGTGCTTCTGTATTTCTCATTTATGGAATACTTTATGATTTCCATTATGGGTAAACGCAATAATTTCATTTTAGGAAGTGCGGACTACCGCCCCCTCAAAGTGATGTGAATCGTTAATGCCATATGTGGGATGTATAAAGGATGGAGCAAATGATATTATATATGATATTATACTGGAACTATTTTATTCCTTTATATAATTATGATTTCATTCCATTAAATACGAAATAGAAATGAAAGTAGCGTTCATGCGTACGTACGGGTTACCGTCTCAATGAACGGTGCATTTCATTTCTTACCTCTAAATGTTACGTAATATTATGAATGAATGTATATACTGGATATATATGATATATATGACATCTAAATCATGAATATAATTCTGGAGATAATGGATATTCTACCACATAAACAACTTGTAATTATAAGAAATTTATTGTTGACTCAAGTACCAAAGATCGACAAAACGACCGTTATTAACTTAAAAAATTACATAATGTTCATAACATCGTAATAAGTGATATAAAAGGAATAATGAACATAAAAAAAGGTTCTTAAGTAAATAGAAATTAACACTAGTTTATTATTCATGAGGTTAAAGAACGGTCGATTCAGGACAAGACGCAAGGTAAGGGAATTTCTTAACCCAACTTCCATTATTTGGGTAGATCTCGTACTTTCAAATTATGTCATGATATTATTATTTCTTATTTTGTATTATTTGTGTGTACCTATAGTGAATACACATAATAGATATATTTTATTTTAAAAATGATCTTTTTAAGGACTTCGTCTCAATCTCCTTTCATTGAGGCATATTTGGTTTTATACACAACTTTCTTTTATACGGTGTATAAACCCCTTTGACTTTTACATTTATTCAAAAGGAATTTTTTTATACGAAGCGTTTTACTAAACGACAAAAAGGCAATGATTTTCTTTCCGTTCTTATGCGGCGACAATGGCTTCTCCGCCGCCGTGACCATTATTTGAGTTTTGGCTTCCTCTACAAGCCATCATTTTTTTTAAAGAAAAATAAATACAATGTTTTAACTTTCTTTTATTTTGGTATTGAAAATTGTTTTGAAAGCGTTTTTATTATATCAATGTGTTGTATTGATATCTTGTGATTAAAATGTGGAAATGTTATGTTTCCTTTATGCATGTTTTATGTGATATGATTATTTTATGGTTTATGATATGTTTAAACCTATTCATATGAGGAATGAATTGGACTTAACATGTGACGGGTGGAGCCCGCTATAGCTCATCGATGCATCAGTAGGTCTCATGAGACAACTAGATGTGGAATTGGCCGAGGCCCTTTCCCCATTTGATTTGTGATTTTGGCTGAGGCATTAATCATTTTAGACGTCTTGGCCGAGGCCTTGACAAAATGCTTCAGAAGGTCTGGCATTATGCATTCCATCATTATGAAAGTGGTTATTGATATTGCATGTGATTATTCGACCAGTAGAATATCCATGTGAAGAAGTAAATGGAATTATCTCATTTTACTTTTTCCATATTATGTTGATGTTCATGTTTAAAAGGCTTTTGTTTTAGTTATACATTGCCTTAAATGTTTGTGTTTATTTATGAAAGCTTCCGCAATATTGTTATCCTTACGGAGCATCTGAGCTCACCCCTTTCAATGTTTTAATATTTTCCAGGATGTGAAGAAGTATTTTATGAATGACCTATAGGGATAGTCAGAAGAGGATATGAGTGTGGACTATGAAGACTTTGTTATTAGTTTTTCACTTTATGATGTAATGTAACATTTATGAATGTATCTAGTGTTTCCAAGGCTAATAAACTAATCGGTATTTCGAGACTTGATCTTTTGTGATCATGACAATGTTACGAAGTAATGCACCTGAAGTGCCCAGATCAGTGTGAATCACTGAGAGGGGGAGGGGGTGAATCAGTGATCCCTTCTAACTTTTTACTAATTGATTCTTTATCAATTAAACCTCTATGGCTGGTTAAAGCCTCGATCCACTCTTCTTGTATCTCTCAACCTTTCCCGGATAATGCAGTAAAGAAAAGGCACAGGACACAAGGATTTACAAGGTTCGGCACCAAAGGCCTACATCCTTGCCATGCTCTCACAGCATGGATTCTCCCATTATAACTTGTTAGAATTACAATGGTCGATACAGAGTCCCACTGTATATCTCCTGAGTCCCACAAGAGGGTCTTTATACTGCTTCACACAGTGTTACCAGAGTCCCACTGGCCTGCTCCAGAATCCCACTGAAGACTTCTTCTCCCTGAGTCCCACAGGGTCTTCTCCTGGCTCCTCGAGTCGCACGAGTATCTCTTCTTCACTTTATGTTCTTCAAGTATCCTTAGAAGTCTGGGATAAAGACTGCTGGCCTTGCTCTATACCTCTGATCACTTGTGATGATCAGGTCTTCTCGCCTTGCTCAGGATTTATCTCCTTCTTCTAAGGATGACCTGGCTTCTCTCCAACTACTGAATGCTCAGACAAATAATATCTTTATCTTCGGTCTGGTCTAGTCTCACATCAACTTCACTTCATGCACTGAGCGCATGCCCTTCTCAAATTCTTCAAGATCCTCTGGTCTTGGTCAACTCAAATGCACACAACCAGATTTGGCTTTGTTCACGTGTCCATGTGCATGCATGCAAGCATACACTCCCTCTTTCTCTTCTTGGTGCAGTAAACCCTCAGAGGGTGTAATTCTTTTCAGCACACACCTACTTCTCAAACTTCACACTCTTTATGAAATTTGTTCACACACTTAAAAGTGTGTTATACTTTGGTGTGAGTCTTCTTCTTCTTCTAAGTGTGTCCACTCCTCTTAGAGCACACACATAGGTTCGGCCACATCCCATTGTTGTTTTGCACACACAACTTTGTTCATTGCTTTGCACACAAACAATGAGTGTGTATTTGGCCTCCACTATTTTTTCACACCCCAAGATATGCCTCGGCCTTCCTTTCAAATGCACACACACACAAAGTGTGGTGGTCTTCACTTTACCCACTTGCACATACCCAAGACAAGATCTCGGGTTCTTCCTTGTTCTTTTAATCTTCTTCAAAGTGTGCACTTCACTTATGCACACACTTGGTTCTCCATTTTGTACACACAAGGGCTACGGCCTCTTTGTTTTCTTTTTGCACACAAAGGCACAAAGGTGTTTGTCTTCACTTGGTGCACACACAAGGCTATGCCTCGGGTCTTCTTTGGTGCACACCCACTGCCACCTTATTGTAATTGCACACACAAATACACTTAGGCCTTGGGTCTTCTTTGGTTGCACAAGGCTACGGCCTTTCCTTCCCTTCTTGCACACACACAAGGCTACTGCCTTTTCTTCAAATGCACACACTAGGTGTGGCCTTGTCTTGTTCACACCCACTGCCCGTAGGGTATTCTCACTTGAACCCTTTCTACAAGGAGGCACACACGGTGTCTTGGTGCAAGGGGCAGCCGCGCAAGGGTGCCTGGTGCAAGGCTGCGCGCAGGGTGCCTGAGTAACCTATGTCTCGGGCACAAGGGCTGCGCAAGGCCTCGGGTGCAAGGAACCTCAGGCTTCAACCGTGGGCGCGCAAGATGTTGCGGCCACGGGTCTTCCTGTCGCGCAAGGGAGGCGCGCAGGGGACCTCTTCTTTCGCGCAAGTATGCGCAAAAGGATCTCACGGAGCCTCTGATGGCTCCGGGCTTCACTGTCGCGCAGGGGTGCGCGCAGGCTCTTCTTCGCGAGGCAAAGGTGCTCTCACGGGACTCCGGATTTTTCAACAAAGGATCAGCACATCAGCAGCGTCTTCTCGAAGGCTAGGCCTCATTTATATAGGCAAGGAGAGCCTCAGATTATCCGCGTGCAATAACTTCAAACACCCGAGATCTTCGGATCTTCAAGATTTCCAAAATCTTGTTTCTCCTCTGTTTTACACGGCTTCCCTTAGTTTTCGGCCTTCTTCACGTGCATGCTACTTAGAACGCATGCACGGCCTTCCTTCGATCCAAACCATGCAGAGTATCAACACCGAATGGCCTCGCACCTTCGGTTTGCTTCGGCCTTCATCGAAATCTCCCAAACATTGCATGCATGTGTATTTTTAAGCATGGATCGGTTCAGTATGTCCAGACGATCACCATGGAGGCTTTACTTCGATCAGCGGTGGCCGGGAGCTCGAAAACACTGCTCGGGTTACTCCTGGTTCGAACGGAGTTCGCGGGGAGCTTCGGTCGAGCTCGAGGGAGGAGACGATGCCGGGGCCGTCGGATGCGGTGATCAAAAGGGTTTCGACGGCTTGGATTAGATCGCGGCGCCGCGGATGGATCGTGCGGCGCAGATCAAGCGCGCGATCAATCGAGCGGCTCAGATTCAATCCCGGGAAATTTTCCGCGTCCCACATCGAAACGGGGCGCGGTTTTTCCGCAGCTTATTAACTAAGCGCTCCCCGCTCAACGCTCAGTTGCACTTCCCCCTCCACGGTGCCGCCCCGCACCGTGTTCTCTTCTGCGGGCGCGCTCTGCGCCCACTCTTGCTCCTGCGGGCGCGCCACTGGCGCCCACTATGCACACTGCGCTCCTCCGGGCGTGCCCCAGGCGCCTCTGTGGTGTCTGCGGGTGCGCCCCTGCCGCCCTGAGCTCGCCCCACGGGTTCCCCCTTGGGCGTGGCGCCTTAGGCCCACATGAGCCTTGGGGTTGAACCCACAAGGTGCTCACGGGCTGGCCATATTTTTTTTTGGCAAGTAAAGTGTTAAACACTTTGTTAAAAAAAAAAGTATCCCCATATGTAAAATGCCAAATTCCAAGCCACTTCATTCTTCTTCTCAATTTCTTCCCTACTCTACTTCTTAAGAATTCCTTAATCCTCCTCAACATATAATCTTCACTTAGTATATGGAATTCAAAAGGTTTCTTCTTAATCTTCTTCATCTCCTCTTCCATATGTGTTCAATACTTAGGAGGGACTTCTTCAACTGAATCTCATAAATCACACATGTTCTTCAACATTCTTCATTGATCTAATCAGAGATCAATTGGATCTTCTTCTGATTCACATGCACTAAAAGTTAGCACATGGACTTCTTTAATCCACGTCATCCACTTAGAAGTTGTGGATGGATCTCTTGCTTCTCCTCATGCATTGTCAGTACAATGCATGGTCTTCAAACAATGTTGTGACATTGTATCATCATGATACAAGTTCTATGAACTTAAAGATCAGCTCAACAATCGTCAGATTTACTAGAGAATGTTTCAACCACATCTCCTATGCCACTTAGTGAATCTCCTAAGTGACATGCATCTTAGTACCATGGCCATTATCCTTCATCACCATCACCATCACATCCTTTTACATTCACATCTTGACTCCTTGACATCCATTCATTCCAGGACAACTTCATGCCTCATTGACAACAAATGCAACACAATGCACTTCAATCTCCCCCTTTGTATTTGTTGTCAATACACTCCTTCAGCACATATGAATGGGTCAATATGTGTGCCAATATTTCTCCCCCTTATTTTCAATCAAATGCAAAGGTGTGGTGTGGTTCTCTTTCAAAAATATCTTCCTCCCTTTGAATAGCATCTTCTTGAAAATCACTAAGAGAGGGATGATGCCACATGTTCTTCTTTAGCAAAGAACCTTTAGTAAATCAACTCTAAGTCTACTTGGGCTAACCCGGTGTAGAAAACAAGAGTGATGTAATCAAGGTACTCAATGCTGTCCAACATTCTCTACACATGTGAGATCATGCATAGGGGTTTGAAAATTTTTTAGATATAACAATGAATTGCTAAATCCTGCACATACTTCACAAAACTCATTAGAAAGTTCAGTGCAATGATAAAGCTCCCCCTTTCATCCATTTGTCTTCAATCCATAATCCCCCTTAATTGACAAGATAAACTCAATTAAGAAACAAGGGATGAAAGCATAATTGGAATACCTTCACTTTCTCAAGATGATATTAATCTCGGAACATCATCTTCTTCAGATTTTCTCCCCCTCAAGGGGTGCACTCTATTCTATCCAAACCATCCTCCAGATGAGAATGATCATCATCTTCAATTCCCTGCAATGTCAGCACATGTAAATACCAATAGTATAAGGGAATAAGATGGAACCTCCTTGGTTCATCAATGTGAACAACAAGGTTGAGAAGATTCTCTCAACCGAGATGTCCCATTTTCACCATTCTTCACACTTGCACATTTGATCTTCATTGATGATTGTGCTGGTGTGGTTCTCAACCCATCTTCATGTGAAATCTTTTTCTTCCCTTTTGCTTTAGCAAATGCCAGAGCTTCATCTTCAGCTCTTTGTAGTTCTCTGGCAAGTTGCAACTGATGTGGCCATATGACAAGTAAATCATTTGGAAGAGTGGCCTTAGTTTTGGAAGTTCCACATGGTACTTTGGATGCTGCTAAGCTACCTCTCTTAGGCAACTTATTTTCAATCAATCCCTTCTTCTTCTGGATTGATTGTCTTTTGGAGTTCAGTCTGCTTCTATTTAGTTTCATGGATTATTTACAAAGGTCCATGATGTGTCCTTTCTTTCCACAGTAGAAGCATTTCTTGGTGGTCCTTCTGGATGCATCACCCTTCTTGGATTTCAATTCCAAGGACTTCTCTTCATTCTTCAAACTCTTCTTGGGAGTATCTTCCACTTTCTTCTGCTTGCTTCCCAAGGAATCTCTCTGAGCCAGGTTTTGTGATCTTTTCTTCTTTTGAGCTCTGGATACAGTTGGAGATTGACATGTATCTATTTGACCACTTTTGCAATCATCCCAGATGTTGTCAAGTAATCCAAATCTATTTGCAGTAAACAGATGTCTCTGGACCTGTGGATGCTGCTTCTTTTCTTCTGGCTTGCTCCCCCTTGGCATGGGCTTCCTCTGTGCTTTGGCATTCAGTGGATTGTACCAACAATCCTTTGCACAATGCCTATACTTGTTACAACACCAGCATTGTCCCACGAATCTTGACCTTTTCAGTCCTTCTGATTGTAGGGTACTTTTCTTGACCTGTTGTGCTGTTTCAGGAGAGCTTTCTTTCTTCATTGTCTTCATCCATACTTGTTTGGAATTATTTTTCCATCCTGCACTTTTTGTGGAAACACAATTAGAAGCATCGGTACAAGATGGTATGGATGGTACCTTCTTTCTAGAAGTTGTTGCACTTTCACTAGAGGATGTCTTGCTTTTGGAATCATCCTTCTCAAAGCTCACTTGAGTAGCAACATTTCTTCTTTCAGCTGACTGGGAGGCTATAGCTTTGGGTGATTGCTGATTTTTTAATATCGCCTCTAGTTCTAGGCATTTCATGTTAAGGGAGTTCTTCTCATCCTCAACAGCTCTTAGCTTTCCTTCTCAACTTTCTTTCAGTTGATTCATCTGGTCATCATGCACTGTCTTCAATTCAAGCAATGAATTGTCAAGCTCCTTCACCCTTTTTGATTTGTCTTCAAGTTGAGCATCTTTGACAACCATTGAAACTCTGTGCCTCTTTTCTAGTGCATGGAAAACATCTTTGACTATTATCATAAAGAATTCTTTCTCAGAAAGGCTTCTTTGCAATTCTTCAGTGGTGTCTTCATATCTTTCATTGCAAAGAGATACTGTTTCATCTTTGGCATTTACCAGTTTTCTGAGAGTGTTGGTTATGCCAACCCTTTTAGCCAGCTGATCTTCCATAGCATTGGCTTCTTCTTCTAACTTTGATTTTTCTTCTTGAAGATCATGGATGCCTGTAGCTATACACTTTGCCACTTCCATGGGAACTGTCTTCTGAAGATATTTGAGTGCACTCTGAAGATCATTCATTGTTTCAACTTCATCACAGCTAGGACAGGCTTCATCAGAAGAATGATAAAAGGAATTTTCATCTGATGTGACTTTCACATTTCTTTCCATAGAAGGAGTTTCTCTGATTGCAGCAACCTTCTTCTTCATCTTCTTGGCCTGTTTCTTCTTTCTATTTTTCTGAGTCTTGGCAGATATCTCCATTTGAGGCTGGTCGCTCGTTTCCTCAAATCTTCACTTCATAAAGACTCCCTTGGATCTTTTAGAGGCAACCTCCTTCTGATACCAATTGAAGTGCCCAGATCAGTGTGAATCACTGAGAGGGGGAGGGGGTGAATCAGTGATCCTTTCTAACTTTTTACTAATTGATTCTTTATCAATTAAACCTCTATGGCTGGTTAAAGCCTCGATCCACTCTTCTTGTATCTCTCAACCTTTCCCGGATAATGCAGTAAAGAAAAGGCACATGACACAAGGATTTACAAGGTTCGGCACCAAAGGCCTACATCCTTGCCATGCTCTCCCAGCATGGATTCTCCCATTATAACTTGTTAGAATTACAATGGTCGATACAGAGTCCCACTGTATCTCTCCTGAGTCCCACAGGAGGGTCTTTATACTGCTTCACACAGTGTTACCAGAGTCCCACTGGCCTGCTCCAGAATCCCACTGAACACTTCTTCTCCCTGAGTCCCACAGGGTCTTCTCCTAGCTCCTCGAGTCGCACGAGTAGCTCTTCTTCACTTTATGTTCTTCAAGTATCCTCAGCAGTCTGGGATAATGACTGCTGGCCTTGCTCTGTACCTCTGATCACTTGTGATGATCAGGTCTTCTCGCCTTGCTCAGGATTTATATCCTTCTTCTAAGGATGACATGGCTTCTCTCCAACTACTGAATGCTCAGACAAATAATATCTTTATCTCCGGTCTGGTCCAGTCTCACATCAACTTCACTTCATGCACTGAGCGCATGCCCTTCTCAAATTCTTCAAGATCCTCTGGTCTTGGTCAACTCAAATGCACACAACCAGATTTGGCTTTGTTCACGTGTGCATGTGCATGCATGCAAGCATACACTCCCTCTTTCTCTTCTTGGTGCAGTAAACCCTCAGAGGGTGTAATTCTTTTCAGCACACACCTACTTCTCAAACTTCACACTCTTTATGCAATTTGTTCACACACTTAAAAGTGTGTTATACTTTGGTGTGAGTCTTCTTCTTCTTCTAAGTGTGTCCACTCCTCTTAGAGCACACACATAGGTTCGGCCACTTCACATTGTTGTTTTGCACACACAACTTTGTTCTTTGCTTTGCACACACACAATGAGTGTGTATTTGGCCTCCACTATTTTTGCACACCCCAAGCTATGCCTCGGCCTTCCTTTCAAATGCACACACACACAAAGTGTGGTGGTCTTCACTTTACCCACTTGCACATACCCAAGCCAAGGTCTCGGGTTCTTCCTTGTTCTTTTAATCTTCTTCAAAGTGTGCACTTCACTTATGCACACACTTGGTTCTCCATTTTGTACACACAAGGGCTACGGCCTCTTTGTTTTCATTTTTCACACAAAGTCACAAAGGTGTTTGTCTTCACTTGGTGCACACACAAGGCTATGCCTCGGGTCTTCTTTGGTGCACACCCACTACCACCTTATTGTAATTGCACACACAAATACACTTAGGCCTTGGGTCTTCTTTGGTTGCACAAGGCTACGGCCTTTCCTTCCCTTCTTGCACACACACAAGGCTACTGCCTTTTCTTCAAATGCACACACTAGGTGTGGCCTTGTCTTGTTCACACCCACTGCCCGTAGGGTATTCTCACTTGAACCCTTTCTACAAGGAGGCACACACGGTGTCTTGGTGCAAGGGGCAGCCGCGCAAGGGTTCTTGGTGCAAGGCAGCGCGCAGGGTGCCTGAGTAACCTATGTCTTGGGCACAAGGGCCGCGCAAGGCCTCGGGTGCAAGGCACCTCGGGCTTCAACCGTGGGCGCGCAAGATGTTGCGGCAACGGGTCTTCCTGTCGCGCAAGGGAGGCGCGCAGGGGACCTCTTCTTTCGCGCAAGTATGCGCAAAAGGATCTCACGGAGCCTCTGATGGCTCCGGGCTTCACTGCCGCGCAGGGGTGCGCGCAGGCTCTTCTTCGCGAGGCAAAGGTGCTCTCACGGGACTCCAGATTTTTCAACAAAGGATCAGCACATTAGCAGCGTCTTCTCGAAGGCTAGGCCTCATTTATATAGGCAAGGAGAGCCTCAGATTATCCGCGTGCAATAACTTCAAACACCCGAGATCTTCGAATCTTCAAGATTTCCAAAATCTTGTTTCTCCTCTGTTTCATGCGGCTTCCCTTAGTTTTCGGCCTTCTTCACGTGCATGCGACTTAGAACGCATGCACGGCCTTCCTTCGATCCAAACCATGCAGAGTATCAACACCGAATGGCCTCGCACCTTCGGTTTGCTTCGGCCTTCATCGAAATCTCCCAAACATTGCATGCATGTGTATTTTTAAGCATGGATCGGTTCAGTAGGTCCAGACGATCACCATGGAGGCTTTACTTCGATCAGCGGTGGCCGGGAGCTCGAAAACACTGCTCGGGTTACTCCTGGTTCGAACGGAGTTCACGGGGAGCTTCGGTCGAGCTCGAGGGAGGAGACGATGCCGGGGCCGTCGGATGCGGTGATCAAAAGGGTTTCGACGGCTTGGATTAGATCACGGCGCCGCGGATGGATCGTGCGGTGCAGATCAAGCGCGCGATCAATCGAGCGGCTCAGATTCAATCCCGGGAAATTTTCCGCGTCCCACATCGAAACGGGGCGCGGTTTTTCCGCAGCTTATTAACTAAGCGCTCCCCGCTCAACGCTCAGTTGCACTTCCCCCTCCACGGTGCCGCCCCGCACCGTGTTCTCTTCTGCGGGCGCGCTCTGCGCCCACTCTTGCTCCTGCGGGCGCGCCACTGGCGCCCACTATGCACACTGCGCTCCTCCGGGCGTGCCCCAGGCGCCTCTGTGGTGTCTGCGGGTGCGCCCCTGCCGCCCTGAGCTCGCCCCACGGGTTCCCCCTTGGGCGTGGCGCCTTAGGCCCACATGAGCCTTGGGGTTGAACCCACAAGGTGCTCACGGGCTGGCCATATTTTTTTTGGCAAGTAAAGTGTTAAACACTTTGTTAAAAAAACAAAGTATCCCCATATGTAAAATTCCAAATTCCAAGCCACTTCATTCTTCTTCTCAATTTATTCCCTACTCTACTTCTTAAGAATTCCTTAATCCTCCTCAACATATAATCTTCACTTAGTATATGGAATTCAAAAGGTTTCTTCTTAATCTTCTTCATCTCCTCTTCCATATGTGTTCAATACTTTGGAGGGACTTCTTCAACTGAATCTCATAAATCACACATGTTCTTCAACATTCTTCATTGATCTAATCAGAGATCAATTGGATCTTCTTCTGATTCACATGCACTAAAACTTAGCACATGGACTTCTTTAATCCATGTCATCCACTTAGAAGTTGTGGATGGATCTCTTGCTTCTCCTCATGCATTGTCAGTACAATGCATGGTCTTCAAACAATGTTGTGACATTGTATCATCATGATACAAGTTCTATGAACTTAAAGATCAGCTCAACAATCGTCAGATTTACTAGAGAATGTTTCAACCACATCTCCTATGCCACTTAGTGAATCTCCTAAGTGACATGCATCTTAGTACCATGGCCATTCTCCTTCATCACCATCACCATCACATCCTTTGACATTCACATCTTGACTCCTTGACATCCATTCATTCCAGGACAACTTCATGCCTCATTGACAACAAATGCAACACAATGCACTTCAGCACCGACTCTGGTTAGCTGGGGTCGTGGCGTTACAGTTGGAATCAGAGGCAGTTTAATACTAACCTTGAAAGCTAGATTTAGATAAACTCTGATTAGAGCACATAGCCCGAAGATAGACATTAAGGATTAGTATAGAAGAACTTCCTATAATTTTGGTATTATAGAAATTTTGTGAGTTTTCCGAGCAATACATCCCTGTTTGGATACGAGCAGGTAGAGGCGGCTCTAGCACAGATGTACCTATGGGTAAAACCCGAAAACACCGCTTTGAGCTAGACTCGAACGGGAACTGGTGCACGACAATGGGCCTTGCTGCACTCTTGGTTACGACACTCCCAGGGGATATGCTTAGTATAATTCTCATTTTCTTTACAAACCACTATGAAGGGTTATGATTATATACTTCCTCAAAGAAAACATTCCTTTTTATGATTATGGATTATATCCATAAATAGTTCAATTTTTGTAAAGTGTTTTACAAATATGGAATTATGTATTTTAATTCATAAACTAATCTAGTTTATGACATTTTTTAGAAATGGCGCCTAGTGGAAGGAATGGAAACTGTATCAATGCACGCACTCCATGTAGGGATTTCCCTCCTACTCAAGATAATTATTGTGGATCTGGAGATACAACTGGTGCTGATCAACTTATTACCATACTGGGACAACTCACTCAGGTTATTAATATTAACCTTACTCGTATGAAGCACCCTGATCCGCAACGTGGAGGATCAATGTTAGACCACTTCATGAGGAAACAACCACCAACATTTAATGGGGGTACAAATCCGTTAGTAGCTAAGAAATGGATAAACTCCTTAGAGAAAAAATTCCATGCCTTGGGGAGTAGCGAAAGGGAGAAGGTTGTCATGGTAGTTTACCGCCTCACTGAAGATGTCGATCAGTGGTGGTCACTGATTCAAAACACAAAGAAATATGATGACATATCGAATATGGAATGGAGGGAGTTCAAAGATCTTTTCGTAGAAAAATACTTTCCACATGACCATAGAGCAGATATGGAAAGGCAATTTCTGAGTCTGAAACAAAAGGAGGATGAGAATGTCGCAAAGTATGAGGCCAACTTTACAAGGTAAGTGAGGTATGCTGCAGATTATATACGTAACCCAAGAGGTAAGATTGATCGATTCTTTGATGGGTTAAAACCATTTCTCCGTCGAGCTTTAGTATCACAATCGTTCTCAACATACGAATATATTGTCTCATGTGCTATCAAGACAGAAAAGGAATTCTCTAAGTCTTATGAAAACAAAGTAAAGCAAGAGAAGAAGAGAACGGTGGAACAAGAGACAGATAAAGGGAAAAAGGGGGAAACAGATTTTCCATTATGTGAAAATTGTGGGAAGAATCACCCTGGTACTTGCCTAAAAGGAATGAGTGTTTGTTATAAATGTGGAGAAAAGGGTCACCAGGCTCGTGATTGCAAGGGAAAGAAAGAGGCTATCAAAGTTGAATGCTACAATTGTAGAGAAATGGGTCATTATGAAAATGAATGTCCTAAGCGTCAGGGAAACTTACCTCAGAAAATGCCAAGGGATCAAGGACAATCTACTGCTGTTACTACAGTTGAAGCAGAAAAACTAATGTATTGGTGCTTTTGGACTCATTGATTATATTCTGGTTATTAGAATAATGTGATATATATATAAGGATTGTACTGCAGTACATGTTGATTTCAGTAAGGTTTTAATATGATTAAGGTAATTATATTTTTAGTATGTGACAATAAGAGAAACTTTACTTTGTTTGGGAAATCTGATAAATTGATTTTGGAATTAAGAGACCTTTTAGAGAAAGTCTGGACAGAGGTATTTTGGATAACTATAAAGGTTGGAGTGGATTAAGTTGATCTTTGGATAGTATTGTTTAAGGTTAAAAATTTATGAAGATTATTTTTGAATATTATAATACTATAGTTTTAGGAAAAGGACAACCTGCAGGGTGGGGCATAACCCGTCGCGTCGGACAAAGCTGCAGGAATCGAACCCACAATCATAGTGCGACAGCCCTTTATTTCCTACCACTAGCCTACAGGAAGTCCCTGGTTATTACAAAACAATTTTACTAATCTAAATGGTATGTGTTAACATTAGGAACCTTATACATTTAGGATAAGTATAATATTTTTGAGTTCTATTATATTTTTGAGTGAAAGATGAGTTGAAGGTTGAAACTCTAATTTTCAAGCATAAATATATATATATATACCTATATCTTATTCAATGAATAAATTAATTATTAAACATTAGTAAAGGGATACTAAAACAAAAAAAAAATGTGTTATCCTAATACCTTATGTCTTGTTGAACGGATGATATTTTAAATCAACATAGATTGAAGGCTTTAAGTCCTCAATTTGACAGTTGATTGTGATTGATGACCTCAATCACTCCCTACAAATATTTACATTTTCCCTCCAATTATATGTCTCAAATTTCCACCAATGTTCTCCTAATCGAGATCATAATTGGGTGGTGACTTTTTCATTTCCCCTTCCCTATTATTAAGGCTAAATTTTATTAATCTTATTTCCGATGTGGGTTTTCCTCAAAGGTATTTTCTCTTTTCAACCTTTTATTTTCAAAGAAAAATTTCAAATTGCGAGGACTCAATTTATTGAAGGAGGGGAGAATGTAACACTCCGAGCTTCCATGATACGCTTCTCATTCAATAATGTAATAGCTTGCATTGTACACAACATCGAGTTCTAACACACTGGAACTAATCAAAGTAGCTGTTATGAATAGTAATAACCACTTTTTAAATTTATAGAAATTTTATATTTCAAAATGGACTTCATTTTTGTATTCCTAATATTGAAATTATCCTATGTTGAATTTTTTGTAATTTTCTGAGAACTTCAAAATTTTTATGAATAGTGAAAAATACTTAAAACAACTTTTTTAATCAAAATAATTTATAGTGATAAGTTATACTATTGAGTGGTTTTAAAGTATAATTAGAATATATTTTTACCATTTTATCCAATGGTGGTCATTAGAATTAATTTAACATTGAAATTGGACATAAATAATTGTCAATCTTTTGATATAAATTGTTTCTTAAAAACAAGCTATTTGTTGTGACAGCGGGAATTAATTATAAAATTAATTAATGCAACTTATATGTTTGGAATTTTTTAAAATAGAAATCATTTTTGAATTCGGAATATCAATTATAGCTTAGGGTGATATTTTGGCATTTTTCCGAAAAACTTCAATTTTTGAAGAATAGTGAAACCACTAAGTGGTAGTTAAATAACTGATTTTTTGTTTAAATGAAATATTACCACTTCTGTGATTTTATTTTCAAAAATCCAACATACATGGTTGTCATTAAGAAGTAAAATGTGGTTCAATGAGATTAAAATAATTTTTGGTGAATAGTAACTTTTAAGTTCTTAATCGCGATTAGAGGTAATTAGTGTAGTTTAAGGTAAAAATAATGTTTTAATAATATGATATGATCTTGAAACATGTCCTACTCCTATTTGATGAGTCATGGCCGACCAAGACAACCCATGGGTCAACTTGGGGACCCCATGGAGCCACTTTGTTTGGAAAATGACATTAATATATATTTATTTAATGTTAAAGTAAAAAATGACACAAACATGAAATGTTTTACTAGAAAACTTTTTACATGGGGTTATACAAGTCATATTTTTGACTATAAATAGTAATTTGAAAGCTAAAAAGATTTACTACATCATTCTAATTTTTTTATAATTTTTAGACATTAAATAAATTAAATTATTTATGACACCATTATGATGCAGCGATGACCACATTATTTAACGATTTAAATAAAATGAGAAGATAATGTAAAATCCAAGGAATACACTTTTCCAAATCCTATTGGATGAGGTGATTTCGAACCCTTATCACCTTATCCTCGAATTATACAAGTGTGGGACCTTCAGAATCCGAAAATCATTGTATAATAGAATAACATTTCATTACTTTCAAAAAGTGCCCCTCCTCTCCACTTATAAAAGGCCCCCACCACTCCCACCTTATTCACACCTTCAAGCCATTTGGCTCGGCCACCCTCTGCCCAAATACTCTCCCAACTTCCCCCTATTACCCATAGAAGCCTTACTTTGGGTAGAACGCTTCCCAAGGAAGCCTTTGGCTCAAATTAAAAAGAGTTACCCGATTTTTTAGGTAATGTCTTCTCTAATGTTGTTTTGTTTTATTTTGCATCTCCAACCCCTTAAACTATTTTCATTACTTTCTTTTGTAACAACACCAGTATGTACAATATACTAGGATGTTTTTATGATATTTATTTGGTTTACACTTACACAAACCTTCGTCAAATGGTTAAAGAACATACTGTTTCTGTGGGTGGCGAAATACTGCCTCACGAAACGATGATTGTTCAAATTCTTTTAACACCTATAATGGTGGCCATTTTGATGACCCTATTTTCATATATGATATATATATTATGTTTATGTTTTCCTTATGATTCTTTATTTCTCATTTATGGAATACTTTATGATTTCCATTATGGGTAAACGTGATAATTTCATTTTAGGAAGTGCGGACTACCGCCCCCTCAAAGTGATGTGAATTGTTAATGCCATATGTGGGATGTATAAAGGATGGAGTAAATGATATTATATATGATATTATACTGGAACTATATTATACCTTTATATAATTATTATTTCATTCCATTAAATATGAAATAGAAATTAATGTAGCATTCATGCGTACGTACGGCTTACCGTCTCCATGAACAGTGCATTTCATTTCTTTCCACTAAATGTTACGTAATATTATGAATGAATGTATATACTAGATATATATGATATATATGACATCTAAATCATGAATATAATTCTGGAGATAATGGATATTCTACCACATAAACAACTTGTAATTATAAGAAGTTTATTGTTGACTCAATTACCGAAGATCGACAAAACGACCGTTATTAACTTAAATAATTACATAATGTTCATAACATGGTAATAAGTGATATAAAAGGAATAATTAACATAAAAAATTTTCTTAAGTAAATATATATTAACTCTAGTTTATTATTCAGGAGGTTAAATAACGGTCGATTCAGGACAAGACGCAAGGTAAGGGAATTTCTTAACCCAACTTCCATTATTTGGGTTAATCTCCTACTTTCAAATTATGTCATGATATTATTATTTATTATTTTGTATTCTTTGTGTGTACCTATAGTGAATACACATAATAGATCTATTTTATTTTAAAAATTATCTTTTTAAGGACTTCGTCTCAATCTCCTTTCATTGAGGCATATTTGGTTTTATACACAACTTTCTTTTATATGGTGTATAAACCCCTTTGACTTTTACGTTTATTCAAAAGGAATCTTTTTTATACAAAGCGTTTTACTAAACGACAAAAAGGGAATGTATTTCTTTCCGTACATATGCGGAGACAACGACTTCTCCGCCGCCGTGACCATAATTTGAGTTTCGGCTTCCTCTACAAGCCATCATTTTTTTAATGAAAAATAAATACAAAGATTTAACTTTCTTTTATTTTGGTTTTGAAAATGGTTTTGAAAGTTTTTTTATTATATCAATTTGTTGTATTGATATATTGTGATTGAAATGTGGAAATGTTAGGTTTCCTTTATGCATGATTTATGTGATACGATTATGTTATGGTTTATGATATGTTTAAACCTATTCATATGAGGAATGCATTGGACTTAACATGTGACGGGTGGAGCCCGCTATAGCTCCTCGATGCATCGGTCGGTCTCATGAGACAACTAGACATGGAATTGGCCGAGGCCCTTTCCCCATTTGATTTGTGATTTTGGCCGAGGCATTAATCATTTTAGACTTCTTGGCCGAGGACTTGACAAAATGCTTCAGAAGGTCTGGCATTATGCATTCCATCATTATGAAATTGGTTATTGATATTGCATGTGATTATTCGACCAGTAGAATATCCATGTGAAGAAGTAAATGGAATTATCTCATTTTACTTTTGCCATATTATGTTGATGTTCATGTTTAAAAGGCTTTTGTTTTAGTTATACATTGCCTTAAATGTTTATGTTTATTTATGAAAGCTTCTGCAATATTGTTATCCTTACTGAGCATCTGAGCTCACCTCTTTCAATGTTTTAATATTTTCCAGGATGTGAAGATGTATTTTATAAATGACTTGCAGGGATAGTAAGAAGAGGATATGAGTGTGGACTATGAAGACTTTGTTATTAGTTTTTCACGTTATGATGTAATGTAACATTTATGAATGTATCTACTATTTCCAAGGCTACTAAACTAATCGGTCTTTCGAGACTTGATCTTTTGTGATCATGCCAATGTTACGAAGTAATCCACCGACTCTCGGTAGCTGGGGTGAGGGCGTTACACAAATGACCATACCCAACTGTGTGAAATCATGCGACAACAGTGTCCAGTAGAAAAATGAAATAAAGTAATAAGTAGTGAAAAGTAACTAACTTAATCAGTTATATGGTCACTAAACATCCATTTAATCATTCAATTCAAAATATCACCATAGTGAATATTATAAGTAATCAACCAATGTACTCAGACACATAAACCCCTACCCTTAGGTAATGATAATCCAAACACAGGAATCTTCCCACCGCCATGGAGATATTGCCAACGGGCCTAAGAAGTGCCGTCGACAGGAACAGAATCAACTGACCACAAGCACGGAAGAAGTTTCCCACATGATAAATAGTACAGTGCTCAAAAGCTAATCACAACACTGCCCTCAATCTAAACAGGTATCCGGGCTATGCCCAACATGTAAACAAGCAGTACACAAGAAATTCCTCTCAAGTAAATTCTACATTCATTACTTTAAAGGCATACCGTTAGGTATCCTGGCCAAACTGCTAAACAGAGGAACACACCCCTAGGGTGGACCTAGATCCAAGCAACGATCCCAAACAATAGTTTATTATAAAAAATTAATTCCCTCTACAATTATAAGTATTTAAAATATCCCTGGACTCAGCCACACGACACCCCAACATGGGTTCGTGGCACAACGGTATAGAAAAACGCACAACAGTTGGAATATAAACTCCAAGACACCTACCTTAAACACCAACGAATGATATACGCGAACGTCGATTACAGAAATGCCCAAGAACGATGTATATTTGAGGTAAAATAAAACTCGCTTAAATGAAAATAAATTCTCTTGGAGGATGAATTTTAAGGAACTAAGCAAAGAGGTGGGAGGGCTTACCCTTGCGGTTCCAACGAGATCGATGGAGGCGAAATCGGATTCCTGGTCCACGATCGATGGATCCACGAAGATTCAGCCATCCCCTCCTGAGCTCTCATCTGCTTCTAAGCATTCCCTGTGAACAGGGTTGGATACTACCAATTTTAAGAGAAAAAACAATGTAAAGGGCGTGTACTTTTGACTACACGATGTGTACTTCCCACATTTAATTATTCCTCTGGCGGCACCACCAAACTGCTCACCCTTTGACATGAGTACATAAGGTATATTCTCGACTACACAATGTGTACTATCACCCTACTGGAGGCTGCTTCCACCGACTTATTATTTTGCCTTCCGACAGACTACACAACATGTAAAGGACCACTACACAATGTGTAATCAGGTTTTACACCCTTCATCGGTGACAGGGCTACACACCCTGTGTACTCATCCCACACAGCCAAAATTACACGGCGTGTGGAATAGTACACGGCGTGTACTTCCAAAATTTGGGATTTCGCCCCATTTTCCTTATTTTCTCAAAAACACTTAAGGGAAAGTGAAGAGGAGAAACTTGTACCTCAAAAATAAGAACTGGGTTCCCCCCTTAAATAAATTTGTTCCCAAATTTCCCTTCCATGGGTTTCAAAGATAAAGCTCAGAATTTCTCTGGCCACTGAGCACATACATTGGTCTCCTGCTCCCATGTTTCGTCCTACAGTCGGTCATGCTGCCATAGCATCTGTACGAGAGGAACTGACCAGCCTCATAGATCCTTCGTTATCATATCAACGATACAAATCGAATGCTCCTCAAGGTACGCATCTACCTGAAGCTCAACCTCCTCTGGATGAAAGACGTGAGACAGGTATGAATGATAGCAGCACAACTGATATACATGGAAGACGTTGTGCATGGCTCGGTACCTCTGTGGTATCTATAACTAGTAGGCAACTAGACCGACTCTCTCCAGAATCTCAAATGGCCCCACATACCTCGGTGAAAGTTTACCATGTCTCCTGATATGCATGTGTCCCAACCTCGGAGAAACATGAAAGAAGACCTGATCCCTGACCAGAAACTCCAATGGTCATCTACGGTGGTCAGCATAAGATATTTGATGAGACTGTGTGGTATCCATCTTCTTCCAAATCAACTAGACCCACTCAGAAGTCTCTTGCACGAGACGTGGTCCCAGTAAAGTTGCCTCACCTGTCTCTAACCAGCACAAAGGCGATCGACATGGACTACTATATAAAGCCTTGTAAGGTTCCATCTCAAAACTTTCCTAAAAACTGTTATTTTAAGAAAAATCGACTAGGGGTATATGCTTCTCCCAAAAGCCCCCAATGTCTAGGAAGCATGCACGCAACATGTCCTCAGGAACCTGTATCGTATGCTTTGATTGGCCATCGGTCTGAGGGTGGTATGCTGGGATCAGTAGAACCTGTGTACCCAATTCCCGCTGAAACCTATTCTAGAAACTAGACATAAAATGGGAGTCCCTATCCGAAACGATTGAATAAGGAACCCCATGAAGACGTAAAATCTCTCGGATATACAACTTTCTGGGCTCGTCAACACCGAAGGTCTCCTTGATTGGTAAAAAGTGAGCTACCTTCGTGAGTCTGTCCCCAACAACCCACATGGAATCATTTCTTCGAGGTGACCTTGTCAATATAGTCACAAAATCCATCACGACATCATCTCATTTCCTCTCCGGGATAGGTAACTACTGTAACAGTCCAGATGGCCTCTGATGATCCGCCTTCACCTGCTGAAAGGTGGAACTCCTCGTAACAAAACCAAATTCATCTCTATTCATAATCGGACACCAGTTCTGACGTCTCAAATCACGGTATATCTTGGTAACCCCAGGATGAAATTCCCAAGATGAAGCCTAAAAATCCTAAATCAACTCCTTGCGTATATCCCCAGGAACCCACACTCGTCCATGGAAACACAAAATTTCATCATCACAAATCATCCAACCAGGAGGAGGGTCCTCACTAGCCACCGAATCCCGTAGAACTAGGCCATCTGATTCAGATAGCTGTCTCATCCTCAATCTGTCCAGGAGGTTAAGAGTCACAACTAAAGATGAAATATAATCTTTCCCCTGATTGTCATGCACCTCTAGATGCATCTCAGAGAACAAAGCCATGAGCTGCCACTCACTACTGGCCTCCTGTACCATCTGTATCTGAGTCCTCATGCTCAGTGCATCAGCTATGGAATTACCTTTACCAGGTGTATAGGAATGATCAAAATCAAACGACTGTAGGTATTTGACCCACATTCACTATCTCATGTTCAATTCACGCTGATTAAAGATGTATTTGAGGCTATTGTGGTCTGTGAAAACCACAAAATGCTCTCCCAACAGATAATGTCTCCAACAGCATAACGCATGCACAACTGCAGTGAATTCTAGATCATGCGTTGGGTAATTCCTCTCATGTGGCCTCAACTGCTGAGAACCGTACACAAAAACTCGATCTACCTTCATCAACACTACTCCCAGCCCAATAACTGATGCATCATAGTAAAATGTATAGATTTTCCCTTGCTCTGGATGTATTAGGACTCGTGCTGATGTCAACCTTCACTATAGGTCCTGAAAGGCTATATCGCAAGCTTCTAACCAAATGAACTTCACACCCTTCTTAGTCAAACCCATCCACGGTGCTGCTAAGCTAGACAAGTCATGTATAAATCATCTGTAGTAACTAGTCATCCCTAAGAAACATTGTATCTCAAACACGTTCTTTGGCTGCTCCAATGAAACTACTGCTCTCAACTTCTCTAGTTCTATTGCAACTCTTGCCTCTGAGATGATATGACCCAGGAAGTGAATCTGGTTCATCCAAAAGTGGCACTTTGAGATCTTATCATATAGACGATTCTCTCTCAGTGTTCCAAATATGATATCAAGATGGGTTGCATGGTCGTGTCTATTGTGAGAGTACAACAAGATTCCGTCCATGAATAATACCACAAAATAATCCAGATAAGGATGTAACACACGATTCATAAGAGCCATGAAAACTATTGGCATGTTCATGAGTCCGAACGGTATAACCAAGTACTCTTATAGCCCATATCTGCTTCAAAAAGATGTAAGTGGTATATCCGATGATCTCATGTGCAGCTGATGATATCCTGATCTCATGTCAATCTTCGATAACACTTGTGCTCACCGATATTGATCAAACTGATCATCAATCCTTGGTAAGGGATATCAGTTCTTAACTGTCAACTGGTTCACCTTCCGATTGTCTATGCAGAGTCTGAGGGTACCTTCCTCCTTCACAAAAATGACCGGAGATCCCCAACGAGATGTACCAAGACAGATGAAAACCCTTGCATGTAACTCCTCTAACTACCTCTTGAGCTCTTGAAAATCTGGTGTAGCCATCCTATAAGGGGGAATGGACACTGGTGTTACTCCTGGCACAAGCTCAATAGAGAAATCCACCTCTCGCTCTGGTGGTAGACCTGAAAAGTCGTCTAGGAAGACATCCCTGAAATGTTCAACCACTTTAGAGAAATCCCTCTGACAAGTCCCCTGGTCGTCCATATTTAAACTCGCAATCTGGGCTGTGACTCCACCTCACCCATGATGCTCTGGTCCACCTCGACTCACCTAAACATCCCACTTGCCCTTGTATAGTAACTCTCTTCCCTCTAGTGACGTAAAACTCACCCTACGATGATAGCAGTCTACAAAGGCTCGAAAGTGAACTAACCAGTCCATCCCAAGAATGACGTCATAAGCAGTCATCTCAAAGACATAGAGGTACCAAAGAAAGTGACACCCCCCAACCTCAAGGGGGAACTCCATGTACTGACACACACATGTCGTTCTCATTCCCAACAGAGTGTATAACATCATAAAATCCGAAGAAGAAGAAACACAGAGCCCAAGGCTCTTCACAACCGGCACAGATATGAAACTTTGTGTAGCACCCATATCAAAAAGTAGTTAAGATAAGATAGAAGCTACTAGAATAGTACCTCTGACTGTTGAAGGTTCGAGATCCTACTCTTGCTGGGTATATTGCAATGAATATGCCTACCTAGTGTTGCGGCCCAGTGACATTGCCTGGCTACCCTTAGCTGTCCTGCCCTGCTGCCTCTCAGATCCTAGTGTATGGCTACCACCGCCACGACCACCATCTCAGCATGCTCGCCCTGACGCATTCAAGTTTCCAGACTGGTAAGAATCTATTGGTTTTGCTCCCGCATGAGTAGTCTTCATAGAATGCCTCTCACTAGCCGCTGGAGGAAATTCCATACAGAAGCATTATAGATGACCCATCCTGCCCCAAGCTCGGCACTCCACTAGGTCTCGTGCGCATAGTGGCCTCTTGTGCCCCTCTCTACCACACAGGTAGCACATGACCTGGCCACCTGAAGCATTCTTCTAGCAGTTACTTCCACCCTGAGAGAAGTCCATATATCTTTTCCACTTACCAGAAGAAATAGTACCAGAAACTGGTGCTGAACCGCCCTGTCCTGCACCACCAGCTTCCCGAAGGTTTCTCTCTGTAATCAGCGCCTGATTCACAATAGAATGTACTGAAGGAAACCTAAAAACATTCACCATCACTCTGATGTCATAATGAAGACCATCCTCAAAGCGTCTGTCTCTCAACATATCATCACCCGACAAAATGGGTTCAAAACACTGAAGCTTGGTGAAACGAGAAGAATAACCCATCACCGACATAGCGCCCTACTGAAGATTCATGAACTCTCGAGCTCTATCATCACTCAGCATCTATGGGAAGAAGAAGTCATAAAATACTACCTAAAATTATTCCCAATCCATGTCTCTGTGATGCTCGGTCTGGGTGGTAACATCCCACCACCTCTTGGCAGAATCACGCAGCATATACGTCGTGAGCTTGACCCTCCACCCTCAAGACGTCTCAAGATGCTCGAAAATAGTCTACATCGATCCTAGCCAATGCAGCATAGCCTGTGGTCTGCTATCCCCTGAAAACGTAGGCAGATGCTGCTGTTGGAAGGTACTTTTCAGTTCATCCATAGATTTGGCATCCGGCGGTTCTCCCTAAAAGGTCTGCATAAACCGCATGAAGCCTTCATGAAACTGCGCATCCACGCTTGTGTCCGGTATAACGACTGGCACCGAATCTGGCTCTGCTGGAGGATCCACTGGTATCCCATGGCCCACCATCTTTGGATTATAATCGTCTCCACTCTCTTGATGAAAAACGTGTGGTCGTCTCGGTGGCATGACTCTACAAGGTCAAAAAATGCCTTAGATTCCTGATTATTAAAGACTGAATGAAGAAGAACCAAAAAGGGAACAAGAGGAAGAAGGCATTTCAATATTTTCAAAACAAGACTACACGGCGTGCATACTGACTACACGGTGTGTACGTGACTTCTCTTCCCCTGCCCGGGTCCTTCTACATGGCTAATCCACACAACTCTAGTTGAAAAAAACTACATGGCATGTATAATATCTACACGGTGTGTATGATGAAATTTCAATTTCCCATGTCGTTTGTGACATGGCCAATTACTCGGATTGACACTACACAGCGTGTTACACCCGCACACGGCGTGTACACCACCTCGTTTTCCTAGCCAATGGCTACCACCACACGGTCTGTCCTCGGACAAGACTACACAGCATGTCCCAGAGGTACACGACTTGTACTAGACGCGCTTCGCCGACCCGTGTAAATAGTTACACGGTCGGTGCACATGGCTCACACTACACGGCGTGTTCTATATGAGAACAACATGTATGTGAAATGATTACACTGATCCATGTTGTGTGTTAAACAGTCGGGTCCACAGGTCACACTACACGATGTGTTCTTCATTGAAACAGCATGTTAAAGAAATGATTACACCGGCTGTGTTTGTTAGTTACACAGTCGGGTCTCTAGGTCAACACTACATGGTGTGTACATAAGATACATGGCGTGTTCTCCCCACTCTATTCCCTTCCCCGTCTCGCCGCCCACATGGTTTGTGACATGAGAATATACTACACGGTGTGTACTCCGGGTACATGGCATGTACTCAAAAAGTTTATTTTTTTCCCAAACATAAGACCATACACGGCATATTGGGGGTACTACATAGCGTGTATAATAGGTTTTTGCAGACATTATGCCTCAGAAACTTCCCCGGAACCCAGAAAATACTGAAAAACAACCCCTAAGTTTCAAATTCCAACCTGTGAGGGATCATACTCCCCACGAATCAAATTTGGACATATTAACTATTTTATAACCAAAATAAACAGCTAATGATCCACCAAATTCTGGTCAATGAGGGCCCATACTCCCCAAAAACCAAATTTTGGCTTCCATTCTGTCAAACAGGTCATACAAAAATACCCTATCACATCATAGGTATTTATCAAGTAGCTATCACAATAGCAGGATTTTCGGGCACAATAGTTATCACAACAACATGTGTTTTCTAATGCACCTACATGGCATGGAAACTATACATGGAATGTGATTTCTAGCATATGCCTAAATGATGCATGAGACGGAATACCCTCATCTCATCGGGTTATAACTAAATAGAACCCATAGAAAAAATATAAACAGCACAATCACAAGTGTGTCACCCAGTGGTGAAATCAAATCAACTGTAAAATTTGAAAACTCGGAAAATTTTCAATAATACGAGGTAGACTGGATTTTCCCTATACACGGGTTAGCTACTCCAGGGCACGGCTGATTACCAACTATTGTTCCCATCCTATACCTAACTAAGGATCCAATTAGTTTGTCAAAGAAAAGAACTCCTATGATTCCACTTTGTAATGTCCCGGTTCCGGGTGCCACTCAACGGGTGCCCCGCACCTGGTCCACCACATGACCTCAAGCGCATCTCCCCAAACGCCAGAGGCTGCCGACCAGCAGCGAGGGCCCATGTCTTATAGTGGGGAAACTATTTTCCCATTTGTCAAATTGTAGTGTAGGGGAATAAAATAAAAAGCATACAACAACAGCGGAAACAATAAACCATGAACATTTAAAATAAACAATTGTAGTAAAACAACCAACCGTCATATATATATAAAGATGATGAAACATGTCTCAAGTTATAAGAAAATTGCTAGGACATTTTACAAGGCAGTACAATATGATACAGAGTACATCAAAACAAAATAAAATAGCTAGTAGCATCGCGAGCCTAAGCCCGGTCCCATGCTCCCGACACCTTAGCAGCAATCAAGTGCCTGTATAGGGGCCCTTTCCCTTATCCACAACTACAGAAACGTAATCTGTTTGGGCCAAAAAGCATGACCCTAACAGGGTGTGAGAAATAATCTCAGTAGGCACCCACCAATGGCATGTGACCAACTGTGTGAAATCATGAATCAATAGTGTGCATTAGTAAAATGAAATAAATTAAGCAGTAATGAAAAGTAACTAAATTATACAGTTATATTGTCATTTTAATATCCATTTAATAATTTAATTAAAAATATCACCACAGTGAATATTCTAAGTAATCAGCCAATGTACTCAAACACGTAAACCCCTACCCTCAGGTAAAGAAAATCTAAACACAAGAATCTGCCCACAGGCATGCGGATATTGCCCATGGGTGTAAGAAGTGTCACCCACAGGCACAGAATCAACTGCCCACAAGAATGAAAGAAGTTTCCAACAGGCTAAATAGTACAGTTCCCAAAGGCTAATCACAACACTGCCCTCAGGCTAAATAGGTAACTAGGTCATAACCAACATGTAAAAAAGCAGTACACAAGCAATTCCTTTCATGGGAATTCTACAATCATTACTTTAAAGGAATACCCTCGGGTATCCGGGCCAAATAGATAAACAGAGGAACACACCCTCGGGGTGGTCCTGGATCCCAGCGACGATCCCAAATAGCAGTTTATTATCACAATTAATTACCTATACAATTCTAGGTATTTCAAATAGGCAAGGCCTCAGCAACACGACACACATCACGGTTTTTTGGAACAACGGTACACAAAAACCCACAACAGTTGAAATATAAACCCCAAGCCACCTACCTTAAACACCAAAGAACGATATACGCGAACGTCGATTCCAGAAATTCCCAAGAACGACGTAGATCTGAGGTAATAGAGTACTCACTTAAACACATATATAACCCCTTAGTGGAAGAATTGGATAGAACTACGCAAAGAGGTGGGAGGGCTTACCCGTGCAGTTCCAATGTGATTGATAGAGGCAAAATCGGATTTCTGGTTCGCGATCGATGGATCCTCAAAGATTCGGTCATCCCCTCCCAATCTCCTATCCAGTTCTAAGCCTTCTATGTGAACAAGGTTGGATACTGCCCATTTTAAGCGAAAAAAACAAAGTACATGGTGATTTATTTTGTCTACATGGCGTGTACTTCCCTCATTTAACTATTCCGCTAGAGGCACCACCAAACTATTAACCCGTCTACATGAGTACAAGACGTGTATTACCGACTACACGGCATGTATAGTCACCCAGCTGACGGCTGCTTCCACCGCCTTACTGTTTCCCCTGCCGACTAACTACGTGGCGTGTAAAGGACCACTACATGGTGTGTAGTCGGTTTTTACACCCTTCATCACCAACATGGCTACACAACCTATGTACTCATCCCACATGGCCAAAAGTACACGGCGTGGGGAAGAGTACATGGAGTTTACTTCCAAAATTTTGGATTTTTCTACATTTTCACTATTTTCTCAAAAACACTTAAGGGAAAGAGAACAGGAGAAGCCCATACCTCAAAAAAAAGAACCGGGTTCGTACAAATACAATCCTACAGAATCTTATTTAAAGGTAGAAAAAAAATTCTCTACTTAAAGGGAACCATGGATTTAAGACTCTTTTAAACTTCTATAAATTATTTTGTTCTAAAATATTCTCAAATGCTGACTTCGGTGGATTTATAATGGATAGGAAAAGTACATCTAGAAATTGTCATTTCATAGGATATTAATTAGTTTCTTTGTCATTAAAAAAGAAACACTCAGTAGCACTTTCCATTACTGAAGATGAATATGTTGCAACTAGAAGTTGGAGTTCTCTAGTGTCGTTGATGAAGCACACACTCATAGACTATGGTATGAGTTTTACCAAAACAAAAATATTTTATAATCACACTATTTCCATTTCACTAAGAAAAATCAATTCACATGACTCTCATGCAAAACACATAGATATTACCCATCATTTTCATAGGGATCACACACACAAAAAAGATATAATTCATCAATTTAATAGAATGAACGATCAACGTGCTGATATTTTCACAAAATCATTACCCACAGATAGATTTTAATACATTAAATAGAAGTTAGCAATGATAACCATGATTAAATATTCCATATTAACTCTTTGATGAATCCTTTCCACTTATATTAAGAAACTCCTTTTCATAGAGGGAGTGAATTTACTGGTTAGTCAATATTTTCATAATCAAAATTTTCATTACCAAATTTTCGTAATCAAATTTGTTTCATTAAATTTGTTTTTAAACCTTTCCAAAATCAAATGTTATTCAGGAATAATTTTCCTCATTACGGATAAATTCCGTTGCAATCAAAAGGTAATGTTTCCTTTCCTAAATTTTTGTAATCATATTTGTACATGATAGTATTTTCATTTTTTTTTAAATTTTTCAGATTCACTTTTTATTAAATCAGAATGTTTAATTTAAAACCCTCAAAAGATCAGATCCTATAAAAATAATTCTTGGGATATCATCCCAGCAGTCAGATTTAATCAAGTGTATTTCAATCATTGGTCATGTCATGAAGTTTAACCATCCCTAAAATTTCCTATATAAGGACCTCTAGATGTTTGTCCCACATCGATCTTCATGCTATGGCATACTAAATCCATGATTCTCTACTTATAGATGTTATGATTCTTCAAGGTATGCTTAATTTTAATGTCTGTAGAAGCCTCTCCTAAGAATAATATTAAGCTGAACGGATGGGAGAGCATATGTATATCATAACCAAGGGAACATGATGTGTCAACTGGGCTGCCGGTGACAGCACAAACACCCCCACAATAATACGACCATAGAGTCTGTACCTACCAGGTACCACCAGTTGCCCTACCGACACGTGGTCCCCACCCTAGAGACCCCCACCCGCCTGAATGGGTCATCTGATTAATGGAAGTCTAAACCATCCAACACAAGTCCTTTCCAGTGTGCTTTTTCCTTACTCATGCACACCCGTGGTAACTTCACTACAACAAAACTGGGCAAGGCATGCGCCTGCCTATATCAGCGCTAACGGAAAAGCACTGATAAGGGGCACATTTATCAGTGCCTTAAATATCCCTTTACCAGCACTTTTATTAGCGCTGATAAATGTAACGTTTATCAGCACTTATCTTAGCGCTGATAATATTTATTGTATACATTAAATAAAAAAACATGTTATAACTATATATATATATTAAATAATTATAAGATTAATACTAAATATATTGATTATATATATTAATTCATCATAATTTATTAGATTTATTAATTCATTATATATTTATTATATTTATTAATTCATTATATTTAATATATATATTTATTATATTTCTTTATATTTAATGTATTTGTTTTATTTATAAATATATAATGCATTCTAATATATATGTATAATTGAAATATTTCAATATATATGTGTTTTCCAATGAATTGGTATTGATCAATAGCATACATGCGCGCGTCTATGTATATATGAGTTTTGCAATGAATTGGGGTCAATGAATATATCATACATGCATATATATATGTGCATATTGAATAATGTTCATTTATAGATTATAATTCATTATGTTACCCATATAATATATATATATATATATTAAATGTACACATAAAATGAAATTATATTTAAAAATAAATATATATTTTATTATATTTTCAATTATATATATATATAAATATACCTTTCAAATAATTTTATAAGTTTAAATAGAGATATAAATATTCAAAGTTAAATAAATATATAATAATATAAAGAAATTCTTAAATTTATACATTTTTCAGCGCTTTTATTGGTGCTGATAAACTACGTATTTATATATATAATTAAATAACTATATATATTTATATAATTAAATAATTATAAGATTAATAATAAATATATTTATTAGATTTATTAATTAATTATATATTTGTTAGATTTATTAATTCATTATATATTAATTTATTAAATTTATTCATTCATTATATTTATTAGATTTATCAATTCATTATATTTTAGTATATTTAATGTATTTGTTTTATTTATAAATATATAATGTGTTCTAATATATATGTACTATAATTGAAATTATTGAAAATATTTATGTGTTTTCCAATGAATTGGGGTCAATGAATATCATACATGCATGTATATATATGTGTTTTCCAATGAATATATCATACATGCGTATACATATGTGCATATTGAATAATGTTCATTTATAGATTATAATTTATTATATACCCATATAATATATATTTTATAAAAAATGTACACTTATAATTAAAATTAAATTATTTTTAAAAAATAAATATATATTTTATTATATTTTCAATGATATAGTTATAAAAATAGCTTTCAAATAATTTTATAAGTATAAATATAGATATATATATTTAGAGTTAAATAAATATATAATAATATAAATAAACTCTTAAATTGATACATTTATCAGCCCATTTCTTAGCACTGATAAATTATGTATTTATCAGCGCTACAAAAGCACTGATAAAGAGTGTCTTTAGCAGCGCTAAAATTAAAAGCACTCATTACATCACTCTTTATCAGCGCTACAAAGGCACTGATAAAGGTGGTATTTATAAGTGATTTTCATTTTAGCGCTGATAAATACTCCCTTTATCAGTGCTTTTTACTAGCGCTGATAATGGTCCACGCGAGATTGATAAAATCCACCAGGTACTCTTCCTCCTCCGTGTACCATGTCAAGCTTTCACAGAAGCCCTCTTCTACACCACTGCCTCCTCTTCGCCACTTCCACCACTGCCACCACTGTCACCGCCTCCTTCTTCTCCTCCTCCTCCGCGGTCTTCGCATTCTTCTCCTTCTCCTCCTCCTCTGGTTGTCGCCTCCTCCTCCTTCGACCGTCGCCTCCTCCTCCTCTGCGCCTACTCCTCCTCCTCCTCCTCCTCCACCATGGCCTCATCCTCCCCCAACTCCATCGGTTCCTCCTCCTCCTCCTCCTCCTCCTCCTCATCCTCCTCCTCCGCTGCCTCCATGCTACTTCCGCTGCCTCCGAGCTTCTTCTGCTGCCTCCGCTTCCTTCACCCTACCTCCGCTGTCGACGCCTCATTCTCCTCCGCCACCGGGTCCTCCTCCCTACGGTGTTTGAAATTGAATTTTCATGAATTAATTATATTAGCATTTATTGTCAATATTGAGATTAATTATGTTTGGATTCTTGAGGTGTGGTTTTGTTTCTAAATGGCATAAAGGCCCGTTTGGAATATTTAAAGATTAAATTTTGTTTTCCCCTTGGTGTTTAAAGTTGAATTTGATTTGTAAATTTTAAATATCTATTGGTATTTTGTGGTGTTTTGGAATTTTTTTTGAAACTCATGTGATGTATAGGCCCAGTTGGCACTTTTTTGTTATTGGTTTATATCGTGCATGTGATGGACTTTTCATTCTATGGTATAATACTATAATGGAGCATCAATGTTGGTTGTTTACTATGGAGGTACACCATATGTTGGCAGGTGATTCTGAACCTAGTAAGTCTAGGGATTTATTCTAGGTATGTTTAGGTAATTCTAATGATTACCTATCTATATGTTCTTCTTTATTTTTCTACACGTTGGTTATATAGTTTTCCAGTATTTTTCTTCTTTTATTGTTTCAATTAATTTCATCGTGGCTCTGTGATCACCTTGTTTGAATTCTTATATTGAATTTTGAATTCATTTTTTAAACTATATATCAATTTTCAAAAGGGAAGTAGTGATTTGTTTTGAAAATGGATTTTCTAAAAAAAAAATTGGTTCTGTAAATGATAAAAACCTATTTTATAAATGTATTTCAAACTTGTGTTTTTGTATTATTTCAGGAAAGGTAATGAATGGATTATGTAGTGCTTACCTACTAAGTTGTTTTATGCTCACACCCTACATGTGACAGTCGGCATCAGTAGGCCCATGTTAGTTTTAGGTTTGAGTTTCTTGTTTATATTCCTTTAAAGCATGTTGGTCTTATAGTTAGTGGTAACCCAAAGGTCATGAGGATATCTAGTCGGGTTCTGATTTATTCTATCTCTGTTTTTAGTTTCTTTTTTGTTTAGTTGACTCTTTATATGGGTCATGTTTATGTATTATTTATGTTCTATGCTTATGGATCCTCATGGTTTTGTTGTGTCCTCTATTTATTATATATATATATCCCCAATTCTATATCTCACATCATATTATCACACCATGACTCTTATATATCCTTAAGAGGGTGTTCCTCATCATACGGGATATATAAAACTATATGATCCATCTTTTTTAGGCCTAAGACTCTAATCAAATAGCCTTAGAAAACCTAACTAGGAAATACAAAACTCATACCAAACCCGATCCTTTCATAAACACAACTACTCCATGGAGACATAACCTATGGATGATCACAAAATCACAAACATTCAATAGAACCCTCACTCTATCTCTTGGTGGATCAAAAACACCCTATTTATTTACCTTGGTTGCTCTTGATTTCTATCCTTTTCACTGGAACACATATACTCATGCATGAATTCCCAATCATGCATAAATTGGAACACGGTTTTGTATTATAGGGTCCTCCTACCTCAACAAATGGAGTAACCCCCTCACCAAGATCAACTCATCCTCAACCAAGACTATACATTCCTTATCTAATCTTGTACCAATGATTGAGACCCAATATCAAGGCATAATTCACAAATAATTAATTATAGAAACCTATAATTAATTATTCACCTTAATATAATTAAGAATAATCTTTTAAAAACTCACTGGGAAACACAACACCACCTAAACCACACAAAACATGGTGCGGTCATCATACAAGGATAACCTCTAGCCAATATAATTAAAATCTACATCATCTGAATTGATTTGAAGATGATATAGTAAAATCATCACACAAATCCTCGTTAAAATCATCCCAAATCATAGGAAAATAAAGGATAATATTAATGGATGAAGTATGTTGGGAAAAATCACTAACAAACTATAAAAAACTCTAAAGAATCACCCCTCATCAGGGGGGATTGATGATATGAAGAGATTGGATGAATCCCAAGAACCACCCAATATTTTCTATTAATGAGCACTCCCCATACCATTTTTGAAGTATCTAGTTTTTTATCTAAATTATACTCATATTCCTTCTCCCCTATCCTACATACTCATCCTATGGATTTCAAATAGGATGAATATAAATAAAGAATGGATGAATGCCAATCGGTTGACAAAAGAGTATGAAGAAGGCTTGAAAGAGTTTATCAAGCTTGAAAAACATCATGCATGTGACTCTTCTCAAAACATTTTTCCATGTTTATGTTGTTGTTATTCAAAAAAAATTAGTCCAGAGGGGTTGGAAGGACACTTGATCTGTCAAGGAATAGATCAGAGTTATACATGTTGAAATAAACATGGGAAACAACAAATGTAGGTAGTGACTGGAATTACAGTACGTTTTATGGATATTCTGATATGATTACAATCATGAACAATGAAGATGACTGTATGGAGGATGAGATTACAGATGTGAATGATAATGAAGATCGTATTGAGGAAATTACAAGGACAGTCAAAGATTAACTTCATGATTTCCCAAAATTGTTTGAAGTTAAAAAGTTGTGCAAAGATGCCATTGTATGTTGGTTGCACTAAATATACAGCATTGTCAGCCGTACTGAAGCTATATAATTTGAAAGTAGGCAATGGGTGGAGTGATTCCAATTTAACGAAACTACTTTCTCTCATGAATGACATGCTCCCAGAAGACAATGAGCTCCCGATCTGAACATACGATGCCAAATGAATGCTACGCTCGATGGGTATGATCTCTAAAAGAATACACGCCTGCCCGAATGACTGTATACTGTTTCACAAGGACCACATATCACTTAAAGAATGCCCAAAGTGTGGTGCTTCTAGATACAAGAAGATTAATCCAGTCATACTAAAGTTGTATGGTACTATCCAATCATTCCAAGGTTTAGACGCCTATATGGAAGTGAGGAGACTGCAGAAAAATTAACATGGAATGTAGATACAAGAATTAATGATGGGATACTACGTCACCCAACAGACTGTCATTAGTGGAAGCAAATCGATCATCAGTATCCTGAATTTGGAAACGATTCGATAAACCTTTGTCTTGCGCTATCTACAGATAGAGTGAATCCTTTTTGTTTTCAAAGAAACAGTCATAATACATGGCCGGTTATGTTGATAAATTATAACATACCACCATGGTTATGCATGAAACGAAAATACATCATGTTATCATTGTTTATATCAGAACCAAAACAATCGGGTAATGATATTGATGTTTATTTTTCTATATTGATCAAAGATTTGAAATTATTGTGGGATTCAGGTGTTACATTGTATGATTCTTATAGAAAGGAAGATTTAACTTTGAGAGTCATGTTGTATGAGATGATAAATGACTTCCCTGCTTATGGAAATTTTTTAGGATATAGCATAAAAGGAACTCAATGTCGTCCCGTTTGCGAAGAAGGTACACAATCAATTAGGTTGGAACAATCATCGAAAACCGTGTTTCTAGGACATCGCATATTTCTACCGCGAATACAAAAGTACCATTCTTGGATGACATCATTCGATAAAATTTCAGAAGAACGTAAAACACCGTCTCTACTAACTAGCGATTGAATTTTTTAGAAAGTTAAAAATGTGGACACTACTTTTGGTAAACCGGCTTCAAAAAACCTTACGAAAATCTGTTGGAAAAAGAGATCAGTTTTTTTTGAATTACAATACTGTAATTGTCTGTATGTAAGATATTTTCTTGATTTTATGCATGTAGAAAAAAATGTATTTGATAGTGTCATCGGCACTTTTCTAAATAAGTCTGGAAAAGAAAATGATGGAATTAAGTCTAGGTTGGACATGGTTGAGATGTGAATACGACAAGAGTTGGCATAGGTGAAGGGTGAAAAATGAGAATCTCTTATTCCTTCTTCTTACACTATTTCCAGGCAGGAGAGATATTAGTTTTGTAACTTCTTGAATGACTTAATAGTTCCGGAGGGGTATTCGTCAAATACCAGTAACCTCGTGTCAATGAGCGACTTGAAGTTAAATTGTATGAAATCACATGACTGTCATATTTTTATGCGAGATGTCATTCCAATTGCTTTAGGTTGAATTTTTTCCAAGAATTTCCACCATAAATTAACGAAACTATGTTTCTTCTTCAAATCTATATGTGGAAAAGATATAGACCCAGAAAAATTTCAAGATATGGAAAGAGAAATTCTCGTTATATTATGTGAATTAGAAATGTTCTTCCCACATTCATTTTTTGATATGATGGTTCATTTGATGGTCCACTTAGTGAGAGAGATTCGACTATGTGGTCCTATACATTATAGATGGTTGTACCTCATTGAACGGTATATGATGATTTTGAAAGGGTATGTCAAAAATCGAAGTCGGCCAGTGGGTTGTATTGCAGAGAGATATATTGCTGGGGAAGCCGTTGAATTATGTACTGAATACTTGTCTGGTGTGGAAAGAATTGGCTTTCTGAAACCTTGTCACACAGGGTGGATTGAGGGTGAAGGAATTTATGGATGACATGTTGTCACAATCAATATTACAGATCAGGAGCAGGCCCACCATTATGTTTTGTATAAAAGTTTCACCATTGACCCATATGATGAAATATACAAAGAAATTCTTAGGCATTTGGATCCATCTAAGGCTGAAAAATGGATATCAGATACACATAATCAAATGTTTATTGGATGGTTTCGAGATCATATTTTTAATAAGTCAGATGAAAATACAGAGTCATTTTCAGAACGACTTCGATGGCTAGACGGAGGACCAAGTGTGTATGAATTATCTTAAAATTCTTATGTAGTCAACGGTTATACATTTTATACTAATGAATATGATGAAGACAGTACCATGCATAATAGTGGGGTTAGACTTGTGGCTGAATTGATGCATGTTTCTGGTGCTAAGGACGGAAATCCAATTTATGAGAATATGTCATACTTTGGCATCATCAAACAAAAATGGGAGTTGGATTATATAGAATTTCAAGTTTTGATCTTTCTATGCAAGTGGGTTGATAATAGGAGTGCTGTTAAAATAGATGATTTGGGATTCTTCAAAGTAGATATTAGTAAGGAAGGGGAGAAAGACGAACCGTTTATAATGGCATGACATGCAGTGAAATTTTTTTATGTTTCAGTTCCTGCATACCGAAACTGGTGAATCGTTCTGTTATCAACCAAAATAGTTGAATGGCCAGATGAAAATTCAACCGAAGATAACCCTTTCATTGGGACTTCGCAATCATTTCGCAGTGGTCCTAATGTGGGTGACGTTTTGTATGTTAGAGGATACCACAATGATGGGATATGGATAGTTGATAGAGGGGTCAAATCCCTTCAGCCTTAAAAAAAGTGATTTCAATAATCAGGTTATTTTTTTTATTATATTATAGATTGTGTTACATTATGTTATTATTTCTTATCTTTTACTTTTATGGGATCTAAATCAAATGTTAAACCAGTTCTGCAGATAATGACTTCTTGACCTACAAATGCACCCAATCGCGAGACACTACATGTCTCTCAACCTGTTGCAGCTGGTCCCACTACTGAGAGACAACATGTCTCTCAACCTATTGCAGTTGATCCCACTACTGAGGTACAACAAGTCTCTCAATCTGTTACAGCTTGTCCCAGTGCCGATGCTAGAGCTTCATAGTAACATAATGATGATGTAGAAACAAAGGAAATGGTAGCCGATGAATCCCTAGCGACAAAAAAATAGGTGCGTCGTAGTTTGACTGTTTGAGCCAAAATCCTTAAGTCAAAAGCAAAAGGCATCAAATATGAGGTGAGATGGAATAAATGAGGCCAACATGTAAACCCAAACAAACCCATGTTTAGTAGATACATTGGAATCATCACTCGACAACGCATGCCGATTGATGTAGAGTTGTGGCACCATGTTGTCAGCAGGTTGAAAACATTAATGTGGGAAGAGATTATGGTAACATTACGATATCATCTATTTAATTTATTAAAATAAAATAAAATAAAATACTAAAATGTTTACTAACTCTTTATCATCTCTTGCAGAGTGCATTTATAGTAGATGTTTCGCACAAAGAATATGTATTAAGACTGGAAGGAAGGATTCATAGAGGGTTTCACACCATTTTAACAAAACAACATCTGAAAGATGCTGAAGGGAAAATCAAGCCGCACCCTCCTCCTCTTTATGCACACATGATATCCCAAGGAATGTGGGATGCGTTTTTCAACCGTTATGCGGAACATACTTTTCATGTACATTATGTTTGGTTACACGTTGTGTAACGTTTCTTGTATTCATCACATTGATTGACACGTTTTTATTTATGAAACAACAACTGAGTGATGAAAATAAAGAACGGGCAGCAATACCAGCGTACCCCTACTGTAAAGCAAGGCTGGGGTATGCTACAATTGAAAAACAATTGGTACGTATTTTAAAAGTACTGTAATAATTATATGTGACATAAAACAACACTATAACCATGTTTCTCTGTTTATATGCAGATTGATGAAGAAAAATCCCAAGACACTTCCATTCCACACCATGAGCTATGGAAGGAGCCTCATGTTAATAAAGAGGGGAAATTGGTAGATGAAAACACACAAAAAGTGTGGGAAACATGTGTATGTATGACATAATATAAACTTGTTTTTATTTAAATAACTATTACATAATGATGATTAATTATTTTTCCATATTTTCTATTTCACATAGTCACAGAAATCAACAACACCCGCACCGGATGCAGACATACTTTCAGCGGCCTTGAAACAGCCAGAAGTGTATGGCTGCGTCAGAGGTGTGGGGTTTGGGGTGTCACCCCAGGCATATTTTCAGAAAAAAAAAGAGGATGAACAAACTAATTGATTTCAAGTAATGAGAGATAGGGTAGCTACCCTTGAAGAAAAATTCCAAAGTTAGGGATAGATGCTAACAAGTTTGGTGGAAGAGAGGCAAAGAGAACAAACAACTCATGAACAACCCGCGCGAGAAGACCCCGCCCCACCCGCACCAGCTTTGAGGTGAGCCATTCCCCTCAAAGACCTGAGTTAAACGAGGTAATAAATGTTCTAATATTCGTTTCTGTGAAATGTGAATCACATAGTCACTGATACCTATCATGTAATGATATTATACAGGGTGAAAATGACTGTGATTTATATCTGTCAACTCCCACCCATCGCCTTGTAGCGATGGCTACGGTGTTCAATATGCAGAATGACAAGCTACACTCCAGACGACTTCCAACCGGTCATGTCAAATAGTCGATTAATATAGCTCATGAGCCGAGTGCCGAGCTACCTGTGACAAATGACGATGAAGACATTCATACGGTGGAAAACGTTGTTGGAATATTCGTTGCATGGCCATCGAATCTTGTAAAAAAACATGTCAACCAAGAGGTATTCATTTCCAATTCATTTTTCAAGAATAACCTTTAACATTAAATTAGAAAATGGATGAAACGATGAATTTTATTACAGAAGGAAAAAATGGAAGAGCTAAAACAAAAGAGCTACTCTAAAGGATCAACCAACCGATCAAAACTATCTACTGAGAGCACGTTCACCCCGCCCGTTCTATATCTACATTTAATATCATTGCGAGATCATGTGGATATGAAAATGATAGGCAGAAAGAGTCACACAATTTATTATGAAAAAGATATGTACGGGGAGGAAACATTAGATTTCGTTAGTGCAGACGTTGTTGTTGAGATCATCACATACGACTGGCTAGGCACCTCAGTTATAAATGAATACATGAGGAATGTTTTCATGATTTGATTTTACATAAGATGATATTATTTGATAATTATTGCTAAATACATCACATAATTTTTATAGTCTTATATATGAATAACAATTGAAGGTATTTTCCCATGAATACAAATTTGGACTTGTTAGTCCTCACACCATTTCTACACAACGAGAAGAAATAGATTCTGATTTTCAGGCTAAATTAATGTCAAAACTTCTCAGAACGTTTCAAAACAGAATTACGACTGACAAACTCTTTTTAATACCAATGTTGTAGGGGTAAAACTATAAATTTTAATCATACCAATTATATTTTCATTTCTATAAGTACTTATTCCTTTTTGGGTTTTTAGGGATCCTTGGATGCTCATTGCTGCAAATTTGGATACTCTAGAGATTTATTTTCTGGATTCACTGCATGGATATCCAACAAACCGACCACACATGATGGTGATTGTCAATTTTTAATACACTAGATACAAAATTTTAAAACTAAATATCTAGTTATGTAATTTATATTATCTTTTAATAGGGATTTTATTATGATATGGCGGTGTAAGAATATCGTATAATGGATGGAATGAATCCAGGGTATAAGGACGACAATGTTCACAAGATCTAAAAATGGAGAAGTATCTGGGTATATATAATTATCATTCACTATAAAAATACATATCAAAAAAAATTACTTATTTTTCTCGATGTTTCTGTAGTTCCTGAAACAACAAACGACAAGGACTGCAGTTATTATGTTTGTAAATTTATGAAAGAGATCATATTTCATGAACAAACTTGCATCCTTGAAGAGGTATTTTTGAAAATAATTACTACTTAATTTAAAATAATTATTAGTCCTTTCTTTATTTATATTTTTTCAGTACTACTATGACTGTCGCAAAAACATCTATTCAAAAGATGATATAAATGTGTTTAGAAACGACTGAGCAGCATACCTGATTGAAGAATGTAAAGAAATAAGACAATGATGGTGAATTCCTAATACTTATGTTATCTTTATATGGTAATTGATATCTCCATTTACACTTATTGATCATCTATGATCTCCCTTTCTTATGTTTCAAATCCTTAGATTAGTGAATTCCTACTACTCAGTTTGAAATTGACATAACTTTAGAAATCAACACATGTGACATACGGAATACCGAGAAATGTGTTTGTATTGTTTTGATACTTTAGTATAATGATAATTGAGTCATTTTTGATGTGTACAAATTGACCGCACCTGAATCCGATGCATTTTGGGACTGGTATGGGAAAAAGTGTCTGATATCAATTTCAAATTGACATAAGCGTTAGAAAACAACACAAGTGACATATGTCAAACTAGGAAAACACATTCGGATCATTTTGATACTTTAGTAAAATGATTGAAGAATCATTTGTAACTTGTACGAATCGACCACACCTCAATCAGACACACGGTGTGACCAGTATGGCTAAAAGTGTCTGATATCTGCTTCAAATTGAGATAAACTTTAGAAAACAACACAAGTGGCATATGGAATACCAAGTTAACGTGTTCGGATTGTTTTTATACTTTAGGAAAACTATCCATGAGTCATTTGTGACATGTAAGATATGATTGCACCTCAATCCGACGCACAGTGTGACTGGTATGGCTAAGATTGTATGATATCAGTTTCAAATTGAGATAAACTTTAGAAAACAACACTACTGACATACGAAATACCAAGCAAATGCGTTCAGATTGTATTGATACATTAGGAAAACGATCCATGAGTCATTTTTGACGAGTACGAATCGACTGCACCTCTATCCGACACACGATGTGACCGGTATGGCGAAAAGTGTCTGATATCAGTTTGAAAATGACATAAACCTTAGAAAAAAAATACTGTCATACGTAATAATGAGAAAATTCATTAAGATTGTTTTGAAACTTTAGGGAAACAATCCACGAGTCATTTGTAACATGTAAGAATCTAACGCACCTCAATCTGACGCACGGTGTGACTGGCATGGATAATAGTGTCTTATAACAGTTTCAAATTGAGATAAACTTTATAAAACAACACTAGTGACATATGGAATACCATGAAAATGCGTTCAGATTTTTTTGATACTTCAGGAAAATGATCCATGTGTCATTCTTGACGTGTACAAATTGACTGCACCTAATTCCAACACACAGTGTGACCGGTATGGCTAAAAGTGTCTAATATCAGTTTCAAATTGAGATAAACTTTCGAAAAAAACACTACTGACATACAAAATACAAAGCAAACGCACTCAGATTGTTTTGATACTTTATTACAAAGATACATGAGTCATTTTTGACATGTACAAATCAACCGAACCTCAATCTGACACATGGTGTGACTGGTATGGAAAAAAGTGTCTGATATCAGTTTCAAAATGACATAAACATTAGAAAACAACACTACTGACATACGGAATACCAAGAAAACGCGTTCAGATTATTTTGATACTTTAGGACAACAATACATGAGTCATTTTTGATGTGTATGAATTGACCGAACCTCAACCCGACACACATTGTGACCGATATGGCTAAAAATGTCTGATACAAGTTTGAAAATGACATAAACTTTAGAAAAAAACACTACTAACATTTGGAATACCGAGAAAACGCACTCAGATTATTTTGAAGCTTTAGGAAAACAGTCCAAGAGTCATTTTTAATGTGTACTAATCGACCACACCTCAATCCGATGCATGGTGTGACCCGCATGGATAATAGTGTCTGATATCAGTTTGAAATTGACATAACTTTAGAAAACAACACAAGTGACATATGGAATACCGAGAAAATACGTTCGGATTGTTTTTATACTTTAGGAAAATGATCCATTAGTCATTTGTGACGTGTAAGAATCAACCGCATCTCAATCCGATGCACGGTGTGACTGGCATGGCTAATAGTGTCTGATATCATTTTTAAATTGAAATAACTTTAGAAAACAACACAAGTGACATATGTAAAACTGATCAAATTCATTCTAATATTTTTGATACTTTAGGAAAACGATCCCTGATTCATTTATGAAGTGTATGAATCGACCGCACCTCAATCCAACGCATGGTGTGGCAGGCATGGCTAATAGTGTCTGATATTAGTTTGAAATTGATATAACTTTAGAAAACAACCAAAGTGACATATGGAAAACTGAGTAAACGCGTTTGGATTGTTTTGATAATTTAGAACAATGATACTTGAGTCATTTTTGATGTGTACGAATCGACCTCACTTCAATCCGATGCACGGTGTGACCGGTATGGCTAAAAGTTTTTGATATAAGTTTCAAAATTATATAAACATAAGAAAACAACACTACTGACATACGGAATACTGAGCAAATGCGTTCGGATTATTTTGATACTTTTGGACAATGATCCATGAGTCATTTGTGATGTGTACAAATTGACCGCACCTCAATATGAAGAACGGTGTGACCAGTATGGCTAAAAGTTTCTGATATCAATTTCAATTTGAGATAATCTTTAGAAAGAAACACTAATGACATATGGAATACCGATCAAACATGTTCAGATTGTTTTGATACATTAGGATAAATATCCATAAGTCATTTTTTATGTGTACGAATCGACTACACCTCAATCCGATGCACGGTGTGACCAGTATGGATATAAGTGTCTGATATCAGTTTCAAAATGTCATATACTTTATAAAACAACAATACTGACATACGAAATACCACGAAATTTCATTCGTATTATTTTCATACTTTAGGACAACAAGCCATGAGTCATTTGTAATGTGTACGAATCGACCTCACCTCAATCTGACGCACAGTGTGACCAGAAAATCTTTTCATTAGATAAATAATCAGTATTTATTAAATTTGATAAATCATCCAAAAATATATTGATTTTACATTATTCCCTTTCATCGTTATTAGAATGAAAACATTTGAGTTTAAAATTTTATATTTTAGTTTCACATTTCCATATTAATGTTTTCTTTCATATTACTGTTTTCATTTATTTCATTATTGCATTAGTAACATAATATTTGTTTTCTTATATAGGTGAACTTTTTTCCTTGAGTTTGGATGCTTTGTTCGACAACAAATACCGTGAACGATAATTTTTGACAGCTGATCACAGATATGAAAGGATGAAACATGAATGTTTATAACTGTTTTTGAATAATTGTAATTGTAACCATGTAAAACAATGTTTTAAATGTATATAGAAATGTGTTTTTTTGTATTCATGATGTCAATTAAATGTATATACCATTTTCAGTCAAAATATTATGGGTAGGTGATATTTTGTGCGGGTGTGCATGTGCTACTTTGTGCAGGTATTCTGGAGTGCAGGTGTGCAGATTCTGTTTTATAGGTGCAGGCGATGGTGCCTTTATCATTGCTTTTTTGAGTGCTGATAAAGGACACCTTTAATAGCGCTAGAAGAGTGCTGATACAGGACCCCCTTTATCAGCGCTCCGACAAGCGCTCATATAGGATCCCTTTATCAGCGTGAAAAAAGCGCTGATAAAGGGGATCCTTTATGAGCACTTTTTTTAGCACTGATAAAGGCCGCCTATATCAGCGCTTCTCGGAGCGCTGATAAAGGGGCCCACCTTTATCTACACCAGCATTAACAGTGCTTTTATATCATTTTTAATGCCGGTTTTTAGCGCTGATAAATGTCAAGGTTGAAGTAGTGATTCTTAAAAGGTCCCCCATCATGATCACTACTCCAGGCCAATATTGCTTAACTGTGGAGTTAAAAAAAGGTAGGCTTCTGAAAAATAAGGTTCACCTTGTTAACATGATTCATTTTATTTAGGCATGTAACCCATTATCATGTAGGGGCGTTAAAATCACCCCACTTTAGAGCCCAATGTCCTCGTTGTGGGCCCTACATCTTAACCTACATTAACAAGGTCATCAGGTCCTGACAAACCAATTACCAGAAATTGCCCTGCCGACATGTGGTCCCCACCCTGGAGCCCACCCACATGCCCGAACAGGTCATCTGACTAGTGTCAGTCCTGACAAGACAACACATGTCTTTTCTAGTGTGCTTTGTCCTCACTCACACACACCCTGGGTAACATCCTAGAAGGTCCCCCCATCCTGATCACTATACTATTCCTATAACACATTGCTATGGAGTTCTAATCAGTTAGGATCCTGAAAAGGAAGGTGCAAATTGTTGAAAAAAGTCATCTCATTTAGCCATTTAACCCTTTATCATTCGGGGGTGTTAAAATAACTCTCCCCCTTTAGAGCACAACGACCTTGTTGTGGGACCTACATATTAACACAGGCAGTACACCGCACTTAAGGCTGGGTACCACCTCTGATACAAAATGTGACAACTAGGCACCCGATGATTGCACAAACACCCCTCCTTAACACGACTATTGAGTCCCGACCCACCAGGTACCAACAGTTGCTCCGCAGACATGTGGTCCCCACCCTGGAGCCCATCCACGTGCCCAAACGGGTCATCTAACTAATGACAGCCCCACGGGCCAACACATGTCCTTTCCAGTGTGCTTTGTCCTCACTCACACACACCGTGAGTAATATTCTAGAAGGTCACCCATCCTGAACACTACTTCAATCCAATCACTCATGACTGCAATCTTCTAAGAAGGTTGGATATTGAAAAGGAAGGTGTCCCATTTTTACATGAGTATTATCATTTATCCATTTAACCCATTATCATTCGGGTGTGTTATAATAAAAGGAATGTGAACCATGTTGACATTAGTCATATCATTTAGTCATTTAACACTTAATAATTATATGGTGTTACAATCACCCCCACCCTTTAAAGCACAACGTCCTCGTTCTAGGACCTATATCTCAACCTAGATAGTGCGCTGCACTTAAGGGTGTGTTCCACCTCAGATACCAAATGTAACAACTGGGTCCCGGTGATAGCATGGACACTTGTCCATAACATGGTCATCGGGACCTGGCCCGCCATGTACCACCAGTTTCTCCACATACACATGGTCCCCACCCTAGGGCCCACCCACGTGCCTGGACGTGTCATCTGACTAGTGAAAGCATCTACAGGAGAAAACATGTCCTTTCTAGTGTGTTTTCAAGTCACTCACACAAACCCTAGGAAACTTCCCAGAAGGTCATCCAGATCACTACTCCAGGCCAAGAATGCTTAACAAGAGAGTTCTAATCAGGTTGGCTCCCAAAAAGGAAGGTGCACCTTGTTGACATTTGTAACACTCCGACCCTATTTACCCAGAGTCGGTGCATTATTACATAACATTGGAATTATCACAAAGTAATCATGTCTCGAAATACTAATCAGTTTAGTATTATTGGAATCAATATTTATACATAAGTTCAAATTTACAACATGAAAAGAAATACAACGAG